>OW119922.1:96371679-97026679 GCA_933210815.1 Meta bourneti
AGTGAGTAGCTCCAAACTAAAAACTGACTGAACAACTATACTTGAATCAACCCTATTCTGATAACAGTGGCTTAACCAGAGGGGAAAGTGGGATCTCCCAAAATTTGGTTTTATATCTCAAATAAAATTTTAAAATAATACTTTTACTATATAAAATGATTAAAATCAGGAATTTGATTATAGTTTATTAAATTAATGATTTACTAGGAAATATGAAAACATGAAAATTATTTACCATCTCACAAACATCATTTCAAGAGTGACTGAGAAATAAAAAGAAAATTCTAGAAATGGATTTTGGTATTTACTTGATGTTACTAAAAAACAGTTTTATAGACTTGATATAACTATTTTTAGCATACACAACCATTTAAAAATGAATTCTGTACTCTGATCATCTGAGACATGTCACTTTTTATGCTTATGTAATCTCTAATAGTAATCTAGTAATGAAGTATAAGAAATTGGGACATTTAGTGAATTTTTAATTCTAATATACATTCATTTGGCACAAAAGTTGCATTTTTAACTTTGAGCTCTCCAAAATGAAATCCTAACACTATTAGATATAAACATCCACTTAAACTAGAGTACATGTCAAGTTTAGTCCAGAATAATTAAAATGTTCATAGTTGGTATTTTAAGTCAATTTATTATATATGTGTCATGTTATATTTCATTTTTATATGGAAGTAAGATTGACACATTTAATGAAGTCAAGAGTTTATAACTTATGCTTTTAACCTAAGCCATGAAATTCACTTTGGTTGCATTATGGAGATGATTCTGGCAACCTTGGAAAACTTTAGCAGTAAGCATCAGACTTGTTTCATGTATTAACCTAACTACTAATTGGGATAAATTTATTGATTTAACAATTAATCTAAATTACTATAAACAATTTTCTTGAATGCAATGAAAAAGTATACAAATCGAGCAAATGATTATTTTAAAAATAGTTCCAAAATGAATCTCACAACTCAACTGAAATATTTGCGAATGATAAATTGATTTTGGGTATTCAGATTAAAATATTCTTGAATAAATAAGTACAGAGAAAATTTTTGTCGAAAATTGATCATTTCTTTAAATAAATAAGCATATATATATATATATATATGTAATAAATATTTGTGTGATCATAAAGGTCGAAAATGCAAAAAGAAATTCATGGCTTTTGCCAAATTTAGCAACTATAATCAGCTAAAAGACTCGGTAATAAAGCTCCTGTTGGCATAAACAGCAGTGCCAGTTAGAGTTGAATTTAGTAGATAACCCTGATACATTTTTTATATCTCGATTTTATTAAGCAATGATTTTAATGATAATGAATTGATTTTTGATTAAAATTTGTTACTTGGAATATGATTTGTTCCATGTAGCTGATCATTTTTCAATAACTTTTTCAACTTTCCAGCTAAATTAATTTTTTTGAAAACAAATACCTCTCAACAAATTTTTCAAAGCCAACACCAAGAAACATTTTCTGATTTACTTGCCCATCATAGAGATTCAGAAAAATTCCTATAAATCCAGCAGCAAAGTTCACACAAATAATGTTGCTATTAACATTATTGTGCTGTATGACAGTGGGGTAGTGTCAATGTAAGCACAGCATCCCATTGAAAAATTGAAAGTCAGCAACTGAAACAAGAAAATCGAAGTTAAAAATAAAGTTTATTTTTGACTTAAATCCTCACTGACATTAATTTCTATTTCTATTGTGCACTTTCCCTGGAACTCTCATCACAACTATGCAGGTTACTTGTCACAGCCACATGCCCCATTTGTCCTAGCTACAGTTTGACAAACTTTTTTGACTCGACCTCTTTTGAATGACAATTTTCAGTCACCCCTTCTGGAAAACTATCTATTGTACTACACTTGCAATAAAAAAGCTAACAAAAATAAATTGCAAGTGTAGCTTTGTCTAATTTTTTAATTTCGCCAAAATATTTGTGTAGCTGTGTAATGTTAGAATTTCAATTAGCAAGTTTAGAAATAAAGCAACTTGGAAAATTAACATTGTTAATGTTTTGTTAGATGGCGACTGAATAACACCATATACTCAAAAAATTCAGTATTATATTGTCTACATTTTTCGGTTCTCCATGGGTTTATCTGGAATTTTTTTTTTAAAGTTTCTTAGGGTTTACTTATGGTAGGTATTTTAATTAATATCACACCCTTGAAGCAACACAACGGGCTAATGGTGACAGTCCGGGATTAATCCCAAAGGGAAAGATTCGAGAATACCACATAATTTTGAACCACGATCAGATGCCAAGGAAACACCTGAGCTGGCACCCCACTCTCCAAACTTCCACGCCAACATGAGGATATTAGAGGCCACGACAGATATAACGTGCACCAGCCCCCTTTATACACAGCAGTCTTTGGATTCGAACTCACAACCCTCTGGTTGCTAGTCTGTTACTCTTCGAACCGGGCTACCATGGACCGGTTTATTTATGTATTCAAAATATTACCGTGAATTCACCCAGGTAGTGACTGATAATAAAGCGTTTCAACTTGCCATGAAGAGAGAACATGTTTTATAACTTTGACAAAATTGCTCCCATGCAATTTGTATCAAGCCAATATAATTCTTTTTTCAAACTAGTTAAAAAACGAGAGTTTTTTGTTTAATAAAAAATAATTGAAAACTGCAGTCTTTTCGGAATATTTCCTTTGTATGTAATCAGTAGGCCCTGAATGAGAACTAAAATTAGATATTTCACTTGCAGTGCACCAAACTGATAACTGCCCATCACACAATTTGGAAAGTCTGATTTGAGTCTTCTCACCTATTTTTAGTATTGTATAGTAGACTTGATATAACATGGCACACATTCCTGCTGCCACACTTGCAAGAACCTGCGTAAGTCAGAAGTGTGCAAATACGTGTTAACACTTGTTGCAATGTGTCATTTTGTTTTTAGATCAATCAGTTATAAATTACATTTTGTATCACTAGTGAGTGTATGTGACATTTTTAGAGCATCTTATTGCCCACTTTCGCTTCTCAACACCCCTATTTCCCTGGGGGCGAATATTGCCCACTCCCCAAAATTCCTTCAGCACCCACTTTTAGAAACTGGTCCTGGTATTCTTTTCTGTATCCGGTTAGTTGAAGGTTAAACAAGTACTCCTTTCACAGAGCTCTAGCCTCAGTTCAGATAATATGCACAGTTGAAGTCCCAGAACATCATCTATCAAACTTCACTTTCAAGGCAGCATGTCATCTTCAGCACTTAGAATTTGAGATAAAACCCATGCTTGTTTACTTCCAATTTAATTATTGAGTTACAGACAGTTTTCTTTAATTTTTCATTACCTATTTATCAAATGATTTGTTAATGTAATTTTATCGAGTGATATTTTAATATCAGAAGAAAATGCATTAGATTTGTGTATAACAATTACATTTAAAAAAACACTCCTTAGGTGTGGGCAAAAACCAGACATTTTTATCATGGTTACGAGACATCCTTGACTCACTAGATGTGGAAAAAAACGAACCTCCCGTCTTCATTCAAACAATTTTAACAGTAGAGTAAATTCAAAGATGGCATTTGACGGAATAATGTCTTCTGTAAATTAACATGCATAAAATTTTTATGAGGGGCCGTCTTCATATTAAATTGAGCATTCATAATTTCCAATAGCAACCTTCTATTTTGTGACACGAAATTTTGAATCTATAACATAATTTATCATCACATACCTAGTTTCATGTCATTCATGAATACAGAAAGTTTTGAAGCTCCTAATGTTAAATCAGTTTTCCCCCCCCTTAGACTTTTATAGATATCTTCCTAAATAATATTCCTATAGCTCTGATATTTTGTAGCATGTTGCTATTCAAGTACCCAAACAAAATGTACATGTCTTAGTTTTTAAATAATTTTTGCAATATTATTAAATTAATATTTAAAAAATTATGAATTGGAACTTTGATATATTTTGACAGAAATCGATTTAGACTTAATTTTACCATAAAAAATTTGCTCTTTCCTCTGGTTAGTTTTTGCACTACACAGATTTTTGTCACTACTGTAATTTTAGGGGCATCCAAAAAATTATGATAAACCTGACAAATGTGTACATTTTTGAAAAATGTTTGGAAATGTCATTTATGTAATCTAACAGGCATCGCTTTTACCTGTCATGTGTGGTACAGCTGAACAATGATCAATCTGATTGTAGAGATGGGCAAAACTATTTTTACAATAGGTCTTAACAGCTATTGCTAACTTGTGATAAGTTATTAACTGTTATTGTGTAAAGCTTATTTAATAGTTACTGAATAAGTTTAACAGCTTTCATTAACTTAAAAATTGAAGTTGACTGAAATTAAACAGTAAATATTGATTATTATTTTTTCCAAATTTCTCGTCCATCAAGATTTGGTCAATTTTGCTAATGAGATTATTGAGACCTTGTCGAGACAACCATCAGGGGGTTAAGGTTCTTTGTAATCTTTCAGTCAAGCAACAAATGAACAGTCTCTGATTAACTACAAATTATCTTGATCTATGAATAGCGACTGTCAATGTGGAGATGATCCCTGAAATGGACAACAGCTTTAACATTGAATATCTCCGGATATAAAGATAGTAAATTCATGAAATTTCTTATTTTGACGATGTAGAACCCGATTAAGGTATCAAAACATGGTTACCCATGGAAATTCGTTGTTTATGCAAAATTTGATATGAAGACAGCCCCTTACTCAATGTTTTACATTTGAATTTATAGAGGACATTATTCCCTATTGAATATTTTTCAATTTACTCGACTATAAATAGTGCTCAAAATAAAGGGGTTTTTTCTTTTTTCCACAACTGTACATCTATGACCCCTTTATTTTACACTCAGTAGAGCAAATTCATTCTTGACATCTAGTTATAAGTGTTACCCTACTGCACATTTTGCCTTCTCTCTTTTCACCTTTCCTCTGATATCCATTTGCTATCTTTTGTTTTTATATATATCTTGGCAGCACAACTGAAATTCAGTTTCAAAATACAAATTTGAAACAACTGATCTATTTTAATCAAGTGGAAAAGTTTGTTTATTTTCTAGTAACATATTTGATTCACCAGCGGAATTATGTTATTACTACTCATATTGTGATCAAGTCACTGTCAACAAAGTCTTTTATCGCACTAGATAAGATGAATATACATTGAAGCTTTCTTTTATTTTTTACCAGTTCTTTAAAAACAAATACATAGATAATTCAAATTACGTAACAATAGCTCATTATTTAATAAAACTTTTAAGAACCATTAAGGTCTGCATTTCAGCAGTTGGATGAATATAGCAACTGTTATTAAATAGAATAAAAATTTTATTTAACAAAACAGGCAAGCAAATCAGAAATTATCAAATAAAATGTATTATCCTGATTAGAGTGAAGTTTCCTCAGTGAAAAAGGTGGGAAGAGCTAAGCTTTCATATCATTCAGTGATGTAAATAACCGAGATTTTAACTGTTTCTCAGAGTTCAACAGAGTAACTGTTATACCCATTAGGAAACAAGTTTTGTAAATAAAATAGAAGCTAAAAATTAAAATCTAACAAGAATGATTATAAAGATGTTTACACGGAAATGTAAGTTTCCAAATATAAGGTATTAGCCACAACTAAATTTGAACAAAATGCAAATATTGATATTATAGGAAACATTGACAGCAATTTCATGACAAACTGGCCTATGAATTCAGAAATTTGGATGCAACAAGGACAATTGGGTTTTATGTACCACAAGGTATAAGCTGAAACTAAATGCAAACACTAAACATCATTATCATTGAAAACTTATTGGCCAAAATCGTCCTTTGAATTCAGACTTTTCACTAAACCAAAATGTGATAGGATTTCATGCAAATGAATTTATAAGGAATTATAAATTGCATTTAACATGCTACTAAATTGAAACCAAAATACAGAACTTGACATAAGCAAAATAAGAATTTGGACAAAATATTCCATGTAACAAAATAGGAAAAAGAAAAGACGGAACAGCTGCAGTATAGACCCCCCCCCCCCTCCATTTGGCGACTTTATACGTCGCCAACCCTCGATTGCAATTGATGTTTTTTCCACTCCATTCTAGCAACCCTACAGGTTGTACCGTTTCAATCTTATTGGAATTTCATCTTATTTTTTAGTTAGTATTTTTATTTGTTAGTCATGTCCGTTTAAACTACTGTTTCAAAGTTTCAAGAGTTAGTTGGGAGTAAATTTAATTTTAAATTTACTAATATGAGACATACTTTTGGTAGGCCTGGCTAATCGAATTTTTCTTATACATTTGTGCCAGGAAAAAAAATGGTGTTGTATTTTTGGATGGAGGCGCGCTTGATTGCTAATAGGATGATTTGTTCTAAGTGCAATTCTGAAATGAAGCTTAAACCGATATTCAACTTATGTACATTTTTTTTGTAATGCGTCTGTTAAAAAATGTCGCCAAGTAACGTCAAGGTTGGCGACAAAAAAAGTCGCCAAATGGAGGGGGGGAGTCTATACTGCAGCTGTTCCGAAAAGACGAATTAAATTAATGCAAAACAAAGAGTTTGTATTGACCTAAAATATTTCCACACAAATCAAAACTTAAGAGTTTACAATGGCTTAAACATTCAGTAAAGTATTTTCCAAAATTTAATTGATTTTCTTACTGTTGAGTTAACATCCAGTGGTATCAAAGGCATTTCTGCATATTGTTTTCACTATTTTAAGCAGCATGGTTGAATGTAAATGAACTTATGATGTTTAAATCTTGTTTAATTGTAAACTATTTGGTTGGAGACAAAAATTCAAAACTTCACATAATAGAGCAAACATACTGACTCAATGTTTTCACACAAATTGAAAAGTTTTGAGACTTATATAGACCGAATGAACCTTGACATGCAGTAAATTAATTTCCAAAATCCAGTTGATTTTTAGTTTTCAGCGAGTGGAATTGAACATTTTGAGCTATTTTAAACAACGTTCGAAGTAAGTTGATCCTATATAGCCTCCGTTCATAGCCTTGCGTACATTCTGCTCAAAGAGTCTTCGGTTGTTTTGGAGCACTTCGGCCGCCTCTTTGTTGAGCGGATCCTCGGGATTCGGTTCCAGAAAGAGATACTGCAAGCCGTACACGATGGAGTTAATTGTCAACACCGGTTTCCAGTCCTCGCGCAGGATGTTTAGACACACGTTTCCTTCCAAGTCGATGTTGGGATGATAAACCATCGTCTCGCACTTCACCTTCGGCGGTTCGTGGGGGTAATTCGGGCTCACTCGGAAACTGAAAGAGAAGCTGCCGCCTCGGTAGAACCCTTCGTCCGGGGAGATGATCAGCTTAAAATTCAGCAGATCGTCTGGTTCCGGGAAATCCATCTTGCAAGTTTTCGGGAGATTAAGCTCATTGATGTCTTTCGTAATCCGCAATTGGGCGGCGGAGGCTCGCTTCTGGGTGCTAGCTCTGCCTGGTGACTCGCCGTCCTTTTTCTGTTGTTTTAGTGAAAATAGTTTAATCATGATTAGGTTTGGAGATTTTTAAACTGTGGTTTCGATGCTTGACATGTATGGGTGAAAGACTTCTAGATCTTTGTTGTATGGCTGATATGAGCTGTTTAGGATCGTTTTACCTGTCTTAAAAATAATATAATTTTTTCAATTCATTTATTTATTTTAAAAACATGAATAGAAACGCATGGATGTTTTTTGTTGATATTTTAAATATTTAATTCATATTTCATCGTTAATTATCATTTATAAAAATACTTGAAAATTTCAGAACTGTTATAAATTTAAAATGATATTTGTTATTAATTATGAAAATTACACTGTTACGTATTGCGCTCTCTCTCCTACCTTCGTTCAAGAAACACATAAATATTTTAATTTCAGTGCAAGAATTTCATTTTAACAATAGAGGCGAAAGTTTTCCTACGGACAGAGCAAAGCCCAAAATTCCAAATCAGCCAATCAGAGTCTAGTAAGATTGCCCCCCGCGCTTTCGTTTTTCGATGGAAGAGGGTGTTCGAATCTGGAATCGGAAATTAGTTTTAGTTTTGTTTGGTATCCGTGTTTGGGTGAAAGGTAAGTGACGTCCTGAATGTTTGGAAGTAATGTTACTTGGAGGAATCAGACTATGTCTTTGAAGGTGAATGTTGCCGTTTTCTTCAGTGTGTTCGTCATTCTTTGTTGCATCCTTACATTGGGTCAGTTTGTCCTGTTCCTCTCCTCTCATAAGCATTTGCAATTGAGTCCTGCACATATTGGATACTTTGGTAAGTCTCATCCTTTGTTACGTTTTATCGAAATCGGAACTTAGTTAAGATATCAGCCTGCCTTAAGTACTTCGGCAATAACGGACCTCTCCTGATATACCTTTAGCATAGTGTTCATATTTATTCACGCGTTCCAACTGCTATGGGCCCGATCCCTTGCCCTCCGAGTACCAATTTTTTTTAACCCAACCAATTAATTTAAATTGTAATGAAACACCCACACCATAGGCATAAAGTCGATGACCTTCCTAAAATTTGTATGGTTCAGGAGGGATTTATATTCATCGCAGAGTTAGAAACTAGGAGCATATGGTTTCAAGCATCAAGGCAACAAAACATTTCCCTCAGTTGCCATATTATTCTACGTGGATGAAATTAAAAAATTTTTGTTCATGAATGTTTTGAAGCTCACAGTATAATGACCAAGGCCTGGACTTCAAAATATCTAATTAAAAGTAAACATAGATTGTTAGAAGGCAGAATACATGACTAGACTGTTGGAATTTGCATCAAAACAATTTTAAAAATCTTATAAGTTAGTCATCGGAAATGATGACTGGATCTAAAATCATGGTTGCCAAAATGGAATTTATACATGCAAAATATGTTGAATGACCAGTAATTTTGAATCCTGATTCGAAAGAATCTTATTGTAGCCTCATTGATTAATGTTTAAATATTAACTGGTATAAAAATTAAAAAACAAGTTAGGTATCACATCCTAGTGACCACTGAATGTTTTGTGATGACGAATTTCAATGCTGTCAATTTAACATTTATTCAATGTTAGTATGAACTAAAATCCTTTGGTGATTGTTTTCTTGTTTAGGCAGAAAAGTTATCAATTTTCTAATGTCTAAATTCTTCATCTTTCTTTTAAACACAGTGACAACCTCAAGTAATTTCTTGTCAATTTAAATTGCCAAAGGTTTCTTACCCTATGTTACACTTGTTGTAAGGTTTGAAATATTCTGTCAATCAAGATTCTGATGGTTTTTTTAAAACAAGTTTATATTTTTTTAATTACAAAACTAAATGGTTGGTATGAAAATTGACAACTCACAACTACAGTACATAAGCCTCTGGTTGAATTAGAGTAAAAGTACTTATTGGCCAATAATTTTGACTGTTTAGATTCGTTCGATACCCAACATATTAAGAGCCACTATGCAGTTGGAAAGTGAAGCAATTTATCATAGAATTTCAAAAAGGTGTAAAGTGTTCTGGGAAAACTCAAAAATAATAATACAATATTTGATTTTAGCATTTCTTAATTCTGAAGAGTTAGCTGACTGCCTTTTATGTAAAAGGGGGAATGAAAGGACTACAATATGTGGTCATCCTTCAGCTATCCATTTTTCCTACCTGCATAATTGTTACTACCAAATCGATCTTTACTCCAAATATCATTACTTAATTGTTACTGTTGTTAACGTTTACTAATTGGTGTGCAAACGCACACTAATTAGTAAATGTTAAATGCTGTCACATTAGGATTTATTGCAATAAGTTCAAAAATACATACAATATTTTTCTTGATACTCTAATAGACTACAACCTAATGCACTTGATTTTGATTTGTAATTGGTGCTGCTTGTCCAGTTTTGGACCTTGTGCAATTGAACCCAAGCAATCTTGAGATATTGACTCCCCTGGGGACTGGTTTGTCCCAGGAATTTTAATCAGTGAATTTTTCAATTTTGATTATATAACTAGTAATGTTAATCTGCCTTTTAGAACGTGTGGAGCTTCGAATAGCACTTGATCTCTTCTTGGTGGCTCTCTTTGCTCTTCAGCACTCCCTCCAAAGCTCGAAGGGGGTCAAGTATGAACTGTCCAGACAAGGCTACAATCATTTCGACAGACTGCTCTACAATCTGGGATCCTGCCTTTCCCTTCAGGTAAATTCTTAGTTATGCTGTGTAAAACTGTTTTCTCAACTCCTTTCTGCTACCAATATTTTTTGGGGACCACCTTGAGCCCCAAATATGAGGGATGCAAATTTTAAGAAAGTAATTGAATAAGTAATTTTGAACAGTGTTTAAAGTAAGTTGATCCTATATACGCTGAGGATATTCTGCTCAGTCTTTGTTTTGTGCACTTCGGCTGCTTTTGTTCAGTGGATCCTTGGGATCTTGGGGCCGCAAATAGCCCAGTTGGAAGAGCAACAGATTTGCAACTGGAGGGTTGCGAGTTCAAAACTCAGTCCAGCCAAAGACTGTTATGTACACTGGGGCTGGTGCACGTTAAATCTGTTATGGCCCGAAATGCCCTCACTTTGGCATGGTGTAAAAGTTTGGAGAGTGGGGTGCCAACTCTGGTGTTGACCTTGACATATGACCGTGGTTCAAAATTACGAGGCATCCTTGGATCCCTCCCTTCCATATGGATCCTGGATCTTCGCCCGTTGTGTTGCTCCAGTGCGACATTAATTAACTACCTACTTTGGGATTTGGCTCCAGGATTAGATACTGTAAGACGTTCATTATGGAGTTAGTTGTAAACACCTGTTTTCAGTCCTCGTGTAAGATGTTCAGGCAAGTGACACATGTTCCCTTCCTAGTCGATGTTGGGATGATGGACCATTTCTCTTGCACTTCACCTTCACCTTAAAATTATTACATGTGGATCCCATTCAACTCGCATTAAGGTAGTTCAGGACAAAATCTAACAAAAATCGATTGAGGGTAAATGTAAGTTCAATATATACTTAGAGCTTTGCAAACTAACCCTTCTGCATTATCCTATATCCAGACAGTTGAGCTCTTTAGTGCTAATATTACTAGCTGTTTGGCAGAAAAGAAACTATTTTCTATCTACTGTCTTATCAGGGGCACTAAACTTAGAGCCTGAACCATTTCTGTTCTTCCCCACATACACTTTTTTTATGATAGGGATTCAGTTCCCAAAATATGAGGGATAAATATATTAGAAATATTTAACATGAGGCAGCTATTTATTACAACCTCATTAACTTTCCAACAAAAACTAGTCCCACAGAATAATATCCTTAAAATTATTACATGTGGATCCCATTCAACTCGCATTAAGGCTATTCATTTACAGAGTAGCCTGGAGCCATTGTATGACAGGAGACAGCAAGCATCCATAAAACTCATAAATAGTCATTGACCGACGGCTACGGTAGAGCAATGCAAAATTTTAAACACCTATGTCTGGCGAACCTGACTTGAGGCTATCAGAAAGAAACTAAAGTTGTCATTTTTGTTGACTTAAGGCAATTATATCTGTATTTCGCAGTTGTTCAGCATTGATTTCCATGTGCCAAATCACAATAAATTGTACATGGTCAATGGCCTGCACTGCATTGAATATTCAGGTACCGACGTTCATGACAATGAATTGGCAGATGACTTGACTAAGACTGGTTCTGAATTATTCAGCAGTGTCCTCCTGCTGAATACCATACAGAAGGATTGTAAATACAAAAATGTAACATTCCCGACTATTTACAAAGATATAACTAAAACGAAAGTAGAATAACTTGAGCTTTTGCTAAGGTCTCATTTGCCACATAATCTCCCAAGAACTATAGGAGTCGCTTGTTTTTGTGTTTTCACTGGACACTGCCTACTAAATCATCTATACTGAATTGGACTCCAAGTGTGGCCTTACACAGGCATGACAGGAATCCACCTTAATAGTTGCCCTGATCTTACTGACGTCACAAGGAAAATACTATTGATGGAGTTCCTTATTTTATTTCTGTTTCATGACTATTGGGCTGCCAGACAGACTTATGGTGAAGTGGTTGAGGTATGGCCTAGGCATGGAATGAAAATTTTGATTTGTTTGATTTAAATAAGATTTTTTAAAATTTAAATAGGATTCCTAAGATTTTAATTCATTGTCCCTACAAGTTCAAATTTGTTGGACATGAGACATAAATTACATTGTAGTTTCTAGATGTTTTTGATTTATGTTAAGCATTAACATATATCTCTGATGGGTGGGAATAACAGTACAAGTCAGTTGTGATGTGCACAATTTTCTTGGTACGAACAGTACAAGCAACTTAATTTTGTCATGGCCACATCCAAAATTTCTCCTAATTTCCCCTTTTAAGTTGTCAGACATAAGGTGCAGAGCTGATTTTATAAACTTTATTCATTCACAATATGGAATATTAAATGGTTTTTTTTGTTCCCCTAAAAATTGTCATTTTTTGACTTGTACCGTTATTCCCACCCATCAAGGATATGGTGGTTTAAGAAGTGTAGCAGGGTAAATTTTTTAGATTAAAGCACAGTATAGGAATGAGCAAACTTAATCACATGCTTGAGTAAATAGAAAAGTGCCACAAATGCCAAATATTAGCAATATTTTTTCATTTGGTTCTCGAGTGGTTCAGATTACTTTGATCTTAACCCATAACCAGTGACATGAAATTTGTGGACTTAGATAAATAAGGTTGTGGGTTCCTATGTACACCAGAGTATTTTTGTATAAAATTATTCAAAACTCATACAAATTTCAGAATTTTTTTACATTATGTATTTACAAAATGTATAAAATTTCTTAGGTATTTTCATATAAAATAATTAATTAGACTTATTTTTGAGAAAAAATCATGTTGCCAATAGAAAATAAAGTAAAAGAAACTTGTATTAAGTTTATGATAAAATTCATACTATTAGGTATAGTAGCTATTAATATTTAGCTAGCAAGAAGTCCTTTTTTGCAAAAAAAAAGTTATTTGTAAGTAAACAGTGAAAATGAGGCAATACATAATTTGGAATAAAACATTACTATTTTTCAAATTTTCTCTCAGCATAGACAAATATTTCATAGGTACATTCCAAACAGGGTTTTTTCACAACATACAGGAAAATAATGCGAATTCTGTGGAATTTCAAGCTTTCTTTAAAAATTTGGTAAATTTGATCATAATCACTGAAATAGCTTTCTTTTGAAATGTTTTGAAAAATTGTGATTATTTCTAAAAACTCTTGAAAACGCTATCTATTGAGGTTTGATTAGCCAAATTATCTAAAAACAATTTGGCAAAGATTGCAAAAGTAACTGTTAACTGATCATGTTTGGTGGCAAAACATAATTAATGTTTCTGATTTGGCAATACTTTACAACAGTATGGCAACAAAAGTGTGGAATTGCATTTTTTCTTGAATCGCACATTAATTTGAGAATTTAGTACAGTTTTCCATTAAAAAATTTTTTTAAACATACCATTTGGAGTTATCTGGGAAGAGGTCAGACTAGAACATGGAATAGGTAGGTATAAACAGGATTTTTCGAAAAGAGAAGTGTCCAGATCATAAGAGCTTATATTTAAATGGGTCTTATTTGGGGGATTTTGCTATAGTACAAAATTTGTCATCAATCAGCTGTTTTCAATAAAGGTGTAAAGTAGTGCTTCTCAAAGTGGGGGTTCAGTGGGAAACATTCAATATTTTACTAGGCAAAATTAAGAACTTTAAAGAAAAAACAAATTCTATTATTTTCTCTGCTTTTATGTTATTAAAAACTTTATGTTCTAAACAATTATTAAAAATGTCTGTTATCTATATAAATAAGAATGAAGTGTTTGTTTGTACATTGAATATTTTCAACCCATTTCAAGTTTTCTCTCCGTTTTGAACCCTTCTGATGCAAAATCCGTCTGTTGCGCGTTTGGTGTCTGTTTGTCCATCTGTCTGTATATGTGTGCCTGTACTACGTCCAAATGGTTATATTTTTATGAAACTTTGCATACTGTGAGTACTTATATTCATTTAGTGACTGAACTTGGTTGTGTTTGTCTATCCATCTTCCTTTTCTATGTTCGATTTTGTGTTTGCACAAGTATCACATAAAATTTATTTAACATATTTTAATGCAATGTTCTAAATTTGATACACCATATTTTAGTTTAGTGAATACATTATTTAAAATTTCTTCGCTTACATTTACATATTCATGCAAGTTTCGTGTTAAAACATCTGAGTAACTACTTAAATCAACCATAATTTGGTTGTTTTGTAGTAGCTGGGAAGTATATTGAGGATTGCAATTACTTGGATTGTTTTACCAGTGCTGCTGGAATATCAATTATTTTTCCAAAACTATTTTTATGGAATTTAAATTCTAATAGTTCATTTATTTCAAGCTTTATTTTTTTCTATATGAAATATAAAAAAATTCTGAATATTTGGAACAGATTATAAAGAGAATAAAACTACAGAACAAAACCTTTTAAAATAGGACTGGTAGCTAATATGGCAACCTTGGTATTTTTTTAATTGGTTGCTTTTTTAAAATTTGTGTCCGTTATATTCCAAGAATCTATTTCGTAGTATTCATTACTTTTCATTTGAAGCTTTTTAAAATTGTTTTAATTTGATGTTTTTTGTTCAATAACTAAGCAAGGTAAGTAATGGGGTTTAATTGGTTTTTAAAACATTTTTAATCATTGTATGATAATTCTGGGAAACACTTTGTTTTTAAATGACATGCAAGGTATTTATATGCATACTCTGAACTATTCTATGCATTCTGTGTAACATTGGTACGCTCTAGAGACTTTTCTTATTAAAAATTTAAATTCTACAAAAATATAAAATGCTAAATATGACACTTATTCACATTTGTGAAATTGTGTATTTAACAATTGTGTATCTTTATTAGAGTGTGGTAGTTACATGTGATGAATAGGAATTACAATTTATTATTGAAAGTGGAAGTTGTAGTTAACCAATTCAACCCGAGTGATGCCTGGTAATTCTGCTAGTATGTTCTAAAGATGAACAATTAAATTTGTAGCTAGAGGAATATTTTCCAGTGACTGATTTTGATATCTCACCCCGGCTGCAATATTGCCGTAACTAAAGAAATTAATATCTAGTTGTATGCATATAGCAAATTGTAAATACATTCTGCAAAACTGCCCTCTACTGGAGTCTACAGTTCTGACAATTCTGCAGCATGCGTTTAGCTTCACCACATCAAACTAGAAATTAATTATTTTTGTTTTGTCAGAATTTCAGCCAGGGTGTGAAGTGGTATATGGGTAATGAATTTATTTTCTGATGGGCTATCAACCTACCTCTCATGCTACAAGATTATTTGCCGGTTCTCTACTGACAGTTCATTAAAAGTTATGTTTATGTTTTCACAAGTACATCTAACTTTTGGTTATCTGTAATGAGTAGCTTTCCTGGACTTTCAAGAAGCATTGAAGTGCTTATCTGTGTTTCCTACAGTTTGTGTGAAACTACGGTCTTATGCAGGTCTATATATGCCTTATTATAGCAACTTATCAGGCCAGCTATATAAAAATCAAATCTCAGGACAAGACAGCATTTATTTACAGGCAAGAAATAAAAACGGTACACATCTCCAAACGGACAACAGAACAATTGCCCTCTCGTTTCTTAACAGAAACAAGACGCTAGCACTTTCAAACGGGGCACATGCACAGAAGAGAGCATGATCATGCGTACTTGGAAGCAGCTGATAAACTGAGTGTTCTACTACACTTTAATTTTATAACCTCAAGGGGTCTGTAATTTTTAAGCAGTCCCAAGATTGAAAAGTTGTGAAACAACTGATTCAGTTGATTTTTTAACTTACGCAGTTTTACATTTGTTAAGAAAAATGTTTTAGATGCTCTTCAATTTGTTATTGTTTGTGCAGGTGCTAATGAGATTCTGGCATCCCATATCCAGCTGGGTCGTATGGGAAGCTCCAAGTACTGCTGCCTTCTGGTGGTTCTTTACGATTATCCACTGCATTGCATGGCTGCTCATCTACAGCAGCTGCTACATCATGGACTTGACAGAGATGCTTGGGGTAAAGCAGGTGGGTGCTTCTCTTAGACCCTCTTCATTCCTGGAGTACCCATTTGGGTACATTAAAATAATAGCTTTTTACCCTTGAAGTATATTCATTAATTTTTGATGTCGCCATTCAGCTACATCCTAATGTCCTGACCCATTTGGAGATCCTCAGGGTCAAATTACCTGAAATAGCAGATAAAATATTTGTTTGAGGCCTTAACCTTTTGACTTAAGTGTTTGAAAACTATTTCATTTTATTTTTAAGGGCCTTAGAAAGTACTTAAAAAATACCAAAGTTGTGTCTAGTCCTTGAAAAATCCTTGAATTTCACACCAGTTATATTTTAAACAAAATTTACTTGCAATTTGAAACTTTCAATTTATATTTTTGTCTTTGTTTCATCCATCCTCAATTTTTATAGTGCATTGCTACCTGATTTTATTCCATTCATTTTGCTTACATAATGATAAGAAACTGAAATTTATGATTATGTTATTTGATAGTTAATGTGGTTCAATAGACCTGTAGAGTATTTGATTTACCTGTTTTGTAAACTTTACTTTGTATAGATAACTTAGCCTATGAAAATATGATCTTTTTGTATGATTAGTGGGTAGGCAAAAAGATAAATAACAAAAAATTATATTTTATTTAAATTGGATTTTTATGATTTAAATTTTGCCTTTATGAGCTCAAAACTGTTAGGCATGCAGAGTATGTACAAATTCTAGAATTGGATTATATAAAATGTTAATATATATGAGGTGCATATATATTAACATTTTTTTCATATAGATTTCAGGAAAAATATTTTAAATTTTTAACATAACTTGTTATTAAAAAACATTTAATTTGTTATTTATTGCCTTAATCCCTCCATTAAATTAGATTTTAAAAAAGCTCTGGGCTTCAGTTTTACAGGCTCTGGGTTAGAATCCTGATCAAGTCATGAATGTCCATAGTGCTTCGGAAACCACTATGGACATTCAGAGCTGTAGGTCCAGGTGTATTTAGCCTTTGTACAGCAAAAAATTATTATAAGTGAATAACTCTAATCTTGTATCAATTTCTCAGCTACATAAATTTTTCACTTCCTTCGCTATCCTTGTCACACAAGTGGTCAAAAGATGCATACAATTAGTGATAAAGGAATAAGTGTCCGTTATAGGACCAGCCACACGTGATGGCTTCATCTGAACTAAAATATGATCAGGATGAAATTGTTCCAAAAATGTGAATATGAAAACAGTATAAATTAGCTTAACTATACATCATATTTTATATCCAATATTTTATTAGCAGATGTAAAATACAGGTAACCCCTGTATAACACGGCACTTCTATAGCACGGATTCACTCTAACACGGTTCGAGAATTGGGAACATCCCCGTATAACATGGTGCTTTTATGGAATGATTGGAACATCGATGCGAAAAGAACGGCATTATGAAAGTTTAATTTAAACAGTGTAGCATGGGAATATCCTAAGAACTACACGTGCGGATATTATCTCAAGATAAATTAAATAAAAAGTAACTTAGCTTAGAAGAGACATGGCGTCTCTCAAGGATCCACGCTCATCATCAGAAAGAAAAAATGGCAAGAACGCGAAACGCATTTCTTTCTCACAAAACTGCAATATCGTTGGACTGAGGCGAAAAAAAAGAGCGTATTCTTCCTCTCCACGCTTTTTATAAATTTTTCAGGGGGTCGCAAATCAGGGGAGATGGTCTTGTCAATCAAGGGAGCTGGACTTCCTGATTCGCTGTTTTTAAACTAGCTCATCTGTAATTTGTTAGACGGACACACATGACATGGCATGACGTAACTTTCTGGAAGATTCTTAGCATAGTTAATGAGCGTCACTGGAGCGAGGGAGAAAACGGAATTGAGAAATAAAGGACTTAAAAATAAATGGCATCACTGATCTCATGGCTGTCACTCAGAGGATGAGGATATCTTACCAAAAAGAAAACACCCTCGGTTAATAGTGCTTAGTGATGACGAAGAAAACATTGTTTAATTCATATTAATATGTATTACTTCTTAAGAAATTTTTAATAAATATATTTATCTTAATTATGAAAATATAATAGCATGTTTTTTAATTTTTGGAACCTAACCCCCTTTTCGTATTAGTTCTTTCTTTCGTATAACACGGATTCGCATAACACTGCAATTTTTTGGAACATAACTCCCATGTTATACGGGAGTTACCTGTATACCATAATTATTTTCTTCAATCTGTGTAGATATATATTTAATTCTTTATAATCTTGCAAAACTTCAGAATTTTTTAATTTTCCATCTGTTAAAAAATAAGTACTGAACCTGAATCAGAAATATTTTTATTATATTCACTGAGATGTTTATGTGTCGATATTTAAGGTTTTTAAAACAATTTGTTTATTTTTGGAATTGTAACATTTTTATGGAACAACCAAGTTTTTCAGCTAAAATTATAAAATATAACGCTTGGTAGAGGGCTCAAGACGTTGAATAAAATTTTCTTTTAAATATAGGATTATATTTGAAGGTAAGAGGCAACTTTTTCGCATATCTGAATGGTTCACCCTACTGCACATGTGTTTTAGTTTCTCTCAGGCAATCAAATCAAAAAGTCTCAACTGAGAGATTCGCTAGAAATATTTTCTGTTATTCTTCTATTATACCTATGTTAATAATCATATTTTTCTTGTTAAAATCGGATTCCTTTAATAAGGCATAACTAACCTTCAATTACTTTCCTCAGTGTGTTTTAACAGAACATGTATGTCTATGTCAAACAAGTTTAAACTTTTAGGGGTAACAAATTGATTTAAATCGTTGAAGTATGATTTTTTAATAAAAATTGTTTACTATTTATCAACCTTTTGCTTCCTTGGCTGCATTACTTTAGAAAATATTATCAAATTTAACTTTTAAAAAATAAAATTTAAATGTTTTATTACATCCAAAGAGCAGATATTCTGATGGGTAGGGTTTTCCTACAACCATATAGTTTTTATTTAAATACATAAGTAAAAGTACTGTCAGATGGCAATTAGATTGAAGCCACTTTGATAGAAATAGCAAGTAACAAAAGCTTTTAAATAAGACAAATTTATTGGTATGTCAAATAAAGCTTATAGTAAATCTCGCCTTTCTCAACTTGAGAATAGACTTTTATACACAGATGGAAGTAGTCAACATCACAATTTTAGATTAATTTTCATCTGCAGCTGGCCTGGAACTTTCTGCTTTGAGGTCAGACCTTACCTCTGAGCGCTACTCTGTCAGCAGTTGGTTTCAAGCATAAAACTTTGAGAAATTGGAGGCTACCTCTTTCTGCTTACTAATAAGAAACAATGTAATTTGTGGCAGTATTTTTTTATTTTATACATCCTTAGGACAAACAGAAATTACTTAGGAAATTTTTGACTTCATAAATAAAAGTCATTCATCCAAAAGGATTGAATACTTCGGTTAGAACTTCATATAAAGACGAAATTTTGCTTACATACATTGGCAATTGTTATGAAATAGAGGAAACTGAAAAATTATTTATTTGTATAAAGGATGCAAAAAGATTGAAAATCTATTTGGTGAGATTTTCTGTTATAATTTAATTGTTCACCGCTATGGTGAAATGAAAGGTGAAATTCCATAGATTTGTCGTCTCTTGAACTGATGTGGTGTTTCCTTCCACAGGTCATCTATGCTATCCAAGAGTGTCCTGAACCGCTGCACCTGAAGTCAGACTGCTTGCAGCGCTTCTACGCACACATGCGGCACCCGGGTTTCAGTGCCCTGTTTGTGATCCTCATCATTCATCCTGTGGTGCAGCTGGACAGACTACTTCTGGCTCATGGATTACTTGCCTACTCACTCCTGCGCACACAGGTGGACGATGTGGACTATTCATACCAGCGCAGGCTTGTGCAGCGCAAGGAGAGGGACCTCAACTTCAACGAGTGAGGATTGTCACCCTGTACACAGAATAGTTTCCCTCTTGCAGACCATTTGTGCATGCAAATCATTAGAAAGTCTCGCTGAAATGTTTTAATGTACTTAAGTCACCTGCATAGATATGCAGTTTTATTTTTCTAGTGTAGTTAGTGTTATGTAGTAATGTGCACTATTTTATATGTGAAAATAAACATGCTGGGAAAAGATTTAACATTGACATGCCAAAAAAGTCTTGCACAGGCATACAGTGTGTGCTGAGCCTTCGTACTTGCATGAGTCGTGTTGCAGAGCGAATGAATGCATGTATGGTTTGAGCTTGCACACCAGTTAGGATTTAAGTATGTATTTTTATTTGTGTGTGCTGGTAAGTATAAATGTTGGCAAATCTGCATCTGTAAATGCCATTTTTATTTTACCTCAAAAAGTAAACTTTTGGACTTATAACCTGTGTTCTTTTGTTTGTTATTGTGTGGGGTGGGGAATTTGTGCATCACTAGTCCACCAGAACAATCACTCCTTCACAACATACTGAATTAGATTTGATCCATAAACATTCTTGGTGTTTAACAATCGAACTACTGACATTGAATACATGCCTAATTTGACAAATATTTTTAGTCAAGGTGGTCAGTGTTTCGTTTATTTGGCACTAGGACAACCAACTTCAAAGTACACTTAATTTTATTACATCATTCAGTTTTACAGGTAATTAAAAACATGTTTTGTTTGTTATTATTTTAAATTTCTTTAATATTTAAATAATTAGCAAAAATAATTTTTCAGTTACAAAGACTTGATATTTTATGTTCTTGCATCATTTTGCATTGCCTACAAATACTATTGGCGCTATTTTTGTCGCAATAATCAATTTGTGGTTTGAAGTAGTCACTGCTATCCAGTCTTATGTTGACAGTCTTCCATTCCTGTGACTTTTTCATTTCTATTCTTCACTAACACTACCTGTGCTTTAGACTGGCAACAAAAATGTGATTTCTGAACTGTTTTCAAGTTACCATACCATGTTGCGATAAACTGAAATATAATTAAGTCTATTCACTTACATTATTTTAACTTGAAATGATTGGTGTATTTATGTATCTTATACAGAACTTGTTCATCAGAGTAGTTGATAATAAAATGGTAATTAATAAACTATTGATAATTAATAAATTGGCCAGTCATCATTCTTTTATCTTGATAAAAAAGTCAACATAAATTCTGACAAAAGTACCCCAATAGTTTCTGTAATTTAAAACAAGAAACTTCATTTTGACAGGTTTGGTTGTTCTAGTGTTAATACTGAAAACATCAATGGGCCTTTATGTTTAGTTTATTTAATTTTTAAAGTTATAATTGAACAAAAACAATAAATCATTCATTTTCAATTAAAAAATTAATGAAAAAGGTTTCATATACATTTTGAGTGTGCACTTTCCATAAACATGTCTTGCATTTAGAACAAATTAAATGTGTTTTTTATTTCATAATCCAATTTAGCAGGTCAACTTGGTTGTTGATCTTGTCATTTGGCCGTATTTCAAGATTATGTGTTGTCCTTGTATCTTTCTCTTCGGGATTGATCCCAGACAGTAGCCAATAGCACATGCAGTGACACAAATTCAACTATCTACCTACTAATTTGGCAGGATTTTTCTTTATTAAAATTTCTGTTGAAATACCCAGTGATCAAAATGTTCCTATAATTTATTGTTGAGTGATATTGAAATTACATTCGAATAGCACATGCCAGGTTACGTAACTTCCAAAATAAAATCAGAAATATATTTCCAACACAATCTTATGCCCTCTATATTTAGGTTTACATAAAAACCTCTAATAGACTTTACCTTGATTGAAATTACTGTCCAATGATGGTATTTGGGTATATGTTACGCAGATTATGAAAATTGAACTTAAATAAGGATGTATGACTTTTTTTTATTAATTCCTAAATTACTACACTATCTGTATGATTAATAATTTTAAAACAAGATATCTCAAAGAGTCATTATCTTAATGGGCTTAGTGCATATGTTCAATGAAAATTGTCCGCTGATATGTTGACTAAATTTTTAAAACACAAGACTTATAATTACTGTTATTACTATTTTTAAAGAAATAGTGTTTAAAAATACAACAATTTTATAAAATGTATTTAATTCATTTGTGGTAAAAATTTATCAGTAATGTTTGCTTTTTTGCAGTTTCTATGTTTTGGGTCTTCTATAACCATTGAGTCATTTGTTTTTATGAATTTTTCTGAACATTTTTTGAAATGTACCAAATGAACCCCATAGTCATGGCTAATGTAGATAATTTTATAGCAGAAAGCAATTCGGATGGGTCTTAGCCTGATTTTTTATTTTAGTTTTTAAAGGCCCTTTAATTACCTTAATAAATGCTGGAAGTTCTTAAACGTTTTTAAAAAGTTTTAGTTTTTACTACTGCATATTTTTTCACCTACATTCAAAAACCAAAATCAATGATATTTATCCAAGGTCATATGTGATCAAAAATCTAGGGCATCTCAATATTTAGCTTACCTATAAATAGTGTTTTGAGAGTGGGTCTTTGGAGACCTAAAATTTGTGAAGTACTCGCATGGTAATCTTGCTATCTAGCTCTGGCACATGCTTTACCCTGACTCTTGCCATGGTAAAGACATGCAGTTTGTCAAGCAACAATTTCAGATGGATATTTCTCGCTTGATGCGGTGGGGTGACAATGGTTTCACTGACATTCAAAGGACATCCCCCTTTCATTTTTGCTGACGTTGAAATCTGCATTCTTTTTCCGAAATTTTCCTGTGTATAGCAGTGATGGAAAGTTTAAGATTTCAGGGTATAATTTTTTATCAGAAATTTGCCTTTCTACTCCACCTTTTACAACTACAGATGTCTTGCAAAAAATGTTCAATCTTTTAAAGGTACTCTTGAAAAGATCTTGGGAATGGTCTGCTAAATATTTATCTTTTGTGCTGTTATCTGCTCCAGAATGGTGCAGCCTGTGGCTCCACATGTTCATCCGTTGCATAAGCTTAATACAATACACCACTCTGCACTTCGGATATGTTCCAAAGCTTTTCGTACTTCACCCATTAAAAGCCTCTATGTAGTATATCAGGAACCACCCTTGGCTTCCACTCACCTCCTGTTGTCGCTTCAGTTATACTAACATTTAGTCACCCTTCTCATAAACCATGATTTACTCTTCCACCCTTCATTAGATCACTGTATGTGTTTATTACTTGATCTTGTGTCTGGCGCAGCATGACCAAATATGGCCCTCGTGTCATAAAACCCCCAAACCAACCATTCATTAGATCACCTTATAAATCCATATTTCTGACATTTTAGTTTGTATATATGGAATGTCTTAACTGGAATATCTTTGAATGCCATTTGCGTTTCTGAGAGAAATTTTCGTCCTTTTTCACCTTGACAAAACCCACAATTTTCATACTTATGTCTATTTGCAGATATCCATGAGCCAAACACAAATCCTATTATTTTCCTGCAGATTTTCATTTCTCATCGTCATTAGATAGACCATATAGTGATCTGCACAGATGGCTCTAAGTTAGCACAATATATCAACTGCACCTTTGAACCAACTACAGTAAGCTACACATTACCTTGTGTGGTTTCTCTATGGCTAAATTCTATGCACTGGAACATTAAAACGTTTCCACTCTCAGATGCAGTAAATTTATAATATATTTGAACTTGGGGTATTGGACTGCCCTCATCACCTACTGGCTTCTCCTGTGTTGAAACTCCATCCTGAACTCACCCGGCGTTGATTCAACATTCTCTTTTGTTGTATACCTGGTCACTTCGGGATTGCTGGATATGAGTGGTCTGATGCACACACACAGTAGCTAAAAATGTGATCTCTGAATTTCCCCATTCCATACCATGATCTCAGACTAGTTATCCAAGACAATGGAACAAGTGACAGTCTGGAGTATACAATATAACTAGCTCCATGGCATTCATCGAGATATTTCATTGTGGCCTTCTGCACCCATCAGACATTCTGATGTGGTTTTAACTCACTTGCTTATCGGATACATGTCTAACAGGCATCTTTCGTTTGAAGAGAGTGCCCCTCTATAGAACTTGTTCCTTTTACCATTCAGCATATTTTAATCGATTGTCCAGTTTTTAATCATCGCTAATACGTTTTCAATAACTCTACTTTAACTTTGCAGGATTTGATTGGGCATATCCTGCCTCATTCGAATCTTTTAAAAATTTTACGCTGTATCGAGCTTTTAAATTCTATTGGGTCGGTGCAAATGAAATGTCCGGAAAATGACCACACTTCAATGGCGATAACTGAAAAATAAAGTATGACCTACTCGAAATAATCTCCCTCTGAATTGACAATGTTGCCATTTGTCTGACAAGGCCATGATCCCGGAACGAAAAAAGTCTTGTGGCTGGGATGCGAAGAAGTCATCAAGTGCATGGTGAACCTCCGTATCTTGGGTGAACCTTTTGCCAGACAGAAAGCTATCCAGGTGACGAAACAGATGAAAATCTGTAGGTGACAAGTCAGGGGGATGAGGCATCGTCCGTTGTGCGATATGAGGACGGGCGTTATCTTGCAAGAGAACGCCATGCCTGTTTACCAAAGCCGGTTGTTTCACCATCAATTTCGGGTGCATCTGTCGTAATTCATCACAATATCGTTCTGAAGTGATGGTTTGGCCACTTGGGAGGAAACTGCAATGAATTATTAAAGCAATAGACCACCATTCAAGAAGCATAACCTTCCTGGAATGTAAGGATGGCGTCCAGGAGGCTGTACTTTGCTCAACCATTGTACATATCGTTCCCGATTGTCATAAAGGACCCATTTATCGTCGCAAGTAACGATTCGCTGCAGTAGAGGTTCTCATACCTGGAAAGGAGCTATGCAGACTTCCAAACGCCACAGCTTGTTGGCAATTGTCAATTCACAAAGCACCCAAGAATCCAACCTTTTGACCTTACCCAGTGCAGCCAGACGGCGAACAATTATAGTGTGGTGGACTAGCTCAGCCGCTATCTCACATGTTTTCCACGGTTCAGCTTCAACCACACGTAGCAGAATATCGTCAGAAACTGCAACTTCTCGGTGACCACATGGTTCGATTTTCAGATCCATATCTCCACTTCGACGAAAACCATCGCCTAATGATTCGTTCATTGGCTGTATTCTCCCCGAATGCTGTGTTAATGTTTCGAGCAGCAACTGCAGCAGAATGTTTCAGTTTAAATTCGTAAAGAAAGATGACTCAAATCAGTTTTCCATGTCGAATTTGTAAGCACCTTACACCCAAACAAATTGAATCTGGAACTTGCACTTCCCACTCGTGATAGTACAAGTTTCGTTTTACACACGTTTTATTTATAGTAGCTCTGTGACGTAAGATGCCGGAAGCTTGTAGGTAATTACTTTTAGCTGTATGAGGGTAATTCCCAAAGCTATTTTCATCGGACATTTCTTTCGCACCGACCCAATATATATTTATGTCATTCATATCCATCTTTTTCCATGAACATCCTACCATCTGCATTAAAAATATCTAATCATTTATCATTGTATGTTTTAGATCAATATTTCAATATCATTTACTGATTTTATACTATTGACTATACCATTTGAATTTTAACTATTGTGACTACTTGGTAGAACATTTTATTATGACATTGAATTAGCTCGTACACATTTTTAGCCCTTTTGTACCTATTTAGTTATTTGGTCTTACGTTCAGCGCAGCTTGTCCTAATTTTGTAACTTGCGACAAAAAACCCTAATAACCAATCAATCAGCTCTGCAGTCAACTGTTCCTGAAAAACAGATCTGCACGTCACTGTTCTGTTGCAATTTCAAAGAGAGAAGGGAAATTTGAATTACAGGTATCCGAATTTCATGAAATGATTAAGATTAGGTTGCAGGAGCTCAAGCAAAATTTGACGGATATGGTAATTTGACTGAAAATATATTAATTTTTCTAAAGCTCATCTGCCTCCAAATCAGGAAATCAATTACCTGCTTCGCAGTATAAGTTACCTCACCCAATTGGTACAATTACTACAGCTCAGGCTAAAGAATGGATTTGTTCACCTTTTGTCCCTGAGAACTCATACATGACATCTCTAAAGTTGTCCTTGGCATACATCTGACTTACCTGCCATAAGGGGATTCAAAATTTAAAAAAAAAAATTATCTCCTAAATGGTTGCATTGATCACTTGAAATCATTCATAAAATTTCTTAAGTGCTCAAAATATTTTCCCTACATTTTTTGAGCTTTTCCAAAGTACTTAATAATATTTTAAGATGTTAATTTTAGTAGCAAAACTGTTGTGTATGTGGGGCTGGGGCATGCTAAATCTCCCATGGCCTCAAATGTCCTCACGTTGGCGTGGTGTGGAAGTTTGGAGAGTGAAGTTGCAGCTCAGGTGGTAACTTATCATCTGAACGTGGTTCAAAATTACTTGATGTCTTTGATCTTTCCCTTCGGGATTGATCCAGGACTTTTATAGCCCATCATATTGCTCCAATGAGACGTTTCAACTACCCCCTCAAAATCCAGCATGGTCAATGCAGTATCGATACCATGTAACAAAAGTTATGTTTTATGTGATTTCGAAAATACATTTGTGAGGGATTTTCAGGGTTATTTTAAAATGAATTTTGGCAGTGTTTAATGTAGTCGACATTAACCAATCAATTACATATGGTGGGCCGCGGTGGCCCGGTTGGAAGAGTAACGAACTAGCAACCGAAGGGTTGCGAGTTCGAATCCAGCCAAACACCGTCGTGTACAAAGGGGGCTGGTGCACGTTAAATCTGTCGTGGCCTCAAATGTCCTCACGTTGGCGTGGTGTGGAAGTTTGGAGAGTGGGGTGCCAGCTCAGGTGTTGCCTCGTCATCTGACCATGGTTCAAAATTACGTGGTGTTGTCCTCGGATCTTTCCCTTTGGGATTGATCCCGGACCGTCACCAATAGCCCATTGTGTTGCTCCAGTGTGACGTTAATTGAAATTAAAAAAAAAAAAAAAAAACAATTACATATGAATTTGGAATTGGCTGAAATCATATTCGAAAAATAAGACAAGTGGTATCACATTCAGAATAAGTACAGGAAATGCATATCGCTGCAGAAACTACTGCCACCTGACAAGCTTGATAGAAAATGCCTCACATGTAAAATTCCTTTTCGCCTGGCTATAGTCATATTTAATTGCTGCAATATGACCTGCCCCAGTACATGCAGTTAGCATTGTTTCAATGAATCCAAAATAATTGATGTGATGTTCAGAGAATTTCTGAGGTGCCAAGCAAGTGCGATTCAGAGTTAAAAGCATAGAGATGCTGACTTTGCAGGTGACAAAAGAATAAGACATTCTATAACAGGAGTGATCTGCAAATTTTCAAGGATGAGCAATAACTTGGACAAGCTAGAAGCCGAGCCTGTCACTGAAAGTAAAGCTGCAAAGAAACTTATGGTTGAAGCCTGGCTTAACGAAATTGCGAATCTGACTCCTCTTGGATAATGCACGCGCTATGAAGCTAGGCAAAGTATCCTGAATACTACGAAAGATTCAAACACCTTGAAGTGATGTAATTTTGCTAGAAAAAATATTAAACCTGTTCCAGGTTGATTATGTTTGATTTTATGGCATAAGAGCCATATTTGTCTATACGTCAAGTAAATTGATACACATAAGGAAAGCTTTACGCACACAATATACACAGGAATTCTATCTGCGTCGCCTACAACTCGCAAGTTGCTAGGTCAGGGTCAAACCCATTGAGCCACTGATCCTAAACATTCCAGGAGAAAATCAAATGCACATTATAACAGAATCTGCATATATGCGGTTTCGTAAATTAAGTAAAATGTTAGAACTATTCTCTTGATAATTAATAAAATAAAAGAAAGTGAAATTGTAGAGCTTGTGGATTAAGCTATGGAGAAACAAGCTATATTACAAATGTAGCAGAAGGTAGGTTGGATAGTGCAATGTAACCATTTGAAAACAATTCAATTATGCAGTTCTAAAGATTTTTCTTGAACTCCATTTTGCTTTTCTGTCCTGTGGTTTCTTATTTGCTTTTGTTCACATATTTGTCGGTATCTGCTCACTTGAATAGCAATCGTTTTTACCATTGTTCTTTCCATCCACATGATTTTTGATAGGCTGGTATTAATGAAATCCAAATAAAAGTAATCTCGTTCCGAGGGGCCGTGAAAATTCAGTTGAGAATCGCGGATTATCATCCGGTTTGTAGGTACTTTAATTAACATCACAATGTGCTATTGGTGACGGTCCGGATTGAATCCCGAAGGGAAAGATCTGAGAACAACACCACGTAATTTTGAATCAAGGTTAGATGATGAACCTATCTGCAGAACCGATTGACTTTTTAAGAAAAAGTTTAGCAAAGAGGCTTGAAAGACTGCAACTTGATCTACCGAAAGTTCATCGCAGTGGTGTTGGGTTAGTGCTATTGTATTGTTAAGTTGATTATTACAGTGGTGGGGGCTAAGTTCACAATGTATATGTTGAATGAGATCGTTTAATAAGCAGGTCTGATCTTTCGCCAGTCAACTTTTAGTTGAGGGTGGTCTCTTGCATCGACCTTCTAATGAAGTAGCCGGAGCATGTGGAAGTGGTCGTAAGATCTTTGAAGGGAAAATAACGTGGGCCTACGAATTGCCTTCGTCGATTAGCTATAGAAGCCCAGACTAGTGTTTTTGATCATGGATAATCACTAACCAATCAATAATTTAGGAAGGTAGTTAATAAAGGTCGAACTGGAGCAACAGTCCGTGATCAATACCGAAGGGAAAGACACCCAGCCCCCGAGTACTCTGTTTTTTGGCTGGACCTAGTTTCGAACTCGCAACTCTCCGGTTACCAATCTGTTGCTCTTTCAACCGTGCAACCGCGGCCCCAATAATTCAACATTCATGATTTTTCCCACAAACCCTCGACAGAGCATCAAACCGAGCGACCGGACGAAACAAAGCTGCTCGCACATACTCTGTCTATTTCATTAGAAGGTAGGTGTTCTCTTGTTGACGTCACCTCTGTACCATCCGTGGCTAACGCGTTGCTGAATCCTCAAACGTAAAATATAAGTAATAATTTTATATCCTTATGAGGAAGAGAGTAATTTGCCTTGCTGGAATAGCGACAGAAAACTGGTCCATTCTTCCTTTGATATTGGCCGTAGTAGCCCGTTTGGAAGAATAGCGGAGTACCAACCAGAGAATTGCAAGTTTGAAACTCGTTCCAGTCAGACCATCGTGTACATGGGGCTGGTGCACATTAAATCTGTCGTGGCCTCAAATTTCCTCACGTTGGCGTGGAAGTTTGGAGAAGGGTACCATCTGACTGGTTTAAAATTACGTGGTGTTCTTGAATCTTTACCGTGGGGAATGACCCCGGACCGTCGCCAATAGCCTGTTATGTTGCTCCAGTGCGACGTCAATTTACTACTAATTACTTTAATACCTGGATTTGAATTTATGAATGTAGACCATGTTTCCGCATTGAGTCGTAAATTCAACTACTTACCTACCATCGACTTTACGAATGGCAACACCAAGAACTTTATGAAATGAAGTGAACTTGTTCTGTGTTCGCCGGTGTTTCTAAAAAAGTAATTTTTTCTGTTATTTCATCATAACGTCAACAAGGTTTGTTTGTGTAAAAAGTACTTTTCTATATTCTTTTAATTGTGAAAAATAATTTAATAACAGAAAAAGGAAGTGCTTGCAAAATTTGCAAGTACTTCCTTTTTTTATTATTTTTCCCATGTTCTTTGAATGAAAAAAAATTAAGTAAGTTAGCCTAAAAACATGTTAACCCTAACCAGGAGAAAATTCGAGAAAAAAATGGGTTACCATCACCCGGCATGAGTCACTTATAACTACGCCAAAAGCCGCGCCAAGAGTCGTTGCCACCGCGCGCGGCAGAGACTACAGCTGTACCTATGTCTGACAAGCTTGCCATATTACCATATCCTTATTGTCTATTAAATTATTCAGAAGTTGAGATCACCAACACTTTGCGGTGTATAGACTGGACCCCTACACATAAAACTCAGACTCTGCTAATTAATAGATTTGTAAGTTACGCCTGTCTTCTATGCCAATTAGAGAAACATTTTGTTAGTTGTCATCCCAGTCAACCTATTTTCTAAAGAGTTCTGGGGATCATGGTATCCTGATTAGAAGAGTAACGGATTAGCAACCAGAGGGTTGCGAGTTCGAATCCAACCAAAGACATGGGAACTGATGCATGTTAGATCTGTTGGGGCCTCAAATGTCCTCACATTGGCATGGTGTGGCAGTTTGGAGAGTGGGGTGCCAGCTCAGGTGTGACTTCGTCAATCTGAACATGGTTCAAAATTACGTAGTGTTATTCTCGGATCTTTCCTTTAGGGTTTGATCCTGAACTGTCACCAATAGCCCATTGTGTTGCTCCAGTGCAATATTAATTAAATACCTACCTACATCTAGAGTGTTCTCAAAATAGGGAAACTGATATTTTTCAGTTGAAAAGGTCATTTGGGGGTTTTGTGCTTGGGAGTAAATTTGTAAACTTATTTGTAGACAATAACTTACATCCTCTCCCAGTATATTTCATTTCCAACATTATCAAACTAATTAAAAAATGTGTTTTATTTAAATCCTGATATTTTTAAATAAAAATTGAGCTGATTTAAGTCTGCATATCTTATCTAAGTCTTGTTTCTTTCAGCGCAACATGCAGAGTAATGCACGACTGAGCCTGAGTCTCCTGCACCAGAGTACCAACAGGCTACTGTTGGGAAGACAATGTCCTCATTTGCTACCAGCCATCACTGCAATTCACAGCAAACACACCTCATGGGGAAGATCTGCACAGCCTCGTTGCCTCGACTTCCTCTTTGCCATACACCCCAAGCGCATGTTCCATGAGACTTCGAGCCACAAGGGCAAAGAACTCTCCAAAGTGGAAGAGACAGTGAAGAACCTCCGGGAGCGGGAAGAGGAAGTACTGCTCCCGACGGGAGGTGCGAAGCGGTCTCTGGGGAAACGCATGTGGGATGGCCTGGTGCACTATTATCATGGGTTCCGCCTGCTCTTCATTGACATCAGGGTGAGCTGCCGCTTGGTTCTCAAGCTGCTAAAGGCGAGAACACTGTCCAGGCGAGAACACAAGCAGGTAATTCCACTGCCATTGTTGGTCATCCCAATTTGAACAACGATGCTGATTGCATGGAAGTTTCTCCCACACTTTTGTCACAAACAATTATTATGAAAAATCTCACTAGATGAATTTGCATACAGATGCGTATTTTTACAGTTACTGTATTTCATTATTACTGCCTTGGAATAGTTAGTATGATTTCTGACTCAGAGTTTATCATTTGGTACCATAAAAGATAGCAGTGATTACGAAGTGCTGATAGAAATAATCGTATAAGGGCGATTACTGCACGTGATTTTGTTTGGCAGCCTTTTTCCCTGGAATTAACTACCTTTCTGGAAATAAACTTAAAGGTCATCTGCCTTCTTACAACATCCACACTGTGTGCATATTGTTTACAGTTACTGTGTTTTGTTTACATGTTTGCCATGTGAAATGTTTGCATTATTAATATAGTTATAGTGTGGCTCTGGTAAGAAGACAAATTACCTTGGAGAACTTCCCTTGGTAAATGAGATTTGGGCGGAGATGTCGAATCCGGGGCACTGGCGATTTATCGCCAAACATGGTAATCTTCGCATTTTGATCTAGCTTTATGGCAACCCTTTTTTTTAACGAAATTTTGATGTAGTATTGCGTTTAATGATTTGTATGGTTTGAAGCGTTGGTTAAATTTGTATTTTTTCCGTGGGATTGGTTTCCGTGCTTGCCGTTGGATTTTCAAAATTTTTATTACTATCTTTTCAAGTGGCACATTTCTATTGATTTTTTAAAAATTTTTTTAATTAGAAATTCAATTTATTAATTATTATTCATGATATTATAGATTTATTAGCCGCTCACTAACCCTTGATTAGGTACGGCAGTGGATGGTTTGACTGAACACATAAATGCATATTTTTTTGGAACAATGTATGCTGAATGTTTGACGAATCCGGAGAGCTTGAAAGTGATTGAATGGTGCCAGAAAGTTAGTTTGATTGCGAATAGTGTGAAATGTCCAGAATGTGGGGTTGAAATGACTTTAAAATTCAGAAAGGATGCGGGCGATAGGCACGAATAGTTGTATGTGAAAGGGTGGACATAAGCGAAAGCAGTCGGTGCGAAAGGGAACATGGTTTGAAACATTAAATTGCATATCTGTAAAATTCTTTTGGTTACGTGGTACTGGGTGAATGAAACGCCAATTAAATGTGTTATGAATGAAATGGATGTGGCGACCCATACGATGACTGATTTGTTTAATTTTTGTAGAAAAGTGTGTGGATGTTAAATTTTTGTTAAAATTTGTTAATTTTTGTGAAAAAGTGTTTTAATTTTTATTAATTGTTTTAATTAATTTTTATTAATTTTTGTAATGAGTTTTTATTAATTCTTTTAATTAATTTTTATTAATTTTAATTAATTTTTATTAATTTTAATTAATTTTTATTAATTCTTTTAATTAAGTTTTATTAACTTTTTGTAAATAATGGTTTTAATTGTTTTAATTAATTTTTATTAATTGTTTTAATTAATTTTTGAAAATAAATTGTTACAATTTTGAACCCTGACAAACCTAATTAAAAATTGGACCATAAGCTTTATTTTTCTTTACTTTTTACTGCTTATTTGTGAATTCGTTATTTTTACTTCCTGATGTAACAAATCGAATCAGCAAGTTGGCTGCCATACTGGTGTTGGACGCCATCTTGATTTGGCGACAAACATGCCCTGGATTCAACATAATTACCGAGATTTGCAATTCGCCATATGCAAAATCATGTTCGATGACCACCTTAGGTGATCTTTGTTTCACCAACTCATCATCAATGCTAATGCATCCTGGTACCAATCATCAGAGTCTAAAGCAATGCCAAAGACAACTAATTGTGGAGACGTATTGTTTACATTTAAGCTGTCCCTAATCTAATAAGTAGACTTGCTGTAAACCATATTACCAGAAGGCCATGTGCCAGACTAATGTGTGCATTGTTTATATGTGTGCATTGTTTATCTAAACACATTCAAAAGTTTAGCAAACTTTTTATTTTTACTGAACATTGTACTTTCTGCATATAATTTCTATAATATTTGAAAAATGCAATTGTTCTGTCTGATAAATAATAATTTTTTTCCATGATACACAGTAATTACTATTGAATTGTTAACATAAGCATTAATATTAATTTTAGCAATTAATTTTTTACATGTTTGCTGCTTGGTTAGGTCCATATAATCTGTTTGGCCTTTTAATATTTCATTACATCACCTTTGTCTGTAATAACAGCAGTGATACAGTTTGACAGAGTCAACAAGGTTTCATAACACTGGGTAATGCAATGATGGCACACATTAATTATAATTTCCTTGAGGTATGTAACAGCTTTGGGCTTTCTCTCTGAAATACTGAAAATGGCCTAAACTTTCAATTAGATTAAATTTTGGCCAGTCCAAGGTAGAATATCGATATACAGTTCCTTGAACACTTTCTGCAACTTATCTCAGCTCAATATTAATACTATAAAGGAATGTTGGAAAAAGTTCTAAAATCAACTATTCACCCTTCAAGATGAGGGGCAAGGTGCCAAACCTTGTTGGACCACCCATGAAAAATGAAACAGATTCTTTGCTGATAGACAAACTTACTGTCTAACAACACTTTCATACTGTTCAGCATGGTGTTTAAAGGACAGACTCCATTAAAACTAAAAGCATAACAGAAGCAGGGTATTTTAGTTTTCTCTGCACATATTCTGGAAACATTGCTTCATCTGAAGTGCTGTGGACAAGAGATGTAGCTTTACTACAAAAACTGAAATGACTTCCAACCCAAAACAAAACATTTTGCCATCTATCAACAGTCCATGATTTGTGCTATTTGACCCCTTCAAAAAATCTTCATTGCTACAGTTAATAATGGCCTTTACCCTGGACAACAGGCTTTATATCCATTTTTGTATAAGTGCCATCTAACAATAGTTGGGCTTGCAAGAACACCTGTGGATTATCGTCCTTGCTCAGCAAGGTCAGATGAGCTGTTGAATCTGGTATGTTTGGTCAGATGTAACAATATTTTGTCTTAGGGAAGAAAGTCTTGGACGACCAGTACAGTGCTTTGGATCCATGTTTCCGGATTCCTTGTAACATTTTAACAATCAGGAAACAACTCATTCAGAGCAATTTAACTGTCCAGTGAATCCTGTCATTCATCCCTTTAACGTGCAAATCTTTGGTGCATTTCTATTTTCAAGGCACTTATTCTAATGCTTTACCCATCTTGCAACATTAAAACCACCACAAACAACACTATTCACTCACAATAAGCTACCAATGCATTGGCTCACAGGCAGTCTTTTATAACATTGCACTTAAGATGATACAACCACCCACATCAAGTAGCAATTTATCAAGGTCACCCCGACTAAAATGGATGAATTGTCAAGCCCGACTTAAAAGAACTCAAAAAGCATAACAAATTGTCCATATATTTAATTTATTATGTGAATTATAACAAAATTATTTCCACATAAATTGTGAAAAATAAACTTTTGCACACATGTGTAGTTACCGTATGTATTATTACTATACATCCTTAATGTTGAGTATATTGATATCCTATTTTTTAAAATAAAAAATGGTTAATATTATATAACATGAGTAAAATGCATAATCCCTAAAACATTACCGAAAATCATTTTGAATTCCTGAAACATGTTATCCGATCTCCAGTGTGATCCATCCAAAGGATGCCCTTTTTGAGAGTTGTCCTTTTCAGCTGGTGCGTACAGTGTCTGACCTATTCCGCCTGGTGCCCTTCCTGGTGATCCTCGTGGTGCCCTTCATGGAGCTGCTGCTGCCCGTCATTCTCAAGTTCTTCCCATCCATGTTGCCCTCCACCTTCCAGACATTGACCGAGAGCGTATGTTACTAAGTTTGTTTTTCCTGTTGTATCAATTTTAAAATGCTAAGAAACTTCATTACTCTAGTGTAAATGGAAGACAGCACTGTCTAGTTCCTTAATTTCTTTCTTAACTTAAGGCCATTCTTTTGAAATCTGTCAAACTAGTGAGTGTTTGGAGGGACTGTAGTTGCCCAGTTGGAAGAGCAACATATTAGCAACCAGAGGGTGAGTTCGAAACTTGCTTCAGCTAAAGACCGTCTTGTACATGGGGGCTGATGTGCATCAAATCTGTCATGACCTCAAATGTCCTCACATTGGCTTGGAGTGTAAATTTAGAGAGTGGGGTGCCAGCTCAGGTGTTGTTTTCGTCATCTGACCGTGGTTCAAAATTACAAGGCGTCCATGGGGATTGATACCGGATCGTCGACACTTTTGAACCTTGCGTCATAAAACTCCACCATCCAATCCCAGACTGTCGCCAATAGCCCATTGTGATGCTCCTGTGCAACATTAATTAACTACTTACCTGAGTGTTTGGAATATGAAGAATATTTCCAAAGTTTTGGTAAACGTGTCATAAATTGTTTATTTTAACGTTTGTTCATAGTAATTTTTCAGTATAATTTCTGTTTAACTGCACACTTGTCTCAGCCTAAAACTGTTTTTAGGCCATCTTAAGAAACTTTCGGAGTCTCTTTTATTTACTGGTTTACGTCAATTAAGTCCTTTCAATTCTGGAAACAGATGGGAGTCGCTGGGATCCCCTCTCTCTATAGAAAGAAAATGCGAGGGTTATTCGGAAAGTAAGTTCTGGAATGTAATAATTCCCGGGCACCCACAGATGGCGCTAATCTGCCTATGCGATATCATGTCCTCAATGATTAAAGAATGCGTCATAACAGAAAAGTGTGTATAGTGAAACACTGACACGTGTAAATCTTGCGCTAAAGATGTTTAAGACTATAGAAGGTCCCGCCGACTGAAATTCGCTTTTTGAATGCAAGGAATATGCGACCATGCAAAATCCATAGGCAAATCTGTGAGGTGTACGGCGATACAGTTATAAGTGAGGGAATGATTAGAAGGTGGGTTCGATTGTTCAATTCAGGCAGAACGAACGTGCATGATGAAGCGAGAAGCAGCTGGTCTTCTGCTGTGAATGATGAACTGGTTCGTCAAGTTGATGCGAAAATTCATGCGAGTAGACAAACGGACCATTTCCACACGCAAAATCATGTGCACCATTTTCTGGGACAGAAAAGGTGTCATATTGTGCATTTCACACCCAGAGACAAAACTGTCAATGCCGCTGCTTATGGTGCAACATTGAAACAGCTGCGACGTGCCATTCAAAACAAGAGACGCTGCTTGCTTAGTGATGGTGTCATTTTGTTGCATGACAATGCCAGGCCACATACCGCTCGTGTGACTCAAGATCTCATTGAGTCCTTTGGTTGGGAACAAATGAATCATCCGCCGTATAGCCCTGACCTGGTGCCAAGTGACTTTCACCTATTCTTGCACTTGAAGCGATTCTTGATTGGCCAGTGTTTTGATGACAATGAAGAAGTGAAAGATGCCGTAAAATCCTGGCTAACCTCACAACTGGCCACCTTCTCTGATGCTGGCATACAAAACCTTGTATCTCGATACGATAAACGCCTTAATGTGCTGGGTGACTATGTCGAAAAGTAGTGAAATGTTTGTAAATCATTATTAACCGCTTGCCTGATTATCCCGAGTTATCTCGGGTTCGTATATATTGCAGTTAATTATTATCCCAAGAAAACTCGGGCGAAGCAGAATTTGTCAGTACGATTTGTTTTATCACGGTTTTACTCGGCCTGGAGGAAATGAAAGGAAATATTCAGCTTTGATTGGCAGTTTGCCAAGTTTTGTTGGTTTCGCGGTTCTTTTGGCGGGACTGCTTACGTGTTTTCCCTATTGTATAGTATATGTCGGCTTGTGGATTAGTAATGTATAAAGAAGGATAGTTGCGTTGAAAAAAAGTAAAATAATGGCGATGATGCAAGATAGCGAAAGCGATGATTTTTCAGATAGTGATTATGAAGAGGTGGACATTGAAAATAGTGGAAGTGATTCTTCTGTATGTAGCCTTATTGAAGACGATAGTTCAAGTGATTCGGATTTGGACGATTTGCTGGCAGCTCGTCAATGGTGTGCAATTCAAAAAACGAAGTTGCCACCTGCACCTGCTCATTTTCCTTTTACTGCCAATGCAGGTATGAATTTCAATATTGATATCCGTAATGTTTTGGAATTTTTCTATAAATATTTTGATAATGAATTGATCGACATTATTACAACCGAAACAAATCGATATGTGGAAGAGCGTGCTCGTAGATTGTATTCAAAACCATGGTGTTCTACTTCTCAAAATGAAATAAGAGTTTTTTTTGGGAATAACTATTCAAGGTGTTATAAAAAAACCAGATCTGCAAGATTATTGGAGTAAAAATCAGTTGTGGAATACGCCATTTTTTGCAAAAACAATGTCATACAGACGATTTTGTCAGATAAAGCAAAACTTTCACTTCAGCAACAATGATGCAAGTACACATCCTTGTCCAAAACTAAATAAGGTATGGCCAATTCTGCAACATTTACTTGAGAAGTTTCAGAGTGCAATTATTCCTGAACGAGATATAACAATAGATGAAAGTTTACTTCTTTATAAAGGAAGACTCGGGTGGGTGCAGTACATCCCTTTGAAGAGAGCGCGATTTGGAATAAAGAGTTTCTTACTGTGTGAATCTAAGAGTGGGTACGTGTGGAATGCCATTATATACAGTGGAATGGGAACTAATTTCGATAATTCATTCGATGATCTTCCTATGTCAGCCCGAGTTGTGATGACTCTTACAAAACAACTGCTGGACAAAAGATATTGTCTTACCATGGACAATTTTTATAACTCGCCAGGTTTGGCTGATACGTTAGTCAAAAGGAAGACTGATGTGTGTGGAACACTCCGATTGAATAGAGAAGATTTACCTCAAGATCTAAAGACAAAGAAATTTAAAAAAAGGAGAAATTATTGGGTATCAGAGAGGGAAAGTAACTGTAATGAAATGGAAAGATAAGAAGGATGTTAGTCTAATTTCCACAATACATACAATCGAAATGCAGGATGTGACAAATAAACGGGGAGAGACAAAGTCCAGGCCTAAATGTGTAGATAAAGTCGCGTAGATAAAGTCGACCAGCATTTAGCTGATTATTCTACACCCAGAAAAAGAGGGAAAAAATATTATAAGAAGATTTTCTTCCATTTATTGGATTTGGCCTTGTAGAATTCCTACATTTTGTACTGTAAATCAGGAGGTTCACGATCACCTAAACAATTTAGAATGGAACTGATTGAAAAACTAATTTAAGAAAATCATCGTGACGAGTTTTTTGCCACATCAGGAAGACCCAGCATTAGTCCTTCACCACTCAGATTAATCTCAAGGCATTTTCCAGATGTTATTCCTGCTACTGAAAAAAAAATCAAATCCAACGAGACAGTGTACTCTGTGCTCCCGTAAAAGATTCCAGAGGTCAGCCAGTAAGAAAAGAGACCAGATACCAGTGTACAGAATGTCAGGTATCACTTTGTGTTGTCCCTTGTTTCAAAAACTATCATACAGACTAATATTTAACTTTTTTTTCATTTGCCCGAGATAACTCGGGATAGTAAACTAATATTAAAACTAAATGCTTTTACACCTGTAAAAAATTAAAAATTCAACTTAAAACCTACATATTTTGTTTTGTTTCGTTTCCTTGTATTTAATAATAAAATAAAAAATGTGATGATTTTTTGCAATTTTTTTCAAAAAAATTTGTAAGGGAAGCGGTTAAATATGTATCTTTGTCCACATCTGTCTCCTTTTTTTACATAGAAACGGAACTTACTTTCCGAATAACCTTCGTACAAGAATTTACTGCATCTTTTTCCATAATTGCAAAATAATTAATTAACACATCTGTTTTTGCCAAGCAGTTAAATAATATAAATTGGCATTGACTAATATCGTTGGGAAAATCTTTCAAAACTTGTCTGTATCTAGTATTTGTTGTGTTAATTTTTAAGTATTAATTTTTTTAGTGTATATATTATGTTGCCTTTGCGTCAACTTTTGAGTGCCTGGTAGTCGTTCTCACGGGTTAGCCGTGAGAAGGAATGCGAATCCCCGTTGAGGGAAAAGCGCTCATTGGTACCTGCGTATTTGGCAGTCTTTGATGTCTCACCCTTTGGCAGTATTTTGTCGGGGTGGATTGTTAACTAGTCAGAAGAGGATTTTGATGGGTGTCCTCTTGGAGCAGGTGGGCTTATCTTTTACGGGGTTTACCGTTGATCAGGGTTGATTGATTTGGCGGTTTGTCAGAAATCGAAGTACGATAAATAGTCGTACACCCCAACATCATGGCACTTCTTTCTGTGAAGACAATCGGGAGGAGAAGAGGAAGCGGCGAAGAGTGGATTGCCCTGATGAGTTTCCCGGCAACCTCGCGGTTCACCTGAGGTGCCGAAGCCCCACACCATTTTTCCGAGATCGAGTCTATCTGTTCCCCGGGTTGTGCCATCGGTCTCCTTCTCCTGAACTTTTGCATTGTGTCTAATCATTATTTGTAAAAATTAATTTTTTCTGTGTCTTGTTGGGGGCCCCTTTTGTTTAATTGTTAATCTGCATTTTATTTATCCTTAAATTTTTGCGTAACAAATTTTCTTATGTAATTTTAAAAGAACTGTGTCCAGGTATTTTATTGTTCAAAGTAAATTATCCACTGTACGATCCAAACTGATTTTTAACACAACATAATTAGCTCAGCATTATTGACCTGGATGTATCATTAATAAACTAAATTATATCTTATTTTTATTTAATATTTATAAATTTTCTAGGTTTAAAACTACTAGAAAAAAATTATTTTAACTTTTTGGATGACTTTCATTTTTAGTTTAGTTGAAACAGTGAGGTCTAGTCAATTTCTCGGTGTTTCTATATCATTAAAATATCTTTATATAATGTTTTATCTAAGAACAATGCAGCTATTTGCACAGTCTAAAATGAAAATACATATTTGTATTTTACTAGAAATATGTCTTACAGATATTGCTTGAAAAACCCTACTTACTATCAGGAAAGATACCTACTTTGAAAAATGTAGTGGAATAATATCAAATGTAGAAATTTATTTGAAATTAAAAAATTCGCAGTGAAAATATTACAAGTTTTGAAATTATTAATCACTTGCTAATTATTAATAACTAGAATATGTAAAGGTGATAAAAATGAAGATATTGCTCTGTTTTATATAGGAACTGAAATTCAAAAAGCAGTTGAAGATGAAAATTGAAATTGCCAAGTTCTTACAGAGTACTCTAGATGAAATGGCTGTCACTTCGAAAGGAGAAACTCACTCCAAGAGTGCCAAAGAATTTACAGAATTCTTCGAAAGGGTAGGTGATGCAAATTTCTATTAATGCCTCTTTCTATACTGGAATCCTCTGGTCCCTTTCTATACTGGAATCCCTTTAAAAAAAGCATTGTCTTTTAAGATTATAACAGACTAACTCAGACTTTCAAATTGAGTGTCATGACTTCCTTGGAAGGTAGGAAGCTGCTTTTGCTCAGTGGGCTTGCCCACTATGCTAGCAGCATGCAAGCTGTAGGTGGATCAGGTTCGATTCCTGTAACTACCCAAGGTGTATTTCTCCTGTGCCGGTAAAACTTTCATTGTGTGTGTCCATTTGCTTGGCTGCTTTCATTCCACTACTCTATTTCCCAATCCCTTTTTTCCCCTTTCACATTTTTTACTTGACTTTGTCTTCTCAAAGTCAAGTAATTTCTTAGCCAAACATGGCCAAGAAATAGTGCCGAAAAATATAAAATGCTGAAACAACCAACCATTTACTTGGGTGGAAAAACATTGCATGGCTAGATATAGTCCTTGTGCCACAAAAATGTATCATTCAATCTTTGTTGTGAATATTTTATAAATGTTTCATTATAAAACAAATGTTTGTTGAGATCCCTAAGAAAAATCCAAGGCACAGATAGCAGCTGAAGTGCCAGCTTTGAAGTACTGAAGAAAAATACTTAAATTTCCAATTTCGTTTTGAAGCCTATTTGTAGAACTATGAACAAAAATTGTGCTATCCTTATGCATTGCACTGAAATGACAAATGAAATATGTAGCTGCTAAATTGTTTTCAATGTTGAAAACAATTTAGATAATTTAATGCAGCTTGATTTTTTAACTGGAACCTGACTCAATTGAAAAAGCTATATAGAAATTAAATATATTAAACAAAATTTGTCTTCATTTCTTTTAAATAGTAATTGCATGATTTTCAAGCAAATGCCAAAGGTACAAAAATATAGTATGTTCATAAACAATAAAACTTTGTGTTTATGAACATACTATATTTTTGAACTATTTCCTTTTTTTCATGGTCCTGAGGTTTACAAAACGACAATATCTGCATTATTTACTTGAAAGAGTGAACCCTTCAATGATGCTATACTGAAAAGGATAAAAACTATGGGTGAAACTTTATTTTATATAAATGTATTTTGCATGTAACAAAATTGAAAGTTTTAAGAGAGGGGATTGGTCTCATCATTGCCTATTTAGTGCATTACAGACATTACGGGACATATCAAATGAGATAATATTTATATCCTTTGTCTCAACCACTGCAAGATCCCACTCTCCATGGAAAAATAAAAGCTTTTGATGTTTTTGCTCGGAAATTTTGTTCTACAGGTTAGGCCAAAATTCAAAGTAGGTTTAGAGGAGTCAATAATGAACCCAATTCAATGACATTACATGCTTAACAAAGAGGTTTGTTTTACTAGGTATGAGCATCTTTCAGATGAGTTCTATTGACCTCTGGGGCTTTTTTGACTATTGGTCATGTGCAAACCTTGTTTTGCATAATTTTCAAATGCTTTTTCTTTCAGATCCGGACAACAGGAGACCAGGCAAGCAACGAAGAGATCCTGAAGTACTCGAAACTATTCGAGGATGAGATAACGCTGGACAGCCTGTCCAGGCCACAACTCATTGCTCTCTGCCGCCTGCTGGAGCTGCAGCCATTCGGCACCAACAACTTCCTGCGTTTCCAGCTGCGCAATTGCCTACGTAGCCTGCGGGCTGATGATCAGGTGAGTCATTGGTTAGTAAATTGAGGTTTACATATGCTAAAATTTGGTGGCAGCAGTACTTAGTGACGTGCCAGTAAAAGTAAAATGAATGTATAATCCTTTCTAGCATACAAGTTCTGACAGTACTTGCTCAACTCCTGACACATAAAAGTTAGCAGATAAAATAAATAAGAAAGTCGCCATCGCAAAAGAAATACCAATATTTCTTTGAAATACAAGTTTAATGTTGGTTTTTATGGTGCAAGGGCCGGATCTGGTCAAACTGCTCCCATAATACATGGAAATCAAAATTAGTGCAGTCTGTCCCATCAGATCTTTTATTCAAACAGGGAATCAACATTGTATAGACAGTACAAGACAAAAATTGCAACAGATCTTCCACTTAAATTGTGTTGGAGTCAAACTCTAAATTACCGTTTTTCCACTTTCAATGACATAATAACCGTGACGCTGTAAGTGCGGGACTTTTTTTCAAATTATATTTAATGCTTACTTTAACTTGACTACTTTCTACTTGCTATGCTGTATTTGCTATGCTGTTAGTTGAAAGTTTCCGAATTGGTTGCTATTTTAAATGTATTATGAGTGAGCTGTATTGATAAATATATTTTTATAACAGATATGAAGTTAATTTCTGCTATTTAGGACTTTAAAAAATATCTCCTACCAATTGTTCATAGGTATGACAAAAGGATTTGCTTGCATCACACGTGCAAATAATAGGTGACAACCTACCGTTGATCCCCAATCAACTGTTGCTTTTCAAGAGTATTTACACAATAAGTTGAACCAAGCATGGCTTTACTGGCACCAATGAATTAGAAGCCTTCTAACTTGAATCACTTTAAAAATTGTGTTTATTGAACCAATAGTTAATACTTAAAAACATCAATTTATTTTTTCAAGCCAGTTTCAATCTATTTTATCTAAATCTATAGATACATTGTATTCTCTATGCACTAATCATTGATGCTTAACTTTACAGCATTATCGTTTAGCGCCTTTTAAAAGTCTTAGCAAAATCTCTCTTTTTTTATTCAGTTTTTCTTGCACTACTACTTGTCACAACCTTTGCTGAGTCGACAAGGTAAATATATTTTGCGATGTTTTTAAATGCAATGGCCATCTGAATAAAATGATTTTTTTCCGTATCTGTCAGATATTTTATTATGTCTGCAGAAGTTAAGCACTGCCAATAAAATCTGCTAATTTAAATTGTCAACACTAAGGTTACTCGGGCAATATGACTTGTATGAACACTTGTTATCAATCTATGTCAGTTGTGGTTAGAAATTAGGAGTGGAAAGTAAGGCACCAATGGACCCTTAACCAGTCACCAAAATGTTCTCCCTGTGTGGAATTTTGTATATTTTCTTTTTGTGGATGTGTATCTGAACACATAGTGTTATGACTAGAGCCTGCAGAGATGCCAGCCATTATAGATTTTCGCTATTTTTATTGTAGCATTCTGGGAAATGCGAAATTATTACTGAAATTCCTGCTTGATAATAAAAACCAAGTAGGTGACATATAGTCCTTTTTTTTTACCAAAGGGCACCAAGTTGGAGCCTTATATCAATCCAAAAAATTTGTTCCTTATCCACTTTACAATGTGATCTTTTGGGGACATTTTTTCATTTGGCAGTGGTTTGGTGACAAGAACTTGGAATTGCATTAAGGCCATGATGGATCCATTTTTTGGATTTTATCAAAACTTGAACTTAAAAAGGAAAAATTCCAGCATTTTTCTGAATTTTAAAATTTTGATTTTTTTTATGCATCTGATCCTATTTTTTGATGATTTTGGTAGCCAAGCACTCAGTCTCAGCAAATTACTTTCAATTTTTCTTTTAAAAATATTTGAGGCTATAATGAAATATATTTCTCGGAAAAGTGTTATTTAAACAAATGATTTTGTTGCTGTTTATATTTAAGAGAGCTGTTCCAGGGATAACTTGCATTGAAAAAATATTACAATAGTGGAAGAACATTGAAATTTTTTTTGAAACTGGTTGAATCACTTTATGAGAATAGTTTTATAAAGAACTAATTCAGCCAATAAAGCAAGAAATACTAAAAATATAATTATGTATATTTACCCTTAATTGTGATCAAAATGTCACATTTACAAAAATTATGATCCTACTCTAAAAGGCAAGGTTGTAATGATATAGATAACTTTTTATCCTCTATCATGGTTAAAGTTAAATAAAATATTAATATACTTTCATGAAAAATTACATGCTCACATTAAATATTAAATCGTAACATAGATATAAGTAAATGATAATGCAAGAAATATTTACGATAAAACAATAGAAAATGCAAGTGATATTTATATAGCAATTTAGTGAAAATGAGCATGCAATATTATGATTCATTAATTTTCATTAGTCAAACTTTGTTAATACGAATTTCACAGGACTATAAAAAAATTCATAATAACCGTAGTTCGTGTTATCCAAATTAATAAAAACATTATTTCAACAAAAATGAAATATTAATGTATTTACATTACTGTACAATTCTTGGTTCACAGATAAATGATATTCTTCATCACAAAGCTTATACAGATTCTTGATTATACAGATGATTATTGATTATACAGATGATCCTTGATAGCACAGATAATTCTTGATTTACGCAGATAATTCCTGATCACACAGATAATTGCTGATTACACAGATATTTCCTGATTATGCAATTTTTTTTCTTCAAATAGTTCTGTTATCGATTTTTATGGGTTTTTTTAACATTTTCTAAGAAAATATGATGCAGTCAATGCAGAATTGAGCAGATGAATTTTCATTGCCTAACAAAAGTGGTGAACAATTTCTAAGCTATCAGTAGCTTCTTTTAAAGAAGGGAGACTTATTCCTTGGTCTTCTTCAGCATCTTCATTTATTCTTTCTTCACTATCCTCCACAAATAAATCCTCTACTATTTCAGAGTCACTTAAGGTTTCTGATAATGCGATTAAAAAGAATTCATTTGCCCTTAAGTTTCAAAAATTTGTTCGTCTTAACTGGCAATCAGTGTAACCAAACTTCCTAAACAAATGACTTAACATTATTTGAATATACATTTTGATGGGGATTGGAATTTAATTTGTAGTAGTAATTCGTATTAAGCAAGTTCGTCTTAATGAGGTTTGACTAATGTGAATATGGAATTTTCTTTTTCTGTCAATGTAGTGGTATATATATATATGCTTAATTTTTTTAGTTCCATTTAGAATAAATTGAGATGTAGTTTTGAGCTGTAAGTTTAATTGAGTTCTGAAATTTTGAGATTATTACTGAGATTAGGGATCAAGTTTTTATTCTATGGAATTGAATTATCGTATTTCTCTGTTTTTGTGTTTTTTGTATATTTATTGTGATGGTCAGAAGCAGTAGAGTTTACATAAACATGGATTATTGGAACTATTGCCTTTATGTTAGTGATAAGTAACATAATTGCTGAATCTTTTATAATGTAAATATGACTCACTTAAGACTCAATCGCATATTAACTATGTTTAATAATAATCATTACTAAAATTCTATGCAAAATTACTGAGAATCAATCTTATTCCTGACAGGGTCAGCCAAAGTTTAGCATCTCTGTGCCTGATTAAAAGTAAGAGGAAAGAAATTTTGAAGGAGTAATAAGCAGTCAGAATTTGCGCCAAAAGATCCACAGCATTTAGAAACATTAAAATGATGACTGGATCCAAAATTAGTCATCAAAATGAAATTTATATTTGCAAGATACAATTAACTGCTGCTAATGTCGAAACTGATGCCTGTTTTACTATATTGGCATAGAGCCCACTAGTTGCATTTAGATTTTACTCAGTGTTTATTTTCATATACCAAGTGATTGGAATTGACTGCACAATAAATAATCCTACCGCATGATATCTTGTTGGGCTTATAAAAGTTGTCCATTTGAAAATTAAACATGGTATTCCAAAGATATTCAGCCCTCAGGGACACATCTTTAGGTGTGTACAGGCATCCCAACCCAGAGGTACTTGAGTGATCTTTCCTCCCTTTCATTTTTACCCTCCCCTTTCCTTCCGCTTTTTGCTTTTTCTTTCTCCCTCATTGTCTTGTGTTTGGCGCAGCTTGGCCAAATATGGCCCTTGTGCCATAAAACCCCAAAACAATCAACCAAGGATATTCTCGAAAGTTTTATGATGTCCCTTTCAGTCATTTGAAATTTCATTGCTTAAATAAACCCAAAACTATCCTTTTGGTATGCTGGAACCCACGAGTCAATCGAGATGAAAATAAAGCACAAGATGGATGAGAATGTATTTTAAACTATCATTTGTAGATACGCATTGTCGTAATGCCAATGTTCTTTCGAAAAACAGATAACTCTTTCAGGTTGGATTTTAAAATGGAATTGCATGATGTGATTAATATGCAGTTGATTCTGACCCTTACTGGTGTGGAAGTTCAGCTTTGCGAATCCATGCATGTTTAAACCTGGTTTATGCTGGTTTTCCAGTACCATAACCATAGGGGACCCTATTTCTCCTGAAAGTATTGGTTTCTTATTTCTTTACAATCTCTTAATAAACTATTATAAATGTACATCTGGTGATCAGTCGTGTTTAAAAGCTTGCATTACGTTCTTACAAGTTACTAACATTTTAAAATATTGTTAAGTTGAAGAGTACTTTCATTTTTAGCTATCCGTATTTTTACATTAATTCATTTACAAATTTTTAAATTTAATGCAGTGTCTCACATTTATTGTGACATCATTAGAATATTAAATAAGACAACTTTAATTGTTAATTTAAAATGCAAGCACAAGGCAATATAAATTAAAATTCAAGTTCAAAGAAAAATCATTGTAATGTCCCTATCTAGTTCCAATCGTGTAGAAAGGAAGTGAATAATGAAATAAGAGAGGGGTAGGAAGAAAAGTTTGATTAGCTGCGCCATGTGCCAAAACGGACTGTTTCGATGACGGTACACTATCGATACCTCGAAAAAGCATTATTCATTTAGAAATGCCATTGTGTGTATCGAGAAAACATATTTGATATTTATAGTACTGTTCATCTGCTTTTATATGCAACATGATTCAATTATATTTGTAGAAAAGATATCAAGCCATTAAACATGTAAAACTACTTTAAAACCCTTATAAACTAAAAATAACAAATTATTCTTTAGCTCTGTTGTAAAACATCAAGATGTTTTTCTGTATATTAGCATAATAATTGAAATACAAACATGTTGTACACATCTATTTGTGATTAATTTCACGGCAAATGCATAATTACCAATTTGAAAAAGTGTAACCCTATTGAAATTAAATTGCTGGAAATCCAATTTAATTTCAAGAACATTAAAAGAGTGTTTTGTAAGAAATTCTGTGTTGTAAATTGTATGAAATCTTTTTGTAGTGTGAAGTAAAATTTTTTGCTTAGTAATGCATGTGATATGAATGGATTCTTTTGCTTCTTTCAGCTCATACTGAAGGAAGGTATTGACAGCCTAGATGTGTCCGAGGTGCAGGCTGCATGCCGCGCTCGAGGCATGCGTGCACTGGGCATCCCAGAGAAGCGTCTGAAGTGGCAACTGCAGCAATGGCTGGAGCTGAGCCTGAATGTGCAAATACCCAACTCCCTGCTACTTCTCTCCCGGGCACTCTACTTGCCTGAGAACCTGGCCCACACCGACCAGCTCAAGGTCACCCTCTCCGCCCTGTCCCAGACTGCGGTGAGTTTTGCTTGCTTAAGTTCAAAGACCAAAATGCTATTCTTTTTAACTCCACGGTTTGAAGTTTCTTCCATTCGAATATTGCAAGCAAGGGAGAAATCGAGTACGACAATGAATGTTTCCCTGAAGAAATAATAAATTCCCATAACTTAAAAACAGTTTGCTTTGAGCTTATTCATGGGAGGAAAATTGTATTTAGTGGATCCTCTGATTTTCTACCTCGTGACTACTGCTATCTTTATGGAATAGTTACTACTGTTAAGACTCCTCTTCCAGACTTACTCTCCCAGAATGTGGCAATATTGTATCAAGGCTTTGCTGAATGATAGAGAACTTAATTAAAATCCTCTCATTTCAGTGGAAGTCATGGCCAAAACTGACTCAAAATCTTTAGTACATTCTGATGAATGAGAGGGAATGTGTGGGACTTGAAATCTCTGCAGGGCCGCGGTAGCCCAGTTGGAAGAGCAACGGATTAGCAACTGGAGGATTGCGGGTTCGAAACTCAGTCCAGCCAAAGATCATCATCTACATGGGGCTAGTGCATATTAAATCTATTGTGACCTCAAATGTCCTCATGTTGGCATGGTGTGGGAGTGGAGTGCAAGCTCAGGTGTTGACCTCGTCTGCGCATAGTTCAAAGTTACGAGGCACTATCCTTGGATCTTTCCCTTTGGAATTGATCCAGGACCTTCACAGGGCCGCGGTGGCCCGGTTGGAAGAGTAACGGACTAGCAACCGAAGGGTTGCGAGTTCGAATCCAGCCAAACACCGTCGTGTACAAAGGGGGCTGGTGCATGTTAAATCTGCAGTGGCCTCAAATGTCCTCATGTTGGCATGGTGTGGAAGTTTGGAGAGTGGGGTGCCAGCTCAGGTGTTGCCTCGACATCTGACCATGGTTCAAAATTACCTGGTGTTGTCCTCGGATCTTTCCCTTTGGGATTGATCCCGGACCGTCACCAATAGCCCGTTGTGTTGCTCCAGTGTGACGTTAATTGAAATACCCCCAGAACCTTTGTCAATAGCCCGTTGTGTTGCTCTAGTGCAACGTTAATTAACTACCTACCCTCTGCAGCTAGTTGTCCAAAAAGTACCTAGTTTCAAAAAGCACCAAAATGACTGCAATTGCCATCTTGTACTTTAAGCAGTGCATATCTTTAAGTGAACTGGGTAGAAAGTAGTATTGACACATTGGTCCTGCTAGGTTGTCCTTCAGCAAACTCGTGGTATGTGGCCATTTATACGAAAAAAAATTTTTTTTTTTAAGGTTTGACACGAATTTAACTTCCTAAAATGCATTTCTACAATTGAAAATTATTGCTGCGGATCACTTTAAAATTACCCATTAAGAAACTTGGTTGGAGGAATTTCAGATGGTGTCAAGATTACCAAAATGCCAGAATTGGAAAACTTCAACCACTGGTCCCTTCACATATTTTTTCAATTAAAAACTAATAGATGAAAACTAACTGGGGATAGGCTGTGAAAATTTTAATATTAGAATTTGTTCCTGCGAAATTATATTTTTTTGGCCACCCTTATGTACATGGTTGCCCAAAGCTGCTGTGGAACTAGATGCTGAAGCTATGTAAAATTCTGTACCATTTTTATTTTTCAAATATCTGATTCTGGACAGTGTAAAGCTATTTACATTGTTCTAATCAATTAATCTTTCGAATTGATATTTTATTTCTATCTTATTTATTCAAATTGAAATATCTGATAATTGAAAGTAACTGATATTGTTTTAGCTATTACCTGTGTTGCAACATTTGTTTAAAACAAAATGAATGGAATTATTTTTTCAATGTTTATTCAATGAGTAATTTTTTCTTCAAGGAAACATCTTGCCTCTAAAACCCTGTAAGGAGGAAAATCTTTTGCCTTGGTTCTGGAGAAGGCAAAGTGCTTGTTTTAATGTGTTATCAATAAAAGTAAAGAAGTTAAAAAATCTTTAAGGGTAGGAGCTGTTTAAATCTGTTTTGGTGTACCATTCTTTTCATGTCACATAATGTGAATTTTCACAAAAACTAATGAAATGTAAATCAAAACTATTCCATCTGTACTCACTCTGAAAGTGAATACCCTGTGGGGAACCACTACAAAAATTAACTTACAGTAGAGTAGCTATCACCAGTACTTTTTGATTGACTGACATTGACTCAGACCAATGCTTAATAACATGTTTTTTAAAAGAAAATTTGCTATATAAACGAGAATGATAAGTTAAAATGAAAGTGATTCTTAGTCATTTTGTTTTTCTATGCAAAGGCCACGGAGACCAAGTATAAGATTGGGGAAATGGAGGGGAAGGTGGACAACAAGACCAAACTGGAGCTCATCAAGCAAGAGGAGGAAGAGATCAAGAAAGAAGCGAAGGAGCTGGAGCAGGAGCTGCTGGATGAGCGACAGGTAAGATAGTTGCATTTTAATTGCGAACATATCCTCTTTGGTTTGAAAATAGATTTAGAATAGAGATGAATTTTGCTTTTACTGATGATGACATCACAGCATAGACGAAACGAAGAGAAAGTCGTTTTTGTTTAGGTTCAGTCTGTTATGTTATTGAACAAGCAGCCCCAAAATAATAACAGGCAGGAATTTTTTGTCTTCAAGGGGTATGTTGGAAAAACTTGGAAGCACATCAACCATTATGCTGCTGGAATTTTTTTATTTCAAGGCTGAACATTTAGGTCAGGGATGCAGACCTCTGGCCACATTCGGCCCTCCTTTGATCTGCTGGCATCCTGCCTCACCATGTGTTATTTTAATATTAACAAGTCACACGATAAGTAATTTGTAAGGTCAATGCCAACTTCAAGACTTGAAAAGATCGATAATTTGATAACAGCCTTCAAGGATCATTTTTCTGATTTTCAAAAAGTAAAACTGTTGCTAGATTTATTTAGCCATCTAGTGTAATTATCAGAAATTTATCTGCATTGTAAATAAAATCTGTTGATTTCCAGTTTAGTGGATGGGTTTTTTTGTCTCTCTGGTGGTCATTTATTGCTTTAAGAAGGCTAATTATGTGTAAAACATAAAAAGACATAACTTCAATCTGCAAAGAAATAATTTAATAATGGGTACTATTGCTGTTTCAAACAGCACTGTATTAAGTTATATATTGCAATGATAGATAATTCTACAAAATCTCACTTAAAATTTTCTATAAACTTGTCATACTCTAAAGTGATTTTTGCTATAGTTTATAATAACGTAAAATAGTTTTAAAACCTATAAAATCCTAAATCAAGTTTAAAAACCTAATTTAAGATTTTTAGCACCTAAAAGTATGGAGCCTATTGATAGTATATTTAGGTAACCAAAATGCAACAGAAGTGAAATAAAATTATATAGCAACAAACATTGTTACAAAAATTTAATAATTTATTTGAAAAGTGCATTTTTCTCAACTTAACTTCTAAACACTTTAAAATTGATAAGTAAAAAATATATATTTGAATTTTTATCAAACTTTGGACAACTTATGTAAATGTTTTCTAATGCTTGTTCTAAAAATAGTTATGATTCTTTAAGTACTTTGTAAATAATGTTCTCTTTAAGTAACATTAAAACTTCCCCAAATGCCATTCATTCTTCGATCATCTGTGAGATTTTTATTAAGTTCATTTTTTTACATGATATTAAAGATAAGAAGATTGGTTACAAAGTGATACATAGAAGTTATGTTATTCTAATGATGTTGGTAGAAAACAGCACCATTTTGACTGGCAATTGGGTAAAAAGCGATCAATGTGCACCCATTCTCAACCCAGTTTTTAAAATAGCCATGCCCTTGTACAACCACACATTTTCTTAGGCAGCTATTGAATTCAGTCACTTCTAAATTCTATATGGGGAATACTTTAATCACCATGACAGTAAATAACTTTCAATATAATAGTATGTTTAAAAATGCAGCGGATCACAGCTGTGAAGCACATTGACTAAAATTTCTGTCATCCTACACTGTTTCCATTTGCTGCACTTGGGTTCTCTGAGCCACAAAGTTGTCTGGAGTCACATGCAACAATTGTTAATATACTATCTATTACACAATTGTGTTTAATTTTTCAATTGAGATATGTATTAGAAAATTTGCAATGAAATAAAATTAACTTGTTTTTGTGGAACCTAAGCATCTCCCCTTGCCCTTGTTTCAACAAGTTCTAAATTGGTACGAATGTTTATAGTGGTTCCAGTTTAACCCTATGCATATGTCGGGGCTGATTATCATTTCCTTCTTTGGTTACAGCTGCCGACCCAACAGCTTTACAGGCAACTTACTGAAATTGTCCGAAACGGCCTTTACAATGCTTACCCCCAGGAGGAGAGGGAATATGTGTCATCCCATTATCACCTAATGTGCTGGTTTATATTGTCAGGTCGTGGGTATGCCTAGAAGGGACAGATTCTTCCCTGGTAAACTGAAAGAGTGGTGGTGACTTTTTAAGTGTATCTCTTTTCATTTACTCAACCTCTCACAGACTAGATGCTCGAGGATAAACAATTTGCAAGGTTCCCCTTTGATGACCCTGACATCTTTGTCAACAGGGGAGATAAGGCTATTCACGGGTGGGTCTCTTTGTAGCACGGAAAATAGGGGATGAAAATTGTAATGGGCTTCAGGAGTTTGAAGTCTGAAAGAATCCGAACCTTTCGTAACGAGGGGACTCGAAACTTTCGTCCAGTTGGGCCGGTTCCTGTATCCAGAGGGTTAAGTTGTAGGTAGCAGTCTAATTAATCATTTTGCAGTAAAATGGGACCACAAAGCAAACCTTGAAAATGGCAACTGGGCTCATTGTGTGTACAACTGAAGAATAAAAATATTTTTTGTGTAAATCCTACAAAAAATATCCATGAAAAATACATCCTATTTGTAGTGTAAGACAGGGGTCTTACACTACAAATATTGTCACATAAAGTGGCTAAAAATAAAGTAAAAAAAATTGCTTGTCACATAAAGTGGTACACCATACTCCAAATTGTATTTCGGCATCAGATGTGGCAAGTACCACGGTTCTGATAAAGCAATGCACTTTAAATGTCACAATATTTGTACAAATTATGTTAAGAAATAAAGGGAATATAAATAGTTTTATATCTGATTTGGTATTTTTTTTCAGCAATTTGTGACATAGTATAATGTTATATGAACCCATTGCAAAATTTTTTTTATAATGAATTTCAGAAGGATGATGTCAAGATCCCAGAGGAACAAGATTTAGATCAGATTCACAAAGAAATTCTGATTGACAAAGCAACTATTTTGGAGGACAAGGCAGAGGAGCGTGAGTATCTTTTGTTAAACAAATTTAAGTTAATTAAGCCTCTGAATGCGTTGTGCATAGTTGGTTAAACTGCTCTTTTAATGGCAATGAAAATTGAATTTTATTAGCAATAGTACCAGAAGTAAACTCATATTTTTAGTTTTTAAACAGATAGTCATTCTTCACAATTATAAAACTAATTACTTTCCAGCTGGGTTGATTTACAACTTCATTAATAGCAAAATAATTATTTCCTTTCCTTTATTTCCATGACATAAACTTGCACCTGCTTTGAAGTATTATTTAATTATAATTGCATATTTTGTTTGTTGGACTTTTGGTCTATTTCAGTTACATAAAAAGGTTATATGTTATTCCTTGCAAGTAGAATGGAATTCATATATTTTCTGGCAACCTTTTTTAATTGCATTCCAAATAGAAAAAATTATATCTGCTGAAATTTCTATTAAGTAACTTGCTGTGCATTAAAAATAGTGGGAAAATGGAGCATTTCCTGTGAACACTATGTTGAAGACTAAATCAAACACAAATTGTAATTTTTAATAAGTTCTTGTTTCACTAAAACTATCAGGATTTTGAATTTTACTTCTAACTTTTTACTGTCATTTGTCAACCACATATATTTATTAGTATTTGGAAAAAATACATTTACATCCATTTCACATTACATAAATTGTTTCTTGGAACTTAATTTTTTGGATCCTTAAATGATTTGATTTTACTATATTTGTGTAAAGGGAAAGAGCAATCGTAAATAAATTTTAAACAAATTTCAAAAGCGCATTCACATTTTTTATTTATTTTCTTGTTAAATTATCTGATCAAATATTTATTTTTATGTCTCATCTAAATAATTTTGAACATGTGTATATGCAATTTCTAGCTAAATATCAAAATATAATCAGTTGCTTTTGATTCATGAAAGGTTGGTGACTATTGATGTAAACAAAGCTAGTTTGTGTTGCCAATTCGAATAGTGCAACTACTCAAGAGCATGCCAAATGTGGTAACTCATTTCAGGGCCATTGATAAAAGATCGCTGAAATTAAATAATTTAAAATAGGACACATTTTCAACGTAATTATTCGTAAATGTACTACTGAATTTTTTAACAGGATTCATGTAGGCTTTTAAGAGACCTTATTTTTTAGTTTTGTTTTAAAAGGCCTTACTATTCGCTAAATGTCCTTACAAAATTTTTGTGAAGTCTTAGTTTTTGCAAGAACATTGCATATTTTGTTTCGCTACATTCAAAGCCAAAATCAATGACAGGTAGTACCACTTACAACAAAATAAATTTGTTCCCACTAAACCCAACATCAATGACACTTGACCTTGAGCAAGTACAATTATTATTGGCTTTATGGAAAAACCTGCATTGGATGGGTAAAATGCCCATCAGTTGGGATTTTGGTTCAACCATTTCAATAAATTGAATGCACCATCTCTCAATTAATCATTTTATTAAATGTTAGAAACAGACATGAGGGTTAACTAAAACTGAAACCAACCCTATCAGTCGTGAAAGTTTCTTCATCTGCATTCGTGGCTTAATCTGTTGCAATCTGTGTAGCCTTGAAAAGGCCCTCATTTTTCTTTTGCTTAACCCTCCTGGTGGTTGTCTCGGCAAGGTATCTTGACATTTACAAAACTGACCAGATCTTGATGGACAACATATCTCATTAGAAAAAAACGACCAGATTTTAATCTCATCATCAAAAAACGGCAGTATATTGATGACAAGATATCTTGTCATTAGCAAAATTGATAATATCATGATGGACAAGATATCTCGGATACTTGAAGGGTTAAAAAATGCTAAGCATTAGTCCCATAATTTGTTTTTACTTTTCAAATTGAAGTCCCATCGATGATGAATATGGAAGGGGGTCTGCAAACTACAAATATCCTGTTTAACTTGAAACGGATTGGTAAAAATTTAATATGCTTGTGTTGAATTGTCCTCTGATTGCAATTCATTCCAGTTGAGAAACCACCAACTGAGGGTAAAAAGGAAGAGTTCTCCAAAGAAGATTTTGAAGAAATTGAAAATGCCCTGGAGAACATTGTGAGTGAAAAGAACAACCTGCTCATTGAGAAAGAAGAAATCGAGGACCTCAAAGAAGAGATGGCGGAATACAGGCAGGTAAGCTGCTGTGCAATTATTTTTTTCAGCCTTGTTTTACTGTTGGTATATTGCACAGAAGTAAACTGATTACTTATAGAGCAAGATTTTTTTATTTAAATTTCAAAATTGATTTTAAAACCTATTCAGAAAGAAAACGCAGTGGAGGAAAAAGGAAAACCAGTTCTTAACATAGTGAAGTGCACACAAAGAAGTGTTTCACATATGTCAGTTATACTCAATGAAATTGGTAACAGGAAAGCTGAAGAGCCAATATTTGTGACTAATTCAACCCACATCGAACCACCACACTTTGATTTCTGTATAGGCAGTTAACAGTTTATTTTAAATAGAAATAATATGAATAACCTTCCTATTTGCTTTGAAAAATGCTTTCGATAGTTAGAGAATATTGAAATTTATTTTTAAAAGATTAAATTATGTTATGAGATTATTCTCTGAAGTAGCAAAGAAAGCAACACACACAAAACTAAAATAAATTATGAACCGTAATGCAATAGTTACTATGTATCTTTAAAATATCATGTTTGCAACATGTGGTTTACATAAAATTGAAGACATTACAGAAAGTACATAATAATTCCCCTGAAAATCACATTTGATCAAAGATTGGAATATTTGGTTTTATGGTGATTTTAAAATTTGATATGTATGGAATTTTGATCATCCCATGTTTTATATCAATCTTCTTAAGAAATGGGGCATTTTTGTCTTTTAGTTTACACTACTCAAAACCTCTTAGTTATCTTGTTTGAAACTCTGTTATCTCTCAGGACATTGAAGAGCTGAAGGATGCTGTTCAGGAGACAGGGCATGAGGAAATTGGGGAATCCAAGGCCGCTCTGATGCTCTCAAACAAAGTGGATGAAATGATCTCCAAGATGGACGAGCTTGTTGTGAAATTGGATGAGTCCAGAGATGACCAGAAGCAGACCTGGACAAGCACTTCAAAGGAAAGGTGGGAAATTTTTCAATCCGTGAAGGTTGTCTATTTGGCATAAGTAATTGGTTTTGACCTCTTTTGTTCAAGACACTGTTTGGGGGAAGACAATACCCATTGCCCAATATATTTAGAGGTAATAGAGAGGTTTGTCTTATACACCTGCCAGGTCAGGAACTGCATTTGTTTGAAAGTTTAATTTAGTTCTGAGATTTTATTGCACATTTATTACGATTTGTTGCTCTATGGTAATTTTTTTGCTACATGGGGCTAATTAGATCAGGACATAGTTGCTTAAAGTGGATTTCAAATCGCTATGAATATCCATGCCAAGACTGGAATTTGAACCAAGGGCCAGAGCACTAACAACTTGGCTTCCAGACCAGCTAATGAGTTTTGGAATACCAGGTAAAAATGTCATTCTCCTTGATGTAGAAGATATAATTTTCTGGTTATAGATCATGTTTAAACTGGCTAGCGTAACTTTCATCTACATGAAAAACACATGTGTAGCTTAATTTTTTAAGTATGAAATCAAACCTTCCAGTGATGCTAAACATTTTACAGACAATATTTTAAATTTCGTTTCACAGGTTCTATTTAGTTCTACAGGACCCCCAATTTTTCTTATAGGCTCTGCGTTTCAAATCATTACATAGGTTCAAATCTGGGCATAGATGTGCCTGAAAGTTCTGAATAGCCCTTTGTATTAATTCCCAAGAACTGGACGTCAGCAAATTTGGGTGGGAGGCTAGGAAACAAATGGGCAGCTAACTATCTCTCTTATCAATTTTATGTATTGTTTGTTATGAACCTTTGTATTGTCTTTTTCTGCCTGCCATTAGAAATAAAAAAATGTTAGGTGATTTTTTTTCAGAATTGAGTCCCAGGAAAATTAGTCCTTGCATAGCAAAACATAATAGAAAAACTAACCAATCCAATTTTTAATCTACAAGAAATTAATTTGACCTTTTTCTTCATATCCCCAAGGGCATGAAGAAAAAGATAAAATTATTTCTCCCTCAGGGGCACATCTTCTTTAGATGTGTACGGGCATCACGAACCCAAGGTACCCTAGTGACTATTCTTTTCCTATGGGGTTTCTGTCTGGTAAACATGGGGGGCCTGACTCCAGGATACCCAAGTGATCTTTCTCTACTTTCTCCTCTCCATCCTTTCTTTTCACAAATATTTGGCATTGTCTTGTGTTTTGCTCTGCTTGGCCAAATATGACCCTTATGCCATAAAAACCAACCTATCAATCTTCAGGAATTTATTCATCTGAATTTTGGAAATAAGTATAATTTAAACTGTTTAGGAGATTTTTCCTTCTGATTTTACGTTGTTTTTCTATTTTAAGGTCACAGGGTTCCCATGGGCCTTCAAAAGGTCTGATTTTTTTTTATTTTGGTTAAGGGCCCTTAAAAATCCTAAAAAATTTTGAAAGGCTAGCTTTTACAAGAACACTGCCTATTTTACTTCACCTGCATTCAAAAACCAAGATCAGTGATATTTATCCAAAATCAGGTGTCATAAAAACAAGTTCATAATATTTATAGGTTGGCTAAAAATTGATGTTTTTAAAACTGGATCCATGAGACCCAAACCTAACATTCATACAAATTTCTTTGTACTCACTGTTTAATCCATTGCAATTTATGTAAGACTAGCAGAATTACAGGCATTACTTGGGTTAAATTGGTTAACTAACTTCCTCTTTCATTAATAAATTGTAATTTCTATTCCTCACATGTAACAACTCCACATTCTAATAAAGGTACACAATTGTTAAATACACAATTTCACAAATGTAAATAAATATCATATTTTACATTTTAGTAGAATTTAAATTTTTCGTAAGACAGGCTCAAAATAAAGTATTATAATTTAAATTCCGTAAAAATAGTTTTTTTGGAAAAATAATTGATTTTTCACAGCACTGGTAAAACAATCGAAGTAATTACAATGCTCAATATACTTTCCAGCTACTCTAAAACTTCCAAATTATGGTTAATTTAAGTATAGTTACTCAGTTGTTTTAACATGAAACTTAAATATGTAAGCCAAGAAATTTTAAATAATGCATTCACTAAACTAAAGTATGGTGTATCAAATTTAGAATACTGCATTAAAATATGTTAAATAAATTTTATGTGATACTTGTGCAAACACACAAACAAAAAATCGAACATAGAACAGGAAGACGGACAGACAGACTAATACAACCAAGTACAGTAAATGAATGTAAGTACTCACAGTATGCAAAATTTCATGAAAGTATATTAAACCGTTTTTGGAAGTACTATGGGCACACACATACAGACACCAAATGCGCAAGAGATGGATTTTGCATCAGAAGGATCCAAAGCGGATATAAAACTTGAAATGGGTTGAAAATATTGAATGTACAAACAAACACTCCATTCTTATTTATATAGATTTCTTGTATCATTTTCAGAGACGACATCATTGGCATCCATGAAGTTATCCTTGCCATCAGAAGAATGCAAAAGGTTTTAGACGACACTCGACTGCAGAGGATAGCTGACATCTTGGAAAAAATGGACCTTGATTGTGATGGCCATGTCGAAGTGGAACACGTTCTGAAGGTGAGCTCTTGATTATGGAAGTGAAAATCTTCCACGGATATCTGCTTTCTGTATTTTATCTCAGTTCGGATTTTTCACAAATTGGTTGAAAGATTCTGATTTGCAAAAGAATAATGGGGTTTCATATTTTCTGATACTTGGAAGTTCTCATTTTTGAAATTTCTGGAATGTGGAAAATCGCCCAAATCATTCATGAGTTAATCAGCGAATGGAAGATGTTAGATTTTTTACTGTAAAATGATTTTAAACCTGCTCTGAATTGACAAAAGTTCTGCTTTAAAACGCATAACACTTACTAAAAGTTAACTAAATGACTGCTGCTTGATTTGTCATTGTTCCAAATTGCCAAATAACTGATTCAAAAGGTATTCCAAGCCATACGTTCGTCAATAGCACATTAACTTATCATCAGAGTCCTCATTTCATTGAAATGTCAACCTTTTTCAGCTCTTCATAGACATGCTCATATAGATAGAAAATCTGTTGATAATCTCCTGACTCAAAATGTGTACAATTTTTAGGTAATTTTTGATGATCTCAAAATCAAAAGGCATTTTTGTAGATGCTCAGAGCCCTTTGTTCATATTTCGTTTTCAGCTAATGTTTAAGTTTTGCCCTGGTTTTAATGAAATTTTTGTTGAAACATTCCCAAGTTGCAATCTTTCATTCAAAGTCTTATTTTCACATTACAAATGACTCATCTGCCTGCTCCCAGCACTTGCACCCATATGGATAGCACTTGGTTCAACAGACTCTTGATTTGAATCGTGGCCTAGGCATGGATATTCGTCATATTCATTTTGCTTAGGTCTTGTGCCCTTGTGTAGCAAAAGTGACCGTAAAACGATAAAACAAAGCATGCTTCAGGTGAAAATGTCCTATGCTTTTTTTTATTGGTGGGACTGGAAAGAGGTCTTTAGTGATGAAAACAAAAAAACACTTGAATTGTTAATTGAAGCATTTAATTGTGATAAAAACAATTTTTACTGCAGAGTAAAGCAATAGATTACATTGTATCATATCAAGAATTCCTATTGTGTAACAAAAACAATGCATTGCATTTGTCGTGCATCCCAGAAGTATGTGAAAAGTGCACATTCAGAAAATCTATTTTCAAAACATATGCTCTACAGTTATATTCCCAAGACAAAACATTTATGAATACCGTTTTATTCATATCTAATTGAAATTGAATTGAATGTCCTTTCAAATTGATAAATGTGGTAAAACTAGCTATGAATTCAATGCAGGTACTTCTAGTGTTAAAACTGTTTTTTTGCTGTTATTTTCAGGTCACTGAGCTACTCAGACAAGATAATGTTAAAGTGACCCCCAAGCAGATGGATGATATCATCGAGCTCCTTACGAAGGAGGGATCCTTGGAAGATAAAACTCTTAAGTCTGAAAAGAAAGCTGCCAGTGAGAAGACTGGACAACCGCAACAATAATGTACACTACTTACCTATCACAGGTTTTGCACACTTATAAGTACAGTGGACTCATGTATAAAATTTATGTGATGCAACACTTCTCTTAAAACAACTCTGTCGGGGTATGCCAATTTTAATCAAGTGATCTTTATTTTAAAAATGAAATAACCTGGGAGAGGATGCATGTTATTTAATACAAATACTTTTAAAACACTAGAGATAGTAAATAGTATTGTTAGGGATGCAGTAGCACCTATTTGGAGAAACAGTTGGGGAATAAGTGAAACACCACTTGCTTCATATATAAGTGAACTCTATTTTGTTTAACAGAAGATTATAAAAATTATCAGTATAAAATTATCAGTATATTTATCTTACATTGGAGAAGGGCCCAACCATAAATTTACTAGGACCTAAGCTGTTCTTTGCAATATGTCTAAAGAAGATGTAGATATTTGCTGAGACTGAAATGAAAATATTTGTTGTTAATGCTTATATCTAAATAGAATTTTTCAGATGTGTTTGGGCTTACTACTTAAAACTACTTATTGTCATGAAAACTTACAGGTGTGGAACGATATTGAAATTTCATTTGAAAAAGCAGGTTAAAATTTGTTGTGACAATAATTCTCTAAAGCACACATAATTTCTGATCAAGAATTACAGGATTCCCATAAGCCTTATTTTTCATTTTAGTTTTTAAGAGCCTTTAAAGGGATTTAATATTGCTGAAATTCTTAAAATTTTTTTACAAGACTTAGTTTCTATAAGACTGCATATTTTATTTCACCTACGTTCAAAAGGTCAAGTGTCTTCAAAAATCGAAACTAGCATTTGTGAAAGCTTCTTCACCTGTGCACGTACATGTTTATTGAGATCTGAGTGAACTGTAGCTTTAAAAATTGAGGAGGGGGGAATTTGGAAAAGCACTGATTTTTCTTTTGTATGACGAGTGGGAACCCTGAGCTGACATCTCTGCATAATGCAGCTAATACAGTCAAACCTCTGGACGACAGTTACTTGACAGAGCTGTCTGTTAATCCTCTGAAGGTCAGGCATGCATCATTCCACCATGCAACCTGCAGTTTTTCCTGCATGACTTGTAACCAGTTCTAATCTTCATGACCAATTCTTTCAATCAACAGATTTGGCTGTTTAGTCATATATATTGTAGGGGAAATATATAGAGAAAAAAGATAGTACTCTACTTGAAAATCTGTTGATGCTCAGAAGGTTAACAGGGACTCATGGAGGACAAATTTGTCTTGCACAGTTTTTAAAACTCCTTTCATTGCTGCCTCTCAATCTTAAATTAAAAGTATGAATTAAAAAATTACTTAATTCTTTGTATATGATAAATAGTTGTGCAGAGAAATTCATGTCCATGAGTGGGAGTGTCCATCAATGGAAGTTTGACTGTAGTTGTATGATATAGAAGGTTTATATTAACAAAATAAAGCTTGTTTTCTATGCATAAAAAACGAAAATGTCTAATCTATGTCGTTCTACTGTTTACACTCCAAGAATAATTTTCACACATTAGAAGCAGTGGGAATCCTTACAGATGCCACACTCATTATCCATGAACAGCCCATGCAGTTTGCATTATGTGAAACATCTGCAAGTTGTAATCAAGCACTTAATTTTGATTCTGAAAAATAAGGGTCTGATAAGTGCTTGTTTTTAGTTTTTAAAGGAGCTTAGTTTTTATTAAAATGCCATGAAACTGACCGGTAGTTTATTTTCCGAGACCGATGACTTCCCGATATCAACCCAAACAGGGCAGACTTTTGGAAACCCATTCTCAAACCTGTTTTATTAAAAACCGTGCAACATCAAAATAAATCAAAACCCTAATACTATAATCCAACATTTTACTCCCAATGTTAGTTGGACACCGTATTTCATAGCATTTTCTTGATTCTTTCCATGAAAAGCTGATTCACGATCCCTCTGCTAAACTTATCTTACTGTGCTCTAAAATAGCTAAATATAGGTATAGAAGCTAGCTCTGTTAAGTTGTCAACACTTTTCACTCTCAGTTTGCATTTTCAGTCTGAATCAATCATAAGTTTCTTTTTTTATTAGAGAAATGAAATGATTATTTGGTGTCATGTTTTAGAATTGTATTTTGAGACATTGTGATATTTTCAGTCATTCGCTGTTCTTTCGTGCCTTTGAAAGGTTTCCTCTGATAAATGTGATATTCACTGGTATTTATTGAAAGTGTCATGAAAGCTGTAGATAGCCATGAGTTTGTAAATATTTATCAAATATTGTAATAAAAGTTTTATGTTTTTTATATTACTTTTTGTTTATTTAATTTTGAACAAACACATATTATGGTGATATTTCTTATTTTTAATTGGGATAAAGACTACATGGGTAAAAATTTTCTATCAGACTAATTTTTACACTGCCCCAGGTCTGGGGAACAATATATCAAACACAAATTGAAATAGCTATCAGAGTGAAGAATACACATTTGTTTTATTCAATTATAACTTTATTTTTTAAAGGTGGTTTTGCATTTATCTTCCAGTTAATGTATTCTCCATTTCAATGTCAATAACAAAGGCATAATTTGAATCTCTTTATTTTATCTGGTTTGAACAATTACAGGTTATAACATCATTAGGCACTGCAGATGTGCCATAGGGTCTAGTTGCAATTTATTCCCAATTCGAAGTGTATGTAACCTACTTGACACTTATCTAGACCAGGGGTCTCTAAACTTTTTCACTTGAGGGCCAGATTGAGAAATCCTGGAAATCAGGCGGGCCAGCAACAAACACACAAATAATATATATATACTATCTGGCCACGTCACCTGACACCCCATACTAGTAAGTTAAAGCGGACCCAGCACGACATCAGTATCGTGTAGGGCCACCTTTCGCCGCAATGACATCTTCGAGGAAGCCTTTCCACCAATTTTCGATACGTTTCTGAAAGAATCCTGGCTCTCAACCAGCGCTCTAACTCATCCCAAAGGTGTTCCAAGGGGTTGAGATCTGGACTTTGGGCTGGCCAATGAAGTTTTTCCACACCCATTTTCTTAAACCACGTGTTAATAACTCCTGCTGTATGACAGGGAGCATTGTCTGCTGAAACAAGTATGGACCAATACCAAAGCGTTGTCACAATGTCGGTAGCGCAGAACTGTAGCTGCTAAAGAATATTCTAACCGTTCAACGTCTTTTATAAGTTGTATGACGTGTACGGATGATACTAAGCGCTTTTCGAGGGGTGTCCGGTGACGAATGGCAAGATAGTGTATATATATATGGGGGGATGGACATTAGGTCAACGTCAATTTTTTTAAAGCTTACGAAATAAACTAGTTCATAAAAATGTAGATTTATCCAAAGAAATCAAATTTATTCCAAATAATGTAAATGTACATATAAGTTGGCCTAAGGAAAAATAACATTCAACAATATTCCTATGTATCATTCTTTGACTTTCGTATGTACGTACGGGATGTTTGGATTTGCTTCTGGCATATAAAATGTCTGTCCATTTTGGATCAAATTTTGATGATCCTATCACTAGAATGGATTTCAAGTGTTCGTCTGACAAGTTAGCCCTGTACTTTGATTTTACAAAGGTCATGTTTGAAAATGTCTGTTCGCAGATATAGGTCGATCACTGAAAGCACCAATCTTGTAAAGTTTTTTATTTCCTTGAAATCGTTACCCATTGGTCTGCAATGAAAGAAACTCAGAAGTTTACTGTTTTAAAAATAAACTAAATATAATCACTTGTAAAATGAAAGGTCCGCATTCTTGTAACATTCCTTGAAATATTCTTTCAAGTATTCATTTGACGTAAGTTCAATCAATTCAAGTTGAAGTTCTGTTGGCGCATTTTCGATTTGCCATTGAAATGAATTTTGAAATAGCTTGATCTTTGCTGTAGCTGCATAATCAAAATCTGCGAAGTGGTTTCCAAATTCCTCACGTAGTTTTGTGATAGTTTGTACTGCATAATGTGATGGGAAAGGCACACAAGTTTCACTAGCAAACTTGCAAGTTTCGAAGTGGTCCAAAATTGTTTTTTCCAATTGGTTTTAAAAAAGAGCAAGTTTTGTTCTAAAAACTTTCACATATTGGAACAAATCGTTTACAAATGACTTTTCGCCTTGAAGTTTCAAATTTAAAAAATTAAGATGAGTGATAATATCAACAGCAAATGCAAGCTTCCACAGCCACTGATGATCTGAAAGCTCTGATACAGGCTTACCCTGTTCAATCATGAAATTGTCAATAGCTTAGCGCAGCTCAAAAAACCTTTGGATCACCTTTCCTCTGCTTAGCCAACGTATCTCACAATGATGGGACATCTGGATACTGACTTTCAATAACCGAAAGAAAATTCTTAAACTGCCGGTGTTTAAGAGAGTGGGATGGGATATAATTTACTGTCTTAACGACCTGCATTACTTCCGACACATTTATGTTTCTCCCACACAAGGATTGTTGATGGATAATGCAATGAAAAACCATTGGTTTCTCACCTCCAGCATTTTGAATAGCATTGCATACATGCCCTACTATTCCTGTTTTACTGCCACACATACTTTACCTCCATCTGTGGTAACGCCTTTTAGTTTTTGTAGATCTAAGTTTAGAAAGGGTTTAATTTACCTTAGTAAAGAACGCTAGGCAAACACTAATGAGAAGCGGAAAGCGTTATTAAATTGAAGGCGCTCAGTAACGAGTCATTTATTAATATTTTGCAAAAATTTATTTTCCATAAAACCGGCTCGAATTACACGGAACCTCGAACCTACCGAGACTCGAATTACCACGACTACTGAATTTGAATTATTTTTACGATTTTACCGGGTTTCAGCGGGCCGGACAATGACCCTTCGCGGGCCGAGTCTGGCCCGCGGGTCGTAGTTTGGAGACCCCTGATCTAGACAAAAAGATTCTTTCATAACAAAAAAAATGTTATGAGTGCCTTCTAATGTAGAGGCACAAATTCATTTCTTTTATTTCAATAACAAAACGAGACATTTTCGTTTCAAGTTGAAAGCATATCGTATCTGCCTCCCCTAGTTTTCTAACAAATGCACACTACACAAGAACTGCCCTGTGTGAATCCTCCCTTACATGCTTTGTCACTAATAATTTTAACATTTTCTAGAACTTTAAAATGTATCAAGGAATTTTTCTAACTCGGAATATTTCTAACTTACCTTTTAAAATCAGATACCAAGGAAAATCTGAATTTTGACATTTTTGCTTTATGTACCATTTTTTCTGTTCTATCATGTACGTTAAAGTTTTGGATGATGAATTTTAAAAAATTAGTACTTAGAATAAATCTGGCTGCTTAATTTGCATCTGACTATTAGTCAGCATTTTAAGTGTCAAACAGTGTATAACTACATAGAGTAGCTTTATACTATGGTGTCAAAAACTCATTTTGAAAGCCTTTTATAAATCTAAATATGACAAATTAACAAACTGAAAGTTCACTAGAAGTTTAAAAATGAAAAATGTACCCCAAAGAGAAAAAATACTAACTGAGCAGAAAGTTCATTATAAAAAAACATTTTCGATACTTTTGTCATTTTTGGCTATATTCAGTTTTCTAGACCCCTCAACAGTAGAGCACTATGTTCCCAAAGTATGGTCCATGGGCCCCCCAAGGTCCTCGGAAAATTACAATAGTTAATTTACCAAAAATACTTTCAGGAAAAATAAAATGTTCCATTTCCTCTGATTCTTATTAAAAAATGAACAACTGCACTTGCAGCTAATGGAATATTTCTCCATGATTGATGATTGTAATATCGCACCCCGGGGAGCTGCAATACCACCATTACTAAAAAAATGAATTACTATTTTATGTGTCGTAAGACGATGCATGCTTCTCAACTTTGGAAAACTGAAATCTACAGTTGTGGCCGGTTTGCAACAAGCAGACATTTAGTCTTCCTACTCTTGACACTAGGGAACCGCGGTAGAGCCCGGTTAGAAGAGTCGCGGATTAGCAATCGGAGAGTTGTGTTACGAGTTCGCGAAACTCGATCCAACCAAAGACCGTGCACGTGGGGGATGATGCACGTTAAATCTTTCGTGGCCTCAATGATCCTCATTGGCGTGGTGTGGAATTTTGGAGAGTGTTATACCAAGCCGGTATTGATTTCGTTATCTGAGTATGGTTCAAAGTCACGAGGTGTCCTCGGACCGTCGCCAATGGCCTGTTGTGTTGCTCCAATGTGATATTAAATCAGCTACCTACCTATAAAAGTAGAATTTTTTTCAAGGCGATATTGCATCTGAGATTCAATATGTTTATGCTCAGCTATTTATTCTGGTCTCCCACAACTTGAGTGGAACTGCATTCTCTCAGCTCGCGTATTTGAAATCTGTTAAAAAGTAGATTTGAAGTTGAGTGACTAAATATTCAAATTATCATATATTAATCAAACATTACTAAGAAAATTGCTAAAAGGCAGCTTCATTGCTCATATTTATATTTTGATGCCAGTCATAGTTTCCATATATATCCTGTTTGATTTTAAAATCTTAAGGGGTTCTCGAAATATTTTATTTTTAAGAGGCCTATAGATTGAAAATTTTAGAAACCGCTTCTGTAGACTGATTATATTACTGGAGTTTTGTTTAGAGAATTCTTTTGAAAAATTACGAATTTACAAATAACGAAGTTTTCTGTTTAAGGCAGTTTATAATCCGGTGTAGCATTTTCAAAACTTCATATCCAAAAAATGTTAGAATGTTACAAACTTTTCTTTCATAAAACTAAGTTCATTGTCGGTCATATTGCCACTGTCTAGCTACTAATATCGCACAATCACAGAAATTCTAAGACGTTGACCTCCGAAATTCTGGGGCCGCGGCAACCCAGTTGGAAGAGCAACGGATCAGCAACCGGAGGATTGCGAGTTCGAAACTAGGTACAGTCAAAGACGGCTGCTGGTGCACGTTAAATATGACGTGGCTTCAAGTGTCCTCACGTTGGTGTGGTGTGGAAGTTGAGAGTGGGGTGCCAACTCAGGTGTTGCCTCGTCATCTGACCGTGGTTCAAAATTACGTGGTGTTGTCCTCGAATCTTTCTCTTTGGGATTGATTCCGGACCGTCACCAATAGCCAGTTGAGTTGCTCCAGTGTGACATTAATTAAAAAATATCATCCTACGTTAAATCTGTTGTGGCCTCAAATATCCTCACGTTGGCGTGGAGAGTGAGTGCCAACTCAGGTGTGAACTTGTTATCTGACCGTGGTTCAAAATTACGTGATGTCGGATCTTTACCTTCGGGTTTGATCCCGGACCGTCGCCAATAGCCCGTTGTATTGCTCCAGTGGGATGTTAATTAACTACCTACCAACCGTGAGAAATTCTGAAAGTTAACTTGGAGAGTGGGGTTCCAGCTCAAGTGTGACCACGTCATCTGACCTTGGTTTAAAATTAGGTGGTATTTTCGTCGGAACTTTCCCTTCGGGTTTGATCCTGGACTCTCACCAACAACCCGATGTGTTGTTTCAGTGGGACGTTAATTAAAATACCTACCTACCCCAGAATAGTTGCGTAGTTGATATTTACATTTTACTCTACTATTTACATTTACATACAGAGGGATCACTGCCATAGGAAGCAGTGGTATGATAAATAACATGGGAAATTGCTTAGATGGTGGCGCATTATGGGAGTCCAGCATTATGACCATGGAAACCGATTTAGCTTCGTTTCGATAACAACCGAACTAGGTGATTTGTTTATTTACTGTTTTGTTGTTATTTATTTATTTTGTATGTACATTTTCAGTTTATGCTAAGTTTTATAAGTGCTGGGGTTGTTTATTCAAACAATGTCAACAGATTTGTTTGTTTTAATTCTGAAATAGATGGGATCAGGACTAGCACAAGCTTCAAATATACGATAAAGTAAAAAGATTTTTTATTTAAGTACATCCCTATCCCGTTAGCTGGTTATTTATTTTGGCTGTTTCATTCTCTACGATTAGAAAGGCCATTTGTATTTTTGCTTTGTATTTCTAATTAAAAGTTAAGTATTCTTTATAATTTTTAGCATAAATGTTTTAAATTAGCAATTCTTAAATGTCTTCTGAAATTAAAAAGAACCTTAATTTATGAAAGCCATTTGTGAATTATAAAATTTTACTAATGTGCGAACTTGTTTCTTCAATTTTAGTTGATTCTTTTTTAAGTGGCTTTTTAAAAATACGAAAATATTTCAAAAACCCTTTCGATTTATTATTTAGAAGATTGTTGATCTCTGTGGTCTGAAAAATTATTTGAATAAAAGAACATTATAATTTTTTTATTCACACATAATCAGGTATTTAGTCTGATCAGGTACATCATCCATTTTTGTACAAATTATACAATTTGAAAAAGGAACAGAAATGAAGTATTCTGTTGGAGCCCACAATTAGTTTAATTGTATTTAATTTATTTCGTTAAAATCGTTTGCACATACTTTTATGATTAGGCTCAACGAATGAGCTTGAATCAGAACATCAATTCTGCTTCCGTGTGCACACAGCGAATGAGCTTGAATCAGAACATCAATTCTGCTTCCGTGTGCACACAGCGAATGAGCTTGAATCAGAACATCAACTCTGCTTCTGTGTGCACACAGCGAATGAGCTTGAATTAGAACATGAGCTCGGCTTCATATCTGAACGATATTTTTCCTTGTCCGGGTTCCTGCAATTGGTTGTTAAAAAAGAGAACAGAGTTAATTTGTGCAACGCGGATAAAATTTCATTCGCTCTCGGCTCCTAGAATAATGCTCACGGCACTCGTAATTGACATTTGTGTACGGCACATGTATGCCTTAGGCCCCGTTCACATGGACTTTTTGCAACGCGCGTTTGATAAGAATTTTCGAGCGCTATCATGTGAACACCTCTTGGGCGTTTTTCAAGGTCAATTCCGTTATGCATTAAATTGTGTTTTTTATTCCCCTAATCCAAGTTTCTATCTTTTGAATGGTTAAAGATAGAATCAAAATTTCAACGGATTTCAAATCAGCGTAAAATTTTATGATAAATCCATACCAAAATCATGATTTTCTTTGAAAAAAATTTTTTTTTGTCAATAGTCGCAACTAATCTTTTTTCAGATATTCCTTTTATACTGAGTGTAAACGAAAGTATTGCCTTGTTTTTAAAGGGAATGTCACTCTAATAAGATATTTGTTGCCCCTTATCAACTGTTTTAATTTTACAGCCATTAAAAATAGGATGGAAATCTTTCTTTCCCAGCCTAAAATTGATTTCTCTGTGTTCACAAGAGCCTGGATTTGGTTAACTTATAAATGTATAATGAGCAATAAAATGCCTAAAATAATCTAAAAGATATTCAAAACGACGTAAAAATTTGATATTCTTTCGATTTGTAAAACATCCGTTCCCTAATTGCCTGTGAATAAAGAGTTTTTGAACTTCAATCTTTATACATAAATAAATGCAATATAATCGACTTGCTGACCAGAAGTGACAATCTCTAAACAGGTAAATCTTTCGTAACGTATAGTATGCGATGCATTCCAGTGCGATGCCAGCCACCTCGGTTGTAAATTTTTGAACGTTAGCTTTTCGTACATTTTTCAAAATTTTTCGAATGACGGGATATTTTGACCTAGGAACCGGTAAGAGCCAGCGGATCACAGAGAAACAGTGCTTTATATAGTTCAAATTGTGGCATTAAACATTTTCATTAACTCTAAAATCTTAAAGTATTCGTTTTTTACTGTCAAGACTAGAGGAAGGAACCCTATAACCTTCACTCTCCAGTGCCGATGATTCACCCACCAATAAAAGTAGACAGAAGGATTTGTTTTGTGTTAAGGGGTGATCACGGACTTTTTGGGCTCAAGAAGCTAGCAGATAAGTCATTTGAAATGCGTTTTATCGTAAAAGCTAAACTGCGTATAAAAAAACGGAATATTTCTGCTAAACTTTGATTTAAAACGAACTGGAAAATGACCAAACGATTTCCTTAAAATTTTAAAATTGACAGTGTAAAGTAAAAATATATCCCCCAAAAACTTTATTTCTAGAACCAGGAAATTGGAAACGGAACTTCTGTTTATATGGCATTGTCTACAAAGTACTATCAAAAGATGACACGAAACAAAATCCGGCACTGGTGATAACCTTTCTTTTTTATGCTATTTTTGCAGGTTTTATCGTGTTTCCTACGATCTATAGCTAATTTTTATTTAATTTTCCTTCAAATAAATCTCTATACTTTTTTAAAACCTATCTCTAAACATTTTAATGTATCAGCACAAATAACACATATATAACAATAATTAGTTTTTAATTTTTAAACACAATTTTCCCTGAGTTCCGACTATCCGAAACGAATACTAACACTCCAACATACCCTCTTTCAGGGGTTTTGTAGCACAAATGGAACCATGAAAGGAATAATGACTGGGAAATATTTCAACTAAAATTTGATTAAACCCCACAATGAAACGAGAAAATTATGTTAAAACTAAAAAAATTTCAAAGAAAAACCAAAAAACAGTATATATCGAAAACCAGGAGATTGCTAATAGAATTTGCGTATACATGTATATATAATATAACAAATTTGATTAAAGTAGTAATAACACTAACTGCAAGATTAAAATATGAATTAATTAAGTTCATTTTCAAAAGTGATATCGAGTTCAATATAACACGAGGATGTGGAAAATGAATGAAAGTTGAAACTTATTGTACGCATTTCACACGTTGAGGACAAATAAAAAATAATTAAAGTTTAGCTTTTAAATTGAATATTTAATTTAAGCTTTATTTTAAAGACGTTTGTCGCACATGAAAACTAGAACGGACAGTTGTCGGTGTATGTTATTCCCAGAAATAAAATTACCCACTATCCTTTTTAGTTATAAACTATCACATTTTTGCAAGTTTTGTGTGAAAACAGGGTAAATTCCTTCAATAAATCGAATACGATTAAATTTTCTCATCCTATTTTTAATGGTCATAAATATAAAGCAGCGGATTAAGACAAAACACTCCAATCAAGTTATATCTTTTCTATAAAAACGAGATGACTACTCCCTTTTGTGTTCGAAATTAATATATTCGTCAAATCCATATCGCGAAAATAGTAAAATTATAGTAGAAAATTATTTATTCAAAGAAAATCACATTTTAGGTATCGTTCTAGTATAAAATTTTCCGCAGATTTCAAATCCGTTGAAATTTTCACTCTATCTTTAACGATCGCGAAGATAGAAACTTGGACTAGAGGAATAAAAAAGCCCTAACGCCCGTCAAAACGCGTGTCATGTGAACGCTGCAGAAGAAACCAATGCTTCTCCAAACGCCTTCTAATCGCGAGAACGACCGGAGATTGTTGAAGTGCCGAAGCTGTCTAGCGCTTGGATTCTCGCGATTTCTGCATGTGAACACTCCAGTAGAACTCTATGTACTTTGGCTACCCGCGTTTTGTTTAAACGTAAAACGCGCGTTGGAAATCGCCTCATGTGAACAGGGCCTTAATGTAATAAGGGCAGTACGCAATATGTGTGGTGCAATGAAATTGCTTGCTCATTTTTTGTAGTCTCCAGCTAACTTGTAAATACAGTGCAACTTGGATAAAACGAACGTCTCTAATTCGAAATCGTCGTTAATTCGAAGATTTCTCTTAGTCCCTTGAACTTCTCATTAAATCAATGTTAAAAAATCGTGGATAATTCGAAGTTCAACTTCCTTAATTCGAAGTTTTTTATAAAAACTTTCGAACCATAACGACTTTTCGGCCTTTCATCGTTAAGAAATCATCGCCGGAATACCCCCACCTGTTCGACACGTGAAAGCTGAAATCCCCTTTCCGCCACCTGTTCAAAACGTAATAGCTGAGACCCCCCTTCCCCCCACCTGCTACGTAAGCTACAGTACATGTAATATGTACTGTAGCTTACGTAATGTAAATCTTATTTTGTTTACATACATATAATGTTTGTCTTTCATACCATGATCTTTCTGAATAAATATTTACTTATTGACAGAATAATCTTTTCAAGCATTCAGTGGATCTGAAATTAAAGTTAAGAGATGTAACTTTTTAATGGTCCCTTCAGCTTCGAATTATCCAAGTTGCACTGTACTATATTAATGCCAAACAATTTTTTATTCGAACCTTAAGAAACCGCTGAGTTGCTCAATCAACACAGGCCACTGAAATGGGTAGAACGTAGGGATGGGAAATACTGTTCTTTTCGGCGAACAGTTCTCTGATGTTCCGTTCTTTTTAAAAGAACTGTTCTTTAAACTGTTCTCAAATGTCTCTCTACTCGAAATGTGCAAGCCCTGTTCCTCCTTGTAGACTGTGGCGCCAGCAGTTTTCGCGATAGATAGGGACCGAATTTTGTTGACGTCATCTTTGTTAGTACTTTGTACGCGTGCACATATAAAAAAATACAAATGAATCGGAGTCTTCGTATTGTTATCGGTTGATTGATTTTTTTATGGCGCAAGGGGCAAGTCTATTCAAGCTGCGCCTAACTATCAGTAATTGAGAAAAGAAAATCAGAATTTTTCCGTAAATTGGAAAACGTTCTTGCCAAATCGAAACGTTTAAATTCTCTCCCCAGTGGCAACTAATAACGTCCCACATCTGAACCATCACAAGTAGTTTCCCAAACAGATATGAGGTGCCTAGGACAAAACAAATACGCAATCAAAGTAGTAATTTTTTTTAGATTTTAATGTAATTTTTAAGTCAACAAAATGGTCATTTAAGTCAATAAAACGACGGTCCGTGATCCATCCCGAAGAGAAAGATCCGAGGAAAACAACAGGTAATTTTGCATCACGTTATGCAATAGGGGGTTGCCCTTTATAAAAGATTATAAACACAAAAAACGCATACCGGGATTACCACTTGGAAAGTAAAATTGGTTTGAAAAACATGTTAATATTATATGATCTATCTAAACATGTTTAAAACAAAAAATACAAGTCAAAAAATCACTTTCGCTTTTCAACACATTAGTTTGATGGTGGGATTCTTATTTCCGAGATGTATTTAAAATCGTAATACCTGACCTAATGAGATCCCTTTTCAACTTATAGAGAGCATGACACAAACCCGATCCGAATTTCCTTTTCACAGTGAAATATGTCCACACATTTGAAATTTTGCTTTCCATTCTATAAAATTTGGTTTTAAAATAAAAGTTAAGAGCATTGCAAATCCTAAGAACGAGTAGAGGCGGCACCACCAGAGAGAAAGCTGGACAACAAAATCTTGATCAGCAATATTTAAAAGAAATGTAATTTATTTAAAACTAAAAATTCATCATTATGTCATTGCCTAACAAAAAAAAAATTTCACAATTATTACGCTAATCTCTTCGCAAATTCATCAGACGTCGGGGCTTGGTTCAGTCGAGAACAGTTCCTGGAGTAGTCATCGAGATCAGCTCCGCGAACCGTTCATCGAGAACTGCTCTCAGAACGGAGAACAGCTCTGAGAACGGAGAACAGCTCTGAGAATGGAGAACAGGGTCGGAACAATTTGAGAGCAGGAATCATTTTCCGAACCAGGAAGTAAAACAGCTCCGAGAACGGAGAACAGGGTCGGATCAGTTTGAGAGCAGGAATCGATTCCTTCGGTAAATTTGATTCCAGCTCTCAAACAGGAAGTAGTCTCAGAGCAGGGAGTAGGTTTATGGACAGAGAATGGATGAAGGAATCAACAGGATACAGTGAGTCACGAACTGTAGGATGAACAGCTGTGTTTCGGACTTACCACAATTTAGAATATACGAAAATTTTTGCGAACTTAGAAAATTCGAGAAAAGATAACTTTGCAAAATTCCCACCTGTTTAAAATCAAAGTATAAAAAAATTGCTTCTTGTTTTAAAATGTTTCTTTTAACAAGAAGAATCGAGAACAGGTTTTTGAGAAAAGTGGGAACAGGCTGTTCCCACTTTTCACACAAGGGCCGCGGTGGCCCGGTTGGAAGAGTAACGAACTAGCAACCGAAGGGTTGCGAGTTCGAATCCAGCCAAACACCGTCGTGTACAAAGGGGGCTGGTGCACGTTAAATCTGTCGTGGCCTCAAATGTCCTCACGTTGGCGTGGTGTGGAAGTTTGGAGAGTGGGGTGCCAGCTCAGGTGTTGCCTCGTCATCTGACCGTGGTTCAAAATTACGTGGTGTTGTCCTCGGATCTTTCCCTTTGGGATTGATCCCGGACCGTCACCAATAGCCCATTGTGTTGCTCCAGTGTGACGTTAATTGAAATACCCCCCCTGAAAGGTGACAGTTGAAAAGAAGTGAAGTAAATGTGTGTCCGCTCTCGTCGTGATTTCGTATTTTAAAATTATTTGAAATACATGTGACTTTTACTACAATACAACGATTAATTTGATGGAAGTTCTGAAAAATCACAGTCTGAAGAAACGTAAGAAAAAGAAGCAAAAGCAACCTGATGAGAATAAGAAAACAATCGTTAAACCAGAACTTTTTGATGGTATGACGAACTGGTTAAATCTTCAAAAGGTAACTTTAATTTCTTTCATTCACTGCTTTGCTGAGACTTGTATTACTGCAGTTTTGTAATCTTTCAACGATTTATGTTGATGTTTTCATTCAAGCTAGATAAGGAAATCGTTCTAAAATGTAGCTTTGTTTTGAAGGTACGTGAACGTGTTTTGTGTATAGCGAGTGTTTGTAATTAAGGTGATTTCATTTTGAGTGTTCTGTTTATATCCATTTTCTTGAATTTTTCAACGTGGAACTGATGGGATAAAAACAAACACCGAAAAGTGCCAAGTCAAACTTGCGTATTAGTTTTTACCTACTCTATATTGATCATCCACAACTCTAAAAATATTCATAATTGAAGCGTTTTGGAACAGTACTTCTAAATTGCGATGCATGCGGAAATCATCAGAGACATACGCGACACGTGATTTTAATCACGATTAAAATCATGTGTCGTGTATGTACTCTGATTTCCGCATGATTACTACATGATTTTAATGTACTCTGATGATTCCGATGATTACATTTTATGGTGTTTTGTTTTTCTTTCTGTATTAAGTTTAATAATATTGAAAATGAAATAAACTGAACAAGATGCATGTTATTTTCAAATAAGTTAAAAACTTTGTACTCAGTTCACCCGAAAAACTTTACTGAAAATCATCTTACTTTTTGAAACTGAATAACAGTACAGTGGTACCTTGAGATACAAGTGCCCCAACATACGAGTTTTTTGAGATACGAGCCGTCACTAGGTTGATTTTTTGCCTTGAGTTAAAAGCCAGAATTTGAGATTTGAGCCTGCTTCGGTGATGCCACAACCACCACTCCACTCAGATTCCCGAGTCTTGTGTCGTTCAGTTCACATGTTTACCTCATCTAATGACAGTTAAGGTCTATCACAAAAATCAATCAATTTCTTAATTCGGTTTGTCATTTATTGCCAACTGCCTTTCTTATTTTTTTCTTTCCTCTGACCAGATGTGTCAATTCTGAAATCGGAAAAATGGGATGGTAGTTATTTAGCTATTTTTTTTCTCGTATAACCATAAAGAACAGTGGTAAGAAAGGAAAAAGGTAATATGCATGGAATTAAAGAGTGAGATAATAGACAAACATGAGCATGATGTAAGAGTAATAGACTTGGCAACTCAGTACGATCACACTACTTCTATGATATGTACTATTCTGAAGCAGGACTCGATAAAGGCTATAGCTCCAGCTGCAATATTTGTTCATTATAAATACATTATAAAAAAGTTGGGAGTTATTTTGGGGGCTGGTACAAATTAATCTCATTTCAATTAATTTCAGTGGGAAAAATTGATTTGAGATACGAGCATTTTGACTTACGAGCTTGGTCATGGAATGAATTAATCGTATCTCGAGGTACCACTGTATTTGTTTATTGGGATCATAATTACCAGACAAGTATGTATTTTCCTCATGGGTCATTGACCAACAAGTATCACTCACAGGCCTGTTCATCAGCATATGTTTTAGTTTTAAACATTCCATGAGATTAAATCGCACTTAGCCAATTTTGGACCGTCCTTCTCCATGTAATGGATAAAGATGTAACTAATCATTCTGTTTGTTAATTTGTTTTTGATGTAACTGGTAATTTATTTTCGATATTTGCAGATTTAACTAGTAATTTATTTTCGATATTAATTTTCATTCTAGTAGATGTTATCAGTGCACAACTCAAAATGCTAAGACGTTCATGCTCTGCTGTTAACCATGTTCCTCCATATACCGTGTTAATAAAATAACTTTAGATTTTCTCTGCTAAAGCTTCGTTTAGTGAATTATTTAAACAAAAGATGCTTGAAATATATTCACTCATGCAAATTTTTAAAATTATGCCCACTTACATTTTTTAAAGATGTTCTAGTTAGTCTGTTCATGAAAAACACTTAGTCACAACAAAAAGGTTTTCTGCAGTATCACAAAAAAAAATTCCAATTTCCACTGAATTGGCATATTCTGAAAGAATACTATAACACTTACTCTATGCTGTTCATGGAGAAAAGCTTTATTTTCTTGCATGTTATGTATAAACTCATTTTATATGTGCTTGTAATATACTTATGAAATACTTGTCAATGCTCAGAAATTTTTAAAAATGAACAAATTTTATTTCAATTTATGTATTTTCATCTCTTGTTTTATTTTTTACTGTTTGCTTGCAAACATTTTATTTCACAAATAAGTACTATTTGCAAGATTAATGAGAAGTAGGAATTTTTTATGAAACAATGTAAGTTCCTTTAATTTCATTTTCTATTGGTAACAGGTTTTTTGCTCTAAAACAAGTCTGACCAATTATTTTATACAAAAATTGGTAAAGAAATTCTATACATTTTATTCATGATAAATTTTTGTTGCAACAAAGAATTCTCAAATTCATCTGATTTTTGAATAATTATATGCAAAAATTTAAAATATTGTGTTGGTGGGATCGCACAACCATATTTATCTAGATCCAAAAATTTCATGTCACCTGTTATGGGTTAAAATCAAACTGCCCAATAACAAGATGGAAAACCATTGCTAATGTTGGTATTTGTGAAGCTGCTTTTACTTTATCTTGTGATTATCTTTGCTAATTCCTGTTGCATTTTAATCTTTCATAAATTTACCCTGCAATATTTCCCAATACATTAATGTTATAAATAATTTTTTTGTTTAAGATAAATCAAAATGATTTAAAGTACATTGTCATTTGTGTCTCATGTCCAACAAGTTTAAACTTGTACGGGCAAGGAATTAAATTCATAAAAATCTGATTTAAATCAAAGAAATCCTATTTTTATGATTTTTTTAAAAAAATCATGATTTTTTTTCATACCCTGCATATTTTTGTATTAATGCTCTCAATCGAACAATTTAAAGCTGAATAAATCTTCTATGTTGAGAAAAAGGTCTAAAATCCAAGCAAATGATAAACAAGCTGCAGAAAATAAACAAACTATTATTTATTTTCTGCAGTGTTCAAAAATAGAATAAAAAATTGATTTCAAACAAATCTTTGCAGCTCTTGGGTGAAAATCATGATAAACTAAGTCACTTTGAAAAGTAAAAGGGTTAGTGTTCATTTCCATAGAGCTAATTTTTCCAGTGTTTATTTCAAAGTGTCCTCCCATTAGGTGGAAAATTTGCTTTTGTTTACATCAAAGCTGTTTCTCCAGACCGTTCAACCCTATTTACGTATTTTGTGCGACCACCTTTCCCGCTGTTCTGGCCAAGTGCTCTCGCACCTGTCACGCATTTCCCACAAAGTAAGTAAAGCATTAGAAGGCACTTGTATGTAATCCAAAAGATGTAAGAAAATTAATTTAATTTGCAGCATTGGCACATAGAAAGACTAAACATGTAACAGCTTGTGTACAAATGCATGTGATGTTCCATTTTAGTTATGAAAACATGTATCAGAAAATAGGTCACAAATTAGCGAGGGATGGCCAAAAATAGTTTCTAATGGTGCCACTGGGCAACATCATTGTTCTGCTGTTCGAAAGCTAACAATTTCCAGTTCATGTTCAGCTGTTATAATTGTTATAACCAGAGCCATTAGCAGTTGTGTGTGATTTTGTTGACTTGTCTATTCTTTGTTAGTACTTTGTAGACATGCCCATATAGATAGAAATTCCATTTGCTATCTCCTGATTCTAGATATGTAGGTAATTTTTCAAGTGAGCAGAGCATCTGTTTGGGCATCTTCACCAATTTAGTCATTTATGATTTGTAGAAAAAATTAAACCAAATGAGATTACGACAAGAGAATGTTTTACCAAAAATGTGATTAGAACAGGAAAAATTATAAACAAGCTGCCAAACACTCGCAAAATGACAAAAAAGTGGCATTTTGTAAGTATTTGGCAGCTTGTTTTTATTTTGTCCTGTGTTGTAATCACATTTTTGGTTAAACATTCTCTTGTCGTAATCTTATTTGGTTTAATTTTTTCTACAAAACATAAATGACTCGTCTGTTACCTTCTGACTGCCAAAAAGTCCCTACCCTTCAACGTAAAACAAGTCCTTTATATGCTTTTCTATTAATGGGTGAATCATCTAAAATAGGGCGGGCTGGAGGGTTTTTCTCTGGTTTTGACCATGGTATGTCGATTTAAATCAACACGATGTAAATCATGATTTCCATCGAGTGATTTTTGTTTAAAAAATCATGATTTAAATCAAACTTTCAAATTTCCTCTTTACTTTCTTAATTTAAATTTAATTATAATATTTAAAATAAAATAACTTTTGGCCAGAATACCAGAAATTTTATGCATGTTTAAAAATTTACGTGTAATCAAAGTAAGATCTGATAAATGACCCTTTTTTGAAACTGAAATTAACTTGTTTCCTTACTTTGAGGACACTGGAGACAATAGTATAGATACAGACGCAGTGTCTCCAAATTCGAGAAATTATTGGGGGCCTAAGTAAAACACCACTTGTTTCACATACAAGTGTTTCAGAACTTTATTTTGTCTACATAAATTATTGCCGATATCATCAGTATATTTGTAATATTTATCCCTCACGTTGAAGGGATGCCAGTTCCCAACCATAAAAATATTAAGACCCAGGAGTTTAGGTCCATAGAACTGTATGCACCCCTTATGTGCAACCTAAGATATTTCGAATCACTGCATATTTGTTCTTTTGTAATATTTCCCTTTTATATTTGGAATCCTGGCCCATACCATAAAATTTTTTTAAAGGGGTTTTGCTCCTAGTCATCCATTGGTGCATTGCTCCCTGGATGTATTTCTCTTTTCTGTGTCAGTAGTTTCATTGTGTGTGCATATGTTCATTACTTGATATTGTACGTCTTATGTCTGGCACAGCATGGCCAAATATGGCCCTTGCGCCATAAAACCCCAAAACAACCAACCTAGTCATTCTGCTGTAGGTGTTTCTTTTTAAACAACTTGTTTGGTTACTCCTTGGAAATAATTACCTCTCACGTTTGGGGACCTATGGTGTTTGGAAATCTAGGAGTTGGAACCCATATTGAAATAAGTGAACAACCAATATTGCTCTTTCTGCTCACTGAAACAAGCAGGGTTGCCAATTTAAATCCACTTGATTTAAATCAGTGATTTTTACGTAAAAAATCATTGATTTAAACCAAAATTTTAAATTTAAGTTCCCTTTCTGTGTTTAATTTATTAATATTTAAAATAAAATAACTGAACAAGTTGCATGATTATTTTATTCAAATAAATGAAGGACTACATCAAATAAGTAGCCTGTTTATGAAAAAATACACTTAGTCACAATGAAACAGGTTTCTGCCATATCACAAAGCCATTCCAATTTTGCATATTCATCTTCATAATTGGTAATTTTAATATTTTCATTTTGTTTTGTGTAATATATTGGTTAATTTTATTTAAATTTAATTGGGAAATTTCATGCATTGATCCTATGATAATTTTTTTAGGGCAAGCTCAAAATTCCACTCAATTGGCATGTTGCTCAGAGAAAAGCTTCGTTTTCTTGTATGTTATAAATCCATTTTGTGTGTTTGGAATATAATTTTGAAATACTTATCAGTGCTCAGAAAAAAATTTGAAAAATATGCTTGTCTGATTTCGATTTGTGTACATTTTCATGTCTCATTTTTTACTATTTACTTACAAATAACATTTTTTCACAAATAAGTACTTTTTGCAAGCTAAATATTAATGAGAATGAAATATTAAGAGAAGTATGAATTCTGCAAATTCCTTTTATTTTCTTTTGGTGACATGATTTCTCAAAAATAAGTCTCACCAATTAATTATTTTATATAAAATAACTAAAGAAATTCTATGCATTTTATACATATTTGATTCGTTTTATACAAAAATTTATAATATGGTGTTAGTGGAATCCCAGCAACCTTATTTATCTAGATCCAAAAAGTTTCATGTCACCGGTTATAGATTGAAATCAAACTATTCTTAACTGCTTGAGAACCAGATGGGAGAACATTGCTTATGCATGGCATTTGTTGTGCTGTTCTATTTACTCTATTATGTGATTGACTTTGCTAATTCCTATACCGTGTTTTAATTTTTCAAAAATTTACCCTGCTATATTTCCAAATACATTAATACTATTCATCATAAATATTAATGTTTAACATAAATCAAAACTATCTTGAAACCATTGATTTGCATGTCCCATGTTCAACAAGTTTAAATTTGTACGTGCAAGGGATTAATTAAAATCATAAAAATCCAATTTAAATAAAAAAAAATCTGATTTAAATCAAATAAATCCAATTTTTATGATTTAAAAAAAAATCATGTTTTTTCTCCATTCCATGTTTAGAAATGCTCAAATATAACCGCAACATTTCGCTGTTGTAACTAATACACAAGCACAATTCTAAATCAAATTAGAAAGAATTGCCAAATAAGCAAATTACAGCAAAATTACTTTATAATCAATTTAGGCAGTTAATTAACTTCGCACTTGTGGCAACACGACAGGTTATTGGTGACTGTTCAGGATCAATCTAAGTTATGATCACTGAGTTTCACTTGGACTTTTTGTGTAAAATAGACTTGTTTTATTGCAAAATTTATAAGTTATGTAAAATTAAATGCTATGAATATCCTTGTATATCATTACAAAATATTCATAAATTATTTGTTATGGAAAAAATAAAAAAATCAGTTCAAACATAAATATCAGAATTTAATTTAAATTGTTTAAATATAATGCTTTGGAAAAAATTATTTTCGAGCAATACTATGGGAATTTCAAATTATTTTTAGCTCCCTATGCACACTTAGGACAAATAAAAAGGGGTTTAATATGTAGCCTACATTACTTGCAGGGTTCTCAAGAGGCAGGGTATGAAAAATCATTTTAAAAAAATCATAAAATTGGATTTATTTGATTTAAATCGGATTTTTTTATTAAACAGATTTTTATGATCTTAATTAATCCCTTGGGGAAACAAGTTTAAACTTGTTGAACATGAGACATACAAATCAGTAGTTTCTAGATAGTTTTGATTTATGTTAAGCATTAATATTTATGATGAATAATACAGGGTATACCGATTTAAATCAAGTGATTTTTATTAAAAGATCATTGATTTAAATCAAAATTTTAAATTTCATTTTTCTTTCTGTTATGTTTAATAACATTGAAAGTGAAATACTGAACAAGATGCATGTTAGTTGATTCAAATAAGTTAAGAATTCTCTTACTGAGTTAACCTCAAAATTAAATTGAAAATCCTCCTCCTTTGAATACACTAAATAACAGTATTTGCTGATTGGGATCATAATTACCAGATAAGTATTTTCATCTTGGGCCATTGACCAATATGTTTCACTTACAAGCCTGGTCATCAGTGTTGATTTTGTTTGAAACATTCTGCATAAATCGAACATGGCCAATTTTAAAACATTCACCATGTGTTGAGTGAAGATGCTTGAAATATATTCACCCAAGTTATCAAAATTGTTGTAACTTGCTTTCTTTTTTAAGATGTTCTAGTTATTTAATATTATAGTCTGTTCATAAAAAAATATAAAGACTTCTGAAAAGATTTTCTGCAGTATCACACAAGCACTCCAATTTTGCATAAATCTTAATAATTGGCAATTTTAATAATTTCATTTTGTTTTGTGTATATACTGGTTAATTTTTAATTCAATCTATTGAGAAATTTTATACATTGATCCCTTAGAATTCGTAAAACTGCTAGAATAACTATTCAATATTTATGGAATTGAAATTTGGAATGTAAAAGTTAATTCACTCATCTGATAATTGATTATGTTAGGAAGATTATGGGTCGAAACAGAAAGCTATTGGAATTGATAAATTTTTTATTGTTAACTCGAAATTCCACTGAATTGGCACGTTCTGGGGGATGCTATTACGTTCTACACTGTTCATAAAGAAAAGCTTCATTTTTTGTTTTGTATATAAACCCTTTTTGTGTGCTTGGAATATATAAAAAAAAATACTCGTCAATGCTCAAAGAATTTGAAAAATAGACATTTGATTTCAAATTTATGTATTTTCATGTCTCCTTTGTTACTGGTGACTTACAAAAAATAACAATTTTTTCACCAATAAGTCATTTTTCAGGCTAAAAATTAATGAGAAGTAGGAATTTTGTCAAGATGCAAGTTCCTTTTATTTATTTTCTATTGGTGACATGCATTTTTCTCAAAAACAAGTCTTGAACCGATTAATTATTTTATATCAAAATAATTGAAGCAATTCAAAACACATTTTATTCGTATATGATAAATATATAATGCAGAAAAAATTCTGAAATTTATGATTGAAAAAATTCATAATATGGTGTCCGTGGGATCCGGCCACCTTATTTATCTGGGACCAAAAAATTCATGTCACTAATTATGTTAAGCTCAAAGTAATCTAAACCGCTTAAGAACTAGATGGAAAAACTTTGTCATGCTTGCCCCCCCCCCATTTGGGGCACTATCTATTTACTCATGTGATTTGGTTTGCTAATTCCTATGTTGCGTTTTAAACTTTCAAAAATGTATGCAGCTATATTTCTTATTGCAGTAATGCTTTACATAAAAATATCAATGTTTAAATAACTTAAAACTGTCTATAAATTACACTGTAATTTGTGTCTCATGTTCAACAAATTTAAACTTTTATGGGCAAGGAATTAATTGAAATCATAAAAATAAGATTTAAATAAAAAAATCTGACTTAAATAAAATCCGATTTTTTTTTATTAAAAATTCATGATTTTTTTTCATACCCTATATGAATTAACATATTAGGACATATAGCAGCATAAATTTTTGAGATTAAAACTATACAGGAATTAGCAAAGTTAATCACATGATAAAGTAAATAGAACAGCACAACAAATGCCATGCAAAGGCAATGTTTTCTCAAATGGTACTATGCATTAAATTATAAAATTTGGATTTAAATCATGATGCAAATCGCGATTTAAATTGTCATACCAGAGAATATGTGGACCAAATTTGATGTGGATTGGTCAAACAGTGTAGATTTGTATTGAGAACAGATGGGCTCCAACTCTGCTTTGTATGTATAGATTTGACATTGTTTTGGGACCTATTGATTTAAACATACTGAATCAGCATAGATAATTAAAAAATATTTCTAGGTACTTGGTGCTTTAGAGAAAGAGAGAGTTCCAGAAAGTTCATCAGGCCACAGTAGCTTTTCAAAGAAAAAGCATTTAGGTAAAAAGCACTTGTCCAAAAACAAGCCCTCTTCAAGTAAGAGTCAACATAAAGCTAGTTACAAGTTCGATTTTTCCGAAAGGTAATAACATTGTTGTGAGACTCCCTGTATTAAAATATTTCAGTTTTCTACAAAAATTCACAAAATTTAATCAGACTTGTATAAATGATATGTATCTATTTTATATGGCTGCTTTTTCGTCTTTTTTAGAATCTTGTTTTTATATATAGAATTCTTCCATGATAGCACATTCTTGCCAGTCTTAGAAATCCAAATTATGCAAAAGTAGGCAATAACAAAAATGCAAATGATAATCAGTGCTACTGTTAACATCCTTCCACCTTTTGATTTTCTGTGGTCGGAAAATCCAAACAAATATAAAAAATAAAGAAATTAATACAGCTTTCAATACAAAATATCTAAAATAAAGTTATTGAAGAAATTATTCACAACTCTGGTGGAATCGCTTTCTTTCCACTTGTTTTAATGGTAACAGGAAAATTTTTTTCAGGAACAACTGTTTCTGCTTTTTCATAACCTGCCCTCCCACTGACACCACTTCCTTTTACCTCAGAAAACTTCCTAATTCACTTGAACTTTTGTAGACAGCCCCTCCTCTTCATTCTGTTTTTAACAATTTTGGGTATCAATAATCAACAGGAAACTTGAGGGACAATGTAAAGGGACATCAAAACCTTACACAGGATTAAAAATCATACTGACTGAAGATCAAGAGATCTGCTATGGTTACTCGATTTCATTTCACCAACTGGTTCGCAGATGATGGCCTTGAATTTATCCCTTAGTAATCTAAGAACTGAAATGAGGGCTTCTAAGTTATCTTCCTGAAAGCAAGCTTTGCCCAATAATTGTCTTGACACTTGGATGAATTTTGGCAACCTTTTCTACCAGGTTATGCCAAATTAGATCAGCTTGATTTAAACCAAGTGATTTTTATTAAAAAGATCATGACTTTAATTGATGTAAAATTAATTTTCTTAATTGAAGTTTAATGATATTATAAATGAAATAACCTGGGGCAGAATGTAATTACTTTAATCAAATAAGTTAAAAAATTTGCTCCTACTCAGTAACACATAATGACCTTTTTTTAACTGAAAATACCTTTTACCTCTTACCTATACCTTTTTAGAAAATAACTGGAATGCAGTGGTGCCAACTTGAAAAAATTATTGGGTGAAGTATAACACAACTTGCTTTATACATAAGGGTCTTTCAGAACTCTTTATTTTGTTAATATAAATAATTACAAATGTTCAGACATTTGTAATATTTATACCTCATGTTAGGCAGGCCCCTCGCTAGGCCACAACCAAAAAATTTTAGGATCCTTATTGAGCCGGAGAAATAGAACTAAATAAGTGAACTTGTATCCCGTTTGTGGTATGGTCCATTACATGCTTTTGTTTTATTAATTGAACCAGCTTATGGGAGCTAATTCTTCCAGTTCATTGGAGCATTTTTGTAAAGTTTCTAAATAAATAAAAAAAACCAGTTTTATCTTGTTGACCATTACATTTATGGTCCAGGAGTTCAGGTCTCTAGAACTTTGCGCCCTTTCTGATAAAGTGATCTGTTAAGTGATCAAAATGCTCTCACTTCCTAGCTTATTTGATAAACTGAATGAAAATAAAAGAACATCTTAATATTCACAAAAGGAAAGTATTAATCTAGTATTGTACCTGTAATTACGAAAATTCAAAAGAATTTTCTTGATTTCCTCTTTGCTAAAACATTGTATCCCAGAGATACTTTGGAATGCAGGAAACTCACTTATATATTAGTGTAAAAGACAAGAAAGCCATTCATGAAGCCATCTTACCACCACTGCTACTCCTGTATTTGTAGAAGGAATATTTTCTACTATTTAATTTTATCTCCTATTAAAATTTTTAATTTAGAATTTTAAGTATTATGGATTTTTATTCTGAAATAGAATTCAAATGAAAGTAAAATCAACAAAGCCCAACAATAATTGTAATTGTTTTAACATTTGTCCTGATATATTTCCTGGGTCAAACCGTACAGGAAAGGGTCATTTTTGACACAAATCCCTCCAATTTTTAAAAATTTACAAAATTCGTTGCACATTTAAGGAATCTGGAGAACTTTTAGCTTCCTACTTGCAATAGTATTTATTTATATTAATTTTAAGTTTGAAAAATTTGCAATTTTTTGCGATTTTAGACTCACTAAATCTGTATCAGACTGAAGGAAGACTTATTTTATAGATAAATTTACAACCTTTCTCATGTTGTAAGAAATCATGACTTGTACCTGTAAGAAATTTCCTGGGGAAGGGAATGTCATCACCAAATTCCAAACCTGGAAAGTCCTTATCACAAGAAATAGTTGACACTACATGTGTTCCATAACAATTGTGAAGTTAACTGACAAGACATTCAAGACTGTTTTATAAGACATTCAAGAGTGCAACAGACAGCACTTATAACATCAGACTATACCCTTTTATTGCAATGCGAGCACCACTTGTAAATTTGCATACTGCTACCCCATGACTTTTGGTTGTGCCATAAAACCCCAACATCCAATTCAATCCCATGACTTTTGGCATGTCAGTGTATAACAATATATTTTCTCTGCTCAGATTGGTTAAAAAATGTAGATATATATATATATATTTCATTTTATGTTGGTATCTTTTCTTAATTTTTCACAATTTCTTTTTCTAGACGATCTTCTATACTAGCTGCACAAAGAAGAGCCACTACTTCTTCAACAGACAATCCTGAAAGGTAAAGTAATCAGCCCCTCAAAGAAGCCTTTTACATTTTGTCAGGCAGTTTAATATCAATGCTATGTTTTTCTTATATTAATTTCCGTAAGATTTTTATTGAGTTTTAGTGTATTAGAATGGTGATTTGTATTAATTTCAAAGTACACTGCTGGCCACCCAAATTGCAACACCAAGAAAGACAAGAGATATCACAACAAAATTTATTTTGTAGATAACATGTTGACCAAGTATCAAATGATTAAATTTATAGACTTCTGTGAAGTGTGGTTCCTGCCAAAATCAGTAGCCAGAGTAGCCATCGTTGTTGGAGATCACCGCTGCCACACGCCTCGGCATTGATTCAAAGAGACTTTGGATGTGTTCTTGGGGTACAGCAGACCAAGCAGCTTCCACACGTTGCCAAAGTTGATCTGGTGTGGCAGCTGGGGATGTATTCTGGGTCAATCGTTGAGCAACCATGGACCCCATGTTTTCTATCGGCGAAAGATCCGGAGAGCGAGCTGGCCAGGGAAGCAATTCAATCTGGCGATTGACGAAGAACCCTTGGACAATGCGTGCCACGTGTGGTCGCGCATTATCCTGTTGAAATATGGCTGTGGGCAAGCCCTGAAGGTAAGGAAGGACAACTGGCTCCAACACCTCGGAGATGTAGCGCTGGCTGTTTAAAGTACCGGCAATGCGTACTAGAGGAGTGCGAGAGTGATATCCAATACCGCCCCATACCATAATACCCGGTGCAGGACCAGTGTGGCGGTGCATAACGCAGCTGTTCAGCATCCTCTCTCCACGGTGTCTCCAGACTCGAATCCGACCATCGTGGTGTTGCAGACAGAAGCGTGACTCGTCAGTAAAGATAATTTCATTCCATTCTGCCGTCCACATCCTTCTTTCATCGCACCATTGGCTGCGGAAACGTCTGTGGTTCTGCGTCAAGGGTAGACGAAGCAATGGACGTCTTGCGGACAGACCACTCTGCTGTAAACGGCGTCGAATGGTACGCGCAGACACTGGATGATGCGGTACAGACTGAATGTGCTGTGCTATGGTTCGTGATGTGGCTGAGCGATCCGTCACTGCCATACGCACAATATGCCTGTCATCACATGAAGTGGTGCACTGAGGTGGATGCGATCGAACACGTCGGTCTGTCGTACCCTCCTGCATCCAACGATCACATATCCGTATTACAGTTGTTTGGTTTCGTCCAACACGACTACCGATTTCCCTGAAAGATAATCCACAATTTCGGTAGGCCACTATCCTTCCTCTGTCGAACTCGGATACTTGATCAAAAGATGATCGTTGTTTTCTACGAGGCATAATTGATCGTTTTTTTGAAAAAACCACAAGAAAAACACAATTGCCGTACTTGAAAGCGTCGAAATCTCCAAGCCTTAAATAGCGCTTTGAAGTGGCGCCACAGGCGCGCGTGATGTGCGTCTGCGCTGAAATTCTAATCATTTGCATATCTCACCTCCGCTAATGCATGTTGTAAATTTCATATTATTTGCATGCTTCCTTCAGGGTGTTGCATTTACGGTGGCCAGCAGTGTATTTTGCACTACCTGAATGAGTAAAGAAAGGTTTGTTCTGCGTATAATGCATTTTGTATGTAAATTTCGTTCACATGTTATTTCAAAATTCATATGTTGGTTAAAGAGTGATGTTTTGAAAACTAGGTCCATGAGACCCCCAAACTTAGCACTTGTGAACAATTTTTCACCTGTTCAGTCAAGGATTAATTTATTACTCTCTTTGTGTGTGAAATGTAGCTTTGAAAAATTAAAAAATATCCTTTGAAGGAGTGGGATCTATGCAGCATTGTAAATCATGTAAATGTGAAATGCTGTGATGGTAGTTTCTTCACCCTCACTTCAATTTATTTCAGTCAGAAATCCATGCAAAATTGTGTGCCAAATTTTTACTTTTTTATAATGATGAAGTCATCAAAAATAGTTGAAGGCTCCTAAATAAAAGGGCCTCGGTAGCCTGGTTGGAAGAGTAACGAACTAGCAACCGGAGGGTTGTGAGTTCGAATTCAAAGACTCGGGTACTGGGCTGGTGCATGTTAAGTCTAGTTTCCTCAAATGTTCTCACTTTGGTGTAGTGTGGAAGTTTGGAGAGTGGGGTGCCAGCTCAGGTGTGACCTCGTCATCTGACCATGATTCTAAATTATTAGGTGTTGTCCTCAGATCTTTCCCTTTGGGATTGATCCCTGACCATCACCAATAGCCTGTTGTGTTGCTCCAGTGCCATGTTAATTAAATACTTACCTACCTAAACAAAGGAAAAGCAAATTAAGCCACTCATGATAAATTTTGTTTTCAAATTTCCCTTGCAATGTTTTTATAATTTTGTTTTGTTAATATTGTGCTATGTATGTTTAAATTAGTCTTGTGTACTCATACAACAATCCCTAAATTTGAGTAAAAGAATTGTTTTTTCAGCAAACTGTCGGATAACGAAATGAGTGATCTTGGGACTGAGCAAAAACTATCGAAGCCGTAAGTATTGTAATGATTTTAAAATTTTTGAAGGCACTTTTATTGCATTCTTATATTAAATTAACTCTACATAATATGTCATTGAAAAGGGAAATTTCAGTAACTGGTTAATGAATATTTGATGCTCTTGTTTCAAATTGCAATGTTGATATTAATACAGTACTTTGTTTTCAAGGATCACTGACATTTTGGCCATGGATTGTGAAATGGTTGGAGCAGGTCCAGATGGTGCAGATTCCATCCTGGCTCGTGTTTCCATCGTGAACTGTTTCGGGGATTGTATCTATGACACTTTTGTTGCACCAAAAGAGAAGGTTACTGACTATCGCACAGAATTCAGTGGCGTGCGACCATCCAATTTGAAGAACGGTAACACTCATCCATAGTTATAATTAACTTATCTTGTGGTTAACATATTAAGCAGCTAGCTAACTTGGTTGCTTTCTGTTTATGTTGTCTTTTTTTTATTCCTTTTTCTCTTTATCAAAAGGCCAAAATTAAGTTCCTCTGCTTTTTAACCGATAGCATGAATCTTTGTTTTGGATTTTCACCATTGACTGTGACATAGTGAATAGTGAAAATTCCCACTGGATGATAAAACAGTGTTGGCGACCAAACATCTTTTCACAAAAGGTTGCTAAGCTAGAGCTTTATAATAATCCAAAAATTGTTGGAATTTCAGATTTCATTAGAAATATTGTATAATAACACTAGTCTACAAATTGAAAAAATTTTCATAACAGAAACCACAATAATTGAATTTTATGCATTCGACGACGCTGAATTTGGAAATGAAGTCAGTTTTTCTCCATCACGTATCACTTTTTTGTTATACAACCTTGAGTAATTGCTAGAAAAGTATAAAATTTGCATTACTCATAATTTATTTATCATTATATGAAAAAATCTTGTAGAATATAACTATAAGAGATAAAATGTACCTACAATGTGTTATAACTGGAGTTGGAGAACACAAATTACTTCTTCCTTCTGTGTACGGTAAGGTCCTCTCTTTGGAAAAACCAACAGTAGTCACTCATCATTGATTCATCCCATCTACCTTGGTAACGCTGCTCAATTTGCAATATGTCCTGGTGGAAGCGTTCTCCCTGCTCGTCACTCACTGCACCCAAATTTGGTGAGAAAAAGTCCAGATGAGAATGCAAAAAATGAATTTTTAATGACATCCGGCAGCCTAAATTTTTATAGTTCAACAAAAGATTTTGTACTAAAAGATCCCAATTGTGTGCTTTTTATTGCCAAAACCATGGACTAGATCCTTAAATGACTTCCATGCTGCTAGCTCTACATTATTCAACTTGCTGTCAAAATTTTCATTATTGAGTAATCTTCTAATCTGAGGTCCAACGAATATACCTTCTTTTAATTTGGCTTCACTTAACCTTGGAAACACTTGGCTTAAATATTTAAATCCTTGTTGTTCTTTATTCAGTGCTTTCACAAAATTCTTCAATCAACCCCAATTTGATATGTAAAGATGGCAAAATTACATGCTGAGGGTTGACTAATGGAACATACTTAATATTTGTTCCCCAGGAGTGAAGGTGTCTCTTTTGGGCCAGTCTTTAACCACATAATGTTCACTTGTTGCACGACTGTCCCACAAACATAAGAAGCAGCAGTATTTTGTAAAGCCACCTTGAAGGCCTAGAAGAAGACCGATAACTTTGAGGTCGCCACAGATACGCCATAAATTAGCATCGTAATTCACTGCTTTTAAAATCAATGACATACTTTCATATGTCTCTTTCATTCCAATAGCATGCGCTATTGGTATGGAGGGATGCTTGTTTGCATTATGCAGTAGTACTGCCTTTAAGCTGGTTTTGGACGAGTCCATGAATAACCGCCAATCATCAGTTTTATAAGGAATACTCAGAGCAGACATCAAACCTTGTATATTGCAGCAGGAACACAGCAGATCTGTCTTAGTGAAATATTGCATTAATTCTTTATTTCTGTTTCTGAAATATGAAACTTTGGTATCATTATGCAATAAATTCCACTCCTTTAAGCGTGAACCTAGATCTTCTGCTTGTTGTTTTGATAAATTCAAGTCGCGAACCAAATCGTTCAGTTCCACTTGTGAAATGAGATGTTGTTCACTCTGATTTTTCTGGTATGAAATCAACGTCTTTTGAAGCTTGTGCCACCGCAGTATTTTCAGGACAATCCCCTTCAGAATCAGAAATTTCGTGCCACGAAGCTGGGGCTGTAGGAATAGGTAAACCATCTCCATGAGCAACTGGTCTCATAGCCGATGGAACATTTGGGTACACAATATTACTTTTATTTTTTGCAGAGAAACCACTGACACTTGTTAAACAGAAGTAGCAGTTGTCATAATGATTTTTCGGTTCACGCCAAATCACAGGTATAGCAAAAGGCAAATGCGTTTTTTCCCCTTTTAACCACTGTGTGAGCTCCACATAACACCTAATACACGTTAGATGCGGTGCCCACAATTTATCCTGATCAAGTGGACAACTGAAATAATGTATATAAGCAGTTTTCATCAATTTTGACTCATTATTTATTGGTTCCGGGTGGGTGACTCTTTGTTTCTTAAGATAGCAGATCGTTTCTATTATGTGCCAAAAATGACATAATAGGGATCTTTAAAGTTATATAAATAAAAAATGTGACATGATAGAAAATTTTTGATTACATTTTCTGTTTCAGCATTAACAATACTTTATAAACACCCATTGACTCATCTGTTACGAAAATCGTGTAGACCAGTGTAATTATTAAAATTTTATTTTACAGAATGAAACTTCTTTGTTATATACCGTATATTTCCGTGTATACGCTGAGAAGTTTTGGAACTTTTTCTAAAGCTAAAGTGGGGGGGGGGGGTCGGCTTATATACAGATCCGCTAATTTCGCAAAAAACGTAGGTACTTTTCCGTTAGCCGGGCGCAAGCGATAAATCGCCAAATATAGCACACAAAATAATAATTGAATACTATAATTATTTAGCACATAAAAATAACAATTGGAACATTTTTTGATACAGCTGTTGGATTCGGATCTCCGTCCGGCGGCAGCAACTTGGCGAAATTTTCGAATTCTTTACGAGCGATTAACGATTTTTATAGCAACTCCAACGGGTGTTGGGAAAGCAACCCTACTTTTTTACTTCGTGCCATTCGAATCCAACAGCTGTTCCAGCAGACAGCAAATGAATGGAAAAACTGTGCTGGAATCATATAGGGTTACTGTAGCTGAGATTCTTTCAAGGGTCATAATGAGCTCGGTCCCCCTTTTGAAACTTCATGTTTTAGGCTGCACGGCGAAGAAAAGTGGCACTGATAAAAAAAATTCTAGACAACCTCGCAGTGAAACCTGCGGTCATTGCACATCTTTACTGCCAAGTTAAATCGTGGCGACCGGTTGGAGAGTTCAATTTCATTTAGACCCTACCCGAGTTTCTTTCAAGAGCCATAATGAATCCCCTACCCCTTTTGAATCCTAATGTCCAGTACGTCATCACCTGTCAATCATCCCGTCAGAGGTCGGATATCAGGAGCTGGACCGTCTGGACACTGAGGAAAATCATTAGCAGGTTAAAACTATCATCGTTGGCGAGTGGCGTTTTACTTTACAGCGATTTGATTGGTAAATATTCCACCCATTTTACCTTGGCGACATTTACGCCCTCATGGCGTTATGTTTGAACGTCAAATTTTTTTTTTTAATTTTTATTTCGGCTTATATACGGGTTTTGAATTTTGGGTAAATTTTGGAAGAAAAAACGCACCCTCGGCTTATACACGGATCGGAAATATACGGTATATAATTTGTTTGCTTAATCAACACATTTTGTGTTTGGGCTTATTCATTTTGCATCTGGACAGCTAAAACTGGTACTAAAATATGCTTGAATACTAATTTTGCTACTATTTTTAAGAATTTATGCTACTGTTTCCCAAGTACAAATGAATAGCCCGTTGTGTTGCTCCAGTGTGACGTTAATTAAAATACCGTATATTTCCGTGTATAAGCCGATAATTTTTGGAACTTTTTCTAAAGCTAAAGTGGGGGGGGGGGGTCGGCTTATATACGGATCCGCTAATTTCGCAAAAAACGAAGGTATTTTTCCGTTAGCCGGGCGCAAGCGATAAATCACCAAATATAGCACACAAAATAATAATTGAATACCGTAATTATTTAGCACATAAAAATAACAATTGTAAGTTGTCATTGTAAAATGAAGATAATATTTTGTATAAAACTATCAGAATTACCTGGTCTTCTCAAGTTGAATTGGTTAAATATTGATTGAAAGTGTTCCAAAAATTCACTTCTCTGTTACAGAAATATGCAAATATAGAAAACAAATAAGGTAAAGGAAAATAATTTTTTAAACTCCATTTTAACATTTTTATAGCTCCTGTAATTTACTTTGGACAAAATACATATGCTTGCTTTATCCATCCATATAATCCATTTCACATACATCACACTATAGTGTAAGACAAACCTACATAAGGGTATAGTGTGATAACTATTACAGAAGTAGATTGACTTTTGGAGTGATTGTGAATGCCCTTTAAGTTTATTTCCTGTAAAAATGACAAACTTACTGTGCTATTGCAGCCAGTTTTCGTATCAATATATTTTTACTTGTGGCACTCTTACACCAGCAATGCGATGTTTCCGAATTCCACCATTATGAAAGATTGACAAATCATTTTTAAAAAAGAAAATCAATGTTTTCAATGAATGCTTGAGATAGCAAAGTTTCATCAAAATAGCTTCAACTTGTAAACTAATCAAAACCAATTTTCTGGCACTATGACAAAACTTTTAACTTTTCACAAGTCCAAGTTAGAATATTTTATAACCGTGATCGGCAAAGTTTTATTTTAAATTCTCTTTACTCTAAGTGGGATGCAGTTTAAAATCAATTCTTTATGGCACTTTAATGATACACATTATTAACGTACCATTCAAAGTTGAATTTTGGTTTTTATGTATGAAGGAAAACTCAAAAGAGCAGGAACAGTAAGTGGCGATTGTTCACCCATGAGACAAATTTAAACAATACATTTTAACAATTTGGTGTCTATTTAGCATCTGTTATTAACAAATAACATTTTGAAATGTTATTTTGTATAAGAAAAATCAAACACATTCTCATTTTTTTCTGAGAATGACCTGTGATTGTCATGACATGCACTAAAATAAGCTGAAGCTCTACCAAAATACAGCTTGTTACTCTACACTAAATGCAAAAAACTAAGATTCGTCACCTAGACGAATTCTTGTCACATAATGTCAGGGCTTGAAGTAATGTATTGGCTATGAAGCCATTTCTTTAACATGCTGACTGCCAACTACAAGTAATCTTGTAGTTGGTAGCTTTATTACAGTTTGTATGAAATCTTTCCACCCTTGCCAAGTATGAGTATATTGGTAGATTTGTTTAAGTGCAAAGACAGGTTTTGAGTCTTAAATTAGCATAGCAGAATAACAAAAATTAAAAACAAATTAATATTTTAAAGAAAATAATGTTTGTAATACTTGTAAATGCAGGGCTGACACAGGCGATGAAATGTCGACTTTTTGCCATTATTTTCAAACTGGCGATTAGGGTTATTTTTAAGCAAAATGTCTTAAGTGGCCCAGTTTTCAAAACGTTGGCAACTTTTTGAAATTTCACCAAAGGTCAACGAAAATTTAGTCCCTTTTTTAAATTAATAGCAGATGGAAAAACATTTTTCTTTAGAGAAAAATTTTCCAACGGACACCAATTTTGGTCCTAAGCAGAGGAAACCATGAACGAAAAACATCGGTATCTGTGGTTGCTAGATTGTCAAGAAAAAAATTTCTTGCTAAGATCTTCAATGTCTGTTTCATACTTAATTGCCACATTTTGTGCTTAAGCCAATTTGTGTATATGAGCAACTAAAATTGCTACTAAAATAGAGTTTAAGAGGAGACTTTTTGCTACTATTTAAAAACATTTATGCTATTATTTCATTAAGTGCTTTGGCTACCCTGAAATACTATGTTAATGGTTGAATACTACTTGAACCTATTTTTCACGCTCAAAAACATGTTACAAAAATTAATTCATATTTGTTTTACGTAAATACTCTACCTGACTTAGTTGTGCAGATTATTTTTCTGTGGGCTGTAAATACTGAAAGTTATCATTTTGTATTTCTTTCGGTATTTTATCATCCGTCAAAAACATGATTTTTCTAAAATTTTGAACCAGTTATTTGGTGGTAAATGTGTGCATTGTGTAAATATATTTCACATATATTCCCAGTTATCGTGGTGATCTAATTGTTTTTCTCAGGACAGAATAATTGAAAGGCATCTGATCTGTTTTGTCTACCAAATCAGTGTCTGAGTATAAGTTTCCTCAAAAACTATGGCAGTCAATGTGTTAAGTGAACTTTAAATTACAAGTTTTTTTAATTTAATGATGTTATACAGTTTATTAACATAGTTTTATTTGATACAATGAGATTTTCTTTCATTTATTTTGTAATTGCTAATTTTTATCTTATTTCAGTTACTATACATATTTTCTCTTTTTATTTAGCCAAAGATTTGTTTGATGTCCAAAAAGAAGTTCTGGAAATAATTGATGGCAAGAAGATTGTTGGACATGACTTAAAACATGATTTTGACGTATGAATTTTCAATGCATTCAAATTCTTAATTTCTAGAGATGCAATAGGTTTTAATAATACTGTTCTGTGTTAAAATTATTTCATTTTTGTATGACACCATTCTAGATATCAGGGTATGCTGATTTAAATCATGATTTACTATATGTGACCTGTTTAAAAACTGAGTTTCATTAAAACTGGTATTATGTCAGCCAATTTGCTCATTTTGCAAAGAACGACCCAGCTTGGATTTAATTTTATTACTCCATTGCTTAATTTTACATATCATTTCATATTTCTGAGTAGACTTTCTTCAAATAAACATTGCTTTGTTTCAAAATCCTAATGTTTTTCCATAATTATAATCAGGGCAGCGGTAGCTCAGTTGGAAGAGCAACGAATTAGCAACCGGAGAGTTGCAATTTTGAAACTCGGTCCAGCCCAAGACCGTCGTGTACACAGGGTCTGGTGCATATTAAATCTGTTGTGGCCTCAAATGTCCTCACATTGGCATGGTGTGAAAGTTCGGAGAGTGGAGTGCCAGCTCAGGTGTTGACCTCATTATCTGACCGTGGTTCAAAATGATGAAGCTTTGTCCTTGGATCTTTCTCTTAGGGATTGATCAGGACCTTTGCCCGGTGTGTTGCTCCAGTGGGACATTAATTAACTACCATATCTATAATCAATGTAAAAGTGTGTTTTAAAATAAAAGTATGCAGCAAATATTCAAATACTCTGCCAAATTTGAACCAAAATATCCATATTTTTAATGATTAAAGGACATTTGAGAGAGACAATCAATGAGCACACATAGCACTAAATGCCATAATAGATGCTTGAGGAATATGATAAAATCAAATTAATCTAGCAGGAATACATTCACAAATTATTTGTTTTACAATTAGTTCCTTGAACTCAGCTCAGTATAATAATCTGCTCTTTGGTTTCAACTGTTGATCAGAACATGTAATTGATGACATGTAAAAGAAATGAAATGTTCTCATTGATGATATATGTCTTATACTTTCATTTATCACACACACAATTAAATCTGAGTGAGCTTGAAAACATTTGAAGGTTGCAACCTTTGTAACCTAAGATCCTAAACTATTAAAAACAACAAATGTATATCAAAATATTATGACATGTCATGAGAAACAACTCGCTAGTTATTTTGGGTTTCTAGACAGAAGCTCTGTACATTTTATATGTATTAGAATTTGTTTTATATGTACTAATTTTCCAGACATCAGCTTGCAATGCTCTGTAAACTGTTCGGCAGATGGAAGTCTTGCAATTGAAAAACATTTCTAGATACTATAGCATAATGTTGATCAACTTCCTCTTGTTAGTTAAATAAATCTTGCTGTAAAATTTTTCTATTCCTAGCAATAATTAGAGTAATATGTGTCCTAGAATTTTTTATGTATTTTAGTATGTTAAATCTTTACAGCAGCTGTTTTTGTCAAAACACATTTCTATTAGGATTGTCCTCACATACTCTGCGATCTGATATTTTTATTTGATCCAGAGCTGGTGTATTTAATTTAAGCTTAATAAATTGGTATTGCTATTCTAGCTAAGTGTAAAACCGATTACCTGTGTTAGAAAACCTAACAAGAAATGGGAATAAATGCTTTTTGTCAGACTGGTGAAATGCAAGCAAAGTATTTATATGTATCGCAATGTGAGAAACAAAAGCCTCATTCAACTACCTCAAATATTGCTCTAATTTGGCCAGTTGACATATTGGAACAAGATTAGGCTGCAACACAATTTACTTTGCAAAAAAGGACCACCCTACTAAACACAACTTGTGTGATTGGGAGCAGCATAGCTATTGTATTTGGAATTGCACGAGATGAATCACAAGAGCTTGCATAAGGGGAGGGGTATTTCTTTTCTATACCTATACTACATATTTTTGATTTATGTTCAAGCTCAATTCATATGACAACTGTTGGGCTGTTAAACTTATTTTCCCTTTTAACAGGCACTGTTCATCAGCCACCCCCACACCCTGGTGAGGGACACGTCCAAGTACAAGCCTTTCCGAGAGTTGAGTGGTGGACGGACGCCCTCCCTCAAGAAGCTGGTGGCCGTCATCCTCGCCTGTGACATCCAGGACGGGGAGCACAACTCTGTGAGTCTACTGGTCCAAGGGAAACTATTGGATACCATTTTTTCTGTCGCATGTGTACCCTAAACTACAATTTGCCCTACACTTTACCCAGCCAATCTTATAAATATTGCTGCATTTGACAAAAGCAGTGGATTCTTTTTAAATTTTCAGCTTTGATGATGACAACTATTTAGTTGCAGTTTAGTTGAACAAAACTGGCTCACTGATAGTTTAGAAAATCATGAGTTTCATTTTACATGCCCTCAAACATTAACATAGTAATAGTGAATGTGCTGAAATTGATCAGTTCTTTGCATTCTGCTTAACAACCCCTGCAATTTTCTTCCATTTGGTGTGACAGGATTCACTTTGGAAATTGCCTCAGTGGAAGGAATCCACAGCACATAAGGAGTAATGAGAGGTTTCCTATTAAACGAAAACCATTTAAAAGTTTAAAATGAGACCGAAGACAGTAACTCATTTGTATCTGATAAAATAGCAGTTAACTATCTAAAGATGCAGCAATTTTTATAAAACATTTAAGCAATCAAAGCTTATTAGCAGGGCCGCAGTAGCCCAGTTGGAAGAGCAACAGATTAGCAACTGGAGGGTTGTGAGTTTGAAACTAAGTCCAGCCAAAGACCTTCATGTTCATGGGGCTGGTGCCTGTTAAATCTGTTGTGGCCTCAAATGTCCTCAAGTTGGCAGGGTGTAGAAGTTTGGAGAGTTGGGTGCCAGCTCAGGTGTTACCTCTTCATCTGACCGAGATTCAAAATTATGTGGCGTCCTTTGATCTTTACCTTCAGGATTGATGTAGGACTGTCGCCAGTGCCCCATTGTGTTGCTCTAGTGCAACATTAATTAATTACTTTCCAAAGCTTAATAGCTTTTGAATGGAAAGCAAAATATAAAATTTATTTTTTCATTCATAACTCAGATGATTTGATGTGCCAAAATATCTGAGATGGTCATGGACTAACATAATTTGCAACTGTTGATTTGACCTATTCATTAATACCTCTTTTCTTTCCCAGATTGAAGATGCCCAGGCAGCGATGCTTCTGTACCTAAAGCACAAGCGCGAATGGGAAAAGTCCATCCGCTCCTTGAAGAAGAGAAGGCGGGCGCATTGATCCACAATGTTCTTAGATAAATTAATAAAGTTTTGTACATATTTTTATTCAACCAATTTTTATTCATTCAATTTGAATGTAAAACTAACACCAGCACAGATTTTCTCTATTGGGATTGGCATGGCTGAAGTGTAACATACTTAACCCTTCACCTGAGATTTAGCTAGCTTAGTAACCGAGTGGTTCAAGGCATTCATTCTTCCTATTCATTCAACGGGAGCTGTTCGAAATCCACCTTAAGCCGTAGGTCCTGGTCTAATTAGCCGTTGTGTAGCAATAAAAGCCAAACTGAAAACAGATTAATGTATCCAATTTGGTATCTCCTGAAACCGACACAAGAATGGAAGAAACTGAGCAACTCACTTGACATGTGAGGATATCAATCACTTTGATTGCTCCTGCTGTGGTAATAATTCATTTGGTAACATGCAATGGCACCAACTCCAAGTAAACCCCTGGTGCTTCATGTATGTCTTGATTTGGATTGAACAGATCATTAAAGTTTCAACATTAAAGTTTCATTTGAATATTCGGTAGCATCGATAATTAGGTATGCTGAACATGATAGCATATGTAGCATTGCTCAACATAATCTTTAGGTAAACGTGAAAGTCAACTCCATTCACTGTTTCTTTTCCACAAAAACAATACAAATTGTTGTACAAAGGCAGAGTGTTAGACCAGTAAAGGTGTCTAATTATGCATTTTACCTCAACTGGATGCTAGTCTCAATTTTGGAGGTTTAGGGTGGGAGAAACTAAATTTGAGCAGTGTCAAGTTTCACATAAAGTAAGCATATTGTTGCAGTCATATCATTTTGTTATTTCACAATTTGAAATTTATGTAAATTACAGGGCTACCACAGGTGACTTTTTGCTACTAATTTCCAACTTAGGCAACTATCTTTTTAACCCTTCAAGTGGTTTCGATGAGATCTCATCCATCAAGATCTGACCAATTTTGCTAATGATGGGATATCTTCTCATCAAGATACCACTTTTTTCTAATGATGAGATATCTCATCCAACAAAATCTGGTCAGTTGTGCTAATGAAGTGACTTTGTTGAGACAACCACCAGGAGGATTAAGCAAAATCGTCTAAAAAATTACCAATTTCCAAATTTTTGGAAACTGAAAATTCACCAAAGGTCAATGAAAATTAATTTCTTAAGTAATAGATGTCACCTACTTATCTTTCTGCATCATCTGCAATTTCTTTAATTTTAAAGTATTTGATACAGTTTTTTTCTGAAATAAGAAAATCATTTAAAAAAGTTTTATTTCCACCAGTTCTCATTCTTTCAGAGTATGAAAAAATCAGGATTTTTAAAAAAAAATCAATGACATCGGATTTATTTGATTTAAATCGAATTTTTTATGACTTTAATTAATTCCTTGCCCATACAAGTTTAAATTTGTTGGTCATGAGGCATGCAAATTAGTGTAGTTTCTAGATAGTTTTGATTTATTTAAACATTAATATATTTATGTAAACATTAATATATTATGTAAAAATAACATTAATGTATTAAAAATATAGCCATGTAAATTTTTGAAAGATTAAAACGCGACAGAAATTAGCAAAGGAAATCACATGATAGAGTAAATAGACAGTGCCCTAAATGGCCAAGATGAGCAATGTTTTTCCATCTGGTTCACAAGTGGCTTAGATTACTTTGAATTTAATCCATAATAGTGATGTGAATTTTTTAGACTCAGATAAAAATAAGGTTGCTGGATTCCATGGACACCATATTATAAATTTTTTCAATCATAAAAATTTCAGAATTTTTTTTCGTTATATATTTATCATATATGAATAAGAAAGAGGTTTTGAATTACTTCAATTATTTTGATACAAAATAATTGGTTCAAGTCTTGCTTTTGAGAAAAAATCATGTCACCAATAGAAAATAAAAGGAACTTGCATCTCGAAAAAATTCCCTTCTCATTAATTTTTTAGCTTGCAAAAATAACTTATTGGTGAACAAATTGTTATTTTGTAAGTTCAGTAAAGAATGAGACTACATGAAAATACTTAAATTTGAAATCAAATATGTCTATTTTTCAAATTCTTTGATCATTGATAAGTATTTCATAGGTATATTCGAAGCACACAAAAAAGTTTATATATAAAACAAAAAAATTAAGCTTTTCTCTATGACCAGCATAGAATAAGTGTAATAGCATCCCCAGATAATGCCAATTCAGTGGAATTTTGAGCTTGCAATAAAAATTTATCAATTCCAATAACTTTTCTTCAACCCATAATCTTTTCTGAACATACTCTATTATCAGATGAGTAAATTAATTTTTACATTCCGAATTTCAATTCCATAAGTATTGAATAGTTATTCTAGCAGTTTTACGAATTCTAAGGGATCAATGCATAAAATTTCTCAATAAATTGAATTAAAAATTAACCAGTATATACACAACAAAATGAAATGCCAATTAAGATTTATGTGCAAAATTGGAATGCTTTTGTGATACTGCAGAAAATCTTTTTGTTGTAAGTGTGTATTTTTATGAACTACAATACTAAATAAATGAGAAAATCTCAAGAAAGCAAGTAACCACAATTTTAATAATTTGAGGGAATATATTTCGATCATCTTCACTCATCACATGGTGAATGGTTTAAATTGGCCATGTGCGATTTATAGTCATACGGAATGCAAAACCAACATTGGTGAGCAGACTTGTGACACCTATTGGTCAAATTCCCAAGATGAAGACATTTGTCTGGTAATTATGATCCCAATGAGCAAATACTCTTATTTAGTGTCTTCAAAGGGAGGGTGATTTTCAATATAATTTTGGGGTGAACTCAGTACGAGTGAAATTCTTAGCTTTTTTGAATAAAATAATGCATCAGTATTTCATTCTCAATATTAAACATAACAGAAAAAAATGAAATTTAAAATTTTGATTTAAATCAATGATTTTTTAAATAAAAAATCACTTGATTTAAATCAATCTGATATAAATCGCGGCATACCCTCCATCCTTTATTACTTGAAAATTCCTTTCAGGATATCTTGGAAATTAATGCCAAAAACATTAAAAAGCAATTGATAATTTAAAAAGCCATAAAAATAAAAAATATTACCAAATTGTTAGCATCAAGTGGATACTGCAGTCAGTTATAACAGCAACAAATAGCAGGGGATGGTTGCGTGTTCACTGAATACTCTGAGCGTTAGCTCTATCTCCACTCGAGACGAGTATTTTCTGAGTTGACTGAATGTTGAGTTGGTACGTCTTCTGGAATCCAATGTAAAGCGGCAGATAAAATAGGGTTATGTAAAAGGAATTGGCTGAATTGCTCCCACTGCTAATTTGAGAATTAAATTATTTTTATCGTTCAAGTTTACTGGAAGTTTTTTCGTTTTGAAAAATTTTACTTCTGCTGAAAAATATTGCCAGAATTGGAATGAAGTTTTATGAATAAATTGCTTTCAGCAGAAATGCGAACTATTAAGGATTTTCACCTTCAATTATGGCGAATAGTGATTTTCGTGATATAGAAACAAATGATGTGTGTGTGCGGTCACTCAAATTTGCTAGGTTCGATCTTGTGCCTTTTTCACTAAAGGTCACGCCAAGTTAGCGCTATATGAAAATTTGAAAATTCCAATCCATATTTTATGTGCGTTACAATGTGGCATGCGTTTTGATCCATTATCATTTGGCAGTGGCGTGGTGACAAACAATTTAACCGCCAAGGCCACAACTTAGACTAGGATTTTACCAACATAAACTTCACACAAATGGCGATTGAAAATAAATTTAATAATCACAAACTGTTGTCCGTGTTCGGACGGGAAATTCGTATGATACTGCTACAATTTTAACATGAAAAATTTTCAATCTGCATCCTCTATGCAAATGAATATACTCCCAGTTGCTGTTTCATTGCAAGAGCTAAAGTAAACAAGCAATATAAACAAAATATCGGCTTTTGTATTCGGGATTCGAAAATTTTATGATTTCTTTGGTGTTAACATGTTTTTCTATGGCTTAATTTTTCGAGTCAAAGTACTAGCAGTTAGTCTAGGCAAGTTTTTACTGTTTGTAATTACTTAAGACAGCTGTTTCAGAGACAACCTACATGGGAAGTGGAAGCATTGAAATTTCCTTTGATAATGGTTGAATTATGTTCTGAGAATAGCTCTAAAGGAGAATTCATTTATCCAAGCAACAAAATTAAAAATATTATATATTTACATGTTGCCTCAATCTTAATTGAAATGTCATTTATAAAAAATACTTAATAATGTAATACGCCAAACATTCCTAAGTCACTACGTAAGCATGTGTGATTTAAACTTATTTTATGTTAACATACTCATTAAATCTATAGTAACTTAAATATGCGTAACACACACAAAACCTAGAGCAGATTGTCTTGAATGAATACCATACTTTTTCATCTGCCACCGTTAAGGCTCAATCAACATTTAATTATCTTTAACTATTTGTTTTTAAATGTAATATTGCCAAAATTGTACGCAACCATTACTGAAATTATGTGTATCATTGCTGAAAATCAATCATCTCATTGATGCGGACAGTCAAAGGTGTCGCCTGTTTCAGTGTTTTATTTTTTATACATAAATTGTTTTTAAAAAGTACACGAGTTATTTTTGGATTTTGAAACTTTATTTTGAGCCTTTAACTTTCAAAAATACCAAAGATTTTTCATAACTTCCACAAAATTTTTGTTTCAAGGTCTGAAGACTCCTTTAATTTTACATAAACTGAAAAGAAAATTGTAAAGGCAGATGGCTCAAAAATTGCGAGACCTTAATAAAGCACTAATATTTTTGCTAGAGTGGTTTATAAACAGTTTTATGTTTCCTTAAGTTATAAGATGTCCTCATACAAGATAAACTTAGAAGACAATGTAATGGTACAAGGGACTTGTAAAATATAAATTCAATTTATACTTTTTTCAGTTAAGACTTTTAACAGACTGACTTTCTAGATTTCCGGAATGCGTGAAATTGTCTAGTGTCAAAGCAATTATTAAGTTTAATTAAAATATAGGAGTGATTTCAGTGATAAGTGTTTATATCAGTGTTTCTCAACCTTTTTTGGTTGGCGGCCCACTAAAAATATCTGGAATTATTTGCTGCACACCTGAATATAAAAAATGTAAAAGTTGTATGATACAAAAAAACAAAACAAATTATTTATTTACAAAATTTATTCAATGAGAGGGCTGAGCCTGGTTTTTTTTAACAAATTAAATCAAAACGAGGTTCCAAAGTCGCCAGACAAGTTCGCATTTCATCGTCAACTTTTAAGTCTCTCTTTTTGACTTGATTTCTGTCAATGCTGAAAATCCAAATTCACAGAACCATGGAGATGCAAAAGGCAGAAGAATTTTAATAGCTTTCAAGCTGATTGCAGGGTACAAATTTTTGACAAAGCCAAAACTCATCCAAATTTTTCTCGAAGAATGTAGAACGGTAAAACTTATCGTTTCTCAAATCAATGAGCTGTTCCTTTTCTGTTGTCAAATTTGGTGTCTTGCAAATTACAAATGGGTTGATTAACCATTCATATTCGTCAACTGAAAGCGAAGGAAAGTTGCTTTTAAGTGAGGTTTGAAGTTCGTCAATGGTGCTTATAATTTCGTCTGCAATTTTTTTTTCGACAGATTCATTGATACCCGGAAAGCAGTCAAAATTTCCTTTTGATATTTCAGATTTCCAGTGTTAATTTTTTTGCTGTTTTATTTTGCTGCGCTGCCAGTTTTCAAAATATTCTCTTGGTTTGTTTTTGACCTCTGGGTGTGAAGTTTCCAAATGTCTTCAGTTTACTAGGAACGAGAGCTTCATCTGCAAGTTTCTTTTTGCAGACTACACAGAATGGTATTTGAGGGTTTTGCGTCAATTGCGATGAATCCGAATTCGATGTAGTCATCTTTATACCTCCGTTTATTTCTTTGTTTATCTTCCGTTTGTGAAGCACCAGATTTTATTAAATATTTGTCTATTATGGCTAAATGAAGAAAACATTTTAAAACTAGTTCACAGCAATGCAATCACATTAAAGAAATTTAAAGACTTACTTATTTCAAAAATCTTGATTTTAAGAAAGCTAATTTGGAAGCAACGTCAATTACAATTTGGAAAAATAATATCAAATAAAAACGCGGGAAAACTAAATTTAAAAAGATTTTTTTTAGAAACCGTTGAGGTAATTACAAATACTATTTCAAAGTTACAAACCCATGCAATTTTAATTATTTGTCAAAAACCCTCGCGGCACATTTGACAATCTCTCGTGGCACACGGGTGTGTCGCGGTACACAGGTTGAGAAATACTGGTTTATATGATTAAATTTATATTTAATTTGCAAAATATTTAACTTTAGTTGCATTTATTTTTAATCAGGTTTAATTTTAATTTGTTCTGACATGGTGTTGAAACTGTTCTATATTGACCGAACATATTATAATTGAGCCAAAACTTGTTCCAAATGTTCGATATTGCTACTCCGAATAGTGCTCTTACGAATACATTAACTGTTAATACCCTTGAGTATATACTGTATTTGTAATAAACAGAAAAGTGCATAAAATTTTGAAATAAAAACTACAATTAACAGTTTATAAAGATGCAATAAATTCAGTGAAATGGTTTATTTTGCTACAATAAAAATATATTTCAATAGGAATACTACTGTTTGTCAACATTAGCATATGGGCCCGGTTGGAAGAATAACGGACTAGAAATCGAAGGGTTGCGAGTTCGAATCCAACCAAAAGACCGTCGTGTACAAAGGGAGCTAGTGCACATTAAATCTGTCGTAGCCTCAAATATCCGTTGGCGTGTCGTAGAAGTTTGGAGATTGGGGTGCCAGCTCAGGTGTGACCTCGTCTTCTGACTGTGGTTTAAAATTACGTGGTGTTATCTGACCTTTCCCTTCGGGATTGATCCCGGACCGTCGTCAATAGCCCGTTGTGTTGTTCTAGTGCAGTGGTTCCCAAACTTATGCCCACGGACCCCTTTCTCATAGCAAAAACCTAACCATGAACCCCCAGTGAGATAACTCTACACAACTGCATAATAGTAAAATTAAAAATTTAACTTTGATGTCTTGAATGGTGAATGACGACGTAAAAATAAAATATAAAAACATTTTGATATTTAAAGCGGTATTTATTAAAATTATAACTTGTTTTAAAATACAAAAACATTATTTTTCAATGAGATTGGTGAACCTGATGAGATGATACGAGATTACTTATGTTCGGCTCGATGTTTGTGAGTAACATTCGTTAGTCTCCACGAGCACTAATTTGCAGTCGTTTTTTTTCGTGATGAGGCTCGTAACCGCACGGAATCCACGTTCTACTAAATAGGAAGACGGGAAAGCAATCAACAGCTTCTGTACAGTGGCCCATAATGCAGGATATAAAATTGGCATCTGTTTTTGTAACCAGAATTTGTGGTATCCTTGTTCAAACATTGGTTTCAGCTCCTCATTTGTGGATAATTCAATAAGTTGCTCCTATATTAGTATGGATTCATCTGAGTTTGTGGGTCTACTTGTAAAAGGGTCCAACACCCAATCGGGGATACCCAAGTGAAAAATGAAGAGCCGTTAAGTGTTGAAAATAAGCAAGTAATTCATCTCGTTTTCAATTTTGAAATATTTGGAAATAGCATTATCCTCTCCCCAAGTTTTGTTTGTAGAGAAAAAGTTTCACAACAAACGCAGATATTATACTTTTAGTTGCATTGATCACCTTGTAATTTCAAATTGGTTTCGTTAAATTTGGCAAATGAATCAGTCATATAAGCTATGTCATTTTTTTTGAATTAATTAAATTGAGCCGCAAATCATTGTCTTTGCTTTCCAGGAATTCCAACACTGAATCAAAGAGTGCATAAAATCGATCCAAACATGCACCTTTAGATAACCAACGAACTTCCGTGTTAAGTAGTAAACGATTATAATCTTCATTTTCTTAACAAAGTTGAGCAAATCTCTCATTTAAGGCATTCTTTTCGATTTTATTAACTGCTCTAATGACATAATCTAGTGAGCCATGCAAGCGTTCACTAAGATTTTTGGCGACTAAATGTTGTCGATGAATGACGCAATGTACAGATAATACATTCGGTATAGCTTGTTTTAAGTATGCCAGAAATCCTCGGTGTCGTTTTATCATTGTCGGAGCACCGTCAGTAGCAATGGAGAGGATATTCAAGGTATAACTTTTGCATCGAAAATTTTTTTTAGTTCATTAAATATTGTTTCACCTTTCGTATCAGTTTCCAAACATTTGGCAAATAACAATTGGGACATTTTTTTTTACAAATCTCACTTAAGCTAAAAGTAAAGCTACGTTTCCTGACAAAGCTGACTCGTCAAACTGTATAGAGAATTCAGATGTTTTTAAAGTACTCACAAAAAAATTTTCTACGTCCTTAGTCATTTCGTCAATCCTTTCTACTGTATTATTACTCAGTGGAATTCTTATATCGGAAACTGGTTTATGCCAGCAAGGTGCGTATTACCTCCCTTACAGCTGGTAGAATAAGTTCTTCACCAATGGTGTGCGGCTTTCCGGACTTTACAATAAGTAAATAAATGTTATAAGAAGCACGCAGTCCATCGTCGTCTCGCTTAAATGTTTGTCGCGAAGAGTTGTTGCAATGACGGTGTTTGCAAATATTTTTTGACTGTTTTAAAAAAAGTTAAATCTCTTTTTTGTCGCTAGGACTTTTATCAAATGTTAAGCTTAGAAGGTTTCATTGATTTGTTTGACAAAGTTTTATCGCATAGAAGGCACATAGGTAGAGTGCTATTTCCTGGTAACGTAATAAAGTCATATTTTAAATATTCAACACTATATTGTCTGCATTTATTCTTCGACTCACTCATACTGGCAAAAAGGGCACAAATTTAAGATATAAGGGTAAAATTTTAAGTAAGTGTCATATATTGTATAGGTACGCATTTTTTACTATGTACACTGCTGTTTGTGAAAATTGCAACACCATGAAGGAATCATGTAAATTAAACGAAAACTACAGGAAATGCAAAACAGGTTAGGATATGCCAATGATTAGAATCACAAAGCGATCACGCATGTGTAGGCCGAGAAACACCCTCTAAACTTCCAAGTGAGCCGTGTATAAAAAGCACTGTAAAGGTGCGTTAAAATGTGTGTATCGTCGTTTGCTGTAAATGATTGATTAGAAGTCAATATGCCTCGCCAAAAACGCAGAGTACCATACGAGCAAATAACGGAGTTCGAACGGGGCCGCATGATCGGCCTCCGTGAGGGTGGACTTTCGTATCGTGAAATCGTCACTCGCACGGGGCGTAATGCCACAACAATGATGCGTGTGTGGAAGAGATGGACCATGGAGAACCGGACAAGTCGAAACCCCGGCAGTGGGCCACGCAATATGACATCACCACGGGACGACAGACACCTCATCCGCATGGCGGCGACGGACCGTACAGCGTCCTCTCGTGCGTTGGCACAACACTGGAGCATGTCTACAGGTGTGTCATTGTCTGCCCCCACGGTTCGTTGATGTCTGATGCGCCATGGGATACGTGAAAGGATTCTCCTGCGCAGGATTCCTTTGATGCTGAACCACCGACGCCTCCGGCTATAATGGGCTCACCAAAACAGCCAATGGCGTGCCGATTGGCAACAAGTTGTCTTCTCAGATGAGTCCCATTACAATCTGGACTAAAACGATGGACGCGTACTCGTCAGACGCTACAGAGGTGAACGCCTTCTCCCGGAGTGTGTTATTCAGCGTCATACTGGACGAACGCCTGGCGTTATGGTCTGGGGCGCTATTGGATATCTATCCCGCCTACCTCAAATTGTGGGGACCCTGAACAGCGGGCGCTGCATCAGAGAAGTTGTGGAGCCCGAAGTCCTACCCTTCCTGCAACGCATTCCCGGAGCTGTAGACAATGTCCGTCCACATGTTGCTCGGAATGTACAAGCCTCCTTCAGTGCACGACAGGTTCCGCTTCTTCCATGGCCTGCACGTTCCCCGGATATGTCGCCCATTGAGCATGTCTGGGATTACATCGGACGGCGACTCGCTCGTACCGCTCGTCGGGCTGAGAGTACGGCTGAACTTTGACATCAGATAGAGGCCATCTGGAATGCCATTCCTCAGCATGACATTCAGAATCTGTATGATTCGATGCCACGACGTGTACAGGTCCTCATCGCTGCGCTTCGCCAGAGACGTAACTAGGCTAGTTTCTACCCGAGGCAAGAACTTGCCTTGGCGCCCCCCCCCCCCACCGACCAACCAAACCAAAACCCTCCCCGACAACACCTGATATCGCCACCACACATTAATTCCACTAGTCCAAATTTTTTTATTAGTCTTAAATGGTAAATGTTTGATTTCAAAGGTAAATAGATTAATTTGCATCAATTTCATTTTTAGTACAAGATAAAGTACACGTTAAATCTGTCGTTGCCTCAAATGTCCTCACGTTGGCGTGGTGTGGAAGTATGGAGAGTGGGGTGCCAGCTCAGGTGTTGTCTCGTCATCTGACCGTGGTTCAAAATTATGTGGTGTTCTTGTATCTTTCCCTTCGAGATTGATCAAGGACCATCGCCAATACCTAATCGTGTTGCCCCAGCGCGACGTTAATTAAAAATACCATACCCAGACCGTCGCCAATAGCCCGTTGTGTTGCTCCAGTGCGACGTTAATTAAAGTACCTACCTACCAAGAACTTTGAAAAGTTCTATTTTTAACTGGGCCCCGTCCGAAATAAAACCCCGTCGCTACTGCTCCCACCCAACCGTAAAACAGATGGACATTTAAACCCGGCCTCACGCCACGATCCTAATCCTAACAACAGGCAATAAATGCTTGGTAATTCCCAGGGCGCTCGTTCACCGCTCATCGGCCATTAAAAGGCAGCCTCTGTCACGCACATTACAGATTTGATGTCGGCTTTACAAACGAACGGAGCAACCTGTGGCCTCCTCCAAAAGTGTTAAGTCGTAAAACATCTCATTGTACAAATAAAATTATTTAAATATAAATAACAGTGCTTTTATTGCACATTTCGTTGAAGAATTCCACACGAAATAGAAAAGGTTGTGGAATTTGTTTTCTTACGCTGTCTCCAGAACCTTGTACCCGTCTACGTATCTGCATGCGTGTCCTCAAAGCAAATTCGAATGTTGATAATGTTAATTTCTATAGCTCCCAAATGCTGTGTCCATGTCTGCGGGTCCGCCACAATCCCCCGATCTCATCAAACGGCCTCAGGAGGGCGTGGCCGTCATTAAAATCCGCCTCGAATGACACTAATGACTCTTATATTGGATGATGGGGTCACGTGATACCCTCCTCACGCGAGCACGTGATTGGGACTGTCGAGAATTACTCCATCTTCCAGGTTAGAACGGGCGAAATTTATTTCACACGATAACAGGGACGTTATTACTGAATTGCGTTAACCGCTATTAACGGCTCCGCCAACTGTCTTACAAGTAAGACCTTAAATCAACAGTTTAGATTTGTAATTCTTTAAGGTGTTAGACCCAAGTCTCCAATGTATCACTCATCCTCGAATCATCCCGTTAAAGGATCCCGATGAAAGCTCTCATGCTCATTCGGAAAATGATTTTATTTGTTGTGATATTTAAGTGTCTTGGCAAGGACGATTTTCTTTCTTCCATGAAGAGAAACTTCCTGGATCGTATAGTTCTGTATTATTATGTCCTAGTTATTTCTTTGGAAGTTAGCGTATTAAGTGACCTCTAAATGTCCAATGAGCCGTGTAATGTCGTTCTCTTCTTTATCAATATGGGGCCGCGGTAGCCCGGTTGGAAGAACAAGCTGAGGGTTGCGAGTTCGAATAAAATCAAAGACCGCGTATAGAAAGGGGCCTGGTGACTTTAGATCTGTCGTGGCCTCAAATGTCCTCACTTTGGCGTGGTATGGAAGTTTGGAGAGTGGGATGTCAGCCCAGGTGTTGACCTCGTCATCTGACCGTGGTTCAAAATTACTTGGTGGTACGCCCTTCGGATTTGATGACGGACCGTCCCCAATAGTCCGTTGTATTACTCCAGTGCAACGCTAATTAAAATACCTACCTACCTTTATCAATATGAGAAGGAATCCACTGTCAATGTATAGACATGTTCTTCCTCATATTCAATGCTCGTATTGTCTTGGCAGCCCAACAGCTTAGAACTACCGATCATTTTCACTGCATTGTGGCTCAGTAGATATGTCCACTGCGCTAGCAACCTGCAAATTGTAGGCGGTGCAGGTCCAATTCCTCCCTGGGTTTATTTTTCTCTTCTGTGTCAGTAAAACCTTCATTGTCTGTACATGTCTATTACTTGATAGTGTACGTCTTGTGTCTAGCGCAGCATGGCCAAATATGGACCTGCGCCATAAAAAACTCAACCAACCAACCTTATTTTGTACAACATTTTGGTTTGTACAACATGGATTTTCGCGAGGCTCATTTGAATTTGCCATAATTTTTTGCTTGATGTTGACAAAAAGTGACCTCCAATTTCATGTGCTTTGTTGCATTGCTACATTCCTTTCTTTGCCATATTTGTTTTTGTTACGATGCAAGGTGTCATCGAAGCTGGCAAAACTCAGAAAGGTTGCCAACCTCTGCTTTAAGCTAAATGGTTTTAATTTTCAATTTAAAGGGTACGAGGATTGAATCAAAGGGACTTTCGACAAGAAGATAATGAAATAATCAGAAAAAACATTCTTATCAATTACGTAATCAAAGGATATTCTTTTCCCAATTCGAAATTATAGATTACATTTTTCATATTCCCGAAAACTTCGAAAGTTTTATTTTGGCTACATATTTTGTTACATTTCTCCAATCAAAATATTGGCGTTTTGAAACTTCGGATGACTTAGTTCGTCGTTATACTGTCCTTTTTTGCTACCATAACACTTTGGATGACGAAAACTTGCTCTGAAAACAAAAGGTTTCAAATATAGTTTTACTTTCTTTAAATTTTTTAGTTCCGAAATTAGTGGAAGCAGCTTAACTCTTTGAAAGTACAATTGATTCTTGAAAAATAAATTTTATGGATGGAGACTTACCGTACGTGAGTGCACTAGCATTTAAGAAAAATTTATAGTTTACAATTCCTTTAAGATGAACTGGGCTCCCTTAAGTTTTACCGCCCTTAGACTCGAGACTTATGAAATGAGAGAATGTTTATATACCTTATGACCTCATAATATTATTGATTGCAGCATTAAGAATGTTAATACACCTAGCTTTTAACCACGTTCAGAAAGATAAGACCCCTAAAAGGATTAAACGCATTTTAGCACTTTGAAACAAAGCACAATTTCATTTTCAGTACGTTTCAAACGGAATTCTCGCCAGACCGCGGATTCAATCCCAAAATGATTGATCCCCAATTGAATCCAATCATCTTAAATCCGATTCCGAACGCTCCGCATGACATATCTAGATCACGGAATGCGTTCAATTGGAAAACGAATGATTCTTCCCTCCGAGACGCCCTTTGAATCATATTTTATTCTTAGAAAAAAGTAGTCCGTGCAAATGAAATAAAACGTCCCCACTTTATTGGGTTGCATTAGGTCTCCTCGGAACAAGCGAAAAAATTGGGAACTTTTCTTTCAATCCAATGACTGGAAACAATCTCATAACAAGGGATTCAATTTTCCACTGCGACTAGTTGGAGAGGTAATCGCATTCTCCGTGTAACTGCGATCTTGACTGTTCTGCACGCGAGAATCGTGTCTCCTCGCGCGACGGACAACTTCCAGCGGCGGAAGTCGTAATCAAGTTCCGATTTTTCCAATCGGGAATCCGTGTCCAAACTACCATGGATCACGTTTCGAGTGCAGCCAATGGGCGTGGAGAACGAACGTGACTGACAGGTCTGACGCATGCGAACCCGACCGGTAAAGGTTTATTATAGCAAATGCAATTGTTACCCGTTGGTTAACTTTTGGAAGTGCTGAAAAATAGTTTTATTTTTCAACTGTATGGGTAAAGTTGAGAGCACCAACAAAAATATAATTTTGTTTTAGAGAGCCTCCTCTAGAAGCACTACTTGATATCGGAATGTCAAATGATGGAATAGTTGTTTGCCATCAGGTAGGTAGTTAATTAATGTCTCACTGGAGCAACACAGCGGGCTATTGGCGACGGTCCGGGATCAATCCCCAATCCGAGGACAACACCATGTAATTTTGAACCACGGTCAGAGGACGAAGTCAACACCTGAACTGGCACCCTACTCTCCAAACTTTCACACCACGCCAACGTGAGGACATTTGAGGCTCCGACAGATTTAAAGTGCACCAGCCCCCATGTACACGACGGTCTTTGGCTGGACCGAGTTTTGAACAAGCAACCTTCCAATTTCTAATCCCAGTTCTTTACCTTCGGGTTTGATCCCGGACCGTCTCCAATAGTCCATTGTATTGCTCAGTGCGACGTTAATTAAAATACCTACCTACCGATTGATAATCGTTGCTCTTTTAACCAGGCTACTTCGATATTCATATACCTAGCCTTGATCACTTCGAGGAGTTTTGAAAGAGTTAACGGGGGGTGTTTCAATTAACCTCACACTGGAGCAACACAATGGGCTATTGGCGACGGTCCGGGATCAATCCCAAAGGGAAAAGATCCGAGGACAACACCACGTAATTTTGAACCACGGTCAGATGACGAGACAACACCTGAGCTGGCACCCCACTTTCCAAACTTCCACACCACGCCAAGAAAGAGTTAACGGGGCAGCGGTAGCCCGATTGCAAAAGTAAGGGATTAGTAACCTGAGGGTTGCGAGTTCGAATCCAACCAATGACCGTCGTGTACAAAGGGGTCTGTAGCACGTTAAATATGTCGTGTCCTTAAATATCCTCCCGTTGGCGTTGTGTGGAAGTTTGGAGAGTGGGATGCCAGCTCAGGTGTAGCCTCGTCATCTGACCGTGGTTCAAAATGACATGATGTGTTGTCCTCGACCTTTCCCTTCGGGTTTGATCCCGGACCGTCGCCAATAGCTCGTTGTGTTGCTCCAGTGCGGTAATTAAAATACCTACCCACCTGCCTGAAAGAGTTAACACCGGATCACCCACTTGGCGAGCGCCTATTTGCCTAAACATGGAAAAATTGTTGTGAAATTTTCCCAAAAATAGAAAATTTTCCAGTTCTAAAGTTTCTCTGAAAATTTTTCCAATGAATCAAACCTGTTCAAGCAATTCCAAATTCATTTCGCGCCCAAAAAACATGGGCGTCTTTAGGTCGACTGAGTAAAACCAGGACCGTCGTTTCCTGCTGACCGCTTCGTCTCAATGAGAAGAAAGTTCAAATGAACATATTCCTTCTGTTTCCAGCTGAAAGCTGCCCCAAATTTCTTTCCACCTAAATTACAATGAGGTACTCCTATAACGCTGTAATGTTCTTTACAATGGTCATTTTGTAATCGATCTCTTTATAGTGTTAAATGACAGTTATAAATACTTGCTTGTTCTGAAGAATATATGAAGTATTACTTGAAACCAAATTCTTCTTTCAACCCCAGAAGCTTCGGGCTTTTGGGGTTGACTCCGCAACCTGTAAGAAAAAGAGCTCCACTGCTCGAAACGCTGAAAGAAATGTGCTTTTAAAATACATCCAGTGGATACGATATGCGAGAGGGAAAGCAAATTTATACTTTCCTATCAATTAATAGCGTCGTAGCTGAGAAAATAATAATGAATTCAGAGACAAAAATCGATATAACCGGAGCAAAAACGACGATTTTTTTAAAGATAAATCGCAGTGAGACGTCATTTTCCACTGTAGTCCTTGATTTTCTGGGCAACCGTATCCTGATTGGAAGAGTAGCGGATTAGCAACCGGTGGGTTGGAAGTTCGAATCCACCCAAATACCGTCGTTGGGGCTAGTGCACGTTAAATCTCTCGTGTCCTCACATATCCTCATGTTTGTATGGTGTGGAAGTTTGGAGAGTTTGGTGCCAGCTCAGGGGGGTGTTCTCGTCATCTGGCCTTGGTTCAAAATTACGTGGCGTTGTCCTCGAATCTTTCCCTCGGGTTTGATCCCGGACCGTCGCCAATTACCCGTTGTGTAGCACCAGTGCGACTTTAATTAATTAACCTACCTTGATTTTCATAGCAATAAGGGCTATCATTTCAGCTTGAAGTGATTTCTTGCTATGATTGGTGCTCCTCATGATCAATGGGTACCTTTAGTACAGATTTTTCCAATTGAGGCTAGCATCCAATACTCGCACAGTGGGTCCTCGCGCGGGGTGTCACCATTATAAAAGGCTGCGTTTGGATCATTGGTGCGAGATTAAGCCTCTACTTAGTGCTGTAAATGATATGTATTGTAGAAATGTGAATGAGATTGACTTATGTGATTGTCTAAAGCGAAGCATAAGATTTGCTTTCGATCCCAATCTCGGAATTCTCAGTTATCAACGCTCCTCAAATAACTTATTTTAGGCGCAGGTTCGTTTCCCCATTGAGTGTACTTCTCTCTTCTGTGTGTGTATGTCCATTACTTGATATTGTATGTCCTGTGTTTGGCGCAGTATGGCCAAATATGGCTCTTGCGCCATAAAAATCCAACCAACCAACCTTTAAAATGGTTAAATGGTTGATTAACACCATTCAGGGGGTTAATGTACCCTTTTGAGGACATTACAATGCAATGTCCTCCATATGGACACATTTGCAATTTTAAAAATAATTTCTGAGTTTCCGATATAATTTTTTTTGAGGAAAAGGATTTTCCCGGGGCTTAGAGGTTAATGTCTAAAAAGCGATCTATGCAATTTTAATTTGTATTTGTAAAAGGAAAAGAACACATTCGGAGGCCCCTCGATCCACCTACGCCCTTTTCAAAATCTTACGAACTTTTCAAACAAAACAGTCTCCAGAAAACACAGCCATCGAACAAACCTGGGAGCAAATATTTCGCTCTGAATCGGAAATCGTCGTCCCATGCAGACCCATACCATTAAGACGGTAATTATCAGCAATAGCGCTTGACCCGAATACTCAACACCGGATCCGGTAGATGTCGCCACGCATTAATCTAGGCGGCGCTAATGTCGTTTTCCGTTACGGACGGTTGAATAATTGAGAGACGCAATTGGTGGGTAGGGTTACAGACTCCGTGGAGGGATTCCTTTTATGCAAGGACTGTTCTTTTTAGTTTCAGGATGGCGAATGTTTGAGTCGGGTCTCAGTACAACGAGAGCTTAAGATGTTTTGAAAAGTTCTAATAACATTGGTAAACAAAATTTTAAAACATGTCAAATGCATTTATTGCTGGCATATATACCGCATACAAACAGATCTGCACTACACCTTATATAACGTTCATAACTCTAATAATAATCGTTTATAATACTAGTTTATCGTCATGGAGTGATACAAGTGATTATGAATTGGCGAGATAAATGATCATGGCGATTGTCATACACTACTTTTCGCATGTCAGCCCTTCCTCCTTAAGAATATGGCGTTATCCAAGGTCCTCAAAGAGTAGAACTATAAACAATGGACGTAAACAGGAAGTTAATGATCCAGGAAGAGTCAGAGCCAGAAGGATCCATTTTCCATTCTAGGTCCACCAACTCTGCTATCCTAAATAATAATTTGAATAACCGTGTAGAATGTTTCAACAAACCACCCAGTCCTTTTACACTCATTAAATATTTTTTATGGTGAACCCTAGAACCCTCACCATTAAGCCTGGCATTCGGTCACTATGACCCTTCAGAGGGTTTACCATCTTTAAATAAACACGGGCGTTACAACCTCGAGGTACCCTAGTGATCTTTCCTCCCTTTCGTTTCCTCATTGGGTAGTATGTCATTGTATGTAGTGTAGTCATTCTACTAGACAAAAAAGCAAAGGAAGTCGTTGAACATGTCGGAGATACCAAACCTTATCGCATTTAAAAGAGCCTTTGCTCATAATGTAAGACGTCAGAGTTAAAGGGAGTCTTCAAAGAATTACGTCTCTATTATATCTTCGACATCAAGTTGTGGGAGAAGGTGAAGGACTATATTAAGAATTTTCTATTCCGATATGGGAATTACTATTTACTCTCTTCTCCAGAGAGGCTTTTGCAAGTGTTTCGATCACTGATTCTTACTGTCCTATTTTTTAGCGACACAAAGTAGCTCTGGAAGAGAGATTATCTTTAAATTTTAAAAGCAAAAGCATCCCCTCTTACAACTACGATTTTACTTTGCTTGAAGTGAAGAAGGTATTACCCCAACCAAACAACACTCGCAGTAGATCGGATGGAATAACATAGCACATGTCCGCCATTTAAGAAGACTATAAAACATTCATCTAGTGTTTAACAGAATCTGGTATTGTTTCCCCATTTTTGTGCGCAGAAAGTATTGTGATCCCTATACTTAAACGCGTGTATTTGATATTTTAATTAACGTCGCACTGAGAAGCAACACAACGGGCTATTGGCGACTGTCCGTGATCAAATCCGGAGGGAAAGATACGAGGATAGCACCACGTAATTTCGAACCACGGTCATATGACGAGGTCACACCTGAGCTGGCACCCCATTCTCTAAACTTCCACACCACGCCAACGTGAGGAAATTTGAGGCCACGACAGATTTAACGTGCACCAGTCCCCTTTGTACAGGACGGTCTTTGGTTGAATTCGATTTTTAAACGTGCGGTGCCGCTGCGGCACTATAAGCGCGGTCTGAGATACAGGAGATCAGATAGCGTAGTGCACACATACCTCCGGTGACGTTGCGGCCACGTACGTCCACCTTGCGTGCAATTTGTGCCGCAGTTCTCGCATGGTAGCCGCTCACGCTACTCTGGTCACTCAGTACCTTGTTCTCCATTGAACGGTGCACACATCCGTTATTTTTATAGTAATGGGGCGTATTGTTTTACATGAATTAATCATATTCTTTAAGTTTAAAAACACAAAGAATATGAATTGAATGTGCATACGAATTGGAATACGAATAGATTATTAATTGAATTGGGCACTTGAACCCTATTTCCCAGATAAACGATATGGAGAGGAAAGAATAAAATACTGGACGCAAAAGAATAAGAACTCCAGATAACAATTTATAACTGGTTTAATTGTATCCTTTACAAGAGATTTCATTAAGCGATTTAGAGTTTGGTTTGTAGTGGGTGCACGAATCCCACAGTCCGACCTCTTTCGGCGTTCCAGCAAGACTGACTCCGTAGCGGTCTCAAAGAAGAATTTCGGTTCGGAGTCAAAATGCTTGTTCTGTTGAAAGCTAGTTTGCATTTTTCGCGGCGTGACTTTCTCTGGCCTTACTCAACAATAGTAATGGGAGTAAATTTTGATGATTTGGATATAGAATTGTTTATTGGCGAAGTAAATAGATATCCTGAAGTATGGAATATCGCTGCAGAAAAATACCATGATCGAACAAATAAAAGAGGAGCGTTATTTTTTTAACGAAAATATACAGTACAGTACAATATATAATGCAGGTTTATACAGAATATTATGTTAATTTATATCGCACAGCTACCATTTCCAATAGAGGTGTGGAGAGTCTCATCCAGGTACTTTGAGATATAATCTGGTCAGTAATTTCCCCCACAAGTTCGTCAAATGATCGAACACGCATTCAGAAGTAATTAGAAAACTAATCTGGGTTTTTTCTCGTAAATCCGCAAAGGATGTATAAAATCTACCTCTTGTTAAGTCTTAAATCAGTAAATGGATGTATCCAGTAACGTCTATTTTGTTTCAAAATATATTTTTTGTACACCAAGTAAGCGAAACAAACACGTTTCCTTCGATAGACATCCATCGCAGCAGGTGGCCAAATGAAAACAGGCGTCATTTCACGGTGGTGTGTGCATAGTTGGTTACGGCGACGAAGCGGCGCCATACGTCTAAAAATCGGATGTGTGCACCGGGCCTTAATCTCGTCATCATCAAGATATCGGCAATATTGATGGTGAGGTATCTCGCCATTAACAAAATTGACTATATCTTGATGGACGAGATATTTCGTCGAAACTACTTGGAGGTTAAAAATTATCGATGTAAATTTTTTTCAAATAAACACTCATCCTTCAAAAATTATAAATTGCTGATATGGTGAACGAGAATTCTCACCGTGTTAAAAATGAAAGAAAAAGTAAAATCCACAATTATAATCATGATAGTTTAATAACTAACTTTGATCAAATCGTGGATATCTTGTGAAACTCTTACGCTATTTTCCCTCCTGTAAAGAGCAATATGAGCGTGCAGCTGGTGGGTGTACAAGAATACAAAATGTAAACCACTTACATACGCAAGTACATATTCAAGAACATATAAAAGGTCAATTGATAAAATATCTTGCGTTGTAAAAGGACTCATTAAAAAAATCAAACCGCAATTAATCCTAGCGGTGTTTCCTCGGGATTGATCCCGGACCGTCGCCAATAGCCCATGCGTTGCTCCAGTACGACGTTAATTAAAAGACCTACGTACTTATCTAGCGGTGTTTGTTAGCAAAAACATTTTTAAGTCAATCAATGATGACAGTTAAATATCAACCGTATTACCAAAAATACAAAAAAATATACTCTAAAATCTCATAAACAGGTTTTTCCTAGAAACTCCGATTTAGAATTTTCATATCGTTTAGCAGCATTTTAAACAATGTTTTGTGGTTTTAGAAACAAATTGACACACTAGGCGGATTTTTTCGAAAAGATACAGATTGCAAATATGAAATAGCTTTTTTAATAGTTCGGCTCAGTTTCCAAATCTTCCGTTTGTTTATAAATTAAATTTTCTTTTCATTTCCACAAACGAGAATCTTTTTGAATGAGAAAGCGAGACTTTGATTTCAATTCCATTCCTCTTCCATCGCAAAAAGACTCATGATAAATGACGATCGGAGAACGGAGTCAATTTTATTTCATTTTTGAAGGAGGGTTCTTTTCCAAAGTTATTTTTCGCAGCGAAATGGCGAAACAACAAAAGGTTCTCTCGGGAGCCGTGCGGGAATCGAGAAATGAAGCCTTTTTATTGGCCAACTAAACAAAAGTGAAAGCCAATGGCAGGAGGGATCGGAGACCAAATGCCGACCCCTCTTTGCTGTTCTCGATCCCAAATGTCTCGATAAAGAATGAGCAAGTGTTTTTCAAAAAATGTGTTCTCATAAAACTGTTTATGAAATGAATATTTTAGAAAGCTCTTAACGAAACGAATATTTTTTAAAGCAAAAACTTTCTTGTAATAACGAAGAATACAAGTCAAAAATTGATAAAAAGCCTTTTTATTCCTGTTTTAAAAATGTGCTGATAAATTTGGTCGATGTTAAGGAAGAAACGAAGTTTGATTTTAATACTCTAGAATTTTAATTTAACTACACTTTTATAAAATTGCCGATTACGATTACGATGTTTCTTTTGGTTACGTCTCTCTTTTCAACAGCGAAATGTTTTAAGTGCATTTCGTTAATGAAATCCATTTTTTTCAACACGCAAGGGAAGCAACTCCCGTCAGCACACGAGAAGGTTCTGTTATTTTACAAGAAATTAAATTTAAATAGGGTGATTTAAGCAGCAGAAACATGTATTAATTTATAAATTAAAGTTATTTTAAATAATTTAGACGGTATAAGCAATTATATAAAAAACCCGTAGGAATTATGTTCGAATCACCAAAAAGGTTTAAAGCATCACAAGGGGAGGCGGTGCAAAGATGTATTACAAAAGCAGGGACCAGTTGGTCTCGCGGACTACACTTAAAAAAGCAGAAGAGAAACTTAATACTAGAAAAATAGACACAAGACCTTCGAACTGAGTGAAGAACATCAAGCACCACTGCTAAATTTGAAATGCAGCGGGTATTTACAGGAAAAGGGAGAGATTACATCATAGTTGATGGGGTCCGCTAATTCGGAAGAAATATTATGCCTGTTTTTAATATTGTATAGTTGGATAACGTTTGTTATCCATTAGATTTAGTTTGCCGGTGATGGTTTACTCAAATGGTATTTGCTAGTTAATCGACGCGCTCTCTCTTTCAAATAAGTACTGATTTCCAATAGAATTTTCTGAATAGGTACTGCATCACCAAGCTCTCCACAGGGACAATATGGGGTTCTATTGAGTTGACAGCGATGGAGAATTGTGCAGGAGAAGTAGGTAGGTAGGTGTTTTAATTAACGTAACACTGGAGCAACACAACGGGCTATTGGCGCCGGTCCGGGATGAATCCCAAAGGGAAAGGACCGAGGACAACATCCCGTAATTTTGAACTACGGTCGGATGACAAGGCAACACCTGAGCTGGCACCTCACTCTCCAAACTTCCACACCGCGCCAAAGTGAGGACATTTTAGGTCACGACATATTGAACGGTTTTTGTTTGGATTCGAACTCTCAACCATCCGGTTGCTAATCCGTTGCTCTTACAACCAGGTTCCACGGCCCCGGAACGTGTTTCAGATAAACATTTAGAGGAAAAGTATTCTAATTAAAAGCTAAATGTATCAGTATAGTGTGTCTCCCGTGAGAAGGCAGAGGACCTTGGAGAAGTCCATATCTACAAAGGTGGTAAGGGATGAAAGGGAAAGGAATAACTCATTGAATTAAATATGTACGGCCACTCCCTCGTTAGTGCTGAGCGAGTAGGCAACAATGTCCCAGTTTCACTCGTTATAGAATTGCCGCGCGTCCCGTTACGTATCACCACGCTTGTTCGAACTTCTAATGAATCTTCTTTGAAGGTCTCGATGACGTTGGCGTCAGTTCGGCACCCCCCAGTTCGCAGCTAGAGACCCCTCGGGTTCACATCTTTAGGTGTGTACGTGAACCCTAGGAATCCTAATGATCTATTTGTTTCCTATAGTGTTTACTGCCTCTTGGTAAATATGGCGAGCCCAGGAATTCCACGCGATTTTCCTCCATACTTTCTCCTCTCCAACCTTTCTTTGGGCCGTGGTAGCCCGGATGGAAGAGTAACGGATTAGCAATCGGAGCGTTGCGAGTTCGAAACTAGGTCAAAACAAAGACCGTTATGTACGTGCAAGTTAAATCTGCCGTGGCCTCAAATTTCCTCACGTTGGCATGGTGTTGATGTTTGGAAAGTGGGATACCAGCTCAGGTGTGACCTCGTCATCTGACCATGGTTCAAAATTACGAGATGTTATCTTTGGATCTTTACCTTCGGGATGGATCCCGGACCGTCGGCAATAGCCTGTTGTGTTGCTCCAGTACGAAGTTAATTCAATTTGCCTGCATACCTGCAAAAAAATTATTCACGTTTAATGTCCTGGATATTTCTATCTAATTTATCACGATTTGTTTGGATGAAAGATACATAACATGTTATTATGGTACTACAATAGTTAACCCAGGAAAATATCAGGGGGTTGCTCCCAGGGGTCGCCCCGACAGTGTTATGGCTTTTATACTTTAATCATATTTTGGATCTGAATAACTCGGACCACTTCATCCACTTCTATCACAAATGAAACTTATCTTTTCAATTTTAATTTTTCAAATGAAAAATTTAAACCAATCTTAGCCTTGAATTGAAAGCTTCACACCTCGGCAGTGGTTTTTGGGAAGAGCCCACCCTTGGCTGGAACTCAATATTTGGAATGAACAAACTATAAAAATAGTTCACACAACATTAAATACCTAGGAATAATTTTAGACAACAAAATCACATTGACCCCACATATTGTAACAATACTTGATAAATGTCATGATATCCAGCAGGCTTTTGCGTCGGTAGGTAGGTTATTAACGTCGTACTGAAGCAACACAACGGGCTATTGGCGACAGTCGAGAATCGATCACGAAGGGAAAGATCCAAGGACATTGCCTCGTAATTTTGAACCACGGTTTGAAGATGTGGAGAACAACACCTGAGATGTCACCTCACTCTTCAAACTTCCACGCCAACGTGAAGACATTCCAGGCTACGACAGATTGAACGTGCACCAGCCCCCATGTACACGACTGTCTTTGGCTGGGCCGAGCTTCGAACTCGCAACCGTCCGTTTGCTAATCCGTTACCCTTCCAACTGGGGCAAGCTTCTGGGAAGACAGCTGGTGCTAACTAGGGCACCAACAAAGCAATCAAAACGTTGGGTACGAAACAATAATTGACAAAGGTATAACCTATGCTTTGAGCAAGAAGAGCAAAGGAAAAGTTAAGCAACGAACATCTTTGCTAAAAATTTGGGCACTTATGGAACCACTCAACAACGACTGCAAATATTCTTTTGGCAATCCCTTTCCACTTAACCGGGCCGCTGTAGCCCGGTTGGAAGAGTAACGGATTAACAACCGGAGGTTTGCGAGTTCAAATCCAACCAAAGACCCTCGTGTACAAGGGGATCTGGTGCACGTTAAATCTGTCGTGGCCTCAAATGTCCTCACGCCGGGAAACTATTTCTATGCGAATACGTGAGTGTGGCCTCCGTTACGACGGACAGGTTGGATTGATTTGATCCTACTCATGTTTTATTTGCCGTATTTAAATCTGTATTTAAATTGTATATTTTTTCTGTTGCTGCCAGATGCATATACTTTGTATTGATGTGGTGTATTTCTTTTTTTTTTAATAAATGCATCCCGCCCACCCCTTGGCAGGCTGAGGCCTGGGTTACATTAAAAGCAGTACTATCGCGATCGACGAGCTGAATTCAGGGAGTAAATCGAATCATCTGTGACGAAAGACATCGGCTGAGCGAAAGCGTGACTAGCGGGCCCGGGAGGTAGCAAAAGTAACAAAGATGGCTTCGGATCCCCTACCATCGTGCAGCACGAGCGAATGGACGTAGGTGACCAACCTAACATCTGGGTCGAGTGAGTCGGTGCAGCAGGGCACCGAGACCGTATATTTCATGTGAGCCCAGTACGAGCCTTACTAGAAAAGCTACGCATTCCTCACGCTGTTCACCAATTCGTTCGGACACGTCTGAGAAGTAAACGACAGACTGTTCAACACCAGTCTCATCAGCGCGTCGTAGGTGGCCGTGCTCGAAGGAGAGTTCGCCAAAGAGCGCTATCGACTGCTCTTGTTCAGACTGCTACTTGTACTCAACACCAGTACGGTACCCTCTGAGCACAACGGCTGTCCGCATCACGAGCCCCCACCGCACCCACCGCTGGATCCCATCACCGAACGGTTGATATCGTCATAACTTGCACATGCCAATCGGCAAGTAATCAGCATGACTGTCGATATCGACAACATGGTGAGGCAGTGCCTCGTCATGTTTCTCGCGATGAGAGTCAATGAAATCTGCTCAAGGTGCCGAGCCGCGAGGGCAATGTCATGGTGACCCAGGGAACAAACTGTTCTCTGCGATATGTACCTATCCTACTATCTACCACCCCAACAACAATCGATTTCTACCAGCAAAAGGCTGCCACGACATGATTTCAACATATGCGTATCCAAAATCGAGAACGTCTTTTTTCTTGACTTCATGCACGACACGTCTGGTCTAAGGTTCGAGTCTACGACAACGACTCCTGCGATACTTGGCGACTCATGCACCGACTTGGTCTTAGCAAGGGGCTTGCGATATAGTCACTACATATGGTATCTTTCCTCATCATCGTCGGGCCCCGGTAGCCCAGTTGGTAGAGCAACGGATTAGCAATTGGAGGGTTGAGAGTTCGAAACTTGGTTCGGATAATGACCGTGGTGTACATGAGGACTGGAGCACGTTAAATCTGTCGTGGCCTCAAATGTCTTCATGTTGGCGTGGTGTGGAGTGGGAGAGTGGGGTGCCAGTTCAGGTGTTGTCTCGTCATCTGACCGTGGTTCAAAATTACGAGACGTTGTCCTTGATCTTTCCCTTCGGGATTGATCCCGGACTGTCGCCAATAGCCCGTTGTGTTGTTCCAGTGTGAGGTAATTAACTACCTACCATCCACATCATCTTCCTATGCTTGCCGATTCCATTCAATCTATAGTGTCTCCCAATAAGTGATTACATACACAACTGCATTTCTTTTCTAGCGCATAGTTCTACTTAAAGATATAGCGACTATTACCTGTCTGTTTTCCCCCTTCGGGTTTGATCCTTAGAGGAGAGATAAGGATAGAGAGCGCTTTGGGGTTGCAATCCGGTTCTACGATAAAATCAGCGGACTTGCGGACGTTTCTTGGACACGGAGAACATTCTCTATGGGATTTAGCATTGGGACGTCAAATCGACACGTTGAAGGCTGCACTTTTAGTGAAAAAAAATGGTTGCATATTGTTGTGCGTACAATTTCAAGAAAAGAGGAACTAAAGGATCACCCTACTCATTTCACAGGTATGTTATTACTTACTTATCTGCTTTTTTTTAGTATTTAAAGCATTTTTAAAAGAGTAGCGTTGCATCACATCATAGTAAAATCAATGTTTATTCGTTATTGTGAACACATTTTTTCATTATTTGATGTCGCGAGAACAATTTGAATATCTGTAAACTGATAGAAAATGTTTTGGAGTCATTAAAATTAAGCATTTTGCGAAAAAATCGAATGTTTTACGGTTAAACGCAAAATTGCAGGTTGGCGAATCTTGGCGCCTTCCCCTAGAGTAAACAAATATCGCGTGTTTAGAAAATTGTTGGTAGTTTCTTGTATGACAGATTTGTGCAGTTCATTTATTTAAGATTAATATTGTTAATAGATTACAAGTGAATGATAGCTCCGGATAGCTGTTTATTTGAATTTTGATTTGCAGAGATTGTTTCATTTTAATTGGAAGCAATACACATGTACTTTTGCGTTAAATTTAAAAACAATTATTTTTTAAGGAATTTTTTATTTTTGAAGTAACGCAGATGGGTCTCATTCGATTGCATCAACTTTTCAGAATAGGAGCTGATGGATACCTTTTTAGAAATTTCATTAATTTTGCTTGAATGATTGTTTAAAGTACGAGTATTTGTTTAATTTGAATTAGCCGTCTAATCTAATTAAAATTTTTGTTACTTTAATGCAAAACATGCTTAAAATGATGTCGCATTACTTTCGCAAGGCCCACATCTTGCAAGAAATGTTTCCTACGCCATCGAAATCAAAAATTAATTTTTACTACTTATAGTATTAGACTATGCAGTAAATATGTAGATTTAGTAAATGTAGGAATAATATCAAAACTTTAATTACATTTCGTAGACATGCACTTTAAATAGTGTATTCACATTTTTAAATGTATTTTAATAACAATATATAAAATGAAGAAATATGCGCGATAAAGAAAAAGAACAGTACACTTACGCATTCATTTTGGCAAATGTAATTTTTTAATTGAATTGTTAAACTTCAATATATTAACATGACTTTATATTTTTCTTCTAAACTTCTTAGTTTTCCACGTGATGAAAAAAGGAGAAAGGAATGGGAAAAGTCCTTGCGTCGAGAAAATTTTAAAGCGACGAATTCAAGCAAGATTTGTTTAAAGCATTTCGAACCGGAATGCTTTGACAAAGAAAAATGTGGAGGCACCTGGTTGAAATCAGATGCCTTACCCACAAAATTTGATTTTCCCGACCACTTGTTAAACAAAACTATGAAGCGAAAACCAGCAAAATTTTTAGCCGATTCAAATGAACCTACCTCAAGTCTTGTTGCAAGTAAGTTTTACTTCAATATAATTCATTAAAAATAAAATGTGTGTGGACTAAATTTAAAGCTTAACAACTAAATTTGAGAAGTATTTGTATAAATTTTATCTGTATAATTTATAAATTTAATTTTCTTTGGTTGTATGCCCAAAAAATATAGAAGTTACTTGGGCAAGACAAAACATTCAAGTTACTTGAGTAAATAATTTCCTAGTATACATGCTTTCCTTACAATAGCTGATTTATTAGACGCTAAAGCTATTTTCCTGACATGTATAGGAACTTTTTTTAATAATTCTTCACTCTATTTTTAAATACAAAAAATAAGTATTCATTGTCGTGTAAGTAAATATAAAAAAAATAAAAAAATTTGGAAAATTAAGTTCATTTGATACAAGTACCTTTTCGAACGATTCTTTTACGAAATCTCAAAGCAGCGTTTAACGCCTTGCAGATTTTTGTCCACCTGCATTTTCCAACAAAATCCCATGGGCGTATCACCTGCAGTTTTAGACAAACACTGAAGTGCTATGCTTCCGAAAGAGGAACTTTGGCTACAATTGTTATCTATTCAATGGCAAAACCTTTCTTCGTTACCGACTCTGCCAGTGGGCATAATGTATCATAGGAGTACGGAATTCTACTCTTTGAACGTTCGAAAAGTGTCAATCTAAGCTTCTTTTCAAAAGCTATTCTTTTGAAACATCTGGAGTGGGAAAAGTGGACTTTATTTTCTTTGTTGCATTGTCCTGAATATTTACTCGTGTGGAAAGCGATCTTCACGGTCAAAGACAAAACTGAAAACTATTTTACAAGTCAGAAATTTATTATGGGCAGTTGCTGCCCAAATTCTTACACTTCCTTTTAGTATCATCCTTATTATTCTTAATTACAACTACATGTTTAACAGAATCAATATTTAAAGTTTTCTATGAACATATATTATATGAACAATACGTTACCATTAATTTAGATATAATGAATACAGGAACAAACACTTTTGCTAAATTTTCTATATATTCTAGTATATTTTTTATAACAATGTTAATTTTCCCAATGAAATGCAAAAAAAATTATGCATTCTGTCAATAAATACATGTCTATAAACTCTGAGATTTTCGAAATTAAATGTTAAGGTCCGCTATATTTATTTAGGTAGCTGTGAAGGAAACAGGAAAAAAAGGAAATGTTTTTTAGGGGATTTTGAAAAAGAGGATATGGAATCCCCATCAAAAGCACGGAGAGTTTTGGAGTTGGCAAATGACCAACAGATTGTCAAATCCGCAACTATTAAAAAATTGAAAAGGAAGAATTCCCGTCTCACCAAGAAAGTCGCTTCATTGCAAAGCCTTCTATAGGATATTCAAAATAGGCTATTAATGACTGAATCAGCCAAAAGCATTTTAGAAGTAAGTATTTCTTTATATTTAGCATGTTGCATTTTATTGATTTGAAAGTAATTTTTATTGATTTTGAAATTTGAACACTTTTATTTAATTTTATTTACGTGTCAATACAAGGAACACCTTTTGAACAATTGATAAGCAGATTAAAGAAGCCCAAATCAAAACAAGAATATCCTGCTGAGCTTCGGGCCTTTGCATTGACATTGCATTTTTATTCAGCGAAGGCGTATGATTATGTGAGAAAACACTTTCAAACCTGCTTGCCACATCCATCAACTTTGAGAAAATGGTATCAATCTGTTGATGGATCTCCGGGATTTACAAATGCAGCATTATCAGCATTAAAAATGAAAGTCTCGGAAGCAAGAAAACTAGATAAAACCATAATATGTGCTCTTATAGTTGACGAGATGTCAATTAAAAAACACATAGAATGGAACAAAAATAAATTTATCGGTTATGTCGATTTCGGAACAGGCCTTGATGATGATCAGCTGCCAGTTGCAACTGAGGCATATACGTTTCTGCTAAATTGTGTAAATGGTAATTGGAAAGTACCAATTGGATATTTCCTAATTAATGGATTAAGTGTTAAAGAGAGAACAAATATTATTCTAGAAAGTTTAAGAATTGTTCATGAAACGGGTGTTGAAGTTGTTTCGCTAACATTCGATGGCACTAGTACTAACATAAATACTGCCCAACATTTGGGTGGCAATATTGATGCCTGGAATTTGATCCCTTCATTTAAGCATCCTATATCTGGCAATGATGTTCAAATTCTACTCGATCCATGTCATATGATTAAATTGGTTCGAAATACTTTGGCCTCTAAGGGTTCGATTTTTGATGGTCAAGGGAGAATCATAAAATGGGACTATATTGTGTCATTACACAAATTCCAAAAAGAGGAAGGTCTCCTAGCAGCCACAAAAGTTCGAACCCGCCACATTGAATGGAGCCGAGAAAAAATGAAAGTTAAACTTGCTACCCAAGTTTTAAGTGCTAGTGTTGCTGATGCTTTATTGTATTTAGCAAATGATGTGAAGCTTCCTGAATTCAAAGGTTGTGAAGCAACAGTTGAATTTATACACTGTTTTAACACCTTTTTGATATTATGAACAGCCGTAATTTGTTAGCGAAAGGTTTTAAAGGACCTATACAGTCCTTAAATGAGCAAAATTTTTTCACATTTTTTATGTATGCAGAAACGTACATCATGAATCTGAGAACATCTTCAAATGGTCCTCTTATTTTACAAAGTAATAGAAAAACTGGTTTTTTGGGATTTTTAACATGCATTTCAAGCATAAAATTGATATACAAATTTCTAATAGAAAAAAAATCTTTGAGATTCGTAATGGCTTATAAATTTTCTCAGGATCATTTGGAGATGTCTTTTAGTGCAATACGCAGTAGAGGCGGTTTCAATAATAATCCTACTGCAAAACAGTTTTCAGCTGCATATATACGTTTACTTACCCACCACCAAATAACTTCATCAATAAATTCTAATTGTTTACCCTTAGACAAAACAAACATTTTAAACGTAACTTCTGCCATTAACCATTACACCTTGAGTATTAATAAATGTTCCCCTTTTAATATAATAACTGTTGAAAATGTAAATGAAACTTCCATAGATTTTTCCCAAATCAAGAAATTAAGTGTCTACATTGAAGATGTAGTGACTTATATAGCAGGTTTTGTAGTTCGGAAAATTAAGAAATCCCTCAATTGTGATGCCTGTGATTTCGCACTAACTTATGATGAAAAATTGTCAAGTATTTTAATAAGAAAAGAAAGAGGAGGATTGATAAAGCCCGGAGGCGACGTTGTTCATTTATGTAAAGTGGCAGAACAAACATTCCGTATTTATCAATCCGAAAACAAACTAAGAAATGGCCACATTATGCAAATTTTGATAACACATGCCATGAAAAACATGTATTTGTCAACTTTTTATATACTAAATGACCACATTCTAAATCAGGATGCAATTGAAAATCACAAAGCTTTGTTAATAAAATCAGTATTATTTGAATATTTTAAAATAAGATTATATCATATTGCTAAAGTTTACAATGAAGACCTCCAAAAAAATAAATTAAGAAGCATAAATAATAAATTAACTTTATTTAAAGGTCACTGATTCATTTGTATATTTCATGTAAACTAAATGTATAATCAAATATATTTTTCATCAATTTATTAACTTTTTCTTTCCAATATGTCAGTAATTCCTTTATTTAAATTTTATTACTGTACAGCTAGTGGCATTTTCATTGGTTTTTCTTTGGTATTTTTTCATATTAAGACAGTATATTTTAGTCATAATTTCTTCTGTAATTTTTATCTGCGTTCTTTGCTTCTCTGTACTTTAAACTGTCTAGAAAAACTAAAGAAAACCCGAGATAAAATTTCTGAAAATATTTTCGATTGGATGTCCCATGTTTCATGGAATTGTTCTGTTAGTGTATACAATATTTTTGTTCATTTTAAGTTATTTATCTGAGTCATTTTTAAAAATCAATGGTCTCCCTGTATATATATTGACAAAATGCTTGTTCCAAAAGCCGTAAAATTTATTCAGTGAAAAAATTATATTTGAAAAATAAAATCTGGTTCGAAATCTAATTATGTTTTCTTTCTGGTGGTGGCTACGATTTACAAGTTTTAAAATCAAAACCTTTTCAATATTCACAAAACAAAGAGATCTAAAATCATTAACTTTAGAATCAATTTTCTACTCTGCATCACTGTTTTTTTTTAATTCTTTCGTTACTTTGGAAACATTTTAAGTCAGCAAAGTAGCAAAAATTGGTATGCTAAAAAATTACTTATATTAAATAATGATTCAAAATCGGTACCTCGAGTACTTCAAGTCGAAATTATCTGTTTAATCACGAAGGCAGTATTTGTAACAAAATTAGTACAATTCGTTTATTCTTCTGCTTATTTGGTTCAAAAAGGTGAAGGTATCGCCAAGATTGTTTACATTACATGGTGATATGAAGCCAAATCTGGTTTAACCGTGGGCTAAAACGTGAAGTTACTCTGGAACAGCTTTTTCGACCATCTGGAATGGGGAAGCGCTCTCTATCTTTATCTCTGCTCTATGGTTTGATCCCGGACCCGTGGCCAATAGCCCATTGTGTTGCTCCAGGGCGACGCTAATTAAAAAAATACCAAAAGTATCAAATTTATGTGTCTATAGTCTGACTCCGGAAAGATGACACTTGAGTCACGTGTTTTTGGACGAGTTCATTCGGTAAATTCATTCAGGTTCATTCGGTAAATAAACTCAAACAATACGTTTCCACAACTATTCATTCAACATATTCAACATTGGTGTCTCTATCATGGCTTCCGATTCCAACTTTATCTTTCAATGTGCAGTCATGGAGTTTGCCCTCTAATGACATCGCTTTTGTCGAAATTATTTATGTTCAGTTCATTTCCAGTATTAAGTTTTTGCAATTTTTATAGCGCTCGGAATTAACCTCTTCATTCTTGGAGTATCCGTTTGAATACAAGAAGTGCCTTTTCCCCTTCGAAACGATATTTATTCCTGCTGTCCCATTCAGCTACATTTTCTAGTTAGGACCACGTCCCCAAATGGATGATACGTTACCTATTTGGGGACATTTCTCATGGGGTAGGAGGTATTTTAATTCGTCGCACTGAAGCAACACAATGGGTTATTCGCGAGCCGGGATCAAACCCGAAGGGAGACATCCAAGGATAACAACACGTTATTTTGAACGACGGTCAGATGACGAGGTCACACCCTGAGCTGGCATCCCGCTCTTCAAAATTCTACACCACGCCAAAGTGAGGACATTTGAGTCGAGGACAGATTGAACGTGCACCAGCTCCCTTGTACAGGAAGGTCTTTAGTTGGATTCGAATTCGCGACCGCTACTCTTCCAACCGTGTTACCACGGCCCCATTACACATGGGGACCCATTCAAAAATATATATAATACTTTTTAATCCTTTCTGTGTTTTAGTGTACCGTAAATGGCGGAAAAAACTTTTTTTCAATTGAGAATTTTTCTCGTGTCTGAAGATATGGTCGAGGATCAGCCAAAAACTAGTGTGGGCTACGATAGCCCGGTAGGAAAAGTAATGGAGTAGAAACCGGAGGGTTGCGAGTTCGAATCCAGCAAAGGTCGTCGTGTACAAGGGGGGCTGGCGCATGTTGAATCTGTCGTGGCCTCAAATGTCATCACGTCGGTGTGGCGTGGGAATTTGGAGAGCGGGGCGCAAGCTCAGGTGTGACCTCGTCATCTGACTGGTTCAAAATTACGTGGTGTTGTCCTCAGACTTTCCCTTCGAATTTGGTCCCGGACCGTCGCCAACAGCCCGTCGCGTTGCTCCAGTGCGACGTTAATTAAAATACCTACCTACCAAAAATTACTTGAAAGTGGTCTCTGGAAACTGGCGTCTCCGATCTCATCCGATAAAATGTCATTTCCAATCGAGGGACCGCGCACCAAGCAATGGAGTGCGGAACTCGAGTGTTCGTTGGGGGTGGGCCCCCCCAGATCGAATCCGGTTTCGCAATCGTCGTCCGGAGTCTCAGTTCCGGCTCATTCTTCACCCCCTCCCCCGGTGGGACGATGGGAAATTGCTCCTCTGCCGCAGCGACCAATGGGAGGCGGCTCCCGATGCCACCGCATTTTGTTGTTCTCGATAAGGCTCATTATAAACTCTCTCTCTCCCCCTAATGCCCTCGCTTCTTCAGATGCCGCCGCTTGTCAAGTGAGACTAATAGCGAGCCGTAGGGTTGCCGCGCCAAGCGAGGCGGCTTGGCGACGTTCGGGATCGAATTGAACTGACCCCCTCCCTCTCTTAACGCGAATGGCACCGGGATAGAGAACGTTCGAAAATTTCCGGTCCAAGGGTGTTTTTAAGAAGTAATAGAGTAATTTTTAGCTTTCGATAAGTATTATTTTATTATTTATAACAGGTTTCCAACCTTTTCGACTCGCGGAACCCTTTTTAGAATCAATTTCTATGGAGGAGACCCTAAGGCCTACCCTATGTTTTACAAGTTAAAGGTGTTTAGGAGTAGTGCTACAGGGGGAGAAAGAAAGGATAGATTTTAAAGAGATATTTAAACAATTACGCAATGTCAATGCAATGAAATTATACTTTAAAATCTCTTAATTTTACCTCAATATCTCAATTTATTCTCCACTGCCACCAATGCATAGGATATTGTAAAAACTTGGATACGTAAAAGTTCTTCCAAAGTTCAATGAATTCCAATGTAATTCAATGTAATTTCTAGTTTTCTTATTTTGATTCTACGTTTTGTTTCTTATTCTTAATTTAATTTAGTTTTTTTTATTTTATTTTCCTGGAGCGGGCCGTGGAACCTTAATATCTCAATACCTTTACTTATATCTTTACTTAATAGTTTTACCTTAATATCTCGATTTATTCTCCACTGCCACCGATGCACAGGATATTGTGAAAACTTGGATACGTAAAAGTTCTTCCAAAGTTCAATGACTTCCAATGTAATTCAATGTAATTTCTAGTTTTCTTATTTTGATTTCACTTTTTTTTTCTTATTCTTTATTTAATTTAATTTTATTTATTTCATTTTCCTGGAGTGGCTGCGGAACACAGGTTGAGAACCACTGCTTTATAATATAGGAAACGATGTTTTTCATTTTTCAATGCAATCATCCTTTATTTCAATACATTTTTAGAAGGGATCATTAACTTCTCCGGGGACCGTCGTGACTCAGTGGGTATGCCCACTGCTCTAGCAACCTGCAAGTTATAGGCGGCGCCGGTTTTATTCCTGTGTACGATACCTACCTGGGTATATTTATTTCTTCTGTATCACTAAACCCTTCTTTGTGTGTATGTCTATTACTTGAAATGTTAGTATATGGAGCTATTTTCTTTTTAATATTATTAATATAATAGTAAATCCACTTATATTAATAATATTAAAAAGAAAATAGCTCCATATACTAACATTTTTGGCCTGGACTGGGTTCGGGCACACGTGGGAATAGCTGGGAATGAGTTGGCAGACCAGCATTCCAAACTTGCGGCCTATGATGGCGAGATATTGGATGTACCTGTTCCACTATATAATGTTCAAAGAAAACTGAAGACCTATATTTTGGAGGAGTGGCAGGAACATCATTCCAACTCAGTTAAAGGTCTCCGGATGAAGGAGTTCATGCCGGAGATCAATACTGCAACTCTCGTCGAGGACAGATACCTTGTCTGGTACCTGATAGGTCATGGTCCTTTCCCAGCATACTTGTATAGATTTAAAATTAAAACCTCTGATCTTTGTGAATGTGGCAGGGTGGGAGATGCTGACCACTATCTCCTTGAATGTCAACACACAAAACCAAACCATATTACTAAACCAAAATCAAGTAATAAACCTATTTGGCTAAACGCAATTATTGAAAATTATTTATCTAGATATAAAATTAAGGCCTGTGTGTTGGCTGCAAAGGAGATAGCTGGGAGGCTTTCTCCACCTTGAATTCATATGTAAATAATTGAACTCTTTCTATTTAAATTTAACGTTTTTATGTCATACTTTGTATGTTTATATAATCTTACATCTATATTGTTACATTTATTTATAAATAGTTCTATATAAACTAATTTATTATACAATTACTCTCAGGCAATGTTAGCCTGATTTATTCACCAACATTTTCTATTTATATTAATTAATATGCTAACATGTTATAATAATTTTATACAGGCACTGTTAGCCTGAACCTTTTACCAACATCTGTTGGAATTTTGTTAAAAAAATGTATCATTTTATGTAAATATGTAAAATTTAAAGATAGTAAATGGTTCCTAAAATTAAATGCTCCAAACTTCACGGTGAGTAGGTAGGAGGTGGGTCTACTACTACTTGAAATCCTAGTCTTATGTCTGGCGCAGCATGGTCAAATGTGGCCTTGAGCCATAAAACCGAAATCAACTAACCGACCTACCCGTAAAGGAAGTTTAGACCTTACTACGATTATATAATATTCAAGGTAGGTAGGTAGTTAATTAACGTCACACTGGAGTAACACAATAGGCTATTGGCGACGGTCCGGGATCAATCGCGAAGGGAAAGACAACGCCTCGTAATTATGAACCACGGTCAGATGACGAGGTCAACACTCGAGCTGGTACCCCACTCTCCAAATTTCCGCACTACGCCAACGTGAGGACATTTGGGCCACGACAGATTTAACCAGCCCCCTTACACACGACGGTCTTTGGCTTTACCGAGTTTCGAACTCGCAACCCTCCGGATTCTAATCCGTTGCTCTTCCAAATGGGCTACCACGGCCCTACATGACTATGCTCATTGTTCCCAATTTTCAAAGGCCGAGACCCGTATTGTGCTTCGGAACGGCCGTCGATGATCTAGTAAGGAACCTGTTCTGAGTGTGAATTCTAACTGCGTGACAAGGGGATAGCCAGAGGTGTAGTAGCTGGGGTCAACAAGAACCCCACGGGGCTACGTTTCAAAAATTCGTATTTAAAAGTTTTGTAGTTTTCCTCTGAAATCATTTTAATCGCCTTTTGGGTCTTGTATCGCCTTTGGGACTTGGGAAGTATTTCCCAGTGCAATGCTAGTGAAGTGAGTACTATACCTTTAGAATACGTTTAAAAGTCATTCCTCCCTTTCATGTCGCCCACTGAAATCGTATTACCAATCGAAAAAGAGAGAAACAGGACAATTGAATTCTCTTCTCACAAACGTCAAGAGGGAACTGAACAATACAACCTTTCCTACCTGGAGACCCATTATGAGGAGCCATTAACCCTCCAAGGGGTTTCGACAAGATACCTCGTCCATCAAGATCTGGCCAATTTTAATAATGACGAAATATATCGTCAAGATATCGCCTATTTTTTGACGATGACGAGATCAAGATTTGTTGAATTTTCTCCTAATTACTAGATATCGCTCATAAAGGTCTGCTAATGGTTATGCTAATGACGAGATACCACGGGAAGACTACCAACAGGAGGGTTAACAAAGTTCAACCTTTTGCTATTTTTACGTACAGTAAAAATCGTCTTTGAAAATTAATAATGTGAATGATAGTTTATTTTAATTAGTATATTTTAACCTAATCATTTAAATAACGCACTTTTTCATTTAAATAAGTACATTTTGTTTCGGACAGAGGGCGGCATCAGCCCTACTTGCACCAGATGCCAGAATGCCTCGATTCGAGGAATACTTTGAGGGTTACGAGTTTGAAACTAGGTCCAGCCAACGACCGTCATGTATACGGCGGCTGGTGCGCGTTTAATCTGTCGTGGCCTCAAACGTACTCACATTGGCGTGGTGTGAAAATTTGGAGAGTGGGGTGCCAGCTCAAATGCTGACCTCGTCATCTGACCGTGGTTCAAAAGTACGTGGTGTTGGATCTTTCAATTGGGTATTGATCCCGGACCGGCACCAATAACCCGCTGTGTTGCTTCAGTGCGACGTTAATTAGCATACCAACCTACCTATCTCAGCTGTTAAAAACTTTCCTGAGTCCGACTTCATAGTGGAGGGCTGCGGAAGCCCAGTTGGAAGAGCAGCGGATTTTCAATCGGAAGGTTGCGAGTCCGAAGCACGGTCCAGCCAAAGACCGTCATGTACACTTGGGCTGTTGCACGTTAAATCTGTCGTGGCCTCACGTTGGCATGGTGGGAAGTTTCGGAAGTAGAGTGGCAGCTCTGGTGTTGTTCTTGTCATCTGACCGTGATTCAAAATTACGAGGTGTTCTCGGATCTTTCCCTTCGGGATTGACTCGGACAATCAACAATAACACGTTGTGTTGCTCCAGTGCGACGTTAATTTATCTACCTACCGACTTCATACAGTAGAATTAGCTGTACATGTCTTGGTCGAAACCAGTTTTATTCTCAATAGACGGTTACTCTTTTAGACTATTTTTATGGCTTCTGTTTGCTCAGCTTTGATTGGAATGACTGTTTTAAAAGTTTAATATGTGTCTCGCTGCGGAGACGAGGTGGCCGAGTGGTTAAGGCGATGGACTGCTAATCCATTGGGCTCTGCCCGCGTGGGTTCGAATCCCATCCTCGTCGCATGGTTTGTAATCTTTTACACAATTTCTAAAATATTCATAAACGAATTCTTATACGTTAGCAACTAGTTTCCAACCATACTTAGCAGCGATGGGAATTTTTTCACAATTCCATCGAATTCTAAATTGTAGCACTTTTAAAGAATGTATTCTTCTACAGTGTAATACCACTTAACGAATCTGCGTATTTTTTTATTCAAATATCAAACTTGTCAAACTATTTTTAACTTCGTTTGTCGTTTTACTGATCCAATCTCCTTACGTGTGAAAGTGTATAGATTTAGGAAGAATTTTTTCGAATCTATTTATTTAAATACTTTCTCTCATCAAATATTAATGAACACTTTCCGTTTTAAAAATATGTGATGCACTTGTGTATTTAGGTCCTGGAATACTCAGCTTAAAAATATTCGTGATACACATTTATTTTTATTCTGAAACACTTATTAAATATCCGGAAAGTACCTTTATCAAATTTAGATATGTATTTGAGATACTTTTGTTAATTTTGGTCTTGGAATCTTTTCTGGTTTGGTAAATATTAACTGAAAACTTTTCGTTCTTTAAAAGTGTTTATGGAACACTGGTTTTGATCCTGGAACAGTTCACATGTAAATATTCATAAATCCTTTTCTGTTTTAAAAACTATTCATAATATCCTTGTATAGTTGATCCTTGAATAGCTGAAATTTTGAAGTCCTTTTGAGTCCTGAGTCAATTTCCATCAAAATATATGAAGGTTGCTTTTAATATTTTATCGAATATTTATCCCTTAATTAATATTGCATACAATTATTTTTCACAAAGGGGGACATTATTTTGTTTGGTTCTTGAATAGCATAAAAAATACCTCGATAGGAATATTATTTCTAACGATTCAGCATGGAAACTAAAAACTAGGTGATTCAAATTTTCAATTCTCATAATCTAGAAACGGTAATTGACATCTTGAAGGTATAAGATTATTACTTCTTTTAAAGTGGCTCGGTTATCTGACCGTGGTTCAAAAGAGCAAGGTGTTGTCTTCAGATCTTTCCCTTCGGTATTGATTCGGCATTGACCATCGCCAATAGCCGTTGTGTTGCTCCAGTGGGACGTTAATTCAATTCCTCTTTTTAAGTGAAACCTTTGAATTTGTTCTGTTATAGGCGAGTACAAATAAAAAGGGACCGGCAAAGATCCAAGTTCAACTCATTATATATCATTTAAAGGACTTAATACGCTCAGTGCAGTATAACGTCGACCTGGGCCGTGCAGAACTTTCAATGCGCCCATCACTCATTATCCCGCTGTTGCAAACCATGGTTTTCTCGTTGGATGCAAAAGTTGTTTTCTCTGCCGGAAGAATACTATTGCAAAGGAAACGCATGTACAGAGGCAATACGAAGAGGGATTGGATGAAAACAACGTTTCAGGGAAACTAACTAAAATATATTTTTTTCTGTTTTCAGTCTTGTTTGTTTAACAAAGAGCCGGACCCCTGAAAATTACATGAAGAGGCTTCTTTGAAACAATTGTTTTCTGGAGAAAACCTTCGCTGAATATACATGATTTTTTAATTGTTAAATTATTTTCGAAACTTCGAAATAAAAGTAAACTTCTTTTTATCATTTCTGTAGGTCAATGATATATACTAGTATGCATGTGTGTGATACTAGCAGGATTACTCGATATTGCTCGGGTTGAATTGGTTAAATGTTGATTGAAAAGTGATCAGACTAATCACTTCCCTTTTATAGGCAAATGCAAGCATCATTTAAATACACAGAAAATAATTGTTTTCCAGCACTTAAATGATGGTACGGAAGGATTACTTCCTGGTAAAACAATCTGAGTTACCACAATCGTAATAACACTCAATGTTATTCCTATGGCGATTTCGAATTGTTTTAACCACCTCTGCACACCCAAGACAAATAGAAATGGGGTTAATATGTAGCCTATGTTAACCGCAGGGTTCGAAAGTATAAGTGTACCAAATTTGGTGTGGATTGGTCAAACGGTGTAGATTTGTATAAAGAACAAATAGACAAAAAAACAGACACCAACTCTGCTTTACATATATACTAGCAGAATTACACGGTGTTTCTCGGGTTGAATTGGTTAAATGCTGATTGAAAAGTGATTGGAATAATCACTTTACTTTCATCGAAAAATTCAAACATCATTTAAGTGTACGGAAAATAATTTTTTAACATTGTTTTAACTTTTTCATAGTTTCTACAATTTATTTCGGACACAAATATGCATACGTGATACATAATCCATATAATTAATTTCATATTCATCGCAGTCCTGCTGTCAAACTATAAAAGTTTTTTTAAGGTGACAACTTCAGAAGTCGATTTAGAAATATCTTTTAACTACAATGTATGGCTACCCGTTTTAATTTAACGTAACCTATCTTATTCTAAAATATTTTAATTTCAATTTTACCGGTCATAAAATAAGAAGTTACACACCTTACTTAAAAAAATATTCTTTTGTATCATAACAGAATTCTACAAACCATTAAAGTATTCAACTCTAAAGACATAAGGAAAATTGGTCGAAATATACATATACCAACAAGAAATTACGCATGTCTAGTGATATTTTGCAGAAAATAAAAAATAATTCATTAAAATTTAACTCCTAAATAATATATTTAAAACACTGGATATTGTGTGGAAAAGGTTTCCTCGTGGGCTAAAGAGGTTAAATGAATCGATATTATCCTCAAATCTTACTACATTTCCGATAAAAATGCTAGCCTTTCGTTTCGTAACTTTTGAACAGTGTAAAATGGGCGATGAGTTCGCCAAGTGGGCGAATCCCTTTTTCGAGTGTCGGGGGGTGCGCATTTTTATACTCCGAGAGATTATTTTACCAAACCGAAGTCGAAATTGAAAATGGCAGCTCGGAAACTTACGCGTTTCGCGAACCCAAAACTTATTCTTCCATTTTCCATTATTAAAAGTTATGACCAGATTTCGCTTTTCAAGAGGTTTTTATCTCCCCCCATTCCCAACAAGATGGCGACGTTTTTTCATCCGGTGTTAAAAATGCACGAAATAAACATTTGTTCCAATTACTGAGTGCAGAACGTTTCTTGCGAAGGAACGTCTCAAGGAAATTCGACGGTTGGAATAAATTACGCGCAATTTCCCTCCCGCGTTCGAAATGGCGCGGAGTAAATGGCCGAAATGGCGTTTTTATTGCGTGAGTAATAACCCTCAAATGGCTCTCGGAGCGGGGAGCAGCTTTATTTTATTTCTCTCTCGTTTCAGGGTTTTAATTTCAGCTCAGCCTTTAATTGAGCTCGATTTTAGCGAAATTTAATTCTTCGACTTTGCACTGCTTTTTATGGCCCCGTTTTTGTTATTCATTTAGTAATCAAGGATGTTTCAAACGTGATTAGGTCGGCGAACTTTTAAACGCAATTATGAGACCTCAATTGGATGTTGGAGAGGCGTAATTAAAGCAGCCACAAAGTAAAGCATTTTGCACTGTTTTGTAATATTCCAATTAGGGTACAGGACAGGTGTTTCGGCGACTGGATTGCTTGAAGACAAATTTCAAAATTGATAAGAGATGAAACTTGATATTATGTAGTTAAACTGCCATTGACGATTCTGGCACTGTAGGAAATTGAAATTTCATACTACGAAAATGGCATAGTTCTGAAAATGCCATGCGTATGCTTCTGGTGAGTTCTCAAACACCTGTTTCCTACCTCATTTTGCATTATTTTAACGGATTCGATAGAATATGGGCTTCTAAACAACCATTGTAAGTCTATTTTTGAATTTTACTATTTAAGAATTTATACTAGTTTTTTGCTAGAGCTTTAAGTGTGGCCAGATATACTTTAAGTATTTTAAAACTGAAATTAAAAAACAATATTTCTCTTATGCAAAAATATGTTTCTTTTCCAAATGCTACTTTGAAACATATTTCTTAAAAGGTAACTCTTAATTCGTAAAACTGATTGGAATCCTTAAAATAAATTGTTTAGATGCTGGTTGATATGGAATATCAGATTTAAAAAAAATTCAAAGACATTTTATTTTTAAGAAACAGTCTCAATTTTTTTACTGAACAAAGATACCGAAAGTATTCTGACAGCAGTGTTTTGGTGGAGGTAATCAGATGTCAGTAAGTAGTTGTAATCAGAGGTCAATAAGTGATTGTAATCATCAGAGGGTCAGTAAGTGATTTTCTTGATTTTTTTGTTCATTAAGCAAATTATGCTTATAACAAGGTACTAACACATTGATAAATTGTTTCTCAGTTCTTCCAGAGATATTTCACAATCAAAACATTCCTTAGCACTGATTATTATTATAAAAACTACGTGCTTTCGATTTCCAAAATGTTCCCTGAATATTGCTAATTATTGAAGTGGGTAATGAATTAATTAAAAAGCTATCAAAATGGACTGTACTTGTCCACAGTATGTAACTAAATTTGGGCTCATACAAGTAAGTAAATCATTTATATCAGTATAATATAAACAACAGTTTTTCGGGAAAATGCCCCGAAATGCCTTAAAATTGTTGATATAATACTTGCCAAACTTCCAAATTGTCAAAACAACTGCATCGAAAATTACCGTTAACACCCCCGACAATTATTAAATCTCAGTGATTGGATATATACCTTTTTTACCCAAGTGTGTCACGCTAGGGCACATTGCAAACGTATGAAGCTGAGTAGTTTCTCTCCGTCTTGCTTTAAGGGCCGCGGTAGCCCAGTTGGTAGAGTCACGGACTAGGAACCAGAGAATTGAGAGTTCGAATACTAGATCTAACCAAAGACCACCTTGTACATGAGGTCTGGTGCAAGCTAAATCTGTAGTAGCCTCAAATGCTCTCACATTGACGAGGTATGGAAGTTAGGAGAGTGGGGTGTCAGCTCAGGTGTTGACTTCGTTTGTGATCGTGATTCAAAATTATGAGGGGTTGTTTTTGGATCTTTCCCTTCAAGATTCATCCCGAACCATCTCCAATAGTTCATTGTGTTGCTCCAGTGCGACATAAATTCAACTACCTACCTATCTTGCTTATACAATGGCACAATGAAATGAAGATTAAGGACTCCCACATTTGGTATGTTTTCTTCATATAAAAGTGCCGTTTCGATTAGCTAATTTGAAATTTGTGGTTTTGTTGTTTAAAGAAAAGATTTCTTTGGTTACGAATCGTTCTATAGGTCCTAAGAATTATAAATTAAAGTTATGTTTCGGACTGAAGCCACCGAAGTTCTCGATTCTAACGGGACAAAAGTCCCAAAGCGAACATCTTTTTCATGAGAAAAGCAGTTAGCTTCAATTTAGAAGTGTGCAGGGGTTGTTTACTTTTAGAACAATTTCGTTTATGAGTAAGGCACCAGATGGCTCCTGCTTTCCCACTTCTCATTAAAGTATACGATTTAGTTTTTAGCTGGAACTCCTCTTTGCTTGGTACCTCAAAAATAATATCTAGAAAAATTTGAGTCAGTAATCTTAAAGCAACATTCTTTGAAGCTGTAGTTTCTAATTAAATGATATCTGAGACTCCATTTTTTTATTTTTCTTGCATTAGTTGATTTAAAAAACAACCTTCGTTGAGAATTATAAATTAGGTGGAAGGGAAAGTTAAATATGTATAAGTTAAAGCTTTACATATTCTGAAACGGTGACTTTTTAATTAACCAAAAATTTGTAATAGTCAGTTGCAGAAATTTTCGCTTTGTGTGTAATCTGATTTTTAGCTTTCATAATGAATATTTTGTGTCTGGACATTTTCAGAGCATGTTTGGAAACTGAAGAAAAAGCGCAGTTTCTAAACGTTGTAGAGTATGGTTTACACAATTTTAATGCACCATATCTTTTGTATAATGCTATGAAAGCCTTTAAGTAACTATCAGGAATCCTATTTAACAAATAGAAAGAAAATTTGAACTCAGAAATTGATGTATGGAGAATTTTTGCCAATACAATGAGGAATGGCTGAAGAAATCTGTCTGGATTCTGTAATTCAATGCCTCCCAATAAAAAAACTGGTCTTCCGACTCGAAGAGCACTTGAATATTGCAGTGGACAGTTATCTTATTTGGTTATTGCATAACACAGGAGGATTTAGTGAACAGGCTCTAATGAAAGACACAAGTAAAGAACTGTGCTGTAGTGGAAGTGAAAAAATTAAAATTATGAAAGGCGTGATTCTGACAAGATCATCAAAGAACTTTGTTTCGCATCTCCATTCCGTCAAACAGAGTTGAAAATACAGATCTTCTACGACAATATGACATTAGATGCTGAACTGACAACGATTTTGGATTCTAATCTTTCCACTTATCAGAACGAAACAATATGGAAACAATCGAAGAACAACGGCTTTAAGATATATCCACCATACTTTGAAGTACGAGTTGAGAATTGCGCTATCCAAATAAGATTCATGTCCACTGCGCTAGCAACCTTCGAGTAGTAGACGGCGCAGGTTCAATTCCTGTCAGGTGCATTCCTCCATGGGTGTATTCCTCTCTTCTGTGTGAATAAAATTTTCGTTGTGTGTGTATGTCTATTACTTGATATTGTATGTTTTGTGTCGGGCGTAGCATGGCCAAATATGGCCCTTGCGCCATTAAACCTCAAAACCAACCAACCGAATGAGATTTTAAATTAATTGGAGAGTAACTAAATCTCATTTTAGAGTATGGTAGGTATTTAATTAACGTCGCACTGAAGCAACACAACGGATTATTGGGGACGTTCCGGGATCATTCCCCGGAGGGAAAGATCCGATTTTAGAGTAGATTCCCTTGTAATAATGAAAAATTTCTAAATTTTTTGAGTGTTAGAATTATACCTATAGGAATACAATTTCTACCGAAGCCAGACAAAACATTATAAAGTGGTATTCTCCTCTTATGTCTTCCAATCTGTCTACTATCGTAGAGGTCTAAGATGCTACAAACGCCATAGAAAATACTGAGAACTTTACCAGGAAAGCTGGAACATAAACGAATGTAAGATTGTTAAATAGACTTTTGTATCTTCAGACCCATTAATATCAAGTTTAAAACAATCACCCCGAAAACAAGAAGAGCAAATTGAACACCCGAAGTAATGTGTTTACTAGAAAAAATTCCTATTTTAAAGATACTGCTTTAAGAAACAGTTGTGATGACAGCAGTTAGGATTTTGAATGGCTTTTTTCCAAATATATGTATTGGTTTTCCATAACAATATCTCGGATGAGCTCTTATCTTTTTATTGGGTAGCTAAATTTTCATATTTCAATAAGTATTTGTAATATGAGACATTCAAAAACAGTTTAAAATGTGCGTAATTTACTTCAAAATTTATTCTGTTAATATTAGTTGTCTTTGAATATATATATATATATATATATACCTATTATGAATTATATTTTATAAGGCCAAAACTATAAATATTTTCGCTTCATATTTTTGTTGAGAAAATGCTGAAAACCTTTTAACTACGCTCCAAAACTAAACAAGACATGATATTTATTTTTGTCCTAGATAGCTGATTTTTACTGATAATGACAGTAGTAATTTGTCCAAATAGAATCACAAAATTCCACACTATGCGAAGGTTGAATATCATTACTAATACGTAGTTGACAAACAGTACAGAAAAATAAGAAGTACACAAAAAACTTTAAAACCAAAAATATACTTATTGTATTGGATAATAAATGAACTACCAGCTGTTGATTTATGATACTCTTATTTCACGTTCTCTCGTTCTTTTATTATCTTTGACTGCCTCTCACTTCGCTTTTAATAAATTCCTCTCTTTCATAAACATCCCATCTCTTTATTTCTCTCACTCTTGCTCATATGCCTCTCTTTCATACTCTCCTTCTATTTCCCCTACATTCAATAAAGTTTTCTGACTCTCTATCATTCACTCTCTCTACCATACTCTTAATCACTCTCTTTTGCTAGATGTCTCTCTATATTTTAAATAAATTTATCTTATATAACTCTTCTCTCAATGCCTTACTCTCTGTTTTCTACTCAATTATCAGACACTCTAACACTCTCTCAGATACACGCTCTCCCTCTGGGTCTCGGGAGTCTTACTCTCTCTCTGGTTCTCTCTTTTTCATATAACTTTCTCTCGTACATAATTCCTCTCAACTCCTTACTCTCTTTCTGTTTCCTCTTCAGTTATCAGATACTCTAACACTCTGATACTTGCTCACCCTCTGGTTCTCTCTCACTTACTTGCTCTTCCTCTCTTTTCCTTTTTCTCACTCAACTAGTTGTCTCTTATTTCTGGTTCACTCACTCTCCTTTCTGTGTCCCTTTTATTCACTCATACTCTCCCTCTCACTCAATGTTTCTGGTTCTCTCATTTTTTTCCACTCAAACCGCCCTGCCTCCCACAGCCCGAGCCGACCCCGTAACCCGACGCCCCCGTGGAAATGGGATTAAGCCGTCTGGCAATCCGATTAGTCCCCGGGTGGATCGGGTTAGTGCCTGCTCCGGAGGACCAAGAAATCGCGTTAATCCTTAAGTGGGATCACGGGTCAGTTGAACATCACAGAGGATTTACATGTGAGCTATTTTTCAGTGTCGCGTAACATTTAGTTACACATTGAGCGAAGATTAAAATCGACTGGCAGGCTTCAATGCTGGCCCATCCTAAACAGGCTGACGAGCATAGACTTGGTCCCAGAAACTATGTGTAAGCCTCGCTTAGCAGTCACCGTTACAGAACCGGAGCTATCGTCGTCGATTTTGTTTTGGAGGTAGTGGCACTGAGTTTTCCGTAAGCTTTTATTTTAAACTATTTCCCCCGTGCAACACGAATGGAATCGTTTTCCGGTGGTTTGGAGCGAGTCTATTTCTTCAATTAGGGAGAAAGCGTCTTGCTTGATCCCCATGCTTGATTTGGCACTACCTTACAACCTTAGTAGAAATGGAACGATTCCTGTCAGGTGCATTCCTACCTGGGTATATTTCTCTGTTCTGTGTCAGTAAAACTATTATTGTATGTGTATGTCTATTTCTTGTTATTGTATGTCTTGTGTGTATGGCGCAGGCAGCATGGCCAAATATGGCCCTTGCGTCATGAAACCTCAACCAACCTTAGTAGAAATGGACTTCCTTCTCATCGGAGCCGCTCTCTTTTCAGATGGAGATGTCTTTGAACCAGCGCACATACCTTTTTCTATAATATCAGGGACCCTCGTGTACAAGGGGGGCCTGGCACATGCTAAATCGGTCGTCGCTTCAAATGTCCTCAAGTTGGAGTGGGGGTGCCGGCTCAGGTGTGACCTCGTCATCTGACCGTGGTTCAAAATTACGTGGTGGTTTCCTCGGATCTCTCCTTTCGTGTTTGATCCCGGACCGTCGCCAATAGCCCATTGTGTTGCGCCAGTGCGACGTTAATTAAATACCTACCTGCCTATAATTCCAGATCAATCGCAAGAGTGCCGTAGCTCAAAGAAGTCAATTTTGAGTTTTTGAAGCCGCATCTTTAATCGCTCTCCTGTAAGATATCGTCAAATCGAAGGCGATTACCTCCAAGTGGCTTCAAAACTTTTTAAATGCTTCCCTAGGATAAACGGTGAATTGACACTTTTCAAGCGATATGTAGGACTTTCATCTCTTAACTGTCCCACATCTAGTGGGCAGGATGGTAAAATTACAGTGTACAGACGCGTTACACTGTAACCCAAGTAACAGATTAAAGTACAGAGCAACGTATAATTGAAAGTAAATATTCTACAATTTGAGTTAAGCATACTCACACTTTTAGTTATTCTAGAACAATGCATTGCGTTTATTTAGTGACATACATATTTTAATGGTAGTTTTTGCAATATTCTAATATGTACATTCAGGGAAATTGAAATTGCCACACATAAAAGTAGAATTTTTTTATTCTGTCTGGAAATCTGCATCAACGTCACGGAGGCGTGTATAGATTATTTAACACACCAAAGATTCAGGTTGGTAGATAGGTATTTTAATTAACGTCACACTCGAGCAACACACGGGTTATTGGCGACGGTCCGGGATCAATCCCCAAGAGAAAGACCAACACCACGTAATTTTTCAGATTCAGGATAAAACTAAGTGCGTTGAAGATTCGTTAAAATGTAACTTTTAAAGTTAAAAAGCAAATCAAAAGAAATTAAAAGGGCAGGTAATGTATTGCAGTTAAATCGTTAATTTAACTAAAATGTAACGAGTCTAAATATTCAATTCAATTGAAATGCAATTTTTAATACACTTTCAACTTGGCAAAGATTTACGGGCCGTGGTAGCCCGGTTGGAAGAGCAACGGATTAGCAACCGGAGGGTTGCGAGTTCGAATCCAACCGAAGACCGTCGTATACAAAGGGGGCTGGTTCACGTTAAATCTTTCGTGGCCTCAAATGTCCTCACATTAGCGTGGTGTGGAAGTTTGGAGAATCGGGTGCCAGCTCAGGTGTGACCTCGTTATCTGACCGTGGTTCAAATTTACGCGATGTTGTCATCGAATCTTTCCCTTCGGGATCTATCCCAGACTGTAGCCAATACCCCGCTATGTCGCTCCAGTGCGACGTTAATAATAAACAACTACCTTAAAAAATTTCATTGAGGAGGGGCTGCGGTAGTCCGGTTCAAAAAGTAACGGATTAACAACCGGAGGGTTGCGAGTTCGAATCCAACCAAAGACCGCCGTGTACAAAGGGAGCTGGTGCACGCTAAATCCCTCGGTGACTCAAATATCCCCACGTTAGCGTGGTGTGGAAGTTTGGTGAGCGGGGTGCCAGGTCAGGTTGTGACCTCGTCATCTGACCGTAGTTCAAAATTACGCAGTGTTCTCCTTGGATCTTTCCCTTTGGGATTGATCCCGGACCGTTCCAATAGCCCGTTGTGTTACTCCAGTGTAACGTTAATTGAAATATACCCCCTTCGGACCAATAGTCCCTTGTATTGCTCCAGAGCGACGTTAATTAAAATACCTAGCTACCTAATACACTTTTAGCGCAGCAAAGATTTACGCTTAGAAATAAAGGGAGCCCGAAAAGTTTACCTGTGAACGTCTTTACTAGACGAGCCCCAATTTCTTTGAACATCAGGCCAATGAGACTCCCGAGGTCATTTATCGTGTCGGGAAGAAAGTCGGAGCACTTAATCCCGCGACAAAAGAAGAGTTCCTCCTCCCAAGACAAGGCCGTAATTGACTCAATACGTTATCGAATTATCCCCGTCTTGAGCGGGTAACTTTGTTTGGCAACCCCGCCGAGTGGGCGACCCGTACGGCGGGAGACGGATCGGGTTGTCCGGGAAAGAAGCCGGCCGATGCAATTATTGGGATTCTATTAAAGGTGCCTTTTAAGAAGTTTGCGGCTGTAAGGCGATCCCTTTTTGGGTTAAATGGTTTCGCTCCTTTTTACTCTTACCGAGTATACATGATTCTGCGTAGGGTGTGCACGCGTGCTTTGATCGTTTGGGAGTGAGGGGGAGGCAACACGTATTGTTGGTGATTTTCTGGCCCGACTCGTCATGGCTTCGCGGAGCGAAATCGAGGGGAAAGAACTGTGCTAATGAGCGTCGTTTGCTTCATACTCTCTGTTACGAGGTTCACTTCTAAAAGGTAGATATCTTAATTAACGTCGCACTGGAACGACACAACGGGCTATTGTCTACCGGGATCAAACTCGAAGATGACGTGGTCACACCTGAGCTGGCACCCCACTCTCCAAACTTCCACACCACGCCAACGTGAGGACATTTCAGCCCACGACGGATTTAACGTGCACTAGCTACACACTAACGGATTGCACACGACGTCTTATGTTGGATTCCAGCTCGCAACCCTCCGGTTGCTAATTCACATCTAATTCCCATTACATGGCTTGCAAATAAGTAGGGGGTTGAGGTTCACACCGCAGTGTGTGCCGAAATGGTAACATAATATAATGTGTACATTCCACGCTTTTAAAGCAAGCAAGAAAAACAATACGCAAGAAAAATATTCAGTCTGAAAACTGCATTCAGGGCGATTCGAAGTACCCTGACCAAACTTTAAAGAATAGTAGGCCACAATAAACATTTTTTTGTCAAGGAATGTTTGTCAGCAACCGTAGGTGCTATGGTAGGTTGGTTGGTTTTGGGGTTTTTATGACTCAAGGGTCGTATTTGGCCTTGCTGAGGTGCAATGGAACCTGTATCATTTGGGGCTGCCAATAGAAGAACTGCTTGAGGATCGCACCCTTCCCAAACAGGAGGATTTTTCTCTACTTCGCGTTTCAGAGTACTCGGCCGACCCAATCGTGACACGAAATGTTCCTGTTCCACACAGTTAGCGTGAGACGCGGTAGCCCTGTTGGAAGAGTACCGGATTAGCAACAGGAGGGTTGCGAGTTCGAATCCAACCAAAGACCGTCGTATACAAAAGGGGGCTGGTGCATGTTAAATCTGTCGGGGCCTCAAATGTCCTCACGTTGGTGGGGTGTGGAAGTTTGGAGAGTGGGGTTCCAGCTCAGATGTGACCTCGTCACTGACCGGGGTTCAAAATTACGTGGTGTTCTGAGATCTTTCCCTTCGGGATGAATCCCGGACCGTCGCCAATAGCGCGCTGTGTTGCTACAGTGCGACGTTAATAAATACCTACCACACAGTTAACGGTTCAAACACTAGGACATTTGATAATTTGGCACTCGCCTACTGGGCCATCTCGAAATTCGAGTCTTGTTCCATCCCGTGTTGGATCCACTTTTCGGATGACAAAGCTAAAAAATATAAAAGATTGATTTGTAGACAGGTAGCTCTAGCACCTAAGTGCAATATTCTTTGACAAAATAGGTTCATTTCGATGCACCTTACTAACTTTTGTGTTATGATTTGTTGCATATTCTTTTAACTGCAACTTTAATGAAACGATAAATACTTTATTGTTCTGAAAGCAGAAAAATATATCGTTTGTTACGCGTGTGTAGTACATATTACTGAAGATCCATGTTTCGTCACAAGTTATTACTTTATGAAACAGATTTCGATCTGCGTCAAGTTGTTGCAGAATGTCAACACAACATTCCTTACGACGTTCTTTTTGCTCTGATGTGAGAACCCTTGGGACCATCTTTGCACAAACTTTCTTCATGTTAAGATCCTCCAGTAAAATTTTCCATCCGGTGTCTTTGTCAATGTTCACAGATTTAGCTATAATTCGAACACTGAGTCGGCGGCTTTTTTGAACAATCTGACTGATTTTTTCTACATTTTCTTCGGTTCTTGAAGTGCAAGGTCGTCCAGGGCGTTCATCATCTTTGACAATCTCACGTCTCTCGCTGAATCTTTTGTGCCACTCAAACACACGCGCACGAGACAGGCAGTCATTTCCATAAGCTGTACTAAGCATTTGAAAACATTCTGTTGGTGTTCGCAATTTTACTAAAAATTTAAAATTGTCACGTTGTTCAACTTTTAAACTTAGCATTTTTAGGCCCACAACAGAAAACACAAACAAACTAAATGGCGACTCAAAATCAACTGAACGTCATAGTGTTGCTGCTTGTCATGCAGGTTCAGACATGTTCAAAGTCACCACACAGTTATAACCGGATCTGACTGCTTTGTTTACTAGGTGGAATCAGTCTTTGTTTAATAGTCATACCTCGTATCTATACACATTTCGTACATTCAAAACAATTTTTTAAGCTGTGAAACAAATGAGACATCTTAATATGGAATGTGACCACCCCTGACTTTCATACAAGCTCAGCGGCGACGTTCCATATTTTTAATTAGGTGGTCAAGCGCACCAGGGGCAAAAATTGCTATTCCTCTTAAAGGGCAATTTCCAGCTCTTTGAGAGTAATTGAAGGGGGTACACGGGCAGAGACAGCACGTCCAAGGGTATCCCAAAAATTTTTGATGGGGTTGAGGTCGGGCGAGTCCGATGGTCACTCCATGTGAGCAATGCCTTCACTCCCCCCTCAAGGTACTCATCCACTAGGTTTTCTCTATATGGACGTGTATTATCGTCTATAAGAAATGCCGGACCAACTGTTGTGTACAGTCTCACAATGGGGTCAAGGACAATCCCGATACCTTTCAGCCGTCACTGCGCCTCCTGTGAAGATGTGCAGGTTGTTGCGATAGCTCAAAGAAAATTCCAGTCCACGCCATTACACTGGCAGTACCAAAAGCGTGATGTTCATTGATATTACTGGGTTTGTTCCTTGTACTCTCCAGTGCATTCCTCCCTGGGTGTATTTCTCTCTTCTGTGTCAGTAAGCTTCCACTGTGTGTATGTCAGTTATTTGATATTGTATGTCTTGTGTCAATTACTTGATATTGTATTGTGTCTGGCGCAGCATGGCCAAATATGGCCATTGCGCCATAAACCCTCCAAACCAACCAACAAACCAACCTTGCACTCTCCACATCTTCTCATGCCTATTATTGGAAATCCAGGGCAATCTTACCTCATCCATGAACAGTACGTTGAGCCATTCCGTTGCTTTGCAATTCGCATGCTCACGACACCACTTCAACCGTGCTCTTCTGGTTTTGAAGCTTAAAGAGACACAGACTCGTGGTACCCTGGCATACAGCTCTTAAGTAGCCTTCGCTGCACAGTTGTGATAGATATTAACCTTCCAATTGTTGTAATAACATTGATTTTAGAGTTGAGGCAGTCGCTCATCGATTACGCTCAGCCATTAAAGACATACACTTATCGTCAGAGGGTGTGGTAACCCTTAGACAAGGCCAGGAACGGTTCTTCGGACAGCCGACCCATTCCTTTGAAATGGTTTCCATATACGAGAAATCCGAAAGTGATCAACACTAAGTTAAAATTGAGACGTCTTAAAAACTACCCTGCCAAACCACTGCACACCAACGTTGAGAATTTTCTAGTCTTCTTTGAGCCATAATTGACCTTATTTAATCCACAAATAACCAGAATGGTCTTTAAAAATTTTCTAACAACATTTAAACTCACCTACTGAAAGGTTTCAGAGAGGTATCGTTTTCAACAAATGTCTCATTTGTATGTTTCTGGAAGGTAAATTCTGATTGGGCACATGATATAAATTTACATATTACCTTCTACAACCAAAGTGAGATACACTCAATTAAATTGAAGCACGCATTGCGTTCAAAATTTGCATCGCGTGCTTAACTTTTGGAAAGCAGTGTAGAACATTGCATGCAATATTAAAATGTAATTGTTAAAATAAACAGACTACAACCCTTTGGCCAGAGAATTTCAAATCCCTCCGTATATCAAGGTATTATGGTAAACGTTCTTTATCCAATATTCGAGAATCTACATACGAAATGACTCTTGAAGAAAGGAATAGGGTGCATATGCAGTTTTTGAAAAAATGCTAGATGATTTGTACTACGTGTAAATACTTTCTGTATTGAATTAAATAATCATCAAAACATTTTTGTCAGAGACAAAGCTTGAGCCCCTCTGCACCATCAAAGTGCAACAGTAGAACTGCTGGGTAGTTTTGGAGGGTGGAGTTCTCTAGTAACGATTATTGTTCTGAAAGGCAGGGATGACGCAAAACCGAACCTTTGTTCGACAGTCGAAAAACACATAAAAAGGTTCGTACAAAAAGTGCAGTGATTAATGATCCTCAGGACACGGGAATAATTGACGCGTACAGCGGGGACACGCGACGAACGTCTGAGCTGAAATTGCTCTTGTTTCGATAACGATTAAAATAAGCAGTTAAAAACTACTAACGATACATGGCAGTCAAATATTAAAAACAATTACTCAGAAAGACTGAACTTGCTATAAAAGTAACGTTTTTATAACGCTTGGTAAAAAAATTAGACATTAGAATAAAGTTTAACATTTCATTAAAACTGTTATTTACGGTCAAAATGGAACCATCAAGGTAGATTTCTAACAGTTAATAATAACTGTTGAATTTATTTTCTAATTGCTAGTGTAAGTTAAATGGTGATGAAACTTAACATATTAACAACTGTTATCACAAATAAGCAATGGCACTTATAGTTAAATAAAAGTTTCTAGATGGACGCCATTGAAATTTCTAACAGTGACTTGGATTAATTATTGAGGATCTTCGTACGTGTTTTCGAAACATCATTTTGTCTATACCAGTGTTGTTGATATATTTGTAGCATTTCTCCCTAAATTGGAAAGGGCCTTTAAATGAGCAAAAAATCTGTTCCCTGACATTGTGGACTTATTAATGTGATCCCTGTATTTGATTACTTTTATCTACCGTGTCAGGGTAAAAGGTTTTTGTCAAAATGGCTACTTTTTATAATCTTTTAAGTTGAATATTTCATTCTTTCTCAAATATTCAGGAAGAAAAAGAAGCATGCCATGATACAAATAATTGTAATTTGGATTCGTTCTTCTTTATTATCCCAGCAAAAAAAACAAATTACACTAAGCCATTGAGTCAGTGCAAAAAAAGATTTTGGGCAATGACAGATGGGTCCTTAAAAATGTCTTTATGTATAGCTCCAATGCAATTCAGGATGTGTGAGGAAGAGGCTGGTAATAAGCTGCACTTTATACAGGTGAGAAAGGATTTCTGGCCATCAAAGAATATTATCTTTTTCAAATGACCAGATCGGAGCCTGGCAAGCTTAAAGTTTTCCGCGACAAATGTAAGGGAAGCATCTCTCCTGGTGTTTTACTGAGGTACCAGTGATGAAAAGGTACCGGAGATGATCTGCGCAATTGCTTTTTAAGCACGGACAAGTGGATGTCCTCTGGTATTTTTGCACAAGTCCATGACATGGGTAGAGCGCGTCTGCGATTGATCATAAGATTTGGGAGCCATCTCTGTACAGTCCGATTTAGCCACCCGTTCACCTTCCTATGTTAGCCGGGTAAAGCAGCACAGCCAAAGTGCTTGGGTGGCCCTGTAAGGAGTATAAACTCCCGACGTACTCTGCCTGTGCTACCCGTTTCAGCCTCTCGCCACGATGAGGCATAGTATAGGACTGAGAGAGAATTAAATTCGTAGATTCAAGTTTTCATTTAGAGCATATTATATTATTTTTAAAATTATAATGATGCACTTGATTCCTTTAGACTCCTCAAAAGTCAGACTTCCCCCTTTTGCCCAGACACGGAAGATATATTATGTATTTGTAATAATTAAAATAAAGAGAATAAGAGAGTGGGACAAAATGAGGAACAGAGACATTGAGTAAAAAACAGTGAGTCAGAAATATTGAGTCAGAGATACAGAGACATTAAGTCAGAAACAGTGCGACCCAAGAGGTTCCAGCCCCTAACATTTGGCCATCCTTCCAATGCCAGGGACCCTGAAGCCCAGTTGGAAGAGCAACAGATTAGCAACCGGAGGATTGCGACTTCCAAAATAGGTCCAGCTTAAGACCGTCGTATACACGGAGCTGATTCACGTTAAATCTATCGTGCCTCAAGTGTCCTCATGTTGGCGTGGTGTGAAAGTTTGGAGAGTGGGATGCAGTCAGGCGTTGGTCTCATCGTCTGACTGTGGTTCAAAATTACGAAGCGCTGTCCTTGGACTTTCCCTTCGGGACTGATCCCGGACCGTCGATTGATTGTATGAATGGTTGGTAGGTAGTTGAAAAAAATTAGGTAGGTATCTGAAAAATACTGGGGCAACACAGTGGACTATTGGCGACGGTCTGGGATCAATACCCAGGAGAAAGATCCGACGACAACACCTTGAAATTTGGAACCATGGTCAGATGACGACCAAATGTGGGAGATCCTTAATGTCATAGTCACCATTGTATAATTAAGACAGATAGGTAGGTAATTGAATTTACTTCGCAACACCATGGGGTATTGGGGCCGTGGTAGCCTGGTTTGAAGAGTAACGGATTAGCAACCGGAGGATTGCGAGTTTGAATCAACCAAAGACCGTCGTGTACAACGGGAGATGGTGCATGTTAAATCTGTCGTGGCCTCAAATGTCCTCATGTTGGCATGGTGTGAAAGTTTGGAGAGTGGGGTGCCTGCTCAGGTGTTGACCTCGTCATCTGACCGTGGTTCAAAATTACGAGGTGTTATCATCGAATCTATCCTTTCGTGTTTGATTCCGTCCCCAATAGCTTGTTGTGTTACTCCAGTGTGACGTTAATTAAAATACCTACCGAAGACCGCATCTCGGTTGATCTAACAGAAATCGCTTTTAAACGGTTGGGTTCAACGAATACTTATAATTAAGTAAGAGCATTAAAAGAATACAAGAAAGTATATCTAGAAATTCGAAGAAACCTTTTACATTTGTTCAAAGTATTATTCAAGTGAGTCATGTGGATTGAATTGGAATCTTATCTAGGGGCCCCTATCTTACAGCCCCTTTTAAATCTATAATATCCCTTAGCATAATGTCTTGATAAGTTTGAATTTTGAATTAACTTATTGATACATTAATAGATTTAAAATTATAGTTGCAAAAATTTTCTGCAAGAATAATTTTGTAGCAATGATTTTAAATAGCGATCGAATGTGTGCGGATCAAATGATTCCAAAATTTTCGAGTTCTCTTTACTGCTGAGCCTAACAATCTGGTGCCATGCTACCAAGGAAGCTCGCCCTTGTGGCAATTGCAGAACGACCCCCAGACGATCCTAGACGTCAACGCTCAAAACCTTCTTTGTAAGTGAAATTACCAAACGATAAAAGGACGTTCGAACAATCTCGTTTGTCAAGTCGAAGTCCAGAATAGCAGGAGCTTAAAAAACGTCCCTTTGGTATTCTGTTGTATCATTCGAATCGAACGAAAGAAATCAAGCCCGATAAATATTCGAGCGATGAATTCATCAACGCGATCTTTTTTCGAATCGAGTCGCTAAAGAATTCGTTGTCGGGGAGAATAGCTTTTGACGGAAGCGAATGCAATATGCTTCCGGTTGCCAGAACGGAGTGGCGTTTTCCAGAATCTTGTTTCTGTCTCGCAGTGGGGTTTCGTAAAGCGTTTATTTCTTATGGGGGATTAGTTGCAACGGATTTATGGGGTAACTCGTTCAGTTATCTGAATAACAAAGGAGCGACTCCACGACGCTGACTTGTGAAAAATAAATCGCCGCAAACGCATTTCTCGGCTGGATTTCAAGTGGGGAGACTGTTATTTGTTCTTTTGGACTTCGATCTCGACCCTCTCGGCAAAGAATTATTTTATCGGCTGTTCGAGACACTCGCAAATGGTGAAAAAGTTATATGTTTGAAAATAATTTAAAAGCTAGCCACCCATTGGGGTACGCAATTTGTCCATTTAGAGACATAAATCAATGGGTCAATGTAGCTGAATGTGGAAAGCAGGAATTAAGGAACACACTCTAATGCTTCGAATAGTTATTTTTTTAATGTAATCATACGGGTGTTCTAGGAATGGAGAGGCTATAGCACAGTTGTCTACACAGCCTTACGAGAAATTTCCCATAGAATTCTATAAAATTTTCTACAGAAAGTATACTATAGAAACCTATGGAATTGCAGCCCGTTTTTCTATGAGCTCTGTATAAAGTAACCTATATAGAAACTATAGAAATCTTTGTAGAAAATGTATGTAGAAACCTTTATAAAATTCTATAGAAGCTCAATTCTTTTGTTTCACTGGGCCGCGGTTTTCTCTACTTCTCGTTTCTTGAGTGCTTGGCTGACCCACATCGTGCCTGCTGACATGAAATGTTCCGGTTCCACACAGTTAGCGTGGGTAGCGGTAGCCCAGTTGGAAGTGTAACGGATTCGCAATCTGAGGGTTACGATTTCGAAAATCATTCCAACCAAAAACCGTCGTTTATACGGGGGCTGGTACACGTTAAATCTATCGTGGCTCAAATGTCTCACGTTGGCGTGGTGTGGAAGTTTTAAAAGTGGGGTTCCAACTTAGGTATTGACCTCGTCATCTGACCATGGTTCAAAATTACGTGATGTTGTCCTCGGATCTTTCCCTTGGATTTTTTCTATAGAAGAGATTGATCCCGGACCATCACCAATAGCTCATTATGTTGCTCCAGTGCAACGTTAATAAATTACCATTACCATCTTTTGTTCCACGACTTTACTTTTCTAAAGAACTTCTTAGAAATACATTTCTTTCGAATCAGAACTCGTTTCCTGTATAGAAATCTCTAAAATTCTGTAGAATTTTTTCTATAGAAACGAAATTTCGTTTCTCTATCGGAATCTAGAATTCTATAGAATTTTTCTATGGAAACGAAATTTCGTTTCTCTATAGAAATCTCTAGAATTGTATAGAATTTTTTCTATAGAAACGAAATTTCGTTTCTCTATCGGAATCTAGAATTCTATAGAATTTTTTCTATGGAAACGAAATTTCGTTTCTCTATAGAAATCTCTAGAATTCTATAGAATTTTTTCTATGGAAACGAAATTTCGTTTCTCTATAGAAATCTCTAGAATTCTATAGAATTTTTTCTATAGAAACGAAATTTCGTTTCTCTATCGGAATCTAGAATTCTATAGAATTTTTTCTATGGAAACGAAATTTCGTTTCTCTATAGAAATCTCTAGAATTCTATAGAATTTTTTCTATAGAAACGAAATTTCGTTTCTTTATCGGAATCTAGAATTCTATAGAATTCTTTCTATAGAAACGAAATTTCGTTTCTCTATCGGAATCTAGAATTCTATAGAATTTTTTCTATGGAAACGAAATTTCGTTTCTCTATAGAAATCTCTAGAATTCTATCGAGTGCTATGGAACTTTATAAAATTTTTTCGTGTGGGAGAAGTATTGAACAAATATTTTGCCCAACCAGTGAGCATTTATCTTGGAATACGATCCCCCGTTTGACGAAGCTGAGTCCCATTGACCGATTTTTCAAGCCATCCTTCGAATTTCGTCCAGGAATTCAGAAAAATCCTGTTATATTTGTTTCTATCCACAAATTCCTTGCTTGCGTGTCGTAACGATGACTATAAACAACGAGATAGTGCGTCAGATGGAAACGGTGTGGTCTCGTTGTGGGTAGATCGCTGCTGTATTTTACTATTGTTATAATTCATAATTTTTTTTACATTTCATTAGGATTTTAATAACCGACTAAGATGGGGATACCCCCTCTTATCACAAGTTTCTCCATTTTAATTTTAGCCTTCTTAATTTGTTTTTACTAGTGATGACCAATATACATTACATTTTTTATCGTGCACCTTTTATATAATGAAAACTAAATATCTATACAACAAAATATATAATTTAAAAGAAATTGCTTTTCTGCATCATCTTGTGTTTGGCGCAGCTTGTCCGTCTTTGGACCTTAAAACCCAAACTAACAAACCAACCGTGTTGTGGGTCAAGAACAATTTTATCCGCTGTAGTCGGATCATTGAGTAGAAAAAGAAACGAGGCAACTTACTCAGGACCACTTTTCGATGCACCCTCTGCAAATCAGCTCATCTCCATATCGTAATTAGAATGAATTTAAAAGGAAATTAGCGTTACAGAGAAAATTACAGGAGTCAGAATCAGCTGATTCAAAACTTTAACACTCCTGGTAGTTGTCTCGACGAAGTAGCTCAATAGAAGAAAACCGACCAGATCTTGATGGACGCGATATCTCATCATTAAAAGAAAAATGACCAGACCTCGATTTCGTTAATATCAAAGAATCAGCAATATACGGAAGGCAAGATATATCTCGTCAAAATTAGTCAAACCTAGAATGGACGCGGAGGGATGTCACTTGGAGGGTTAATCGACTCACGGGGTAGTCAGGTGGTCACCCTGCGTTACGGCCAGAACTACTGACCGTAAGGGCGCTCAGGTACACGATCCAGCAAAGTGCCCCGTCTGCTCGCCGGTGTGCTCGCGAGCCTTGTTCGGCGGCGGCGTGCGAAAAGCGCCGTTTCGATTCCCTCGCATCCTCCGCTAATGAGTGCGAGAGAAAAAACGGGCGGCAAGAAATGTGCCCAAAAATGCGGGGGGCGCTCTCTAGGGCGACAGGCCAATTAGGGCGCGTGTGATGGAGAGGGGCGGCCCAAGTGGCGGATCGTGACTTTCGGGGCCGTGCTGTCATTTGGGCGAGGCTCTCCATCACGGTGCACATGACGTAATGGCTAAACCGGTTAGGGGTTAATGAGAGCGATCATTAATTACCCGGGCGAAATCGAATTCGCCGACTTGTCAAGTCAATTAGCGATTTATGACGCTCGCGGCCGAGCGGGCACGCACGCCGGGGACGTGCTCCAAAGCTCCCGGAGCGTCTTTTTACGGAGCGGGGATTAAAATGACAGTGGACGGTCCGGAACGACTATCCAATTGCATACGCACTTTAAGATCCGGAATTCCCTTCCCTCGTTGGGGCCGCGATAGCCCAGTTACAGGCAGGTAGGTAATTAACGTCGCACTGGAGCAAACCCCGGGGTTATGGCGACAGTCCGGGATCGAACCCGAAGGGAAAGACCGAAGACAACAACACGTAATTTTGAACCACGGTCAGATGACGAGGTCGCACTTGAGTTGGCACCCCACTCATCAAACTCCCACACCACACCAACTTGAAGGCATTTGAGGCCATGACAGATTTAACGTGCATCAGCCCCTTTGTACGGTCTGTGGCTGGATTCAAACTCGCAACCTTCCGGTTGCTAATCCGTTACTCTTCCAACCGGGCTACCGCGGCCTCCTTTCTTCTGTGTCAGTAAAGCTTTCATTGTGTTTGTCTATTTGATATTGTATGTCTTGGGTCAGGCGCAGCATGGCCAAATATGGCCTTTGCACCATAAAACCCCTACAAACCGTTCAAAATAATATGTTTGAATGTTTTATCAATGTGCCTTTCTTTTAACCCTCCATAGGTTTTAACCCTCCGTGGTTTTGACGAGATATCTCGTCCATCAAGATGATAAGTTTTGACCTAAACTAATGAATGACGAGATACCTCGTCGATCCAAAAATCAGGAGGGTTAATCCGCGATTCTGTAACTAGATTTTACCTGTAGTCACCGAATATAGTATAAATTGGGCTCAGGACTGGATGGTAGTTCGTTAGGAAGACTCAGTTGACGAACTGTACTATAGTGCATGAAAGGTTTGGTTTGTCCTTCACAGATCATTTTTGCTGTACGAGGGCCCATTTAATCGGGACCTGTCTTAGATTACTACTACGAAAAAGCATAATCCTAGGTCGAATCCAGAACCTGTTGAATCGAGGGCCTCAGAGTGCTAACGTTTCGGTTATCAGTCTATTCGATCCGGAAAGATAATCTAGCTTTTTTGTATCCTGGAGAGATTTTCCCTCTGAGGGTTTTCAATTTCCACACCTCGTAGACACAAACGACCAAAAGAAGAAATCTTAAGAAACGTTAAATTTGTCTGGCCTCATATGTCCTCACGTTGGAGAGGTGTGGAAATTTGAAGAGTGAAGTGCCAGCTCACAGGTGTTGACTATGTCTTCTGACCGTAATTCAAAATAACGAGGTGTTGTCTTTCCCCTCGGGATTGATCCCGGACCGTCACCAATAGCCCATTATATTGCGAAGTAAATTCAATTACCTACTTATCTGTCTTAATTATACAATGGTGACTGAAATGAAGGTTAAGGATCTCGTACATTTGTTATGTTTTTTTCACATACCTACCATCTTCCTTCAACTACCTACCATTCATACAATCAATCGTAGCTTATGAAAAATGAAACTGTACTTTCGAATCCTTTTTTACACTTTTTTTCCTTTTAAACACGATTACATGTATTTAATATATATGTAATCGTGTTCACAAAAAGCTAAATATGTAGGAGGTAGGTAATTAATTAACATCTCACTGGAGTTACACAACGGGCTATTGGAACCATCGGGGATCAAACCCTTAGGGAAAGGTCCGAGGACAATACCACGTAATTTTAAATCACGGTCAAATGACGAGGTCACACCCCTGAACTGGCACCCAACTCTCCAAACTTCCACACCAAGCCAACGTGAGGATATTTGAGGTCTTTGACAGATTTAACGTGCACCAGCTCCCTTTGTACACGACGATCTTTGGTGGGATTCGAACTCGCAACTCTCCAGTTGCTAAACCGTTTCTCTTCCAATCGGTCTACCACGGCCAGCTAAATATGTAGGAATTTAAGGGTAGTTTCAGGTAGGTAGGTAGTTTAACTAACATCGCATGGAGCAACACAACGGGCTATTGATGATGATCCAGGCTGAAATCCGAAGGGAAAGATCCGAGGACAACACGTAATTTGAAACCATTTAAGAGGAGTTTTAGATTCCAGTGTTTCAACTCACAAAGAACTCACTATTGGAAAAACTATGAGCAACGGAATTCATTCCATGATGAATATTCCAGGTTTTAAAACAAATATTAAACATTTCGCAACATTTTCCCTTTAGCTTCGTGGAAATACTTTTGTCCTCTCCACGGGGTACTAACGAAAACAGAGCCGACACTTGTATCGTTGCATTCAATCGTCCTCATTAATACTTCGGAACATCACACTCAACATCACGAGCTTTTTTCCTCGTCCTGACCAAAACAAGCCCCAACGCGTTGATTCTCCAGCGAATCTAATTAGCCGAGGTGTCTGCGGCTAATTACGAAGACGGAATAAAACTTCCCATGACTCCTTTGGTGCAAAAATTCTCACCATGCTTGGATAATCCAAGACGAAAAAACCTCATCGCGAGGACAGAGGACCCGCGAGAATACAAGTGCTCGTTAACGAAGTTACGAAACCTCGCCCGGGACCAATTAGTGCTCCTCGTGTATCTGGCAATTAGCTAATTTAGAGCGCGGGTTTTTAATTATTTTTGTTCGGCTCGTCCAAGACGAGTGAGCTACCTCACTCAGAGCCATGGCTTTCTGCTCGATGGATACTTTTGAAATTAGGATTTTCGTCCCTTCGGTGTTTAGAATTTGCCATCACACTAGAGGCCTCACTAGAATGCGATTTCTATAGCACCTGTTGAGTAATGAAACAGATGGGGCGGGCCAAGAATCGGGAACTTTCCTCCCCTTGAGGAAGCGGACGTTCTAAAAGCAGGTGTGTGTTGTTCACCTTCCGCTTCAATTCTTACGTTCATTTTATTCTCAATCATAATAATAGGCCATCAATTCGAATAATCTTTCTATCTCTGTGTACCTCGATTGCAGTTAGGGCCGTTGTAGACCGGTTGGAAGAGTAACTGATTAGCAACCGGAGGTTGCGAGTTCGAATCCAACTAAAGACAGTCGTGTACACGGGGGCGTGTGCACGTTAAATCTGTCGTGGTCTCAAATGTCTTCACGTTGGAGTGGAAGTTTGGAGAATGGGGTGCCAACTCAGGTGTTGACTTCGTCATCTGACCGCGGTTAAAAATTACGTGGTGTTGTCCTCGAATCTTTCCCTTCGGGCTTGATCCCGGACCGCCGCCAATAGTCCGTTGTGTTACTCTGGTGGGACGTTAATTAAATACCTACCCGAGTCTGCGGTTTCCCTAAGATAAAATAGGGGCTTATTCAGAGACCTCCCACTCAAATGATATCGATGTTACAAAACAAATGCTGAAGTTAGCTTAATAGAAGTTTTATTAAACATAAGTAGAGAAAAAGCATGGACAGTTCTAAAATATATTTACAAAGTGCTCATTTAAGGTGACGCAGTGTCTGTGAACAGTTTTTTTGTTTTCACATTCACAAAAATTTTTCAGTGTATCTTATTAAAATACACATTAAATATACATTACAAAAAAAATAATTTTGCATTCACAATAATTAAAAAAATTCAATTTTTATTAAATATATTTCAATATTTTAAAATTTCTACTCCATCTGCAAATTTTAATTTTTTTCAAAAAATTTTTTTATTTACCTTCCATCGAGTGTTTCCTACAATTTTGTGCATGACATTACATGTTCCACTGTTATTTATTTTTTACAAATACTTTTGTAACAAACACTGCAAAACAGGAAAAAACGGTCATAGTTGATTTCATTAATTTTTGAAAAATAATTATTCCTACAAATCCTTATTTCATGTGCAAAGTTAACAGATAATCATAATAAATAACCACAAAAAATTTCAACTATCTGCTTCAATTAGAAAAAGCCTTGGCATTTTAAATACACTATGAATGAAATGAAAAATAGAAAGTTGAGAAAAAGCTCTTTAAAGTTTCAATAGGTTTCGGTCTTTACATTTGATAGAAAAACTTTAATAACTCGCTAAATTATGTAGCTACAGATATAAAATTTTGCATACATAGTCTTTAAAGTTATATAATTAATAAAAGATAAAAGATTGGGCAATTTGATCATGGTACTGTGTCCCCTAAAACTGAACTTCTGAATGTAAAGGACAAGACAAGAAAAGATATCTTATCTGTTAGCCTAGACATGTGTGATTACTCAGAGGAAGAGAACACACTTCTCTGAGATATTTTAAATGTCCGAAAATTTACCCTAAAAGCTAATTTAATCAGCGTCAATAGAAGTTTCATTCATCACACTGGTAAGCTTTACTTGGAAACCGTCAAACACTTATTGACCCTTTGAAATGAAGTAGTTTCACCGCAATTCCTAGGATAATTGTAACGCGGTTTTTTCGAGTAACCACGCGGATTGGATTGGATGTTTGGGTTTTATGACACAAGGTCCAAAAGCGAACAAGCTGCGCCAAACACAAGACAGAATGTGACCCAATAAAAGTACAAAATATTTAAAAATCAATAGTCTAAGACAAAGATGAAAGGTTATTTAAAACATGTAAAATGTATAGATGAGAATAAAAATACTCAAACAATAATCAGATGATAAAACAAGATCATTGTCTGCAGCCATCACTAAAGAAACTGGAGAGTAACCTATATATGTATAAAATTTTGAGTGCGAAATTTAAAAGATGGAAAAAAATTAGATGAAGTTTAAAAAGCAATTGATTGTAAAAATGCGAATAGGTTTGAAGGTTGATTTTCCCCAATCAAATCTCGCAGATTTAAAATTGGGCTTTTAAAAAATGTGATACGTTGATAATTGAAAACAGGACAGACAATTAAAATGTGATGAACAGAAAATGGAGTAGAGCATGAGTTGCAAATGGGTAGTAACCACGCGACAAGTGCTCTGTAGAATCGCCATCAGTCTATCAATAGTGTAAAATTTGTTCAAGTACATTCAACGGCTAATCGAATAGAAATTTAGCTGGCACTTCACCAAGAGCTGTGCTTGAAAGGGATGAACGTAATGTTCTTTAGCGTTACGGTCTTTCGGAATGGAGAAAAGATTGCTCCCCCTTCTAAAATGTTTCCTCAATATCTGCTTGAAATCAAAGCTCTCTACCAGCCTTTTCACGGTCAAAGAAAACCCCAACACTTAAGGCTTCTCTTAACAGTTTTTTAGAGCTAGTCCACCAAGCTGTTCAGGGACAAACTACCAGGAATATTACTTTAAATCCATCATGTTACGAGAAGTACACAAATTATCGTGGTCATTGGCACAGTTCGCATCTTAACCAAAACGTTTTGGCCGAAGATGGCCATCGTAACGTAGTGGGCCGAAAAACCCAACGACAGCCAAAATTACAAGTAGACTATTTCGTTTAAACATATAGTATTTACACTATATACAATCAGGAATTTGTGTCCCTTGGTAGTGGGCTCTGCAAACAGGGGAAAATGGGATTCACTAAAACGGCCGGCTCGAACGAGCATCGCAAAAAACATCTCTGCTCGGCTCGTGATATGCAACAGTTCTCTTGTCCCGCTAGTTTCACTGGGAGACAGTTCAAACACAGGGGGCGTCGTGTACCCCTAAAATCCATCTGGACGGCAATTAAACCACTATGGAAGATCACCCCGATAGATGATTCAGGATTAATGGCCGGAGTTCAGTGGTGTTGACCTCTGATCCCGTTGTTACACCATGCACAAATTTCGGCAGTCCTACTTCCCAGAACTCAGGGGCACATTTTTAGGACATCACAACCCACGAGCTACCCGAGTGATATTTCTTCCCTTTCATTCTTACCCTCGTCAACCCTTCTGCCTTTTGTATTTATTCTTCCCTCATTGTGTTGTCTGTCTTGTGTTTGGCGCAGCTTGGCCAAATATGGCTCTGGCGCCATAAAATCCAAAGCAATCAACCAACCAACCTACTTCAAAGACTACGATATTTCCAATGACGGACTAGCTTGTTGGACCGGAAATGTTACCATTCCCATGGAGGGGTGTACTAAAAAGTTACGAAAAAGGGTTCTTAGATCAAATTTTCAGACGTTAAATATACATTTTTCAAACAATTTGACATTTTTATGTGAGCAGAGAGAACAGTGTTCAAGAAGAGTTTTCGAATTGTTAGCAAGTTTAATGTTAATTTTCACATGGACTTTTGACTGAATTGCAATTTTTTGTTTAAATTGTGCACCTATCACTAGTTAATTTTTTTAATTTTTACAAAGCTTTGATGAAATGCTTAAAAGAGTTTAGAAATCCGATATAAAAGTTGGTGAAAATTAAATAAAATGACAAATTTTCCCAAAATCATTGACCATTTTTCAAACAATGCGCTATGTTTGGAAAAAAGGTGTAATATTGTTCGAACTCAATACTAATAAAACTTTATTTTGAAGGATATTTGTCTAATATTCAATGACGAGTCGTACTCTTTTCGTTTCATGAAACGCAAAAAGTAGGCATAACAATTTGAACTTACATTTCTTCAAGTCCAAACACCATGAACATGAAATGCAGAACATGCCTCTCAACATAACCAATTTCCAAACTGTCCCATGAAACACAACTTTATTCTTTTAACAATTACATGAGAAATAATTGCGAATAGATTTATCTTTTACAATAATGTTTCTGTATCATAGTTCGAATATTTATTTTATCGAAACTTTGGCTTGATTAAAATAAATCCATCGATGATCTCAGGTTCAGTAAAAGGAAACAAGATTCAAGGGAAGAGAATTCCCGTTGGGCTCAGCATAAATCATAAGAACTATTTGGTGTGTTCGGTATGTGTTATGGTTTAAAAGTATAAACAAAACTGTCTGGTTCATTGTATCGATTGTTCGGATCCTTCTTGCACATTCGTTGCATACATTTTCCTCGTGGTATTTTTTAAGCAAGAAATTAGCACCGAATGTGCGCCTGTTAATGTCTACGGAAGGCATGGTTCCAATTACTTGTACAAGAAAAATTTATAAATGCGTGCTTATTTTTAGAATTAGGCGTGGGAGAAAATTAAGGTTAGATTTCAATCATTATTTCCTATGGCTAAAATTGTTTTTGCTTAAGAAAAGCTGAAAGGTCTATCTTTCAGAGGAGATTTTGTGATACAATTCCATTTCGTTTCAAGATTCAAACGGTTGTTCTATGGACTAAGAATTCTGGAAGAAATGAAGGAAGTTTAGATATCAGAAGTAATGGATTAGAGAAAGGGTGGACATAGTACCCACATGGGGATTGGGGGCGCCTGTCCCAAGGGTAAGGAGGGCCGCGGTAACCCAGTTGGAAGAGCATCGGATTAGCAACCTGAGGGTTGCGAGTCCGAAACTCGATCCAGCCAAATTCCGTCGTGTTCACGGGGGCTAGTGCACGTTAAATCTGTCGGGCCTCAAATGTCATCACGTTGGCGTGTTGTGGAAGTTGGAGAGTGGGGTGCCAGCTCAGGTGTTGCCTCGTCATCTGACTATGTTTCAAAATTACGTTGCGTTGTCCTCGGATCTTTCCCTTCGCGATTTATCCAGGACCGTCGCAGGTAACCCGTTGTGTTGCTCCTGTGCGACTTTAACTACCTACCCAAGGGTAAGCTGTAATATGACAATTTTTGTAGACAGTTTTTATACTGTTTTGCGCAGTTTGTGTTTTCTAAGTTAGAGTTACACATCTTTATTATATATATAATGAAGTTGCACATTTTTGCTCAAAGGGAAAGATAAATATAGATGCCAGGTACACATATTTAACTTGTTACCGGAGTGAAGAAGTAGGGAACCTGAAAGACCTGTAGGGCTTCTCTTTCTTATATTCAGGCCGCTATATGTATAAATAGGAGCCTATTCAGGGCAGGATCCTACATCTGCTCCGTGGTCCCTAGTACCAGATTAGATGACCGGCTGTAAAATAGTGGTGTGCCAATAAACGCGACTACTCTGTCAGAATTACAATTAAACTAATGTTTATTTCAAAACACAGGAAATTTAGATTATTTACAATCAGAGATTTGAGTCCCTTGGTTCTGGACGCTGCAAAAAGGAAACAGGGACCGCCTCAAAACGGCCATTGCCGAGCACATTGAAAACACCACTCCTCAGTTCCAGCTCTTTGCAACAATGCTCGTATCTCGTTCCTACAGTTCAATCCGGGGGGGGGGTGGGGGTGGTCGTGCACCCCTAAAGACCATCTGGACGGTAAGGAACCACCCCAATAGACAAGGCTAGTTAAGTCTCCTTTACTAACCTTACCCGATAGATATTTCGGGGATGGCGGTCCGTGTTGTTGACCTCTGATCCCGAGCCGTTGCTGGGGCCGTTGTCGATCAGTGGGGATGACCACTGCGCTAGCAGCCTTCGAGTTGTACGCGGCGCAGGTTCGATTCCTGTCAGGTACATCCCTCCCTGGGTGTATTTCTCTCCTCTGTGTCATTAAAACTTTCATTGTGTGTGTCTATTACTTGATATTGCATGTTTTGTGTCTGGTGCAGCATGGTCAAATATGGCCCTTGCAACATAAAACCCACAAAACAACCAACCGAGCCGTTGCTATGGACGTTACAGGATCCCTTAAGAAATAATCAAAATAGGTAACCCAAGAACTCAAATTTTAACCTTTAAAAACGTACCATTTTTTTCTGCGAAGTTTTTATACAGCTTAATTGTTAGAAAACAATGAAACGGGTGAAACTATTTTTGTCTTAGAGAACAGATTACACGTTACTTTCGCCATTACCCTGTCTCTTCAACCTTAATCGTCAGTAACATGGCATCCTCTTTCTTAAAGACCGCTGCGGTAACCCGGTTGGAAGAGTAACCGCTTAACAATCGGATGGCTGCGAGTTCGAATCCAAAGACCGTCGTGTACAAAGGGGGCTGGTGCATGCTAAATCTATCGTGGCCTCAAATGTCCTCATGTTGGCGTGGTGTGGAAGTTTGGAGAGTGGGGTGCCAGCTCAGGTGTGACCTCGTCATCTGACCATGGTTCAAAATGATGTGGTGTTGTCCTCGATCTTTCCCTTCGGGTTTGATCTCGGATCGTCACCAATGGCCCGTTGTGTTGCTCCAGTGTGACGTTAATTAAAATACCTACCTACCTACCTCTCTTCTGTGTCGTCGGCAAAACTTTCATTCTGTGTGTGTCTATTACTTGATATTGTATATCTTGTGTCTGGCGCAGCATGGCCAAATATTGCCCTTGCGCCTTAAAACTCGAAAACAACCAACCATAGCATTTATAGTTCAGGGTAATTCAAAAAAATTGCACCCCTGGTTTGGTGTGTTTGTATTATCTATTCAGTGAAAATCGTATAGCAATATTTGAAAATAAAACGTGAATTCACTAATTAGCTCTCAAAGCAGATATACAATCGATTCACTGTAGACACATTCCTGAAGGAAAGATTGTGAATAACGTGTCTTATACTTCGCGTGTTCAAAACTCGATCCAATCAAATATTGTCGTGTACGTGGGGAAACGTTAAATCGGTCGTGGCATTAAATGTCGTCTTGGCGAGGTTTTGAAATTGGTCTGCCAGTTCATTTGTTGATCTCGTCATTGACCGGGGATCAAAACGATGAGATGTTGTCCTCGGATCACTCCCTTCGGGATGGATCCCATACCGTCGCCGATAGCCCGTTGTGTTGCTCCCCCAGTGGGACATAAATTCAACTACTTACCTACCCAAACTAAGTCGTCTACTTAAGGTTTATCCTACTTAGCCGGAAGCAATGAAATATATTTAATGTTGTCTTGAACATTAGAACAATATCTTTTTGATTCACCTTGCATTTTATTTTTGTAGATATTTAAAAAAAATCTGAAACCAACGGTTTTGGTGGCTCTGGATCCTCCGAACTACGCCACACAGATGAGCACTACAATAGACGTCACACAGTAAATAAGATTTCAGATAAAATCATTTTATTTTCGAATAGCAGATTTCCATTTTAACACTTTTTATAATAAATCTTTTAAAATCAAGCTCTAATTTTACAAAATAAAACCAACATTTCTCTTGTTAAACACAGAAGGATGAGTGTATCGGGAAACTACTCTCATGCGAGTTTTTTTGTGGAAGCTCATTTCATCAGTGCTGTGAACAAAATCAGTATACTTCCATTCCTAAAATACAATGATTAATTTTTACTTCAAAATACAAATTCACCTATTAAATTTAATTTTTGTGTTACATAAATATGTAGTTATTTGTGATTACTTCGACAGGATTGTGCTTTGTCTTACTGTTTTTGAAAGTTCTTTCATTGCCACGCAAATGCAGGAAAATTGATGAATGAATAAATAAATAACCATTACCTTTTATTTTTTATTATTATTTAGATTCTTTTGAAAACAAATTGAATTATCGTTTGGTGCAACACCAGAATTTAAACGTTTGGATCTGATCAGTATTTCCTAATCAAGTCTTGTTTTCTGATTGGTTGATTAAACGTTTCTACGTCATTCCTATCGACCCGTCACAGTGAAAACTGACGACGTGAAACGAGCTTCTGGTTGAAAGCCAACCAAAGCAATAAATTAACCAGTTCGCAGAAAGTTCCACAATTAAAAGAACAATTCGAATAATTGAAGTCCAGGAAACCTACTGTATTTGTTTGGAATTTATGAATTAGATCCGACAAACTCAAACTTTACAGAAAAGTACCTGAGCTAGTTTTATAAACAGACATTCTACAAACGTAACTGCATAGAAAAACTTGTCTTATGTGATTCTGTATCTTTTCTGAGTTGAACGAAATTGTATCCTTTCGTCAACCTGCTGATTTATGTGGACTCTTACGCATCAGCAAGACAGAGTTCAGAATCTTCTAGAAGATGCAGTCCGAGTCATTTTGTTTTTAATTGATAGGAACATTTATAATGGCTCATCTGAATAGAGAGTTCAACATTCAAATCTTTCAGATCATCTTTACCTACAACTATAATTCTGATGCCTAAAGACGAGAATAACTTTTACCGAATTCTACGAAAAGAAAGACCATATTCATCGTAAAGGAACTTGGTGTTAATGTTACCTACGGTATCAACAAAAGTATGAAAATAAACTCGTCGCTCTTGAAATGCTGGATGAATTGAGATATTCACCACCTCTGGCTATAGTTAGTAATTTGCTCGTAGCTGCCTTTGGTCATGAAAACTGAAAAGTGTGACTAACGACTCAAGATAAGGAAGAAACTTTGCAACCGTTGCCTTCTCGGGTATCCAATAAAGTGTTCAGGTGTCATTTACATTATTTGGGGATGCTGGTTACGCTTGGTATACCGACTGTTTATTATGTGATGCGAAAATCCCATCCTATCGAATTCATCGTATCGTTCCAGTACTTCCTCTAGTGGTTTACTTGAGAACAAGTAACATGACACGTCAGATCTCGGGTGCCTTAGTTCTTTCTTTTGTCAATATTTCCAGCTTCCAAAGTCCGTAATACAGCAATTGACCCTCGGCGTCTTGTTATTTCCCCGTACTGCTGACCTAAAGACCGGTAATAAAGCACGCCAAGAGATAAAAGCTATGACACTTCTGTAGTAACCAGTAACACAGCACACCCAAAAAACCCAATGTGCGTAAAAACCTTTTCGCTTCACTACTTCAGCTCGTTACTTCCTCGACCTTGTTCCGGAAACACAGTATATGAACAGATGATCTCAATACTTCTCCGTGTTACTAGCACTAAGACCGGATAGGGGAGCAATTAGGATAACAGACACAGTAAGAGTGCAAGAAGACTAATTCCTCATGGTATCTTCTAAAGCTGAAACGGGGTGTGGACTTCTACCTAGGAACTCGTTGACACTCGGGGCGGAGTCACGTGGGAGTGGCTGGCGTCGAGGGGCGGAGCAACGGGGCGGGAGGAGGATAGTGCCTGCGGGGGTCTCCAGGATCCCCCGGATCACCCGGGGTGCCCGAGGGACTGGGCACGAGGGTACTAGTCCTACTTGATGCCGGACAGGGCGAAAGGTGCCGGCCGAAACTGCAAGCACACAGAGGAACTGAAATGAAATGAAAAAAGAGTGGTATAGTGTATGCAAACAAGATAGAAAAGTTTGTTTCTGTGTCTTACGTCTTACACACATCAACCGAAGCTGTGTGCACATGCTCCATCTATTTCATTAGAAGGTCGATGCTTACACGTGTCTTATGTAATGCACAAGATTATTCAGATATTGTTAATGTTCTAGTTACACAGTGCTCCAAATTTTTTCGGGGCTGTCGTGGCTCAGTGGGTATGCCCACTGCGCTAGCAACCTTCGAGTTGTAGGCGGCGCGCTTCGATTCCTGCCAGGCGCATTCCTCCCTGGATGTATTTCTGTCTTCTGTGTCAGTAAAACTTTAACTGTGTGTGTGTCACTTACTTGATATTGTATGTCTTGTGTCAGTTACTTGATATTGTATTGTGTCTGGTGCAGCATGGCCAAATATGGCCTTTGCGCCATAAAACCCCAAAACCAACCAACCAAAATTTTTCTTCGGAATGGTCTACTGACATCTTTCGAAACGAACGATCATTTTTAGCCATCCCATATTACTTTGCGATCTGCTTACCCTCGTAATTCAGGGGTGGTCGACTTGGGTTTACGCACTGCTCTGGAAACCTGTGAATTGTAGGCGGTGCAGGTTCGATTGCTCACTGGGTGTATTTCTCTCTTCTACATCAGTAAAATAATTCTTGTGTGTGCGTTCATTTACTTGACGTTGTCTGGAGCCGCTTGGCCAAATACTTGCGTTATAAAAACCAGCCGAACCTCGTAATTCGGATTTTAGGAAGACATCGGAAAGCCAGAAAGTACAAAATTCCTAACCTGACTTGCGCATAAAGTAACTGAGACTGGATGTGGATGGATTCCGGGAACGTTTTTTACGCAAAACCTCTCGGGTGATCTGTCTTCTGTACATGTGTTTCTCTTACAGTGGTGTTTCGGCAGAAAAAACAACTTGTCGCAGTGGTACTTTTCTGTAAAGACATCCCCTGTTTACCTTTAAAACACCATTTTCACCCAAATTTAACGTTTTTCAAATTTTGCATATTATACAACTCTAGCTCTTCGGATCTTACTTCTACGACCATTAGAACTGGATATATAAAAATTTCAAAAGTATTGACATCTATATTTGACATGGGGGTTCATATTGTTATTAGCTTTTTCTCGAAATGCAATTTTTTCTAAGCGTTACTCTCCGCAAAAAACAATATTTATCAGAATACAGTAAATAAATTCTTTTGAAATTTTTTACACGTTCTGAAGATTATAAAGCAGGGTTTGAACTATTATTAAGAAATATGCATTTAAAAAAATTGAGTCCACACACAATTGATTTAAATATTTCAATATAGTAATGATTGTAGTTTAATACCTGAATCAGTGTTTTTAGATGATAATTCACTTTCAAACTGGATAAATGTTAATTATTTTTTAAATATGAAAATTTGGCGGTAATGGTATTTTCGACTGTTTTTTTACACTTTTTTTATAAAAAATAAATTTAAAACAATATTTTCTCCCATAAATGCTTTCTCTAGTAGAAATCAATAACAAAATCTATAAAAATCTAAGTTCCGTGATAATTTCAAAAATTGCTTCTGAAGGTATACAGATACCTTTAGAGGACACAATCGAGATGAAATGCGAGATGATCACTATATATATATATATATATATATATATATATATATATATATATATATATATATATATATATATATATATATATATATATATATATATATAACAGTTGCTGTCAGTAAATTCATTATATGGCTTTTCAAACAAGGGTCGTGAGCACACTTACACTTGGCTTAGGCTTTTGTGGTAAATTCGTAGTGTTTCGAAGTATGAAAGAGCTCGATGCGAGTATTTTTCCGTCATCCAAGCACTGCTTGTAAAATATTACCAGGTGTCTGTTGCATTTCGCTATAGTGTAGCCCTGGTTTAAAGAGAGATGCGAGTCCAATCCATCCAGAGATAATCCGAGTCCAATCCGTGCCCTCAGGGCACACTTTTGGTTGTGTACGTGCATCACAACCCCGAGGTACCCTAATGATCTCTCCTCCCGTCTGTTTTACTCTGCCTACCCTTCTACTTTTTGCTTTTTTTCCCTACCACGTTGTCTTGTGTTTGGCGCAGATTGGCCAACTATGGCACTTGCGCCATAAAACCCAAAACCAACTAACCACAAAGCTCGTACACGAAGGACATAGCTGTTACTTTTTCAGACAACTCTTCAACGATTGATAAACTCGGGCGCCTCTGAGAAAGCGCATGCTCACCTAATAGTGCGAATAGACACTTCCAAGACCACGTGCTTCACTCTAATAGACCAGAGTCGGATATATTCATTCACATGAACGTCAGGTTAAAATGTGTCGCGAACAGTGTTCGGAGCTAGCAATCCCTAGTATTGGATAGTAAAACACTCGGTTCGAGACGACGAACACACTAGCGAACGTGATACAGCTCCCAGCAGTTCGAAGCAAGCCTCACTGTGCCTCTCTCTGCAATCCAATCTACATTGCAATCTTTTCACAATTACTTGACATTGTGTCTTGTGTTTGGCCTTTGCGCCATAAAACCCAAAACCAATAAAAAAAACCTCGCTCTTCATGTTGCAACCACGCAAAAATCGCATTGCAATGTACTTCGGTTGGTTGGTTTTGGGGTTTTATGACGCAAGGGCCATATTTGGACAGCAACGTACTTCGGATGTGACGTCGCCTTGTGACATGCATAGCGAGGTTGATTGGTTTTGGGTCTTAAGGCGCAAGGGCCATAAAACTCGAAACCGTGAACGTTGCAGGAACGCACCACCGAAAACCGCGTTGCAACGTACTTCAGATGTGCCGTCATCTTGTGACAAGCCTACAATGTAGACTCTAGACCGCTCGTGCGGCGGCATTGCGAGGTGTCAAGGCAAGAGAAGGAAGACGCACCTTTGAGGGGGAAGAATCCGGATGCCGTGTTGTGAAGGGGGTGCGACGTGGGGAAGCAGAGCGGAGGGAAGGGGAACCGGGGAAGGTGGTCCGAGGTGGAGGAGAGTAGAGCCTCGATGCAGTGTTGCCGGCCACTTGTTTGGCTGAAACAGAGGAGCACACGTTAACACAAATATACCTTCAGACACCGGCATAGCGTTTCAGAGGGGAACTCGAATTTAAAAACACGATTTTTAGGACAAATAAAGATCGCGACATTATTACATTTTAAAAAGGAATTGGGTATTTATGTGGTGAATTTTAAATAAAATATTTATTTATGTAAAAGGAAAGCCTGAAAGGGGACAGATGTAGGCCGATTTGAGAGCAGCAATGCTTCAGTCCTGACAAATTGGTTTTCCAAAACCTCATATTTTATCCTGGCCGCGGTAGCCCGGTTGGAAGAGTAACGGATTAGCAATCGGAGGGTTGCGAGTTCGAATCCAACCAAAGGTCGTCATGTAAAAAGGAGCTGGTGCTGGTTAAATCTGTCATGACCTAAAATGTCCTCACGTTGGTGTGGTGTGGAAATTTGGAGAGTGAGATACCAGCTCAGGCGTGACCTCGTCATTTCACCGTGGTTCAAAATTACGTGGTGATGTCCTTGATCTTTCCCTTAGGGTTTGATCCCTGACCATCGCCAATAGCCCGTTCCAGTGCGGCGTTGATTGAATACCTACCTATCGTTACAACCCCGCAAAAGACACTAATCTTCAAAATTGACGTTTCTACAAAAAAAAGCGTTGAAAGTTTTGATGCTTCGCGAAAAATCGAGTTACGACTCAAAGGTTGATTTCGCATGAAAATCGACATTGCCACTAAAAATCAAGATGATTCGTGGCTTTGTCATAGTATAAAATATGAAATGGTGACTCGAGATATTAAGGTATTTAATTAACGTCGCACTGTAGCAACACAGAGGGTTATTGTGGCGGTTGTCCGGGATTTACCCCTTAAAGGAAAGATCCGAAGACAACGCCACGTAATTTTGAACCACGGTCAGATGACGAAAATGGTGACTCCAAAAGTTCAGTTAGGGGAAAATCGCCAAAATGCAGATTCCTGCCTATGGCGTGGTAGTAACGATATGTTCATCTGGAGTAACAAACTTTTTCATTATTAGAATTTGTTCCTTAGAAATTCGATTTTTTTTCGGCCCAACCTAACGTACAAATCACTAGAGCCCACTTTTAGAGAAAACCACTCACGGCATTCTACTAGGAGAACTCTGACAATAGGCTCATTCCTTTCACTCTGGTGGACTCTTATTTATTTTGTCTATGGCTTATGTTGAAACAAGATGGCGCAACGTGTCCATAAAAATAAATTTTTTTCGTGATTCAAAACCCTGTATGTATCAGTGAGTGATGTAATTGTAAATGTTGTGTCTTCGCATCAGTTCGTGGCGCCATGCGATTGTTGAGGAGCTTTCCCTCTGTATAGTATGAGAGTTATGGAGGTGGACGATAGAATTTGTTCATGCTCTCTGTTCTGGTTTTATGTTTACCTAGGATTTTGCCCCAAAAGTAGAAGTACATTGATGTAATATATGTATATATGTAATGTGTGTAGGTGGTGTACAGTTAAAGTTTGATAATAAACGTTTTATGTAGAAGACCGGATGAGTTTTACTCATTGAGTTCCTTTTTTAAAGGATTAACCTCTCAGTACCAGCACACACCAGGTAAGGCCTTTATTTAAGATCCTGAAGAATATTTACTGAACCTTATAGTGAATTTAAGGTGTATCAAATGAATAGTAGACCTTTTAAATCATATTGGTTCCTGCACAGAACGGCTAATGTCGGGTAGATGTAGCTCAGTTTCTGTTCTGTCGAATACCCTTTGTTAATTGCCTGTGTCGAAAGCGCGCGTATATTAATTTAGGTTCTCGGTTTCGTAACAGCTTATGCCAGTTCATCTCAGTAACAAGCAGAAATAATAACACATATTTTCCAATGGGTCGTGGGGTGTGACAAACACTTCAAGCATCTTCTGAGGATGCGAGACCCTTTTCTTCAGACTTAGCAGCGGAAACCGTTTTCGTGGTTCCTCAACTCAATCATAAAGTACATTTTGTTGGACTGAAGTTGTTTCTACCTCAAAGCGAGTCGTCACTCACCAATCCCTAAGGGCGGGCCAGAGGGGCGGGGCAACGAGGCGGGTGGGCCGCAGGGTGGGGAAGTAATCCTTGTACAGGGCGGCCGGAGAGCACAGCTTGACCGCCTCCTCCAGCTTTGAGTCCTCCTTGCCCTCCTTCAGCGGATCGGCTAATTCAGAGCCCGACAGCTGCTTCTCGTTCTGGTTCATCTACGGAAACGAAAAAGATGGCCTATTATTCCAAATAACAGTGAAAACAGCAGTATTATTTCAAATTAACACAGTTGGTAACTGTTAAGTAGTAACTATTAAAAGTATTAGCAGTTACCATTAATGTTATCGGCCTGTAGGATCTAGTGTTCTTCGCACCTCTGAATAAAAGTATCCCGGTTTTCAAAGAAATATGACATGCTTAATTATCGCCAAAGGGCGAAAAACTTTTAAAATGACTTATCAACAAAAATTCTAATTGATAAGAATGAAAGGTTGAAATTACTCTTTTTTAAATCACTTTAAAGGTTCATTTAAAAAGTCAATAAGTGTTAAAAGTAACACTGAACGTCAATTTCTAACAGTTAATGATAACTGTTAAATATATTTTTTAATTTACTGTAGATTATTAATAGTAGCCTACTGAATTTCGGAAAAATATTTGTATGTATCACGGAATATAACGGAAAGTAATGGAATGCATTGAACCAAGGAAAACTTTTTTATTTACATCAAGTGGTCAATTATCAGTTGAATTATGCATTTTCATAACTTTTATGTTAAAAAATCCTAAGTGTAGATTTAAACATTGTTATGTCTTGTGTCTGGCACAGCATGGCCAAATATGGCCTTTACGCCATAAAACCCCCAAAACCAACCAACCAACCGAATCTTCTAACACTTTGTTTACACGCATATTCTAGTACATCATTGTGGAGTGCAATACACTTGAGTTCAGGTATTGAAAGTGACATTAAAAAGACAGGACTGCGAGAATGGAGAAACTGCAAAGCTTTGCTTTGGAATCGAGACCTCTCGCACGTACTACCGAAAGCGTGGGACTGAATGGCAAAAGACATTTGCAGTTTCTATCATAGACCTAATGAAATAGACAGAGCATGTGGGCGGAGTCGCTGTCGTAAGATCTCTGAAGGGTAAATCACGTGTACTTACGAATCGACTTAAGCCGATTGGCTGTCGAAGCTCAGACTAGTGTTTTTGATCACGGTGGATAATCACTTTTCCAAATCAATAATTTAGGATTCATGCTTTTTCCCACATCCACGTGACAGATCTTCAAACCGAGCGATTGGGAGAAATAACATGAAGCTGCGGAGAGTTCCGAAAACACTCGCTTACGAATGATGCACTGGGGGTCTACGAACAAGTTGGTGCCACTCCAATCGCATTATTTGGGAGGGGACCCAATCATTTCAGCTGAAGATTATCACGTTTAATGATTTTGTTTGTAAATGTTGAGGAAATGGCCATTCTGTCTAAATACGTCATTTCGAGACTCGAAACTAGGAAGATTGAGATTGAGAAACCCACATATCTCATTTGAGAAGAACCCCTCAAATGAGATATGTGGGTTTTGTCAATCCCCAAGTTGCTACTTCTGGTTAGTTAGTATTAACCCTCTTGGTGGTTGTCTTGACGAGGTATCTTGACATTCGAAACAAAACTGACCATATCTTGACGGACGAGATACCTCGTTATTAGGAAAAAACTGACCAGATCTTGACGGACGAGATAACTCGTCATTAGGAAAAAACTGACCAGATCTTGACGGACGAGATATCTCGTCATTAGGAAAAAAACTGACCAGATCTTGACGGACGAGATACCTCGTCATTAGGAAAAAACTGACCAGATCTTGATCTCGTCACCATCAAAGAATCTGCAATATCTTGATGACGAGATATCTTGTCATTAGCAAAATTGATCAGATCTCGATAGACGAGATATCTCGTCCGAACTGCTTGTAGGGTTAATCGCAAGTTAAAGTGCAGCAAGTTTTGCATTTCGTTGTTTTCAAACCATATGCATGAGCAAGAGAAAGAGGTTTGACCTCCTTTCGGTCGTCGCATCTCCAGGCGTCCTTGTGGGCGTCGCTGTCCTCTGAGTCTGAGCCCCTCTTTCCGCCCTCAGCCCCTTTCTCGCTCTCCATCAGAGGGTGCTGCTTGTCCTCCCTCTCCTTCCGCAGCCGCTCCGCTTTCCGCCACTTGGCCCGACGGTTCTGGAACCACACCTGCGCACAACATAAGCATTTCACGGTGTTAGAGGTACACAAGAAATTAATACACTTCATCGTACATCATAAGTTGTGTTATCGTGTTCAAATCAACAAGTTATTGCCACGTAAGGAGTTCATGTAATATGCTATTGGTACATGTGTCTTTTCTTATCCTAGTGTAAAAAATACACTAAGTCATTGAGTCTGAAAAAAAGTTTTCGGGCAATGGCAGATGGGTCCTTAAAAATGTCGTCATGCATGGCCCCAATGCAATTCAGGATGTGTGAGGCAGTGGCTGGTAAATAAGCTGCACTTTATACAGGTGGGAAAGGATTTCTGGCCATCAAAGAATATCTATCTTTTTCAAATGGCCAGATCGGAGCCTGGCAAGCATAGTTTTCCGCGGCAAATTAAAGGCAGGCAGCTCTCCTGGTATTTTACTGAGGCACCAGTGATGAAAAGGTATTGGAGATGTTCTGATTGCTTTTTAAACAATTGTCCAGATGTAGTACATGTGTAAAAAGGTTCTGTGTTATACGCAGCATAAATAGTTACTAGGTACCTTACACCTGCATAAGTGTGTAAAGCATCACAAAAGACATCAAGTTACACATCACTGGTACGTTGGAAGTTAGTACGTTACACAGCCCATGAGAAATTACTGTTAGTAGTGCATGAAGAGTTACTGTTATACCACCACGCATAAGAAGTTTCTGTGTTATAAGTTCTGCGTAAGAATTTGATGTAGTATTTTTAATTTGTACATCGGAAGTTACTATGTTATACTCTACTTCTACGTAAAAAGTTGCTATGTTGCATGTTACTGGTAACAAGGAGTTTCCGTGATGCAGGCTACTGGTACACAAGAAGTTCCGGGTTAAACGTTACTGGTGCTTAAGAATGTAATTGTGTTGCACGTTATATCACATCAAACAACAAACAAGTTTTATTTTTTGTCGTAAATAGTGCATAATTAATACACAAAATTTTTTATAATTAAATATTTTCTGAAAAAGTCTTACGAGTTCTTCCTACCCCCAATTTGTTTACTTTTTAATGAAATTTATTTCAAACTACATAAAATAGTGTTGTGAACTGTTTAAGGCAATAAAAATGTTTCTTAGATCTGGTTTGATTTATTTGCATTTTTAAACAATTTTACCGATAATTAATTGTATGAATTCTCGCAATAACGTCGAATTAAACGCAGTGAATGCTCTACAAGACAGTTAATTAAGTGCAGCAAATCATTGATTTACGATGTAATTAACAAAATTTTTGTCGAATATTCGAGCAAACGTTTAGAAAACGTTAACCTCTTCATTCAAACCCTCTCCAAAAATTATTTTATCGACTATTTCTTTGAGCCTCAGAATTTATAAAAAATTATACAGTGGAGTCGAAAAGATGTTGCCGCTTCAACGAGCTAGGAGAGGCGAACCGACTGCATATCTGAATTGCGCATTAGTTTTATTAGCAATTCACCCTCCAACGTGGTTTCGACGAGATATCTCGTACGTCAATTTTGCTAATGACGAGATATTTCATCATAAGATATTGCCGATTTTCTTACAATGACCGGATCGTTTCAGTTTTTGATGATGACGAGAATAGGAGCAGGGTTGGGTCACGGTAGCCCGGTTGGAAGTATAACGGATTGGCAACCAGGAGGTTGCGAGTCCGAATCCAAACAAAGACCGTCGTGTACAAAGGGGGCTGGTGCACGTTAAATCTGCCGTGGCCTCAAATCTCCTTACGTTGGTGTGGGAGTTGGGTGCCAGCTCATGTGTGACCTCGTCGCCTGACAGTGGTTTTAAATTATGTGATCTTCCTGGCATCTTTTCCTTCAGGTTTGATCCCGGAGCTTCGCTAATAGCGCTTTGTGTTGCTCCAGTGCGATGTTAATTGAAATACCTACCTACCGACGCAAAGGATTCTAAATCAATTCCAAAAGCGACTGACAAGTGCTAATTTCCAGTCACAACCATTCCCCACCCCCGCTAATCGTTCTAATGTGATGAATGCGGGGCGACAAGTGTACCGGGAGGGGCAGAGGCAGTCATTATTTTAAATATTCCAAATCCAGGTCCCTGCGGTGGACATCGAGGACGTCCTACCCTCCCTCGGTCCCATGGGGCACCCCCCCTCGTTAAGCCTAATGCGCAATCCGAAACTCCGTCCACACTCTTGGCTGCTTGTGTTCGTTGCGGGGTCTCGCACCAATGGAAGCGGGTTTCGTGGACAAGGAAGGGCGAAATGGAAACAAGAAAAGTTCACCCTAGAAAGGAAATCGTTTTTTTAAACATGATTGGTGAATCCTGTCGGTGCTGGTCTGGAACCCCTTCGAATGACTGAGACTAGATATTTAATCGACGAGAAAAAATGTTTAACTCACAGGCATTTGCTACATTTAGAACCAGCTCTGAATGACTAGGTATTTAACGTGTGATACAATCCTATCTGCAAATGCATTTTAAGTGAATGTCCTGATTTTAATACTATTAGACTCAAGCACTTCGGGGCTACTAACCCTGGTGTTAATGGTTTATTAAGTGATTCTCCTTATCCAAATATTTTTATTTATATCGGACAGGTTTTTATAATTTTATTTAAAAATTGACTTGTGAAGTGTTTTTAGATTATTTCATCATTATTAAAGTTTGATTATTAGTTTTAAATTTATGATAGATAGGTATTTAATTAACATTGCACTCTGGAGCAACAATACTGCAATGGGCTAATGGCGCCGATCCGGGATCAAACACGGAGGGAAAGATCCGAGGACAACACCACGTCAGTTGGAACCACGGTCAGATGACGAGGACACATCTGAGTTGGCACACCACTCCTCAAACCTCAAACTGAGGATATTTGAGGCCCCGACAGATTTAGTCCCCCAGACCAGTCCCCTTTGTACACAACGATCTTTGGCTGGATTCGAACTCGCAAACCTCCGGTTGCTAATCTGTTACTCTCCCAACCGGGCTACCGCGGCCCTTTAATGGGGGGGTAGCTCAATCGGGCTACCCCCCATTTGTGGATAAATCAATGTAAAATTTATTTAAAACTACGTTTAGTTTGGCGCAGCTTGGCCAAACCTGGCCATTGTGTCATAAAAATTTAATCAATCAGTCGATGAGAAAACAATTGTCAATTATTAGCTACAACCTTAAGATCGGAGAACTAAGTTGGATGTAATTCCTTAGTGGTGACTGACATTCATCGGTATTTCTAGTTATTGATATAATAAAAGGGCCACTAAGGTATAGTATAAATATTCTCCCACTTGATGTTCTAGATGAACTATCCCTTAAAAACTGAATTTCTGTTGTGCGTAAAATACATTCACAGGTGATAGGTGTTCAACCGTAGTTTTTTTTTCTAAAAAACGTTTTACCGTAGGTGGGGGAGGGGGCTTTAAAGAGTTTCAGATAGAGATCTCTTTTACTTACATCGACACCTGACTTTTCACTGTTGTTCCAGATAGGTATCACCTGTTACACTGAGCCCCATACTTGAGATATAGTGTTATAGATGTTAAAAGTACAGTATTATGCTAACTGAAAGTAAAATTTCTGCAATTTTGGTTAAGTATGCACATTGTATACTTAACTCAGATTACGATTATAATTATTCCTGGACAATAAGCTTGTCCTTTCTTATCCCAGTGTAAAAACAAATTACACTAAGTCATTGAGTCTGCAAAAAAGTTTTTGGGCAATGACTGATGGGTCCTTAAAAATGTCTTCATGTATGGCTCCAATGCAATTCAGAATGTGTGAGGGAGAGGCTGGTAATTTGCTGCATTTGGTACAGATGGAAAAGGATTTCTGGCCATCAAAGAATATGATCTTTTTCAAATGGCCAGATCGCAGCCTGGCAAGCATACAGAAAATTTTCAGGAGAAATTTAAGGCAAGCAACTCACCTGATGTTTTACGAGGTACCAGTGATGAAAAGGTACTGGAGATGATCGGCGTAATTGCTTTTTAAATACGGACAGGTGGTCGTCCTCTGAGTGTTATGATAAGCTTGTTTTGTTAATGATAAGTTTTAATCAATAACAAATTTATTTTTGATGGTATTTTTAACTGTTTTCTTTTAATTAATGTTTGTATAGGTTATCCATATGAAGTCTACATAAGGACAGGAATTTTGTTTTTCAGTTTCATTTGCAATTAGATAAGTTAATACTTTCATTTCTGTGTGATGAAATGAATGTGGCAGAAAGTTACACTGCAACATCCTTCAGACATCAGTAAGATTGAAATTCCAGTAAAACCCATTTAATAAGAGGGACACTCAATACTGCAATATTCAATATAACATTAACTTAAGGAGATGTCGACGGCACAAGATACGGAAAATTGCACTCTTCCCCTACATGTGTGCACTGAGATGGCCTGTGGTTGTGAAAGTTTCTTAATGTCCTTTTTCCTATATTTAAAAGTTGTTTCATTGTATTCATAAAACGTTGCGTCTAAAGATATTACACATTTTTGGAAGTCAAATATTCAATACTTGGATACTGTGTATATATCGGTATTTCATGAGGGGCCCATCCTCGTACTTGTGTCCGGGATGAAATTGTAGGGGGCTTGACTGGACTTGTTTGAAAACGAGGAAAAAATACTTGGACAAATTTGCTGCTGGCTGTGAATTCAGATTAACGATGACTATTGGAGAAAAGCTTCAAGTGCCAGACTTTCACTCTTCATTTCGTTACAATTTGCGCAAAGTTTAATTTTGCTTTCTAAGTGGGATTTCTCATAGTGCCTATGTAATTATCACGGATATTGAGTTGGCCCAAAAGTACGTTTGGTTTTTTTAGTCAAACAAGAAGTATTTTTCACTGTCACAAATAACAAGTTTATTGAAAAGCGTTTCGTTCCATATCTTCAGGCAACTTCGTTATTCCCTCCTCCCAAACCTTTTTGTCTTTCTGGCCAAAGAACTTTTCGGTGCCTTTTACAGTCTTCCATGGAATTGAAAGAAACTTTTGTGAGGATCGGAATAAATGGAAATGCGAAGGTCTGGTGAATACAGCAGATGAGTCGAAACTTCAAATCCAAGATGAAACAATTTTTTTCCTGGTTACCAAAGAAACGCGCGGTCTTATCGTGATGACACATTACGGCTTCTATGCTCCTGACTGATTCCGGACGCTTTTCATCCAATTTCAATTGACCATTTAGTGCGTGATTTTTTAATTTTAAACGAAACGTTACTTTTTGGATTAGGTTCATCTCCCTGTTGACAATGTTTACCAATCAGCAGATGATATCAAACACTAGTACTCTGACAATGGGTGTTACACAACGTTGGTGACTCCATTGAAAGGAGTTGGGTGTAGGTTGTATTCCTCTCTAGGCTTATTTCTCTCTTCTGCGTCAGTAGAACTTTCCTCGTATTTATGTCTATTAATTAACACCGTCTGTCCTATGTCTGGCATAATGGTCCTTGCGCCATAAAACACAACCAACTTCCTCCATTGAAAGGAGTTTGAAATTGTAAACGTTTGCGTTTCGTATTGGCTGGCCGAAAAGTTCGTTCGGTTATTTAAACGGAACGAAAACGTTTCTTTTTCTAACCCAGAACAGTCAACACACGAAACAGTTCTTTGTCCAGAAAGATGAAAAGTTTTGGGAAGAGGAAAGTATGAAGTTATCCGAAAGACGGTAAAGGCCGCGGCAGCCCGGTTGGAAGAGTAACGGATTAGCAACCGGAAGATTGCGAGTTCGAATCCAACCAAAGACCGTTGTGTACGTGGGTGCACGTTAAATCTGCCGTAGTCTAAACTTTCCTCACATTGGCGTGGTGTGGAAGTTTGAAGAGTGAGGTACCAACTCAGGTGTGAACTCGTCACCTGACCGTGGTTCAGAATTACGTGGTGTTGTCCTTGTATCTTTTCCTTGATCCTGGACCGTCACCAATAGCCCCTTGTATTGCTCCAGTGTGAAGTTAATTAAAATACCTACCTACTTATCGAAACACGGTAAAATATAATGGAACGAAAGATTCAGTACGCTTTCCAATAAAGTTATTTCTGACAGTCAAAACTTAGGCTTTTTACTTAAAAACCAAACAAACTTTTTGGTTAACCCGATACACGTCGCGAATAAGTGTCCAGAAAGATATGAATTGCCCCATTCGAAGAACTGATAAAGAAGCATCATTCCCCATGTATTTTAGGAATGTAATATTTGTAAGTTCATTAAAATTAAATGTAAATACAACGAGAGTTGAATGCAATGTAGTTGATACCACCTCATAAAATATAAATTAACAATTTGATTTCATTAAAGTACAATTATTTAGATATTTGCTTTAATTCAAAGGCCTATTCGACACAAGGAGTCACTGATATTTGCGTTTGAATTAAGGGATGTTGGAACTAGATCCTCGCAGAGAACCGAACTTTGTGCACTCTCCCCCTAGAGCGAGTTTATGTCGTCGTCTACAATTACCGGAGTATTTCGTTGCGGCCGGTGGCATCGGGGGGAGCTAATGGGTGACGGGTGGGCGGATTAGTAGGAGGATGGTGTTAAATACGCACCCTGATCCCACTTAATCCGCCCCCTCCCTCCCGACGGACGAGCTTTTTCAATCATCACAGGAAGCTCTTCAAGTACCGATTGATGGAAGTCCCGTACCCTCGTCCATTCCAAAGGAAGGTATGCGGTAAAATATTTTCCAGTTACCAATGGAAACGAAATTTCAGCCAATTTTTTACTAGCGATACGGTCGTCAGTATCAAAATAGATTTGAACCAGAAAACAGCAGACCGCGGTAGTATAGTTGGAAGAGCAACGGAGTACCAACTGGAGGGTTGCGAGTTCGAAACTAGGTCCAGTCAAAGACCACCGTGTACATGGGGGCTGGTGGTTTCAACGAGATATCTCGTCCATCACGATCCTATCAATTATGCTAATGACGAGATATTTCGTCATCAAGATATTGCCGATCTTTTTATGATGACCAGATCATTTCAGTTTTTGATGATGACGAGATGTCCTAGTTCATCAAGATCTGGTTGGTTTTGCTGATGACGAGATATCTTGTCGAGACAACTACCAGGAGGATTGGGCCGCTGTAGCCCGGTTGGAAGAGTAACGGATTAGCTACCGGAGGGTTGCGAGTTTGAATCCAACCAGACATGGGGGCTGGTGCTCGTTGGATCTACCTCGTCCTACCCTACCTCGTCCTCACGTTGGCGTGATGTGTAAGTTTGAAGAGTGGGGTGCCAGCTCAGGTATTGTTCTCGTCATCTGACCGTGGTTCAAAATTGCTGGGCTTTTGTCCTAGAATCTTTCCCACGGGGATTGATCCAGGACCGTCGCCAATATCCCGATGTATTGCTCCAGTGCGACGTTAATTAACTTCCAACTACCTGCCTACCAAAAAATATTTGCTAGTAGAGAAGACGAGGGTGCTGTCGAATGTCGTGCACTCTTTGGACAGAAACGATTCTCCCACAGCTACAGAACTATACCGATGAAGAGAGATCAGACCCATAAAGAAACAGGGACCGTCGTGGCTAAGGGGGAATGCCCACTGCGCTAACAACATGCGAGTTGTAGGCGGCACAGGTTCGATCCCTCCCTGGGTGTATTTCTTTCTTCTGTGTCAGTAAAACGTCCATTGTGTGTGTCTGTTACTTGATATTGTATGTCTTGTGCCTGGCTCAGCATGGGCAAATGTGGCCCTTGCGCCATAAAACCAAAAAACCAACTTATAAAGAAACCGTTCAGAGCCGTTCCATAAAGAGAAGTCATGGAGAGCGATCAGCTGATGGAATTATTCTGAAGATGTATGAAGTCATCAAGCCCATTTTAGTTCTCCAACATAGACTGAAAAAGTGCTTGAAAATATATTGAATTTTGTAAGTTGAAAAATTGTTTCCTTCCTGCATGTCCTATGACGGGTCAGGTTAAATAAATTACAGAAGCTTTCTCTTTCAAACACGAATTATCGACTATCCGGACACTTACTCTAGGTTATTTATTCAAAGCATATGAATCCAAATACAAGATCTATATCAAAAATACTAGCACCATCTACATTTAGCATTATAGAAAAACCTCATGCACTCATTCTTCATTTATTTGTGGCATGCTGTCGTATACGTATACTTAATGTACAGTCGATAGGGAAAAAACCTTACCACCCCGTTTATTTCGAGCACTATTCATAGTAGAGCAAATTCAAAGATATTATTCAATAAGGAATAACGTCCTCCACAAATTCAAATGCAAAAAATTGCTTAAGGGGACGTCTTCATATCAAATTTTGCATAAACAACAAAATTTACAATAGAAACACCATGTTTTGATATCTTAATCAGATTCTGCATCGTTAAATTAGTCTAAATATGAAATTTCATGACTCTACTATCTTTAAATCCGGTGATATTCAATGTTAAAGTTGTTATCAATTTCAGGGATCATCTCCACATTGAAAATCGCTATTCGTAGATCGAGATTAACTGTAGTTATAGCAACCCGAATTTCAAATTTTGAACACCATTTCAAACTTATTTATCAACGCATGCAAACGATCCGAAAATTACATTTATTATTTAAGTGAAAACGATTTGAGATTTATATTATATTTATTATGCGAATGCAAACGATCGGAGTATTATTATATTTATTATACAAGCTCAAACGATAATATTATGAATTGTAACCATGATTAAAATGTGATAAAGAAGGATTTTAGAATTGAGAACAATTCGAAACGGAGAGAAGAGTCTTGATCGATGTTCTGTATAATTTTGTATTGCCTTTATGTTCTTAATAAATGTTAATTTTTTAATTAGCGTTCTTTTCCATGTATGCAACCAAAAAACCTACCTATAATTATTTAATACATAAATACATATTTAACGAACTGATATTCCGATCCAAAAAGTGAATAGAGTGTGTCATTCAATTGATCATTGATTAGTAGAGTTCATCTATACGACACATAACTGGTAAAAGGCAATGTATTTTAGATTACATAAATGAAATTTCCAATCATCTTTAATAATAATATTTTGTACATATTACTATTAAAGAACCCAAACGAAATCCATCTATTTTATTTTAAAAATAGGTTTTAGTATGCAATAATAATTATTAAATTATGAATTGGATCCTTAGTATATTTTGATAGGAATCGATTCAGGACTTCTAATATGACTATGCAAAATTTCAGGTCATTCCAATTGTTAGTTTTTGCGTTACATTAAATTTTTCTCATAGCGATTTTAGGGGGCAACCAAAAGTTTAAAACCGTCTAACAAACCTGAGACATGTTTGAATTCTTGAAAAATAAATGAAATTTCCAATCATTTTTCAAGAATTCAAACATTTCTCAGGTTTGTTAGACGTTTTTAAACTTTTGGTTGCCCCCTAAAATCGCTATGAGAAAAATTTAATCTAACGCAAAAACTAACAATTGGAATGACCTGAAATTTTGCATGGTCATATTAGAAGTCCTGAATCGATTCCTATCAAAATATACTAAGGATCCAATTCATAGTTTAATAATTATTATTGCATACTAAAACCTATTTTTAAAATAAAATAGATGGATTTTGTTTGGGTTCTTTAATAGTAATATGTACAAAATATCAGCGCTATAGAAATATTATTTACGAAAATATTCATAAAAGTATGAGAAACTGATTTAACATCAGTTCCAATCTTTCTGTACTCATAACTTTTAAACGGTAAGTCCTAATGACATGAAATTTGGTATCTGTAGTTAAATTTGGATATAGATTCGAAATTGTGTCTCAAAATAGGGGGTTTCCATAGGAAATTATGAAGTTGGTGCTCAATTTAATATGAAGACGGTCCCTTATGCAAATTTTATGTTCTATGCATTTGTAGAAGACGTTAGTTCCTGTCGAAGGCCATCTTTGAATTTTCTCTACTGTTAAAATTGCTTGAATGAATAGGGGTGATTCATTTTTTTTCCGCGATTGTACATATATAGACTTCATGTAGCAGTATATGTATTTGCGTTAATACTGTACTTTATGCTGTTGGATACACTGAATTACCAGAAAAAATGGTCCCGACGAACCTGTGCAAAATACACAACAACGCAACCTATGCATGTCATTGGTTGCTTTTGGCAGTACTTAAGGCGACAGACAACTATGGTAGTATCTAGACCTTTTCCCTCATGAGAATAGCAAGTTACGATTTAAATGACTTTCAATGCGGTTTAATAATTGGACTTGTGACATGGGTCATAGCATTTCGGTGGTAGAGAAGTTTAGATTAGCAAGTAATTCCATTTCCAAGGTGTACAAGGTGACTATAAGAATTCTGGCAACGTCTGTAACCTTCAACAAACATCAGTATGGGGAATGTAACGTTCCCTCGAGGATATGGGCTTTAGGATCCGACACCCAACTCAAGTCCCCTTGATGAATACTCGACGCACAGCTAAGCGTCTCGCCTGGGGAGTCGGGAACACCGCCACTGGACACTTGATGACTGGAAACGAGTAGTCTGATCTGGCGATTCGCGTTTCTAACTGTTTCGGGCAGATGGAAGGATCCGTGTGTAGAGGATCCTCATGAATCCTGCAAGTCGACAGGAGATTGTACAGGCTGTAACGTCATAGCAACGCTCTGGATGAACAGAGGTCAACTTCACTGACATCCGGCTGGAAAACTCGAAATATCTATCGGGGTGGTCTACCATGGTGGTCTAATTGCCGTCCAGGTAGTTTTTAAGGTGCACGACACCCCCTGGGATTGAACTGTCTTCCAGTGAAATCTATCTGGTGGATTCGTCCTTGGGTGTATTTCTGTCTTTTGTGTCAGTAAAGCTTTCATTGTGTGTTTGTCTATTACTTGATATTGTATGTCGTGTCTGGCGCATCATGGCCAAATATGACCCTTGCGCCATAAAACCCCCAAACCAACCAACCATCCAACCCAGTGAAATCTGGCGGCACAGAAAGAGAACTGTTGGATGGTTGGTTGGTTTTGGGGTTTTATGGCGCAAGGGCCATATTTGGCCATGGTGCTCCAGATACGACATACAATATCAAGTAATAGGCAGACAATGAAAGCTTTACTGACAGAGAAGAGAGAAATACACCCAAGGAGGAATGCACCTAACAGGAATAGAACCTGAGCCGCATATAACTCGAAGGTTGCTAGTGCAGTGGGCATACCCACCGAGCCCCGATGGCCCCGAGATCATTTGGAGAGCTCGAGCTGAGCAGAGGTGTTTTTTGTGGTGCTCATTATAGCCGGCCTGGGTGGAGTAGATCCCATACTCTTCCCTGTTTGCAGCGCCCACGAACTAGGGATATAAATCCCTGATTGTATATAGTGTAGATACTTTATGTTTAACGTAAATAAACGTTAGTTATTTGTAATTTAGGCTGTGTCGTTGTGTTCATTGGCACACCATTCGGCCCATTAAGTTACAAGCTGGTGATGGCTCCGCAACGGTATGGGGTTTGTTTAGCTGGCATGCAATGGGATCCCTGGTACGTCTACAAGCGTCTCTGAGAGGGGAAGGCTATGTGTGCATCATTTCTGACGAGTTACACCCGTTCATGTCCAGCATTCGTTCTGATGGATTTTACCTCTTCCAATAGGAAATGCGCCGCCACACAAGTCTAGACACGCCAAATTATGGTTAGAAGAACACTCATCTGAGTTCGGGGTCTTGTCATTCCCTCCTAAATCACCAAATCTCAACGTTATTGAACACATCTGGGATGTCATGGAACGCAGAACTCCTACACCTCGGAATACAACAGAATTGTGAACCGCTGTGTAGGAAGTATGGTGTACAATATCTCCAGAATACTCCCAAGAGCTCGTGGAGAGCTTGTCCCGTCGTATTTTTGAAGTTCTACACTCTCATAAAAGGCCTAAGCATTGAACTGGTGTGCCAGTTTTATTGGCAATTCAGTGTGATTGTATTGTCCTTGTTGCCCTGTTCCGATCTTTTTTCGCCGTCATATTATTGGATTAATCCGTTTGACAGTTTGTATCAATTAAAAATAGATGCATTGATCTTAATTTGACTCCTTACCTGGACTCTCGCTTCTGTGAGGTTTATTTTCATGGCAAGATCTTCTCTGGTGAACACGTCGGGGTAGTGAGTTTGCGCAAATGCCTTCTCCAGCTCCTCCAGCTGAAAAAAAGAACATGTAACAGCATATATTTTAAGTCGGAGCAAATTTAGAAATGAGTATCTCGACCAATTAATGTCTGGAACGTATTCGAATCCTTCACTAATAAAAGTCTAGGTTATATTTCATCGCCAGATTCAATTAAAACAATTACATCAGCGTAGGAAATGAGACATTTCAGTTGATCTGAACACATGTGTTCACATCCAATCTGAATTCGTAGACAGGGCAGCGGTTGCCCGATTGGAGGAGTAACGGATTAGCAACCGGAGGGGTACGAGTTCGAAACTCGATCCAACCAAAGACCGATACATACGTAGGGGTTGGTGCATGTTAAATCTGTCGTGGCATATCGTACTGTCTTATTATATCTGCTATTACGACAGTGGGATGGGGTGCCAGCTCAGGTGTTGATCTCGTCATTCATCTGACCTTGGTTCAAAATGACGAGGTGTCCTCGGATCTTTCCCTTTGGTTTTGATCCCGGACCGTCACCAATAGCCCGTTGTAATGCTCCATTTTGACGTTAATTCAAATACCTACCTACCTGAATTTGTAGGAAACGATGTCGGAGTCGTGTTTCAATGAACGCACAAATGTTGTTGGCTTGATGACCACGAAAAGGTTTTGTACATGCCAGACGAATCGATTCTTTTTAAAAAGAAAATAGATTGAAAGTAAATGTTCTTATTTCGTTAATTTTTATTTCTTGCTTTTAGAAACTACAGTTCACATCTATAATGAAATGTTTATATTTATATCATAATTTATCCCGTAATAACAGGAATCACTTTACAAGGTGTTGTTTATCATATATTTACAACAATTATTCTCATTTCCAGAAATTCACTTTTCATCCTTTCGCCACTTTTGAGGTAGGTAGGTATTTTAATTAACATCGCACTGGAGCAACACAAAGGGCTATTGGCAACGGTCCGGGATCAAACCCGAAGGGAAAGACCGAGGACAACACCACATAATTTTGAACCACGGTCACATGACGAGGAAACACTTGAGCTGGAACCTCACTCTCCAAACTTCTACACCCCACCAACGTGAGGACATTTGAGGTCACGACAGATTTAACGTGCACCATCCCCCTATGTACGTGATGGTTTTCGGTTGGATTCGAACTCGCAACCCTCCGGTTGCTCAAAAATAAAGGGGGTGGGGAATGGCACGTTATTAGAGCTTTTAAGAATGTTTTGGGGTAATATTAAGAACATTAGAGCTTTGAGGAGGTAACATAAGAGAAACCCACCTGCTGTACAGAGAACGTCGTCCTGTTCCGCCTTTGCTTTCTGCGCATGAAACTCTCGTCGTGCAGCTCGTTCTGGTATCCGTAACTGGCATCTGCAACAAAAGATAGGTGGAATTCTTGAGAATGTGGGTTTGCGTGGGAATTTGAACTTATTGGCAAATAAATTACTGTGGCGTGAAGTAAAAATTGACAAGTAATAAAAAGACAATGAAATTAACAAACATTAGAAAACTAGAGCGAAAAATTACTATAAACTCGGCTGAAAAGTTCTAAAGCTATAAGAATTGATGACTTAAGATCTCATATGGAGTTACCACAACGTTTATAAAGTTTAAAAATGAGAAATTAATACAGAGCGAAAAAAGAGAATTTCTATCACCGCACGTCAAGAAACACGAGGTTTTCTTTTCGTTGAACACGCACTATAGAAATACGTGAGTACGTTAGACAAATGAATCTCAGCCTCCACGCATCACCTTGAAAGATTTGTTGATCCGCGTTAAAATAATAAATAGTGTACAGAGTATAAGGAAATTTAACTAGGCTTAGCAGTATTAAACTTACATTCAACCAAACTCTTGAGCCAAGCCACATGAATTTGGTTGTCTCATCGCAAAGCCGCATCATGGTTCTTTTTACATTGAATATAGGTTCTCAAATTTTACATTTATCAGCTTTCGGCACTTCAAGTCCTCTTTAGGCAGATATTTAATTGCCGCTATAGGCCAACTATATAAAAATCGAATCTCAGGACGAGACACAACATTTATTTACAGACAAGAAACGAAAACGGTACACATCTCCAAACGGACAACAGAACGATTACCCTCTCTCTTAACAGAAACAGACGCTAGCACTTTCAAACGGGGCACACGCGCAGAAGAGAGCACGATCATTCGTCCTTGGAAGAAGATGATAAACAGTTCCTCGTTCGGTTTGGGAAGAGAGAAGGAAAACACTGGTGTTTTGCTACAAATGCATATTATTTTGTAGAAATCTACTATAAATAACAAAAATTAAAACTGCTGGACTTTAGAGTTAACTAATCTTTTAACGACTTAAGTGTGTCTACTTTTTTGTTGAAAAGCATTTGGTTGCACCATAGAGATCTGCAGTTGATCCTCTAAATGCCTATGCATCATTTGTGATCTCAAGGGCATCTTGATTTGGATTAGGGAGATTCCCAGAAATTTAGGCACGAGACTTGCTAATTATTGCACGAAGGTTAAACCGGAGTACTGTTACAAATTTACCGTAAGTCCTATTTAAAAGAAACACTAATCAGAGACAAATGTAGGGCGAGTCAAAAAGACGTCAATGCTTATAGGGTCAAGACAACATCATGTACATTTTATTTTGTTTCAGTTTATTTTGTAATTTTTGTTGTGGGCGACGCGGCTTAGTTTGGAATAAGGAAGAAATACTGTGCATAACATAAGTCATTCGCAATACTGTGCATAACATAAGTCTGCAGAAAAGTGTAAGGTGACAGACTGTATATCTGAATTAGGAACCAATGAGTGCATTAGTTTTATTTGCAACTTTTGTTATATTACACTATTTATTGAATCTATGAAAAAAGAGTTTATACATTCAATATTTTCGACCCATTTCAAGTTTTCTATCCTTTTCGGGCCCTTCTGATGCAAAATCAGTCTCTTGCGCGTTTGGCGTCTGTCAGTCCGTCCATTTGTCTGTCTGTATGTATGTGTGCCCGTGCTACGTCCAAACGGTTGAAGATATTTTCATGAAACTGCATACTATGGATACTATGGGTAGTTATATTCATTTAGTGACTGAACTTGGTTGCTCTAGTATGTCTGTCCGTCTTCCCATTCTGTCTGATTTTGTATCTGTATGTTTGCACAAGTATCACATAAAATGTATTCAGCATATTTTGATGAAACGTTCTGTATTTTATAAACTGTTGATTAATTTAGTGAATAAATTATCTAACATTTATACTTAGACAAGTTTTATGTGCTAAAACATCTGAGTAACAATACTTAAATCAACCATTATTTGGTAGTTTTGGAGTAGCTGGAAGGCATATTGAACATGCAATTACTTGGATTGGTTTATCAGTACTGCTGAAAAATAAATTATTTTTCCAAAAACTATTTTTACGGAATTTAAATTCTAATGCTTTTTTATTTCGAGCCTTATTTATTATCTTTGCGAAATATAAACTATTTCCGAATGTTTGGGACACGATATTTTGTAACGAAACTGAAACTCGTGTTCGTTTTCACGTGCGGTGACAAGCTTTTTTCGCTCGGAAATAATCTTTTTTAAAATTTTATTTGATTTTTAGTTGCAAGTTGTGGCGATTGTGCGAGATCAAAAGATAAATAGGAATCACAAATTAATATCTTTGGAACAATTTTTCCCCCGCCAACTTTTATTTTGTTTTATTTCATTTCTGTATTAAATATTTATTATTTTATTAAATTGTATTTCCCTTTCACACGCAACATCACCACAATATATTCGATCTAAAGTGGCATGTAAGCTAGAATAAAACAAATTTTAAGTGGAATTTTGCCATTATTGAAAGAACGTTAATGTTAAAAAATCCGAAATGGGACTTTTGAAATATTAAAAATTCTTTGTCATAGCGACAGATGGACAAGGTGGCTTATTTTAATAGAAGCTTTATATAATGAAAGTTTGTTTTAAACAATAATTTTCTTTAGAAGAAACTGTCAAATAGATTTACCATTTTTTAAAAAAATGGAAATATGTTACCCTTGCTTTATCTGTACTGAAGACATTCAATTTTGAAACAAGTTCTTTTATTACTGTAAGTGACATAACGTAATTTTCAACGAAAAGGTATTCGCTTTTAAAACAAACTTAGTGATGAATATTTTATCAAATTAATTTGTCATCTTTCCCTTAATGATGGCGGCATTCGAAATTGTCCAAGCCTGGTGCAAGAGTACCACAAGTAAAAAATATTGGTAGGTAAACTTAGTGCGAGATTATTCGCAGTAGCTTCGTCATTTTTACGAATTGAGTTGAGCAATTTTACAGAAAAAGAACTTAAGAAAGGGAATTCCTTATCCTCCCTCAAAATCATCTTTTTTAGAGTTACTTTAATGTCACCTTTTGTCAGTTTGTACTTTAACAGTGGTGCGATATATGTGAAATGTATTACATGGATGGATATGCATGCATAGGATTTGTGTCCAAAGTAAGTTATAGAAATTAAAAAATGTTGAAAAGGTGTTAAAAATTACTTTACTCACACTTAAATGATTTGGCATTTCTCTACGAAAGAGAAAAGCTACTATTCTGGTCTCTTTTTCAATCCATAGTTAACCAATTCAACGTGTAAGGTCGAGTAATTTTGCTAGTAAATAAAAAACGGAACTATTTATTCCATTTGAGTGGTAACATCCTTTTGACTCGCATCTTTTCATACATGGTAATCACGGAACCCCGACACTTGGAATCCAACCAACCTTGGAATCCAATCAGTAGCATAAATTCTACTGAGCTAAGTTTATCTGAGCCAACCAATATTTCATTTTCACCCATGAATTTAAGAAAATACTTTTTTAAATTTCTCTTCTGTAAACCAACTTTCAGATGGAAGTAAACAATGCATTTTACGATCACGAGACAATGAATGGTAGGTAGGTATTTTGATTAACGTCGCACTGGATCTACATAACGGGCTATTGGTGACGGTCCGGGATCAAACCCGAAGGATCGAGGACAACACAACGTAATTTTGAACCACGGTCAGATGACGAGGTCACACCTGAGCTGGCACCCCGCTCCTCAAACTTCCAAGTCACACTAACGTGAGGACATTTGAGGCCACGACAGATTTAACGTGCACCAGCCCCCTTTGTACACAACGGTTTTTGGTTTCCCTTCGGGTTTGATCTCGGATCGTCGCCAATAGCCCGTTGTATTGCTCAAGTGCGACGTTATTTAAAAATACTTACCTACCTCTTAATTTGTGGGCCGCGGTAACCCGGTTGGAAGAGTAACATATTAGCAACCGGAGGGTTGCGAGTTCTAATCCAACCAAAGACCGTCGTGTACATGCAGGGTTGGTACACGTTGAATCTGTAGTGGCCTTAAATGTCCTCACGTTGGCGAGGTGTGAAAGTTTGGAGAGTGGGTAGCCAGCTCATGTGTCGACCTCGTCTTCTGACCGTGATTCAAAATTACGAGGGGTTGTCCTCGGATCTTTCCCTTCGGGATTCTTCCCTAACTGTCGCCAATAATCCGTTGTGTTGCTCCAGTGTGACGTTAATTTAATACCTACTTACCAAATATAAAATGTTTATCAATGCATAGAGGAAGAGAAGTCTAGTAATGCACTGGAAGTCAACTCAATTACGATTTTTACAAGACGTTTCTTTCTTGACGACCCTTTCTGAAAAATGATTTCATAAAGAATTCTCTTTACAGAGAATATTCACTGCAAACGTGCAGCCTTCGTTAAGCATCACAAGAAGCTAATTACGCAAACACATCCAATTGAAAACACTAAACCTCATCACGTCTCGGTACTTGAGGAGGCATCTCCACTCAGTGTTAGTCAGCGGAAAATCAAATCAACCTCCCCCCGCGTTATTAATTTAGAACCAAATTGCATCAACCTCCGCCCCACTGTTGATCCGCCTAACCAAAGCGAATTTGGGGCGACAATTGCATCAACTTCAGAGAGAGAGAGACTCGCAAAAAGAAGACGCCGGAGTTTAAATATCGATATCTTCCATCTTAAATGGAGCGTTTTCCGGCGTATCCATCGCTGGGGGCGAAACCCATTTTGTTCTCCTGAAAGCTCGTTTCCCACTTTGCATAATGAGATTTCCCGGAAAGCGGAAAAACGGGAGCGCGCGTATGCCGATTGACTTAAGGAGATTACCGCGCTCTGCAATGCAGAGACGAGATTAGGACCGAATGGAAGGCTTTTGATATTTTTGCCGGCAAAGACTTTTTGGCACCGGAGGGTGTCACTGCCACCTTCGCCACCACCCTCCCAAAGCCCATTAATGGTGGAGGCAGGGTTGCCGGATTCCATGGGCTGCGCCAAACCTCCCGCTTGTGGAATGAAAGCTTGGCCAAATGCTTAGTTAAATGGGCGGAAACTTCGAAAAACGGGCTTAGAAAAGATGTTTAAAAAACAAAAACGTCCATGGACATTTCGGAAAGACGCAGGGGGCTAAGTCTAAAGACCCCTAGCCAATATTTTCAGGGTGACCTCTAAACATGAGGGCGGAGGGTTGCGGGTACGAATCCAAACAAAGAACCTCGTGTACATGAGGGCTGGTGCATAATAAATCTGTCGTCGCCTCAAATGTTCTCACGTTATTGTGGTAGTTTGGAGAGTGTGGTACAAGCTCATGTGTGACCTCGGCATCCGACCATGGTACAAAAGTGCGTAGTGTTATCCTCGGATCTTTCCCTTCGGGTTTGATCCCGGACCGTCTCCCAATAGCCCGTTGTGTAACTCCAGTGTGACGTTAATTAAATAAATACCTACCTACCTAAACATGAGGGATAACATTACACAAGCTTACCGATTTATTGGCTGTACGGATAAAATAAATTCTTTAAAAAAACCGCACATACATCTATATGAAAGATCTTACTTGGGCTCCTACCCACTCTTTTGTTGAATAATTGTCGGTTCGGAAAGAGTTCCGTGCAGGGAAAGGAAAAGAAGTCTTAAGCCTTTTGCATGAATACTTTAAAATCGGTATGGAGGTCATCGGCAGAAACTTGCGCGTCACGAAAAGTGTTGATATATTTCAAAGCCCCATAACTCCAGGGGGAATCAGCCTATGAGGATAAATGGCCTACCATCGTGTAGAGGAAGGTGGGCCGCGTCGACCAGGTCGGCCACTAATCCATCCCCTTCTGACCTTTGTACGGCGTGGTGAGGGAAATGAGTCACATTTCGGGCATACGCTTGCCTGTTTAACGGCTGTAACTTCAGTTCTAATCGACGGGTCGTGGTGAGTGCGTACTTAAATTGAAGAGAACGAGAGTTCTCTCAATTAAGAGAGAGAGAGAGAGTTCTACAATTTCATTTGACTAGTTGAGAGTTTAAACCGTTTGTGTGGAAATTGTGTGCAGTGGAAAGTGACGATTTGTCGAAGATTTCACTACGAAGTCAAAATATCACACTAAACTTCAATTGCGGCATAGGAAACGTAAACAGGTTGAAAGAACAGTTCAAGACAAACAAAATTATATCAAGAGTGACCTATAACAAGTGCGGAGAGATCTAGAGCTTACCGAAGATTCAAGAAGGATCAGGCCGAGCAGACGCGCGTACGCGGCGACGTCGCTGGACCATCTAACGAGCTGCCACCACGCTTGGAAACACCACCATCGACCTTACCTTTGTCCGAAACATCAGCATCGACACCATGCCGTTTGTCTCGTACTTTAGCTATCACACACCCATCATCCATAAGGCCGCCATAGAATACTAAGCATTGTTCACTCTAACCCCACTGTTATGTATCCCCCAAAACTGGCTAAATAATAAAATTTCAAACAAATATCCGCCGTCTTCATTTCACCAGCGATCCACTTACCAGGTATTCCGCCCAAAAGTATTCACGAACCAAACCTTACGGTATAGTGGGAACTGTGCCTATCCACTGTTTTTGGCTTATAGAGAAAAGCCAAAATGGACCTTTTTCTTTGTGGTATTCTCAGAAAGCTTGAAAAGATAACAGGGAACGGAGAATGAGTTACTTTAATACCTATCACTATAGAAATAATTTAAAACTTTGGAAAGTTTTAAGCCACCTGATGGTTGCCTTGACGAAAGAAAAGCACATTGACGTTAGAAAAAAACTGTCCCGATCTCGATCTGCAGTTTTCTTCCTCCAATGATTGATCATCCATAAATTGGCAATATCTTGATGTCGATGTCTCGATGGACGAGATATCTCGTCGAAACCACTTGGAAGGTTAAGAATGTCAGAAAATGGCATCCCACCTGAGGTAGGCATTTAATTAACGTCACACTGGAGCAACACAACTGGCTATTTGCGATGGTCCGGGATCAAACTCGAAGGTAAAGATCGGAGGATAACACCACATAATTTTGAACCATGGTCATACCTAAGCTGGCATCCTACTCTCCAAACTTCCCCACAATGCCAACGTGAGGCAACGACAGACTTAACGTGCACCTGCCCCTTCTACACGACGGTCTTTGTTGGGTTCGAACTCGCAACCCTCCGGTTGTTAATCTGTTACTCTGCCAACCAGGCTACCGTAACACGGCATCATACCTAGGAGGATGTTTACAACTAGTGGACAATAAAAGGCTTATAACTTGCACTGTGTACCTAAGACACGTCAAAGAATGGTGATACGTTCAAAGGCTTCCTCAAGTTCTATAGCCAAATTATTTACTGAAAAAAGCACTTTTACCTCGAAAATGAAAAGGTCGGATTTTCAAGTCGTAAAAACAATTTCGTCCAACAGGTAGTTAAGTGGACTCGACTCGTAATAGCGATACTACTAAGCAAATCCCAAAACATTCAACCATCGAGCTTCAAACTATTAGAACGCGTTCAAATGGTCCTATGAAAGGAGTCACGCTTACAGGAGGACCCACGATACTGAAACGATGCCCTTCAAAAGATGAAACTCGTGGATTCTTGTCCATCTAGATTGGTTTTATGTCAGATCTGACCAAATTCTGCAATTCTAAGAAAATTCAAAATGCAGGAAAGCAGACACTCCAAACTTTAGTCGGGCCATGGTAGCCCGGTTGGAAGAGTAACGAATTAGAAACCGGAGGGTTAATTGTTCGAATCCAACCAAAACACCGTCGTGTACAAAGGGGTGTGCACATTAAATCTGCCGTAATCTCAAATGTCCTCACGTTGGCGTGGTGTGGAATGGAGAATGGGGTGCCAGCTCAGGTGTAAACTCGTCATCTGAATGTGATTCAAAATTACGTGTTGTCCTCGGGTCTTTTCCTTCGGGTATGATCCAGGACCGTCTCCAATAGCTCGTTGCGACGTTAATTAAAGTACACAGTCCAGTGCAACAGTAATTAATATACATAACTACCTTCTTCAAGAGAATTTCCTCTTGGAGTTGTTTTAGACAAACCTCAAAGCAAGTAGTGTGCTTACTGCTCTAACATACTGCAGTAATCTACTGCAAGAGATGTTTCCAAAGTTCTGGGAATTGTGATCATGCTGAAAAATCAGGACTACAGACTAATCCTTCTAGGTACAGACCAGAGTCATGACAGGTTTTTCCAACGATGTTAGTCAATGCCGCTCAGTATGACTGATTCAGCCGCTTTGCGAATACCAACCCTTTTTACAAGTGTTTATTTTGCAACTACGGAATATGCAGTAGGTATTTTAATTAACGTCCCACTGAAGCAACATGACGGGCTATTAGCGATGGTCCGGGATCAAACGCGAAGAGAAAGGTACGAGGACAGCACCACGTAACTTTGAACCAGGGTCAGATGACGAGGTCACACCTGAGCAGGCACCTCACTCTCCAAACTTCCACACCACGCCAACGTGAGGACATTTGAGGCCACGACAGATTTAACGTGCACCAGCCCCCTTTGTACACGACGGTCTTTGGTTGTATTCGAACCCTCCGGTTGCTAATCCGTTACTCTTCCAAGGAGTACTCAACGACAGTTTACAAAATTGAAATCCTTTAGTCAGAACTGGAATGAATACCTGTAAACCAGAAGTTAAAATATTCCAAAAAGTTTTTTAGAAGGTGAAAAAACCAGTTTCGTGCTGGATAAGTGCATACTGTTAAACTGAAATTATATTGAAAACTACTATATTTACAGACGAAAATTAACCAAATAAAAAATGTATAACAACTTCCAGCACTTTGAGGGACTTTCGTGGCTCAGTGGGTATGTCCACTGCCCTAGTAATCTTCGAGTTGTAGGCGGCGCAGGTTCAATTCCTGTCAGGTGCATTCCTCCCTGGGTGATTTTTCTCTTCTGTATCAGTAAAAACTTTCATTGTGTGTTGGTAGGTATATGTTTTAATTAACGTCACAATGGAGCAACACAACGTTCTATTTTAATTGTGTTTGTCTATTACTTGATATCGTATGTCTTGTCTACGGCGCAGGATGGCCCTTGTTCCCTAAAATTCCCAAACCAACCACCTAACATGAGGGATGAATATAAAAAATATACAGCCAAAATATGGCAGGGTGGCTCCACCTCTCACTCGATCAGGGGCGTAGGGTCCTGAATACTGTGGGCCCCAATATTCTTATGGTCACCCCCTTCCAATATCAGAGGCATTTATAAAAAATGGGATTTCACTCCCCCAATAACTTCCAGAACGATAGCTGAATATTAATAAAGAAATGGGGTTATTAATAAAATGAATTGAGAAATACGAATGTTTTGTGATTGAGTATTATTCATGGATTGTTTTAGGGAATATGAACTTGCTACCTCCAATATACTAAATATTTATGTAGTGGTATACAGGGTTCTCGGAGTAGACCACACTCTAATTATATCAAACGATTCCTTGTCGAATACCAACCTGGAAAAGTGTTCGTTTTTAATTGAATTCCAAAGGTATGCGTGTTGAAAGTTTTTGGGCGCCATTCGAAATTTCAGCGCTTGAAACATCAACCAGTCTATCCTTTTGGCATCCCTGGTATTACATAGAAACGAAATCACCAGATGGATATCAACTATCAGTTGTAGGTACGGAATGCCACCTCCAATCCAAAGACGGACAGTTTTCCGAGTTAGATTGCAGTGCAACTAATCTCAACAATAAAGTACTTTTGGTAGTAGCAGTTGCCCACGTTCTGCTACAGTTTTCTGAAGCAAAAGAGAACGCTCTAGCTCGATGTTGGCCTCTAACACGTCACATGTCGGGTGAAACAACGCATCAAAACGCAACCAATGCCCTTTGAAATCACCTATTTAAACACTTGGATAGTTGAAAATTGAAATGGTGGTATCAGTACAAAGTCAATTTTCTGTATCGCTTCCAGCAGAGACGGAGATTTACATCGCTGTTGCATCGCGAGTTCTCGCCTTTTCTTCCAAATAGTTCTGTTAAATTTTCTAATTTTTTGAGTCTTCGGAGTTTAAATTTCGCGCTTTCAAAATTTTATGCATGTGTAAATTAAATTCTATTTCATTAGTTTTGCTGCAGATGATGATGGTCTTGTTTTATCATCTATTATTTGAATATTTTTATCCTCATCTTCACATTTTTCATGTTTTAAATCTACCTTTTATCTTTGTCTTGGACTATTAATTTTTAAATATCTCATACTCTTATTGGGTTATATTCTATCTTGTATTTGGCGCAGCTTGTCTGCTTTTGGACCTTGCGCCATAAAACCCAACATCTAATCCAGATAGTTCGGTTCATTTAAAGTTGAATTATTTGGAATAATTCAAAAATGAGAAAGGGTGCAGAGGTCGAATGAGGAATTATTTTTTGGTCGTATTTCTAGATAATAATTGAAATTTACCGTCACTTTTTACGACTGGAGAACCCTACTTCGAACCTTTTAAGTGGCTACGTTTATAAATATTCTAGATATGTTGAGACTGCTAAGGCAGGTAAATATTCTGAAGTAAAAGTTTTCATACAAAGTCGCATTTAAAGATGTTTTTAAATAATAATGATGATCAATCGAGGGAGTTATTTAATTTCTTTAAAATAATTATAAGAAAAAACGGTGTTAATCGCTTCGCGTCTAACCTGGAAATCTGAAGAACCCCCCAAAGGAGCGATGGAGCTCCCAAAAATGGTGCTCCGAAACTTGCTTTTTATTTGATCCCGGGGTTGTCCCATGGGCCGCCCCGGGAGCCTGATACGTTTGATCCAATTGAAGCCAATTACAAATGCTCCGAAGAACTGCTCCCGATCACTCAGCCGAGGGCAAAAAACGGGCAAACGTCTCCTTTTCCAGAAACCTGAAGCCAAAAGGAGCTTTTCCTTCTCCCGTTCCAGCCTTTATTTGCATGTTTGGAAATAAGTCTGCGGCACCGAACAACATCTGCATACAAAATCCCTTTTTGGTAGGGAAAACGTGCGGTAACGATGACTCAAAAATCCCTACACCGGGACAAATGGAGTTTCGCCAATAGTCGCTCCTTATTCATTTTCGACGCCGCTGGAAATGCGCTTCTGTTTTCCAAAGTGTTTCTCTCACTTCACGAAACCAGAAACGAGAGTTTTTTCCTGTTATTGGGTGTAAACCGTGAATTTACGTGAATGTGATTGCGGCGGAAACGCTTCTGAAATCGAAAAAAGTTGCGTTATATTGTATTTGTAGTGCAACCGTAAACCCCCATTCTAAGCTCTAAACAAGTCTTTCCTAAACTGTGTTCCACGGAACCGTGGTGTTCCACGAGACTGTTTCGTGTTCCGCGACGTAAACTGGGAAGAGGTAAAGACTTACTAGATAAGCTCGCTGGTCGCCTGTCGACGGTATTCTGTTTCGTGTATTTTGAAGATTGAAACTACTCGTAGCTATCCGAATTGTGTTCCGGGGAACACACTGGTGTTCCAGACGCGATTGCGTGCTTCACTGTCATTGAATCAAAACTTAACTCAGCCTGGGTCGACCAGGGCAAACAAACTGCTGAAAGTTTCAAATATTATTTTGACGATAATTGTTGTCAACTTGAACAAATAATTATTCACAATTAAAACGAATATATCTGTCCAGAAGAAACAAGATTGTAGATTTCACTTAGATTGAACAAGAATACTCAGTTGGAATCAGAATAATAAAAACTAGGATGAATTAAGAGTGACTAAGATTGACTTTGTTCAGAATAAACAAGACTGTACAAAATGAACCGTCTAGTTTAAGTCTGTCTGGTCATACTATCTAGTCTTTATGCTTGGTGACTGACCAGTTGGAAGTCTAAGGGATTAGCAACCGGAGGGTTGCGAGTTCGAAACTCGGTCCAGCCAAAGACCGCCTTGCACACTGGTGCACGTTAAATCCGTCGAGGCCTCTCTAGACGGATTAATGTTCTTATTACCCGTCTTCGCATTGAACATTCCAGGTTCACACAGTCATTCGTTTGTGAATGAAACCGCTCCATCATGCCATCAACCATTAACCATACGCCATATTTTAACTTCACATTTTAAACATCTTTATCGTCGATAATTTAATACCTCATCACCAATTTTATCGAATTTGTTGGGTCATCCACCTCATCCATCACTTTTTACCTTCCTTCATCATTCAAAATTTTTACCACATCTATAATTGCTAAGCTTTCAAAATGAATTTCATGAAGATCTAAGATGGGGACACTCCATCTTAATAATCATTTTTTAAAAAATAAGATTTTACACTTCTCAATTAAAAGTTTACCTTTATATTTAAATTTTCTGCAACTCATTTGTTTTTATTCCTTGCATTTCACCATTTAATGTTGGTCTGATTATTCCATCAATCTATTTTTTCATTTTATCGTCTTGTGTTTGGCGTAGCTTATCCTTTTCTGGATCTTGCGCCGTAAAACTCAAATCAACCAACCAACCAACCGTCGTGGCCTCAAATGACCTCACGCTGGCGTGGTGTTGAAGTTGGGGAGTGGGGTGCCAGCTCAGGTGTGACCTCGCCATCTGACCGTGGTTCATTCGTGGCATTATCATCGGATCTTTCCCTTCCGGATTGATCCGGACCGTGCTCGTTGTGTTGCTCCAGTACGACGTTAATTAACTACATTCCTCTGTGTTTATACTGACTAACAAGACTTTTCAGAATAAAAAGGTAAGAAGTTAATTAACGTCGCACAGAGGCAACACAACGGGCTATTGGCGACGGTCTGGAATCAATCCCGAATAGAATAAAAAGGAATATCTTTATTCAGAATGAGTAATACACACGTAATTCAGAGGGTACGCCCTTCAGCATCATTGAAAATGCCCCCCTTTTCTAAGATATTTCGTACTTTCTAAATTATATTCGTTTGATGTTCATACTCAACGGTATTTATTTGGGCATACCTCAATTTTTGAATTGAAAACATCCTGATAGGGGGTATGAAATGAAAAATCAACGAAAATGCACAATTTAGTAACCATGACGCAATCAGGGGTTTGGACCATCGACCTTCTAATGAAACAGACAAAGCATGTACGCTCAGTTTTATGCTATTTCTTCCGGTCGCTTGGTTTGAAGATCTGCCACGTGGTTGTGGGAAAAGGATGAATCCTAAATTACTGATTGGTAAAAGTGATGATCCACCGTGATCCAAACACTAGTCTGAGCTTCGATATCCAATCGGTTGAGTTGATTCGTAATCCCACGTGATTTAGTCTTCAGAGATCTCAGCCCACATGCTCTGTCTATTTCATTAGAAGGTCGATGGTTTTGACCACCCTCTTAAAAATGTGTTTCTTATTTCTTTAGGTTTCTCATTACAAATAAATTAGCCCCATAGGCTAATTTCGAAATAATATCAACGCATAGTTTATTTTTATTATTCTATAAAAAAAAATAGTACAATTACTTTTTCCCATTCCTCACTGACAAGGAATCAAATTGTTTTTGAATTTAGTATTCAATCGAAATAGGTAAATTTTAGTGAGTGGATAAGAACACACGTCTAGTCACTGACTGAGCAGTTTCTTTGTATCAAAGTTTTTATGAAGTTTTCAGAGTATTTTTATCTTGAATGGTTTTGTTTCTCTTTCTTGCAATTTTTCGGTTAAGATCTTAATTCTATATTAAGAGCTTAACCGAAAAAGCCATAGAAAAAGAAACAGAAGAAACAAAGGTATAACGTACTTCCTGTACGCATTGGTTAACAGGAAGTGAAATCCTCCTCTTCCGCTGGTTTGTTTGCCCTCATGAAGTGGCATTCCACTGTCATGTATGGGCACAAAGATTTAGTAGTGAAACTGACTTCATCTTTTGTTTTTATATTTATTAATAAAAAAACTTTAAAAAAAAACTTAAACTATATTCCTTCAAGGAAGCTTATCACAAAGTTTGGATGTATATCTCATTTTTTCTGCACAAAAAGAGCTAATATTAAAATGGATTTAGTGGTTCTTTCTACATAATTCTTTAAATTTCAGACGAAAGGACAAACAGCTAACGTCGCGAATGAGACATCTCACACACTGAGATATCCCATACAGGACACTATCTTATGCCCTTTCGCTTGAAGTTGAAAGAATTATGCAGAAGAAACCGATAAATCCATTTTTCTATCATTCCTAGTGCATGACAAGTTAATTTTCTATAGAAATTGTATCACTCCCAATAGAGGACTTGAAAATGCTATCCGGATATTCTTTTTTGTGGTTCTCCCAGTAACACCAAAAATCGTGAAAAAATAATTCCAAATAAAATTTAAATTCAGAAAATGCAATAAGATCTATTATATCCAATTGCATACCACGACATATAAGACCATACAAAACCTAAAATATATAAATCGAAACTCAACAATTTTTACGTTTAAGCTTATGACTCAAATTATTACATTGATAAAAGCACGAAAGACTAGTTATTGGCTATGAATAGTTATAGATTTTGGAAGTGGCTATTGAATAACAGCAAATTAACTTTTAAAGCTAGTCAAGGAAGGAAATAAGAAATTTGCAGGAGTCAAGATCTTTGATTAAACTTTTTCTATACTTTTGTCTAAACTTTTTTCTATCTAATTTTTTTTTAATGGATTAAGAGGAAAGTGTATGAAGGAAATATACACTTCGTCGATTTATATATTAAGTTTAGAAGTTCCAAAGATAGTGAATTTTAATAAAATGAACTGTTTTTGAATGTAGGTGTCGTCCACAAAGGATACTCACACTGCGTGGAGGCGGCCGAGTAGAGCGAGAAGGGAATGTTCTGGGGTCTCGTGGCCGGGCTGTTGACGGTCAGCGGGCAGTAGCAGAACATCTTCGACCTGTCACAAAAAACGGAGATCAGTCACTCCTCATAAAGGTATTTGATCGGTTACTTGGAAAAGTAATTATATTTTTTAAGTTTAGCCAATAGGTATATGTATGGACATCTTAGTCAAGACGATGGAGCATCAATACTGATAGCTATCAACAGGGTTTATATTTATTTACATATTATACAAAGGCGTTACAATTAAATGCCACTACAGATTACGATATGTAATAAGCATCCGAAGTAATAAATCAAAAAGTGAACGAGAACGGAAAGTTAAAGTTATTGTGGTACTTATAGCATGCGAAGCTATAGCATCGTTGCCACTCCGTCCTCCTTTCCTGGAAAAGAAAAAAATTAAGATTATACATCTCAATAAACTTCAAATTTTGCAGGAAAACGAACACATCCTGATCTGGTATACACTGGAACTTTGGAATCAAGAGCTGTATCAGCGCATCTTCGTTAGGACTGGTCCTCTGGACTTCTTGGGTGAAGATTCCCTCTTCAATGAGGTAGGTATTTTAAATAACGTCTCACTAGAGCAACACAACGGGCTATTGGCGATGGTCCGGGATCAAACCCGATGGGAAAAAATCTGAGGACAACACCACGTAATTTTGAACCACGGTCAGATGACGAGGTCACACCTGAGCTGGCACCCCCCCCCCCCTCCCCAAACTTTCACACCCCGCCAACGTGAGGACATTTGAGGTCACGACAGATTTAACATGCACCGGACCCCTTTGTACACGACGGTCTTTGGTTGGATTTGAAATCGCAACCTTCCGATTGCTAATCCGTTACTCTTCCAACCGGGCTACCACGCCCCTCTTAAGAGATGAATCGGAAGTTGCACCGGACTGGTACTTGATACATCAACAGATGAATCGTCTTGCAAAAGGCGAGCAGGTTCAATCGTATCAATACTGACTAAATTTTTTTAATGTTCACAAGGATAACAAAAGCCTTGTCATTGCGCTGAAGGGTTTTATGAGGACATGTGTGGGGTGTAGTAAGTGAAGGACATCTCTTGCAGTAGATTCCTGCAGTTAGAGCAGCAAGTCCTGCAGGATAAAAGTAGATTTCAGTACTGGTTTTAAAAGCTGAATGTGCGTTTTCAGTTTCTTAAAACAGCTTCACGGTCAGAAAAAGAAATTGACCGGGTAAGCACAGATTTTCAACATCAAACAATTTCTGGTATAGAAATCAGAGCACTCATCCAAGTCCTGGAAGACAAAAGTAGATTTTGAAGAGTGGATTGATGTCAGAACTGGTTTTAAAAGCTGAATGTGCTGCTTCAGTTTCTCTATCAGCTTCATGACCAACAAAAAAATTGACCGAGTAGACACAGATTTTCAACCTTAAACTATTTCTGCTATAGACATCAGAGCACTTATCCAAGTCCTGAAAGTCGAAAGTAAATTTCGAAGAGTGGTTTGGTGTCCAGTACTGGTTTAAATTAAATACCTACCTACTGATTGAAGCAACGATAGTATGGTACTTTTGCTGTTTTGAGTTATAAAATAAACAGCCACTCAATTTGGGGAAACCAGATCGCAGTACTTACTTTAAAAAATTTAGTAATTTTTATCGCTTTGCGAGACAGATCCATTTTCGCTGAATCAGCTGGAACATCCTTGCTTTCGTTTTCATTCATGATCTCGCCATGGAGTCACCAGTATGGGTATTTTGGTTAACAAGACGATAGGGCACCAACACGGATCGCTATTCAAGGGTTTTATTTACATATTATACGGAGGCGTTACATTAAATGTTACAACAGATTACGACAGGTAGTAAGCATCGGAAGTAATAAATCAAAATTGAATGAGAACTGAAAGTTATAAATGCAGTGGTACTTATAGCACGCGAAGCTATAGTAGCTTCTCCACGCACTACCCGTTCAGTGCCTGATGAGATAAATGGTCATCTGACCATGGTTCGAAATGACGAGGTGTTGTCCTCGGTCTTTCCCTTCGGGATGGATCCCGAACCGTCACCAATAGCTCCAGTTCGAAGTAAATTCAACAACCTACCAAATATTTAACTCAAGAATAGATGTAGATAGGTGGGTAGGTAATTAGCGTCACACTAGAACAACACAACGGGCTATTGGCGACCGTCTGAGATAAATCCCGAATGCAAAGATCCAATTCTCATTTTGAACCACGGTGAGATGACGAAGACAATACCGGAGCTGGCACCGCACTCTCCAAATTCCCATACCACGCCAACGTGAGGACATTTGATACCCCGACAGATTTAACGTGCACCAGCCCCCGTGAACACGACTGTATTTGTCTAGACGAGTCCCGAACTCGCAACCCTCCGGTTGGTAGAATAGACGTAGGAGATTGGACCATTTTCACTTGTTTACAACTCATTGGAGTTGGTTCCCATTCGATATTGATTTCATCTCGTATGGGGGGGTTGTCGGGGGGCATCGTCGTGTACAACGAGGGCTGGTGCATGTCAAATCTGTCGTGGCATCAAATGTCCTCACGTTGGCGTGGTGTGGAAGTTTGGAGAGTGGGGTGTCACCTCAAGTGTGCCCTAGTCATCTGACCGCAGTTCAAATTTAGACTAGAGATTTCAATGTGGTCGCAAAATGAAAAAAAAGCCTTTGCAATCCCTTCGATTCAGTAGTGAAATAATTTCAAATTCACATATTTCCTGATTATAAATATTTTATATGAATTTTAAAATCAATGACTTTAATGTGTAATTAAAAATAAAATCTCTTAAAACTTTAGAAACTCAGGTGTGCCCTCGTCATATGACCGCGGTTCAAAATTACGTGGTGTTGTCCTCTGATCTTTCCCTTCGGGATTGATCCAGGACCATCTCATATAGCCCACCGTGTTGCTCCAGTGCGACGTTAATTAAATACCCACCTACCGTGGGAGTGCGTAATGCGACATGTTTAATTCAGGACCGCCACCCTTTGATATATAGCCCGATCTCAGCGCGCACAAATTGGCCGACCAACCCCTCATAAATTTCCCCAAAAAATCACCGTTCGGTGGCGACGGATGTCCAGCGGACGTGACCGAAAGCATCAAGGCGGTGTCGTGCGGAGCCGTAATCACATTAAAATCGGTTTTTGAACCTTCTGGAGCCTCACGCAGTGCGGAAGAGGGCAATTTCTCGCTTCGTATTTCCACTGTAGGCCGTGTCGGAGGGCGTTTGTTATTGAATTACACATTTCCTCGTGTCGTGAGACGCATTCGAGAGCCCTATGCCGGCCATTGCGTCGACAATTTTGATGGGACACGGTGATGACCCAATCCTCTGATCAAGGCATATAAAATTTCAAAGATGTTTTCGTCCTGAATTGCTTTAACGACACTAACTTTATTTGCAGTGTATATTTTGGTTTACTGAGCGATTTTGCCTTGCTGGGTAAGAACCACGGTAGCCCAGTTGGAAGGTTGGTAGGTGTTAATTAACGTCGTAACTGAAGCAACACGACAGGCTATTGGCGTCGGTCCGGGATCAAACTCGAAGGGAGAGATCGAGGACAACACCACGTAAATCTGAACCACGATCAGATGACGAGGTCACATCTGAGGTAGCACACACTCTCCAAACTTCCACGCCAACGTGAGGACATTTGGGGCCACGATAAATTTAACGTGCATCAGCCGCCTTTGTACACGACGGTCTTTTATTGGATTTGAAGTCGAAACCCTCCTGCTGCTAATCCGTTATTCCTCAAACCGGGCTACGGGCCGCGGTGGCCCGGTTGGAAGAGTAACGGACTTGCAACCGAAGGGTTGTGAGTTCGAATCCAGCCAAACAGCGTCGTGTACAAAGGGGGGCTGGTGCACGTTAAATCTGTCGTGGCCTCAAATGTCCTCACGTTGGCGTGGTGTGGAAGTTTGGAGAGTGGGGTGCCAGCTCAGGTGTTGCCTCGTCATCTGATCGTGGTTCAAAATTACGTGGTGTTGTCCTCGGATCTTTCCCTTTGGGATTGATCCCGGACCGTCAGCAATATCCCGTTGTGTTGCTCCAATGTGACGTTAATTGAAATACCCCCCTCCAACCGGGCTACCGCGGCGCACTCTTGTGGGGAAGTTTGGAGAATGGGGTGCCAGCTTAGGTGTTGTCCTCGTCATCTGACCGTGGTTCAAAATTACGTGATGTTATCCACGGATCTTTCCCTTCGGGTTTGATCCCGGACAGTCACCAATAGCCCGTTGTGTTGCTACAATGTGACGTTTATTAAAATACCTACCTACCGCGGCACCCTCATGTGTGTGGAATATTTTTTGTATAAAAATACTTCAAAATTACGTGATTCTACAACTTTCATCGTAAGTTGGATTTCTAATAACTGTAGGGGTCTGCAGACCGTATTTTCAACCGGTGTAGTTGTGGATTAGCAACCGGGGAATTGCGAGATATGAACACGATCCAACCAGCTCTTCGTGTTCGTGGGGGCTGGTGCATGTTAAATCTGTCCCGGCCCAGATATACTCACTTGGCGTGGTGTGGAAGTTTGGAGATTAGGGTGCCAGCTCAGATTTTTACTTCGTCATCCGACCGTGGTTCAAAATGACGAGGTGTTATCCTCGGATCTTTCCCCTTCGGGATAGATCCCGGACTGTTGCTAATAGCCTGTTGTGTTGCTCTAGTGTCCAGTGCTACATTAATTCAACTACCGTCCAACTTGATTGGGTAAATTATTTGTCTTTGCGCTGAAGTTGGTAATGGAATTTCCTGTTATAATACAGGTATATTGTCCTGTTAAGTGTAACAATTGCAGTTTGCAATCACATTTGTGAGTTATAAAAATAATCAATTTACACCATATTATTTAGTGCTTGTGATTTTTGAGTTGAAATGTTTGTTTTTCAATATTATGTACAAAAGTTTTTGTACTCTTCCTTTTATGGATGTTCTTTACTTTTAAAAATATTGATTTTATTGAAGCTATCAAAAACGTGTGTCTGGTTTTATTTTATTGGTCGCTCACACTTTTGTTCTCGTAAATTCAAACGACATCGAAACAAACAAACACACAAACCCTAACTGAAACTCCCGGAGCATGCATGACTTCACAAACAGAAATGTTGACACAGACACAAACTCACACTGAGACATGCAACTAACACGAACATTACACATAATACAAGCACACTTGCCCTGATTTATAGTAACTGAACCGTACACAAGACACACAAACGAACACAAACCTTTAAAAGCAGTCGCAAAAATATAAAAGCACATGAACACTCATAGATAGTTCGGAGTCCCTTATTAAACATACACAAGACGCTCCGAAACGAACACAATCCATAAACATATAGCTATGGCACACACGTATATAAAATCAACCCCACGGAAACGAAACACGAAGCATGAATATTGTAAAGCGGATGAACTAGGGGAGTCCTTTTTTAGAAAGACAGTAAGCTTTAACAAAGGACTGTGTTTTAAAAAATCCTATTTGGCGACCGCCATAGGGATTATTTTATCCGTCAACTCGTCATCATTGGCTGTCGCTTCCGGCAACTGAACGACAAATCCTCGCTATGGTGCTTCTCTAGTGAGAAGGCACATGGCCTTGGGGAAGTCCATTTATTCGAAAGTGCTTAAACTTGCCAGGGGTTGGCATACTCGAGAGAAATCCTGCGTGGTGACGGCCATGGGCGATTATTTATCGCTGTTATGACTTCCAACATCAACCGATAAACGTGGAACCCGAAACTAACGGCAATTGTGAAAATGCATTGTTCACCTGTCTCCTATTTTAACGAATGAACTCGACCAATACCACGCAACTTCGATTATGGAAGCTCATCGCTTAGGTTTTACCTGTCCCCTAATTGAGCGAATGGACTCGTTCAAAACCACGTGACCCAATTCCCCATAGCCTTTTTAACGGCATAGTCTATTTTAACGGCCCGAAAGTCGATCCTCACTCGCGGATGAGCTGCGGGGGTGAATGGAACAACAGGGGGGTGACCCGGAAGAGGAGTCCTCGACTTCAACAAAATAATCTGTTTGGAGGGTGGTCGAGTGGGTGGGTGATTAGAAATCAAGGGGTAAATGGGAGGGAAAGCAAGCACGTGACATGTCACGTAGAAAGTGTAGTGAAGTGGGGGCGTCCCGGAAACAGCGGTGCTTGGGAGAGCTGGTCTATTGTTAGGGCGGGATGGATAATCAATCCTTTCCTGTTGGAGAGTTTTTCGGGGAGAAAAATTGAGACAAGACCCTTCCTGACTGATGTGCACGTGGCCAGAAAAAATAGGGGTGGCCAGTGGGCCTCCAATTTTTAACAAAATTGTCCAGTTATGCATTTTATGACATTTTTTAAAGTTTTCATGTTCTATTCGCGTATAGTTCTCTTTTGAATTTTGTAAGACACTTACGAATCTGCACATTTTAGATTTAATTTACATTAAAATCTTCAAAGGCTCAATAATTGACAAATATTTTTGGAAAATTGAATGTTTTGGGGAAGCAAATATAGGTATATTTTGGGAGATTGTAGCGTGGGTAAGACGAAGATTTTGTTTGGGTGGAAAGGGGACAAAGTTAAAAGAATCGATTTGTTTTATGCAAAACAAGATCTCCCATGTTTTTAAAGGTCTTGTGTGTTGTTTAACAGGCTAAGATTACGTGAAGTGCATAAAAAGTGACACATCTCAATTGTTTTAACCACAAGATGACTGCAATCATCGTTGCGCAAATGAAATAAATCTACCGAGGTTTGCACACGCATACGATAGTCATGACCCCTCATAGGATGGGGGTCATGGTAGTATAGTTGGAAGAGCAATGGATTAGCAACCTGAGGGGTGCGATTTCGAAACTAGGTCCAACCAAAGACCGTCGTGTACACGGGGGCTGGTGCACGTTAAAACTCTCGTGGCCTCAAATGCTCTCACGTTGGTGGAGTGTGGAAGTTTGGAGAGTAAGGTGCCAGCTCAGGTGTTGTTATCGTCATCCGACCATGGTTCAAAATTACGTGGCGTTGTCCTTGGATATTTCTCTTCGGGATCGTTCCCGGACCATCGCCAATAGCTCGTTGTGTTGCCCCAGTGTGACGCTAATTAACTACCTACTTACGTGATCAGTTTGGGCTCATACAATGTTTCCCATGATTCTTTGAACAGACTGATGTGGTTATTGGGACATTAAATGTGATGCTGACTAAAAGAAATACCCTGAAGAATTATCGGGCCGCGATAGTTCAGTTGGTAGAGTCGCGAATCAGCAACCGGAGGGTTAAGAGTTCGGAACGTGATCCAACCAAAGACCACCGTGTACACAAGGCTAATGTACGTTAAATCTGTCGTACCCTCAAACGTTGTCAAGTTAGCATGGTGTGTGATGCCAGCTCGGGTGTTGACTCGTTATCTGACCGTGGTTCAAAACGACGAGGTGGTGCCCTTCGATATTGATACCGGATCATCGTCAATAGCCCGTTATGTTACTTCAGTGCGACGAAAATTCAACTACCTACCTGAAGAAATCTCATGACGCTCACTTTTATACCACTGGTTGAGAATTGATACGACACAAAATATGGAAATGTGAGAAGATGGTTACGTCGGCATAGAAAAACTAATGTCCATCTTTCATACTTCCTAATGAATAGTGGGCAGCGGTAGCCCGTTTGGAAGAGAGTAAAGGATTAACAACCGAAAGGTTGCGAGTTCGAATCAAACCACAGACCGTCGTATACAAGGGAGGATGGTGGTGGTCGTGGCCTCAAATGTCCTCACATTGGCGTGGTATGGAAGTTTGGAGAGTGGGATACCAGCTCTGGCGTGACCTCGTCATCTGACCGTGATTTAAAATTACGTGGTGCTGTCCTCGGGTCTTTGGGTTTGATCCCGGACCGTCGCCAATTGCCCATTGCGTTGCTCCAATGCGACGCTAATTAAAATACATACCTGTCTAATGAATAGTATGTCATTAATCTATTACGTAATGTATGAATGTCAGTTCACGAAATCGGTATTTTAAGAAACACTTTTTATTGAATAAAAAAACTATTTTACGCCATTTGGATTTATTTGTAGGCACGTTTTAAAAATCAGGAAGCTACACAATCTTTTCGTGGAAGCGAATAGAGACAGTTGAACATAGCTGTAGGACAGATCTCAAAAGTATTATCAATCTTGATTATCATGTTATTTCTAGTCTTGTCTTAGTTATTTCCACGCGTAAATTTGTCTTTGAAAGTTACTTTTAAAAGTCATTTGGTAAACCACTATAAGATAAGTAAAGGAATTGCAATTTTGAAAAATTAGAAAGAGACATCAATTTACATGCCCCATACTAAAAATAAAGCAGATTATCTATTTGAAACAAAATAATTCCATATATTAAATTAAAAGAAAGATTTTTTTAGAAGAAAAAGGATCCCTGGGCTTAGTCGAAGAGCAGGGTTAAAATCCCCACCCAACTTCCCGAATCCCAGTGTCGTTTTCCACCCAATACCAAACGAAAATAAAATTAATCGATACGCATTGACGCAGTGCAAAAATCGTGAATCGTACCTGACCTCCACTAGAGAGTTATGGAAACTCCTTAGTATGTATGTATTTTAATTAACGTCGCACTGGAGCGACAGAACGGGTTATTGGTTACGGTCCGGGATAAACCCGAAGGAAAAAATGCGAGGACAACACCACGCAATTTTGAACCACGGTCAGATGATGGGGCTGAGCTGGTTCCTCACTTTCCAAATATCCACACCAAGCCAACGTGAAGACATTTGAGCCACGACAGATTTAACGTGCCCCATGTACACGACAGTCTTCAGTTGGATTCGAACTCGAAACCCTCCGGTTGCTAATCCGTAACTCTTCCAACCGCGCTACTTGGCCCTTGGAGACTCATTCAGCTTCAGATGTGGGCATTAGACGCAAATGAATAGCTCATGTGTTATTTCTTCGATTAACCTGTTTCGAACTACGAATTGAGCATATCAGGTATGCAACAACAATTTTGTAGTGTTTGGAAGGTAGCTGAATTAACGTCGCACTGAAGCAACACAACGGGCTATTGTCGAAGGTCCGGGATCAAACAAGACGGGAAAGATCCGAGGACAGCACCTCGTCACTTTGAACCACGATCTGAGGACGAGGTCACACCTGAGCTGCCACCCCACTCTCAAAACTCCCACGCCAACGTGAGGACATTTAAGACGACGATAGATTTAAAGTGTACCAGCTCCCATGTGCACGACGGCCTTTGGTTGGATCGAGTTTCGAACTCGCAAACGTCCGGTTGCTAATCCTCTACTCTTCCAACCGGGCTACCGTGGCCCTATGTACAGTTGGCAACCTGATTATTGTGATATGCCACGTGTGTATCTTTATTTATTAAACTATGGGTGTTGATATGGTTTTATATTTGACCTACTTAAAAAGTTTTTCACACATTGCTAGTAGATTCCCGATTTAAGTACTACAATCCCGTTTCATCAGGACCTGCCACAAAAAAGATATAACAGGATTAAAGAATTTCCCTCGATAATTTGCAGTTGTTATGATTTATTTTTCCTATAAGTGTGGGGGTGGTCGTTGCATAGTGGGTATGCCACTGACCTAGAAACCTGCGTATATTCCTCCCTGGGTATATTTCTCTTCTGTGTCAGTAAAACTTTCATTGCGCGTGTATATATGTCTATTACTTGATATTGTATGTCTTGTGTCTGGCGCAGCATGGTCAAATATATCCCTTGCAGTCTAAAACCCCAACAAACAAACCTATACGTGTGAAAACTGCTTCTAGCGTTGAATCTCAATTCAATATACATTTGTGAGAGCGTGATAAATGCTACTATACACTTACGAGAATAGCTAATTCTGTTTATACTAATAAATGCATTTCAAATTCTTTAATTGCAACTATCATATAATAGGGAACTGAGTCTTCACATTTTCAATGCAGAGAGTAATCCTTTTTCCTACTGAGTTACTCGTTTGAATGTTCTCTTGTGTGAGTCTTCTAAAATACTCGTAAAATTAATCACTTAATTGTTAAATAAACAAACTTCACAAGATCCAGTATCGATAATATTAGTAGTTTTCAAACAACATCAAATAAAATTAGTTGAAGTTCGTATAGAGAACATGAATTACTTTTATTTACATATTTAAGACAGTTACTGTCGTATTTTAAATCTACGAAAGCGTGTGCTCATTCTTATCTGGGTAACAGTTTGTTTATTTAGTTAAAACGTATTTACTAACTTTTAATATTGCTTAAAGAATATTATCATATTTCTTAACTTTCATTTACGCATTTGAAAGATACTTAGACTTTCAACAGCACTTAAAGTGTAAAATCTACTTAGAAGTAAAATATACATTTACGAACCGAATTGAAACAAATATGTGGATCAAAAAAGTGAACAAACATCCACAAATCAAATCAATCTTTTCTGAAGTTTTAAGGTAGGTTGGTAGGTATTTATCCAAGGACAACACCACGTAATTTTGAACCATGGTCATATGACGAGGTCACACCTGAGCTGGCACCCCACTCTCCAGACTTCCACACCACGCCAACGTGAGGACATTTGAGGTCACGACAGATTTAATGTGCATCAACTCCCTTTGTACACGACGGTGTTTGGTTGGATTCGAACTCGTAACCGTCAGGGTGCTAATTCAGGACTCTTCCAACCGGGCTACTGGAATTTGGGGAGGAGTCCATCTGTCATTGTTAATTAAAGTGCACGCTAAAGGAATCTGGTGGGGAATAGGAGGTGTTGAGGAGCAATAAGGTGCCAAACACAGTCTCGTCTAAAATGTTTTAACTTTTCCACTCTTGACCACAGAGACCCACTCTCTAGTGATGCATTGTCTCAAGTATTGTATGTTGTAAAATGCAAGTTGCAACTGATCGGTCTGAAAACAAGACGACAGATCGTAACAAGCGATTGTTAGCATGTATGTATTTGAGCTCGCTTAAAACCTAAATTTGCGATTGCATTTCCGTAATACTGATTAGTTGCGCGTGGATTAGTGCTTTAGACTCAAAAAGATGAACCAACTGCAAATAGTTTACTGTTGAGATTTAAGGATGCTGCAGACCAAAATAGAGCCTAATATGACAAATAGGTATCACAACAGGATCATTAGTAATTATTTTTACTTTTACTGGTTTGATTGATATTAATGACTAATAATAGTGCGCAATCTAGTGTGTTTATTATTACATTGTTTTTATTTCGTTTTAATAAGTAACTTTATAATTTTAGCTCCAAGTTCATTTATTTCCAGACTACCTTTCTGTAATTTTAAAATTACACGCTTATCTACATTAATTATTTTGATGAAATTCAAAACACTTGCCTTTCACACTTGCAAAACACACAACTCAAACTTGCCTTTCATTACTAGTCTAGACATATTTTTCCAGAGAGGGGAAGAAGAAATTCAGCCAAACCAAAGTATGGGAAACTATGCTCTGTCACATTGAAAAGCACATGAGATCGTTACGAAATTGGGAGCGATTAAAAGCTATAATCATCAGTATTGAATGGACGAAGATTTAAGACTCATTTTCACAGCGAATATATGTGCGTATAATATGTAGTAATGTATCAAGAAGTTGAATAAATGAAGCTCATCAGTATAAAATAATCACTCCACTTCAAGTCTCACACTAAAGACATTACATATTTATTTTTTACTTCTACCCTATAGCACTTTCCAAGCTCCTATCTGTACCAATTACAAACAGCATTTTTTGAGTAATGCAGGTTTTTTTTCCAAGTGTACACAAGTCTTGTCAGTGCACAAGTGTTGAAAATGTAACAAAATACTACATCTCAGAAATTTTGAACATTTCCGTGGTATCTCAAACTTGCCGACACCAGTCGGAATGCTCACAGGAAGCCCAACAGAGCATGTAACCAAATATCTCATACAAAGTGTGAGCTCATGGTAGATGAGTAGTTGAATTAACGTCACACTGGAACAACACAAAGGGGCTATTGGTGACGGTCCGGGATCAATCCTGAAGGGAACGATCCAAGGATAACATCTCCTAATTTTGAACCACGGTCAAATGAGCTAATAGAGTTGATTGTTAGTAGAACTCAACCTTTTCTTTAAGGATAGAAATAGCGCATGCTACTGTTTTGAGAACAAGTGTCTGCTGTAACGCGAATACCTTTTTGTCTTTTATAAAGAATGCGTTTCGAACAGGACAAGCAGCACACGACATAATGGAATCCAAACAAACTTCATTAAATATTCTATTGCTTCGTTATTATAAATGGAAAACTGAAGTACAGGCAACTGAAAAACATCAATTTTAACATTCTTAATTATTTAAAATCTCAGAAATCTATTAAATAAAATTCTTTCCCCTTTGAAACAAAAACTAGGCAATATTCAATGTCAGAAAAGTTCTACCCCCAAACACAACGAAATTAAGCACAATAATGTATAAAAATTAGTAAAAGTGGTTAAAAAATTACCTTTGATGTGCGGATTGAAATATCACATGGTAGACTGCCGACAAACAATCGAACCTGCGTCTGTAACGGCGCGACGAACTTTTACTATTTTACACAGAATGATTCTCGAGGCAACAGCGGAAAAACAACACCAAAACAAGCGACGCAGGGAAAAAAACCTCAACAGTATTCTTGCCTTCCGGAAAAGTGTTTTCAGCAGCGCTGTCTCGGACTTCTGAGGGCGGAGAGGCGGACTTTTCCATGACGTCACGCACGTGCGACCACCCATTGGCCGACGGCGGGAGGGCGTGGCCGGTTCCGTCCCCACCTTCGATTCCGAAACTGCGGCCACGCGGTGTTCGAGAGCAATTTGAGATAAATTAGATAATTTGACTCCTTTTATTGGCTTTGGGATAGAGGTTGATTGCTCGCCTATTTAGGGAATTTTAATCCGCTTTTCGCGTTTCCGGAAAATAAATCTTAATTAAATTTTGTTCGAGGGGTCGAGATAGAGGAGATTAGTCCGGATTCGGAATCTGGCAATTCCTCGACCGATTCGCTGAAACCGTTTTAAAAGTTTTGACAAGTCTTTCCTTAATGACGCCTGATGAAATTCCGGCGGAGCGGGTTTTAAAATCTTAACTGTTTTAATCAGCCATAGTAATTGCACAATTGACTGCTGCTATTGGATTAACATTGATTCGCCCGGGAAGGAAACGCACCGAGTCCGAATCGGAGACATTTCAGAGTTGATTTTCGCCTTGAAGGACGACAGAATAATTAAATGCATTCATCGCATTAAATCAATCATAATACCTCAATCAAACAAACAAGAGTTGACAAGATTTCTTCCCTACACAAAAGTTTACTGTAAGAAAGCAGCATTACAGAATTACCGATCAGAAAAATCCAATTAGCGCAATTTACAATTGCACTTGGAATGTGAACGATCTCATATTAGTTATTCATCACACCCTACTAGTTGTTTTCACCGTTCACTGTGTATTGTTGTAAAGGAAAAGCATTTACAGATTTTCTTAGTGAAACGAATCTCTTGAACCAACCAAGCAAGGTTTAAGTTCAATTATACGATGCAAAGATTTTCCAACTATAGTATAGAGGCGGCTCCCTCGAGAAGGCTATCGACCTTGGTTCAGTTGATTTCTGAATAGGTGTGAAAGGTTGTCACGGATAGAGACTGCCATAAGCAGAAGCCAAAGAAACATGTCCCGAGCTACACAATAGTTTATCTCTCACCAACTTTGGAATCGAATCATCTTGGTGTCAGAATCAATACTAAAGACACCCATTGAGGAAGGTATTTGTTTAAGTTTCTACCAGTCCCCTGCTTTAACTAATAGACTCGTTCAAAACCACGTGACCCAACTGCCTTCTCTCGGGAACCAGAGTCTATCCGTGAGGTAGTACGTATGCCACGCAAGTTCGATCCCTGTAACTTACACTGGTACATCTCCCTTCTGTGTCAGTGGAAATTTCCTTTTGAGCTGTTACTTGACGTAGTTTGTCTTGTGTTTTCCTAGTATGGCTCATGTGCATAAACAACCCAGAGGTGGCAGCTATAAATCATAAACTGTCGATAAATACTGCTGGCCCTGGGTTTTGATGACACGTCATCATTGTATGATCTGCAACCCATACAGGTGTTTAGGTCATATTTCGTCAATTTTCGGTACCTTTAGGTTGTATTTTGCCAATTTTCGGTATTTTTATGATATATTTCGTCAATTTTCGGCACTTTTAGGTCATATTTTGTCAATTTTAGGTCATATTTCGTCAATTTTCGGTACTTTTAGGTCATATTTTGTCAATTTTAGGTCATATTTCGTCAATTTTCGGTACTTTTAGGTCATATTTTGTCAATTTGAGGTTATTTGGTCAATTTTGGTACTTTTAGGTCATATTTCCTCAATTTTCGGTACTTTTAGGTCATATTTTGTCAATTTTAGGTCATATTTCGTCAATTTTGGTACTTTTAGGTCATATTTCCTCAATTTTCGGTACTTTTAGGTCATATTTTGTCAATTTTTGGTCATATTTCATATTTTTAGCACAATGCTTTAGTTCTGTCTCGAGTTTTTAACCAAATTTCTGTCGAAGCATATCCAAATGATTCAGCTCCTGGCGTCAAAACGCCCTCAGAGGCACATCTTCAGATGCGTACGGACTTCACGGACCCGAGGTAATCTAGTTATCTTTTCTTCTCCCATGAGTTTTACTGTCTTTAGTATACACGGGTAGGTAGGTCGTTTTAAGGAATTTTTAAGGGTCATGTTAGAGGTAAATTTTATGCACTTTTAGGTCGACCAAAATCGGCCCACGGGTATGAATATTGGTCAAGATAGATTGGCTGGTTTCGGGTTTATGGCGCAAAGGCCATATCTGACCAAGATGAGCCAAACACATGAAGGCAACGCCAAATAAAAAATGTCGTGAAATTGGAAAAAAAGGGGGTCGGGTATAGATTAGTGGGATGAAAGCAGAAAAAGAATGCTTGATGTCCAGGGATCGTGTCCCCTATCCCGCGGTAGGGCCACGGTAGCCCAGTTGGAATAGCAACCGAAGGGTTGCGAGTTCGAAACTAGGTCCAGCCAAAAACTGTCGTATAGAGGGGGGCTGATGCACATGAAATCTGATGTGGCCTCTATTGTCCTCACGTTGGCGTGGTGTCGAAGTTTGGAGAGAGGTGTGCCAGCTCAATTGTTATCTCGTTATCTGACCGTGGTTCAAAACTACGTGGTGGTGTCGGATCTTTCCCTTCAGGATTGATCCCAGACCGTCGCCAATAGCCCATGGTGTTACTCCAGAGCGACATTAATTAATTACCTGCACACTAAAGGCAGTAAACCCCATGTAATATATTACTGTTAGGATTAATCTCCTTTAAAACTGAGGATGATCCAACATTTAGGTTTTACCACGAAAAAAGACAAATCATAAAATACGTCATTTGAAGGGTCAAAAAGAAATATCGTCTTGTCAGAGAAGGAAACGCAGAGTCTTATTCATACGTTCGGAGGGGAAATGTTGATTTTCTTTGTTTCCCTTTTCGTTCCGACTAAAAATGTCATAAAATGTACTGTAAATTCATTGAAATGTGTAAAAATTATCTAATAAAAAGACAATTAAAACAATTTAAAATGAAAGAAACATTTATAAGACATTTCATTCAATACAATAAGTTTAAGTTTAATTGATTTAAGCACGTTGGCGTGGTGGGGAAGTTCGGAGAGTAGGGTGCCCACTCAGGTGTTGATCTCTTCCTCTGACCGTGGTTCAAAATGACGAGGTGTTGTCCTCGGATCTTTCCCTTCGGGATTGATCGAGGACTGTTTTCTATAGCTTGATGTGTTGCTCCAGTGTGATGTTAATACCAATACCTATCTACCTCAATTGATTTAAAATTAATTTAAATATTAAAACAAAAATGTAATATAATAAATGATTAATGTTAATTAAATATTACAATAAATAATTAATTTAAATATTTAAAGTAATTACGCAATGCGTTTTTACATAAAGGAGTGTTTAATTAATATTTAGGAAAAAGGAGCCTCGGAGAGACCAAAATTAGTGTATTATACGTATTTATTATAACTTAAATACTTGTACAAAAGTTTTTTCCTTTCACTGTGTGTGCTTGTAAAGAAACAACATTTACAGATTTTCGAGAAGAATACATTTCACAGCTTTGATTACATACTTTGATATTAGACAGAGGTATCCCACACCCTCTGTGAGGTAATATTTCAAATCAATGTCAAATTTACAGATAATACGATATATGTCAACCGGTGGTATTTCTTAGATTATTAAAGTAAAAGTAGGTTTGGGGAGTTACGCTTTCTATAGCAGAGGAATTATTTCATTTCAAATGATGAGGCATTTATAAATTATTTCTTGTTTAATATAAAAAGAACTTAATTTATCGAATTTAAAATACATTTGTAGGACTGTTATAGCACCAAGTTAGTGGTCCATACCTTCAGAAGGTTAATTAATTCAAATATAAAAGCCTAATTTTTTAAACAAGTTTAATTAATTTTAACAAGAAAGTATACCATATAAGAAGACGAATGAATAAATACAGCAAGCTTGCTGCTGATAGATTCTAAAGAGAAAGGAAACGCAGTTACTTAGCGACTGGAAAAAGTTTTAAGTGTTGGCATCACAGCAGGAGACCAGTACAGGCAATGAATCCTCTGGTTGGATACCCCACCGTCCAGAGAGATGCAGAGATAATGCAAGTATAGTCAAAAGAAGGAAACTTAATTCTGCTTCGTAATTGTTAATTGTTGGGCGGAAGCAGCATTTCATCTTGATGTGCTTTCTTCGCAGCAGCATCTTTGTCTATAAAGTATTTTCTTCTTTCAGGTGCATATTTTAGACGAGCTATATTTACTTTACTTTCATTTGGATGTGGATTTCCATCTTGTTTTATAATATAATTTAAAGCAGCTATAGTTTACCTTAAATCCAAATATATCTACAATTCAAAGTTTACAGGACCATTTGTCATAGTTAAGAGAACTGATTCATTCGTTGCTGCGGATCCACGATTCAGTTTCTGTCCTCTTTTGACTATATATAAGTCATCTGACTGAGGTTCGAAATTACGAGGCGTTGTCCTTGATCTTTACCTATGATATTGATCCCGACCCGTTAACTAATTACCTACCTACCTAATTTTAACTATATATATATATATATATATATATATATATATATATATATATATATATATATATATATATATATATATATATATATATATATATATATATATATATATATATATATATATATATACACTGCTGGCCACCCAAATTGCAACATCAAGAAAGACAAGAGATATCACAACAAAATTTATTTTGTAGATAACATGTTGACCAAGTATCAAATGATTAAATTTATAGACTTCTGTGAAGTGTGGTTCCTGCCAAAATCAGTAGCCAGAGTAGCCGCCATTGTTGGAGATCACCGCTGCCACACGCCTCGGCATTGATTCAAAGAGACTTTGGATGTGTTCTTGGGGTACAGCAGACCAAGCAGCTTCCACACGTTGCCAAAGTTGATCTGGTGTGGCAGCTGGGGATGTATTCTGGGTCAATCGTTGAGCAACCATGGACCACATGTTTTCTATCGGCGAAAGATCCGGAGAGCGAGCTGGCCAGGGAAGCAATTCAATCTGGAGATTGACGAAGAACCCTTGGACAATGCGTGCCACGTATGGTCGCGCATTATCCTGTTGAAATATGGCTGTGGGCAAGCCCTGAAGGTAAGGAAGGACAACTGGCTCCAACACCTCGGAGATGTAGCGCTGGCTGTTTAAAGTACCGGCAATGCATACAAGAGGAGTGCGAGAGTGATATCCAATACCGCCCCATACCATAATACCCGGTGCAGGACCAGTGTGGCGGTGCATAACGCAGCTGTTCAGCATCCTCTCTCCACGGTGTCTCCAGACTCGAATCCGACCATCGTGGTGTTGCAGACAGAAGCGTGACTCGTCAGTAAAGACAATTTCATTCCATTCTGCCGTCCACATCCTTCTTTCATCGCACCATTGGCGGCGGAAACGTCTGTGGTTCTGCGTCAAGGGTAGACGAAGCAATGGACGTCTTGCGGACAGACCACTCTGCTGTAAACGGCGTCGAATGGTACGCGCAGACACTGGATGATGCGGTACAGACTGAATGTGCTGTGCTATGGTTCGTGATGTGGCTGAGCGATCCGTCACTGCCATACGCACAATATGCCTGTCATCACGTGAAGTGGTGCACTGAGGTGGATGCGATCGAACACGTTGGTCCGTCGTACCCTCCTGCATCCAACGATCACATTTCCGCATTACAGTTGTTCGGTTTCGTCCAACACGACTACCGATTTCCCTGAAAGATAATCCACAATCTCGGTAGGCCACTATCCTTCCTCTGTCAAACTCGGATACTTGATCAAAAGATAATCGCTGCTTTCTACGAGGCATAATTGATCGTTTTTTTTTTTAAAACCACAAGAAAAACACAATTGCCGTACTTGAAATCATCGAAATCTCCAAGCCTTAAATAGCGCTTTGAAGTGGCGCCACAGGCGCGCGTGATGTGCGTCTGCGCTGAAATTCTAATCATTTGCATATCTCACCTCCGCTAATGCATGTTGTAAATTTCATATTATTTGCATGCTTCCTTCAGGGTGTTGCATTTACGGTGGCCAGCAGTGTATATATATATATATATATATATATATATATATATATATATATATCAACCAGTACCTTTTTCAAAGCTAAAATAGCAATTTTTAAGGATTGATTTAGGCGTTCAAGTACTCCATTATTTTTTGGATTAGCTGTGCTTGAAAATTTAAGTGTGATGCCAAGTATGTCAGTCAGTGCCTTGAAGATTTCGCAGGGTCTTCCTGGCAAAGTAGAAAGTACCCTGCGGAAATACCTAAAAGGGTACTTCCGGAATGAAGGGGTTTAAAATCGATTTTCTAACTAAAAGATTCTCCTTAAGAACTATTTCACATGGGTACTCCTGGGAAATATATGTATTTCCTGATTCATAGATATACTGCTACGGCAAAATAAAGAGAGATCGAATCATATAGAGCAGTGGTGCGCAAACCGTGGGTCGCGACCCCTCTGGGGGTCGCTTGAAAATTTTTGTGGGTCGTCGAATTCAAAGAAATTTATTTGACAATAAAAATATAAGGCTTTTCTTCAACAGGTACCAGTAAAGTAGTGAAATGAGATAATATTATTTATAAAAAAAGAACTATATTTTTTACGAAAACAATTGTCTGTATTAGTATATAATACCTATACTTCGGTAACCGGCAGGCGAACAGACATAGTGATAAAAGATAATTGTCAATTTGAGATGCCCTTTACCTGCTCTCCTGTGGGATTCATATGCAACTTGGGTAGGTCTGACGTTTAGCAGTACTATGATATTTCCTTGGAAACGCTACCAGGGTGGTTACTATTTTAAAACGTGTAAGGAACACAGTTAGTTCTGTTTTTGGATTACAGATTGCGGCGCACTAAAGAAAGCCTGCTTTTGCAGTTTAAGTGCGTGTAAAAATTTAAGATCATAGTAAGATGAATTTTGAAAAATAAACTCTAATTGTAATTTTTAAATATATATTTTCCCATCTTTGGAGTAAGTAATGTTAAACATAATTATATTAAATCACTATAATTAATTTTGTACTTGTTTTGTATTTTTTAAGTAAGCTCCAATATTTGTATGTTATGATTCACTGTAACCTCTGGGTACTATATAGATGTGTGCTCGACTGGCAACACCAGTTGAGATATTTACTTGCCTCGCTTACCATGTGTAAATTTTTACTTCATCGTTGTATTTTTTATTTTAAGTAGCGAGTATGTGCAATTGGTATAAAGAGATGTTTCTCTTATAATTAAGTTTTCTTTTCTTTAATTCTCGTCTAAATAAGCTACAAATAAACATGATTTATACAGAGTAATCCCGGACTTTATTTTCTTCCCACGTGGTAGCCGTACGTGACTGAATAAACCAAAGAAATGAAATATTGTATATTTATAATTTTGTTTAGTTTTAGCTTTAATACCCTCATGATAGATAAATGGCTAAAAATTGGTAATGGCTAAAATGAAAAGAATGAGAATGATGGACCAACATCCGATGAACTTAGAAAAACTGTGAATGAATCCAATGGCACTGTTTTGTTTCTACATAAAACAATATCGAACGAAATGTGCTATCTAATAAAAAATTGAGAAAATATCGAGAAGAATTTATTAAATATGGATTTATATATTGCGTTGTTAATGGGAAAGAATATCCGTTGTGTGTTAATTACAGGGATAAATTAGCAAATGAAAGTATGAAACCTGCTAAATTAAAAAGACATTTGGAAACCAAGCATAAAGAATTAGCAAATAAATCTGAAACATTTTTTAGAAAACGAGCTGAAAGTATGAAAAGTTAAATGTATTTTTGAAAAAATACACAATTCCTGAGAAGGCTTTACGGACATCCTTAGAAGTTTCATATCTAATAGGGAAAATTTTGAAACCACATACAATTGGAGAATCACTCATTCTTCCTTCAGCAATTAAAATGACATCAATTATGCATGGAGAAAAATATGGTAACGATTTAAAAACGATACCATTATCAAAAGATACCGTTTCTCGCCGAATTTCCGCCATATCACGTAATAAATATAGAATCAGTTCTGTTAAATCAATTACAAAACTCTCCTGTATTTGCTCTACAACTTGACGAAACTACTGATATTTCTAAACTGTCTCAATTAATTGTTTATGCGAGATACGTTTATGAAGAAGATATATCAGAAGATTTTTTTTATATTGTAAAAAATTGGAAAGAAAAACAAATGGAGAGAAAATATTTGAAATTATTAATAGATATTTTGAAACAACTGACCTTACCTGGACACACTGTGCAGCATTAACAGGTAGTAATAAAGGACTAAGAGGGTTAATAAAGAAAATTGCTCCACATATAGTATTCAACCATTGCATGATACATAGACAAGCTCTTGTTGCAAAAGACATTGATGAAGAATTGCACAAAATTTTACAGGATGTTGTTACTGTAATTAATTACATTAAAAGCAACAGCTCCCTAAACAGTCGTCTCTTGTCAACACTCTGTAATGAGATGGGTTCTGTGTATGAGACATTATTACTACATACCGAAGTCAGATGGTTCTCACGCGGCAAAATACTGCGACGTATTTTCGATTTGAGAAACGAAACTTACATTTTTTGGTAGAAAAGAAACATATATTGGCAAGTTCATTCATTAATGAAGATTGGCTCGGAAAACTCAGTTACATGGTTGACATTTTCGAAAAACTTAACGATTTGAATTTAAGTCTATAGGGAGAGAATACAAACATATTTTAACATAGAGCAGTAAAATTGAAGCTTTTAAGAATAAGCTGATACTTTGGCAAGGAGAATTGAACAAAAACAACAGACATGTTCCTGTGCTTTTCAAAATTTACTAAAGAAAAGAATATAGATTTCTTGATATTTGAAAACACCATTTCCCGTCATATGATAAAATTTGGAGAAAACTTTTCGAAAAATTTCCAGATAATGAATTAGGTTGGATACGTGATCCATTTTCGTTTGATATTTTTAAATCCACTATATCTTTAAATGAAAAAGAACAGTTAATTGATGTTTCAAGCGCTGCGCACTGCGCTTGAAACACTGTGCATTCAATTTAAGTCTGACTTTCCAAAACTTTTGGTTATCGATTGGAAACGAATATGCCGATTTGAAGAAAAAGACAATTAATATTTTGATTCAGTTTGCATCGACCTACTTATGTGAAATCGGCTTTTCAAAATTAGTTGCCATTAAAACAAAATATCGATCTCGATTGGATCCAGAGGATTTCCAATACAGATCCGAGCATAGAAGCAATCATGAGCTCTTTGCAAGCGCTTACCTCACGTTGAATTTTTATGTTGTAAGTTTTTTAAAGTATTTTCCATTAAAAAATATTTATACCCATATGCATAAATAAAACCATTGCTTCGTAAAATTATGTGTTTCATTCAGACCTCTAATAAGGCACAAACATAAGCGCAAATCCCCAAAAGAATTAAACTTTAACTACGTCGATGATTAAAAAAAACGTCTATTGTCTATCTAGGGGTCGCGGCAAAATAGTACACAAAATTGGGGGGGAGGAAATGAAAATAGTTTGCGCACCACTGATATAGAGTACAGATGCTGGATATTTGGAGTCCATAAGTTTAACTAGCGCTAAGATAAAAGTAAGAAACCCCTGTTACTCATAAAAGTTTGGGCAGCGGTAGCCCGGTTGGAAGAGTAATTGATTAGCAACCGGAGGATTGCGAGTTCGAATACAACCAAAGACCGTCGTGTACAAAGGGAGATGGGGCACATTAAATCCGTCGTGGCCTCGAATGTCCTCACGTTGGCGTGGTGTGGAAGTTTGGAGAGTGAGGAGCCAGCTCAGGTGTGACCTCGTCATCTGACCGTTGTTCAGAAATACGTGGTGTTATCCTCGGATTTTTCCCTAAGGGTTTGATCCCCAACCGTCGCCAATAGCCCATTGTGTTGTTCCGGTGCGACGTTAATTGAAAAATACCTGCTTACCTACCTGCTCATAAGTTTATGACAGCGCTGTGCCTCAATTGGGACAATAAATTTTCGATCGTAGAAATGCTTCGCTAAAACGAAATTTACAATAACCTCTAGTTCGTTAAATATTTTGATAAAGAGTACAATTGCCATTTTCAAAGGGAACTTAATTTCTTTATAGCGGGTGTTTCGTTGTATCGGTGGGTTGGTTTGGGGGTTTTACGGCCATATTTGGCCATGCTGCGCCAGACGTAAGACATACAATATCAAGTAATAGACATACACACTCAACAATGAAAGTTTTACTGACACAGAAGAAAGAAATACACCTGACAGGAACCGAACCTGCGCCGCCTACAATTTCGTTGTACCGGTATTCGTTATGACATTCATCTATTGTACATTATTCTACTAATCTATAGGTATTGATTCTCACCTCCTACATGGTCCCTCTCATTGGACGACGTTAACCTGACTCTAAGTGCATTAACGCTCCATCGATTTCTCGCGCCTCCTCATCCATCCCTTATTATTTCGGTGGACAGCACGAAATGAGTTTGGGGATCTCCGCTCAGTCCTTGAAAAGGAGTGGTCAGACAGATCTTTTGTAAGGTTCGGAGTGGAAGGTAGTTGAATTCAAGTTTCACTGGAGCGACGCAACGGGATAATGGCGACGTTTCCGAATCCATCCCGAAGGGAAAGATCCCGAGACAACACCTCGTCGTTTTGAATCACGGTCAGATGACGAGGTCGACGCTTGAGCTGGCACCCCACTCTCCAAACTTTCACGCTGGATGAGGGTATTTGAGGCCACAACATATTTAGCGTTCAGAAGTCTCCTCGTACACGACGGGGTTTGGTTGGATCGTGTTTCAATCCAACAACCCTCAAGTTGCTAATCCGCGGCCCAACCAACTGGGATACCGTGGCCCTCACGATAAAAGGCATGTAGGTAGGTATTTAATTAAGGTCCCACTGGAGCAACACAACGGGCTATTGACGAGTGCCCGGGATCACTCCCGAAGGCAAAGATCTAAGGACAGCGCCTCGTAATTCTGAACCACGGTCAGATGACTAGAACAACCTGAGCTGGCACTCCCCTCTCCAAACTTCCACAGTACGCCAACGTTAGGATATTTGTCACGACAGATTTAACGAGCACTAGCCTCCCTTGTACACGACGGTCTTTGGCTTGATTCGAACTCGCAAACCTCATGTTGCTAATCCATTATTCTTCCAACCGGGCTACCGCGGCCCCCATATCGATGAAGAGATTTCCATTTCTTAATGACATATTTCGATCCATTATCCTCTTAAGTCTTTTCTGTATACATGAGTTCGAATCCAACCAAAGACCGTAGTGTACAAAGGGGCCTGGTCAACGTTAAATCTGTCGTGACCTCAAGTGTCTTCACGTTGGAGTGTGGAAGTTTGGAAAGTGGGATGCCAGCTCAGGTGTTGCCTCGTCATCTGACCTTAGTTGAAAATTACGTGGTGTTGTCCACAAATCTTTCCCTTTTGGATTCCTTCCGAAATATCCCCAATAGCCCGTTCTTTTGCACTAGTACGACGTTAAATAACTACTTACCTACCTCTTTATACATGGGGTTTTAGAATTAATAGCGCTTTATGGAAATAAATAAAATATTAAACCGCTTTTAAAATATATACATTCAAATGTTAAATCATGTGATTGTCTAATGCCTATACACCCATGAGAGCTCGATGTGATATTTCTTCACTAGCAAAACTGACCAGATCTTGATGGACGAGATACCTCGCCATTAGAAGAAAGCGGACGGGGTCATGACCTCGTAATCATCAAAAAATCCACAATATCTTGATGACGAAATACCTCGTTATCAGCAAAATTGGTTAGATCGTGACTGTTAAGATCGAAAATCGTCAAAACCCCTCGGAAGGTAGTTAATTAACGTCAAACTGGAGAAAAACAACGGGATATTGGTAATTGTCCTGGATCCACCCCGAATTTCAACGTCAGGACATTTGAGGCCTCGTCAGATTTAACATGCACCTGCCCCCTTTGTAGACGACGGTGTTTGGATGGATTCGAACTCGCAACCCTCCGGTTGCTAATCCGTTACTCTTCCAACCGGGCCACAGCGGCCCAGGATCCAATCGGGAAAGAGGAGAAATTCGGGAAGTTAAGACGCTCCGTCCACGTTTCGGGAAGCAGGAGCGAATCATTAAATATTCAGCTATTCAAAGGTAATGTCTTTATGATGCGCCCGTTAGGGGGCTGGTGCATGTTAAATCTGTCGTGGTCTCAAATATCCTCGCATTGACGTGGTGTAGAAGTTTGGAGAGTGTGGTGCCAGTTAAGGTGTAACATATGACCGTGGTTCAAAATTACATGTTGTCCTCGGATCTTTACCCTCGGGATCGAGCCCGTTGTCTTGCTCCAGTGCGACGTAAGTTAAATACCTACCTACCTCTTATTTTGATGATGGAGGTTTCACTTCGAACCATTCCCGAAAACCTTTCTCCATTTCAGTCATTTCCCTGGCCGGATATTCCTAACTGAAATCGGGCGCGTTAACAAACTGTAAAAAGCGGCTCCCCGATGCCCGAATCGATGCCAATCGCAATCTTGTAACTCGCGAGCTACACGTCCTTTAATCTTCTCGAGGCCTATTCATACATATGCATGGAGGAAGCACACGGCAGTAAAGAACCGCTCTTGTTACGGTCGAGGAAATATTAATCTCAACCTGACACTCGTCTCGATTAAAATGTCGGCATTAGCGTGTTGATTCAATAGTTGCTTGATGAAAGGCATCGATTATCGGGGATGTAATTACGTGACCCATTCGAAGGGACATGATTAGTTTCTTTATTATTACATTTACAATTCAATGATGCTGATCACTCTTATTTTTAGGGGAGAAACTTTTATTGTTTGGAAATCACGCTCTGAGCGACTAAAATTTGGATGCCTCTCGTGCAGCAGAAACCACGGAATATACACTATATGGACAAAAGTATTTGGACACTGCATGTTTTTCAGAAAAAGTGCTTTATTATTCTATTTAGTGACTGGTAGGCTCTCCTTTTGCTTGTATTACAGCTGCAACACGTCGAGGCATACTTTCCACAAGTTCTCTGTAAGTCTGGGCAGGAATAGCTCGCCATGCCTCTTGTAAGGTTGCGAGAAGAGATTGTTGTGAAGATGGGCGTGCGTGGCGGTGTCGTACCCGTCGCTCCAGTTCGTCCCACAAGTTCTCTATCGGATTGAGATCGGGGCTCTGAGCAGGCCAGTCAAACAAATTCACCTCATTTTCAGGAATCCAGTCCAGCACACGTTTTGCAGTATGACATGGAGCTCGATCCTGTTGGAAGAAACAATCATCATCGCCATAGTATTACCATAGTGTATGCAAGGCCGAATTATCCAGAACGTCGAGGTACACGTCAGCGTTCATGGCACCCGGTACATAAGCAATGGGCCGAGTCCTAACCAGGAAAAACAGGCCGATTTTTTGCATTGTCCAAATACTTTTGTCCATATAGTGTATACAGGATGAGTCTAAATTGTTTTTACAAAATAAGAGGGGTGATAGTACCCATCCAGACGAACAATTATCACCATGGAACATAGGATCGCATTCCACTCTGAGAGGCAGAAAAGAGTCAAATCAGAATTTCAACATGAACTTACAACAGTGTTGGGAAAGCGAATGAACGATACCAAAAGTTGCACAATCTGATTGATTGATCAGAGAAAAACTCACAGCAAATGCTCAAAGTGGCGGCCACGCGTGTCGTTGCACAGTTCACACCGGCGAAGGAATGACTGGCGCACCCTCTCGAAGATTCTTGGTGTTGTGTTAATTTTGTCTGCGGCAACACCGATTCTCGCTACGAGATCTTCAGCCGAGTCCACAGGCGTCTGGTACACTAAAGATTTCATGTGCCCCCAGAAGAAAAAGTCCAGTGGGTTGAGGTCCGGTGAGCGAGGAGGCCAAGCCACTCTTTGGCATCGATAGCTGTCTGTTTTGAATTTTCCTGTAGAAACATAAAAGGAAACTAGAATTTAGAAGACGCCTGCATATGAATGATCATCAAATTGGATCTCTTTAAACTATCTTCCTCTGGTGCTTTGTTTGAATTGTCTCCAGTGTTAAACATATCAGAACTCATCATCAGTGCAATGACTTTTCACAAGTAGTTCCCAGGTTCACTTCACAATATTTGTTACTGTGAAATTAAGTTTTAGAAGAGGTTCAATTGGGAAGCTCTTTCTTGAATCGTTTCTAATATCCAAAACTCTGAATCCGCTCTGGGTCTTCTAGGTTTTATCTGGTAATCTTTCCAATAAGGGTTTTCTGATCCTATAAGCTTTTCATATAAAATCACAGCTTTTTGTACAAAAATATGTAGTTCGTATCGGTTTAGTTTTTGTCAGTAATAACGTTGCATCGCATGCCGAATGCTGTGAGAACAGTTTGTCGTCATTGACGTAGCCAGCTTGGAGGCAGGTTATTTAATAAATAATATAGATAAATAAAGCACGAATTTTTAAGTCATTTAATTTTGTCTTTTCCTTTATTTGTTCAATAAACATGAAAGACTGATTCAAACTAGGTGCTTTTCATGGATCATATAATTTATTTTGGTTATGATAACAAGTCTTGTCAGACATTAATTTCCTGCAGAAGTTCTCAAGCTACGCTTTCTACGCAGACCGAAATGAATTCACCGGTGGTGCCAAGTGGAGGAAATTATTGGGTTCGCCCCGACATATACATTGTCAGAATAGAGCGCTCACTGATCACACCCCCTGTCGGAAACCAACCCTTAAAAGTGTCAGTTTTTTATTGCATTTCGTAGTTATTCGTGTCAAAAGCTTTGACTGACATTCGAACCTTCAACGTTCAAAACACCCCTAAAACAATCCTTTTGCCTGAAACCGAGACGACAATAAAGCACCCAATGGACATGAAGGAAAGCTATCAGTTGTCTATATCCATAGGGTACTTTATTTTTCCTCTTTAAAGTCCGGTCCCCATCAATTATTTTTATCACCGGTAAGCTTAAATGAAAGTTTCATAGGGTTTCTATAGATGGAGCCACATGCGGATACAAGCAGCTTTAAAGAAAACTTCAGCTTTCACAGACGTATGTATGTGCTGCCATCTTCAGTCTTCCATGGAAACTTATTGCTCGGTATACAGATTCTGTAATCTGTGTATCGAACAATATTCTGTAACAGGTCTAGATAGATTTTTGTAAAGTAATATCGATATATCTACAATACACATTTGATTTGGATGATTTTGCATCTTCGGCAAGACGTTATTCGAGTAATTAGAATGTGTTTTATGAAAAAATATACGATGGGCTTGAATTGTCTAGACATTCGTTGTCGGAAATCACACCGGGAAATTTCCGAGAAGCTGGTGTTCTTAGGCAGCCGGTAGGAATTTCTCAATTAAAAAAAATGAAAATTTTGGTTTTAGACGAGGGAAATTGTATTATGCAGTAAAATGTTCAAATCAAATCACTAAATAAACTGTCCTATCCAACAGCACCATGGCTCTCTGTTGTACTTAGTGGTATTGGAGATCATGGTTGAATTACAGTCAAGGTGACGAAAAACCAAGCACCGAAGTAAGATAGTGTGAAGAATAATTTATCTTTCTAGTCATTCTATTCTAGTGTACAAGTATCACTTGTATTCAGTCTAGCAGTGATGATTGAATAACTATTTGACAAAGACAGAAATCTTTTTCATGAGATGACAACATAAAAGTATTATTTCCTTGATTTAGCGTTCCTAAATTCAAATCCTCATTTATACGTCCCCAAATGGTTTACAATTGCATGTCTTACTTTCATCATTTTCACGTTCTCTCCTGAGCCCAGTTTTACTTCCCAAGCCAATACATTGAGAATACTTTCATACATTGCTTTTTGATTTTCTCGTAAAAGGTCGTGTACAAAGGGTGCTGGTGCAAGTTAAATCTGTCGTGGCCTCCAATGCCCTCACGTGGGCGTGGTGTGGAGTTCGGAGAGTGGGGTGCTAGCTCAGGTGTGACCTCGTCATCTGACCATGACAATTGTCATTCTATGACGAGGTGTTGTCTTCGGATCATGGTTTCGGATCCCGGACCGTGGCCAATAGCCCGTTGTTCTTCTAGTACGACATTAATTAAGACACCTACCTACCTCTAAAAACCTTTTTACATTGATTTTTTATTTTTTTGCATTGATTATTTGATTGAAGTATAAGTCATGTTGGCTGGCGCCAACATGACTTATACTTCAATCAAAACGTTCGTCACACAATCCAGGCTCGAGTATAGAGCCTCGGTTATATGGTTTCGAAAGAGTCCTTTTTAACCACTTAACGCATTTACCCGTGTTTGACACGGGCGAAAGTTACCGGCGAATTTGCACATGCCCGTGTCTCACACGGGCGCTCTTCCGTTCTAGTAAAACTAGATAGGCTAGATTAAACTTATACCAAAGATGACATAAATTTATTTATCATAGATGATTTACCACTTATTTATAGATGGATATTAAGCTTATTTACCGTAGATGGCACCACTATGCACCATTTTTCTTGTGTAAACCAAGTGGTGCATTTTGATGATTAGCTATACGTTTGTTAGGAATTCTTTGTTATAAAGCAGTTGTTAGGTGTCTAAAAGGTAATATATCCATTTTTATTACGTTAAATATCATAAAAGTAAACAGTTAACCATAAATTAATTTTTACTAAGTGTTTTTGTAACTTTTTTAGAAAGTTATCTGATAATGAGCGACTGTGACGATTTTGAATATGCTGATTTATCAGAAAGTTTCAGCGATGAAAGTGATGATCTCTTGAGTGATGGAAGTGAATCTGAAGTTAATATTTTATTATTATTATTATTTTGAAATTCAAAATAAACATGTAATCAAATCGTTTACACTTTGTATAATAATTTTTTTATAACTTTTACCCCACCCTCCGCAACTGAAATCGCAAAAAAATAACTTACACTATACCTATATATATATATTCATTTTCTGTCAAAAAAAACTCGATAATTTTTTACCAGTTTTTCTGAAAAAAACTCGTGCTTTAATTGGTTAAAGGGTCTAGCTAGCTGAAAAACGCTAAATCATATATGGCGATCATTTGTTTCAGCAGTACTTGCGGCATATTGAACAATCAAGTTGGAACTAGAATCCGCATTAATGACGGCATCTGTGGAACACATTGCCGTCATTAACGCGTTTAAATTTCGTCGTTAATGACGGCAACTATGGAACACTACCACACGTTTAAATTTCCTCCTAATCGGACGAATAATCATTTTAAATCACCCCAGCCGAGTTTAATCTGTGCATCTATTGAGTAATTTCCCTCACTGTTTCTACTCTTTAGAATTAAGACAAGGGTACTGTGGTAGGTATTTTAATTAAAGTCACACTGGAGCAACACAATGGGTTATTGGTGACGGTACGTAGGTAGGTATTTTAATTAACGTCACAATGGATCAACACAACGAACTATTGGTGATGGACCGGGATCGAACCTGAAGGGAAAGATCCGAGAACACCACGTAATTTTGAATGGCGGTCAGATGACGATTAAGACAAGGGAAAGAGCTCATGTGTCAATTCGTAATGCCAATGGCGCCCACTTGACTTCTTCGGAATCGATCCCGGACCATCGTCAATAGCCTGTTGTGTTGCTCTAGTGCGACCTTAATTAATTACCATTACCCACTTGACTCCAAATGTGGTTTGGGAAACTCTCAGTTACCAATATTATCGTTATATTTGGTAATATATATCCCTCATGTGGTGGTAGGTAGTTGCATTAACATCGCATTGGAGCAATACAACGGGGTATTGACAGTCCGGTAGGTATGTATTTTAATTAACGTCACACTGGAGCAACACAACGGGCTATTGGAGACGGTCCGGGATCACTTCCTAAGGGAAAGACCAAGGACAACACCACGTAATTTTGAACCATGGTCAGATGATGAGGCAACACCTGAGCTGGTACCCCACTCTCCAAACTTCCACACCACGCCAACGTGAGGACCCAATATCTAAGGGAACAAAAGATAGACAGGTGCATATTTTTACGCAGAACTGCGTGTGGTGTAGCGAGAAAAGCTGTACAAGCAATCATTTATTGGGCTACATATCACGGCACTCTAGATTGAATGGAACCATACACGACAAGCATATGGCTGGTTCTTTTACCGTTATATGGCGCAAGGGCCATATATCGCCAACCTGAGAACATTTGAGGCCAAGATATTTAGGCACCAGCCCCCAAGAACACGACTGTCTTTGTTTGGGTCTAGTTTTTCCCTTAAGCTAGGTATTTCAATTAACGTCGCACCGGTGCAACACAACGGGCTATTGATGACGGTCCTGGATCAAACCCGAAGGGAAAGATTCGAGGACACCCTTAAATTTGAACCACGGTCATATGACGAGGTCACACCTGTGAGCTGGCACACCTCTCTCCTAACTTCCACACCACGCCAACGTGAGGACATGAGGCCACGACAGATTTAACGTGCACCATCCCCCTTTGTACACGGTCTTTGGCTAGATTCGAAATCTGAACCCTCCGATTGTTAGTCCGTTACTCTTCCAGCCGGGCTACCGCGGCCCCTTCTCCGTAAAGGAAAAAATATTTTTTTCCGTCTGGAAGACCACACACACACGCACGCACGCACGCACGCACGCGCACACGCACGCGCACACGCACACGCACACGCACACGCACACACACACACACACACACACACACACACACACACACCACCTACAAATCCAAAAAAGTTCACAGGTATAAAACAAGTTGACTTTGTGGCAGGTGCAGTTCTTATACGCAGTACTTGAGTGAACATCAAAATAATAGGCAAAGTAATTAGTAAATATATTTATTTATAAAGAGGCAGATTCCACGATTGAGGAATCGGTGGGCTGTCGAAAGGCACTTTCCAATCATCCATATTTACATCTAATAAATACCCAGAAACAAAATGACTTTCTTGAGACGACTGAAATGCTTTCGAGTACTTGAATAAATACATCTGAAACTGATGGTACCTTTCCACAACAATCACGTGACAGCTATTAGCTGTTTTACACCAATGAATATTTATTTTGTCATGGCTTTGGCAATTGAAATGCACATTTTATCGTTTAGAGCTCTATATATCACGCTAGATTTTTTTTATGCAACGAAATATCCGTTAATACGAAATTTGGACCATTTCATTAATACAGGTATTAAAATTTGATTAACGAATTCTTGTTTGAGAATTAAGAAAGAAAAATTTTAACATGAAATTTTTTCAATTGCATTAAAATAACTCTTCAAATTACATGCAAGAGAACATATATGAAGTAACATATAATTTATGTTCCATACAAAAATCAATCTTAGAATTCTAAGTCAAAACACAATAGTAAGGTTATAAATGTCAGTACAACCTAAACTAAAGTAGTAACATAAAAACTAAATTATTTGATTAAAAAAAATTGCTAATAACAATGTTTAATTTTTAGAAACTATAACTTAACACTCAAAATAGTTTCATATATAGGCTAAGGAATTTGAAATATTAATTATGTATAATCAAATTACACAAAATTAAGTACTGCATAAAATTCTAATCTTATTAATATATAGAATAATTATTATAGAATTACAGAACTATAAAAAATACAAATTTAAAATTTACTTCATCTGTTCAAAAACTTGCTTTATTCATAAGCACAATTAAACAGGAATTTAAAAACTTATTCATAAAACTTAAAAGTTCGCCAGGATATCTAAAACCACTAATGACAACCAAATGAATTATATACAAAGCTTCAAGAATGAAACCTAAACTATCGACTTTAAATTTAAAATTGGATATTAAGCTATATTTCACATGAAAAATATTGCTTACACCATCTCAAGGAATATTTTATGAATTCCTACATCTAACTGAAAAAATGCTCAACAGTTAATCAGATTTGCACTTTGGGGTGGACTTCAAAGTTAAAATGCTGGATCCCAAGAGCGACAAATAAAACAGGAATGAATTTCGATCTGATGAAGAAATAAGCAAAAATAACTTGCAATGATTGTGTGAATAACAGCTCCAAAATACTAAAACAGTAAGTACATAATCCAATTCCATCTCCATAGATAAACTTTCAACTGGTCTAGAACAAAGTCATCCATAAAGTTGTGTCAAACTACTCACGATTGTTATGGCCTTGACCGTGCACTCTTTTGGAAAAGCGAATTTCAGCTTTCCAAGAAATAATGCAATTGAATTGATTTTACGTGCCACAGAATACGAAATATTTTCCAGTGAACATATCATTCATTTCTGTGTTACAAGTTAAAACTTAGTAGACCTGTGATGCCATATGTTCCTGCATAACTTTCTCATGACTCAAACAAGAGCTTTTTTATCTCCGAAGATTGAAAAAAAATTAATGTGTGCATTTGCATCAAGAATTATCAATTCTATGAATTATTTTAGAACATAATGCCTTGATCTTTCGTTGAGTTAGTTTATTGACATTTTAAGGGAATGTAGTCAAAATAAATTGCCAAGCATAAGTTTCTGTTTGGTGGGAGTTTATGCATACTTATTTGGAATATTTGCGTATACGAATATGACCATGGCTCTGCTTGCAGACAATACTTATAATTAAATTAAGATATTATGTATCAGTTTAATTTCACAACTTTTTAAAGGATTTTAATCCAATGTGTAATTTTAAGAGGTAACTCTTAAAATCTTTATTTTAGGTTGATTTAGAGAAGGCAAACCAGTATTCTTCTAGTAATTTCCCCACCTACCACAAAGAAATCAAGTGGCAGTCTACGGATGTAATTAATCAAATATTCTCTGGACAAACTTTGAAAACATTTTAGTTTTAACTTGACATCTCTACATTGTACCAGTTGTATTTTATATTCTTTTACTAAAATAAAACTTTGAAATGCTACCCTTAATATGAAAAATTGTAACAAATTCCCAATTTTTCTGAGAACTCAGATAAGAAAAGTGATTCGATTTTCTTGCGGTTAATTTATTTTCGAACACTAGACAATATTTTGGGAAAGTTATTTTTAGAAATAAAGTTGGGTGAGGGAAAAATGTCGATCTAGTCATCTAGGTTGACATTTGAGACCTATATCTTTATAGAATCTATTTATTCTGTGACTAATGACATACATGATCAGTTAGAATGTTTAAGACACTAGATGCTCACCATTAGAAATAAACAGAGCCTTGTAAATAATAAAATTTATTATAGGCACTTGTGGTCAATGAATATATACTCATTGAAATGCAATAAAGAAAAGATCATTGTATATGAGTTCCGATTTTATGCTAGATTATGGAATGTTCTTGCTCAAATTATTTCGCTGAGTCAGCAAGACATGCAGGATAAGTTGAAAAGTATATCAAATACCCCACTTCTCCCAAGGGTATTTCAGTTTTCCAGGAGTCCTGTGTAAATTCAAGTTCTCCAGAGCTTTGAAATAAAATTCATTTCCAGTTTTCAAAATTTCCAGGCGCACAAATCCTGGAATCTATTGCAAGTGATGCTGGACTCGGTATGAAAAAACACGTTTCCTTAGATGTAGTACAAACATTTTCGATCTTTGATCTGCCGCTAAATCTTTTAAATAACATGTACAAGGTTATTGCAATGCAGCAGTGGACGACAAGAAGCTCGTTGACACAAAAACCTCCAAATAAGCTCTAGCAACCGTCCCCTGAGGGAAGCTCATGCTATCTTGAAGGTGGGAGCCATGACGGGGACAGGATCTCCCACCATCTTGTAGTGGTCTTCCTCCACTGGAGGCGGTGGTGCCATCTCTTCGGGGATGCTGTCCCGCTGCACAGGGAAGACGTTGCAGTACTGGTTACGCGACCTGGCGACATCCAAGCTTGGCACTGAGGGCGGCCGGAGGGAGGAGAGCTTGTTGGCGATGCAACAGCTCTTCACGGAGCCGAGGCCCGTTTGGCACGTGCAGGTGGGTTGCGTGCCGTTGTTGTCGTCTGGAACGGCCCTCGGGAAGTCGTACTCAGGAGAGATGCATGGCACGGTGGGGGGGAGGTCGCTCGGCTTCTGCGGCGGTGCGGAGAGGGGCAGAGGTGGAGGAACCAGGTCGTAGTCCGTTCTGGGGTCGGAGGGCGTCGGGATAATGAGTTTGGCCAGGGAGCTACTCGGCCTCGGGGGAGGAGGACGGTCGTAGTCGGCACAGGGGTCGTCAGTAGTGTGGAAATCTGCAAAAATTCAATAAATTTTAATATTTCATTTGAGCTCCATTGTTGAAAGTTTACAAACTCGCACATACAACTCTTAAAGAAGAGTGTATAGTTGATTTAAATTATAGCATTACTTTTACCGTTTTTCCGATGCTTCGCGTTTTTAAATCAAGATTTTAGTTTTCGGAAATGATGCATCATCGATTTTTTATATAAATTTTCGATGATGCATGGTTAATTTTTTATATATTTTCATAAGGAAGAATTTTTCAGTGATATACATGGCAGACACTTTGCTTGAGTGACAGATATGTAGGGGTGAATTAAAAGATTTGATATTAGGTCATAGGAAAGGCAGAAAATATTTGAGATTTAATTATCACACACTTTTCCAATCTAATTCTAACTTAAGACAAATGTAGAAATTTGCTAAAATTTATGTAGCAGAATTAAGCATTTTAATATTCTTTTAGGTAAAATAGCTGGGGACATCAATTAATTTTTGCTTGAAATTGCCAATTAGCATTGAGTTACATGTATGCATGCCAATTTTTACTTGTCGTGTTGGTGTGGGATGAATCTGTTGGAATATCTAACTGTCAACCTTATCCTAATTTATGGACTGATACTTCCTATTGAAATTCGCTGCCTTGCATAGCAACTGCGCATGCATGTCAACAGTCCAGACACATGCTCAAAGCTTTCAGAGTTCATAATTTACACTGATCACAGGCCTCATTTATGCTTTCCGTCAGAAAAATGACAAGTGCTCACCCTGGCAGATCCTACAGCTAGACTAAATTTTGCAGTTCTCAACCAACATCCAGCATTTGCCGGGCATAGAAAATGTTGCAGCTGACACAATGTCTAGGATTTCCTCCTTTGACATTGGGATTGACTACTCTGCTATTGCTCAAATGGAAAAGAGCTCACTAAATTGCTCTCAACAGAATTTTGGATCTCCGAAAACTTTCTTTTTTCCCGACTCCTCCTCGGATGTCATTTGTGTTTTTAACAAGCAGAGCACGTCCATACATTCCAGAGCAGTACATATTTGTTGTTTTCTCATCTATCCAGAACATAGCTCACCCAAGTGTATGCCACAGTGCGTTTCCTCAAAGATGTTCCATTTGGCCATCTATATCATCAGATGCTGCCAAATGGACAAAGCATTGCCTTGCATGTCAAAGATCGAAAATTCACTGCCACACAAGAGCACCTCTGGCATCGTTTACAGTGCTCTCTCAGCATTTTGACCATGTCCACCGAGACCTGATTGAACCTCTTCCTCCATCAAATGGCTACACCTATTGCCTAACCATGATTGACAGATTTTCAAGATGGCCTGATACCCAGAAATCTTGATATCTGCAGAATCTGTTGCTCAGACATTTTAATCTTGCTGGGTATTTTGGTATGGAACTCCCATAACCATAACTGACCAGGAAAAGTTTTGAGGTTTACTTGTTCAAAGATCTTATCAAGCTACTATGAGTTTGTAGATGTAGAGCAGCTGCATACCATGCGCAAGCAAATGGCTTGGTTGAGGAGCTCTAATCCCTGAAAACTGCCATCAAGTACCATGCTACTGAATACTGGTCAGATTCTACCAATAATTTTACTTGGTCTCCGGTTAGCCCTCAAGGAAGATCGGGGATGCATGCCAGTAGAGCTAGTGTTAGGAACTAAACTGCATCTCCCAGGAGAATTCTTGCTCCCAACCTAGGGTAACGGAGATTCCGTTCAATTTGCAGAAAAATTGAGAGCTCACATGCAGTTGCTCCACCAACCACCCAAGTCCAATAGTAAATGCTCTACTTTTGTACCCAATGATCTTGCTAGATCTCTCATGTATTTCTACGCAGAGATATGGTCAAACACCCGCTACAACCTTACGATGGTCCTTTCTGTGTGCTGAGCAGGACAGGCAAGATATTTGTATTGGACGTAAATGGCAAAAAGTTATCCGTGTCCATCAACAGAGTCAAACCTGCATTCATCTTGAATCCCTAAGAGCAGGACAGAGATTATCCCGAGGTACATCCATAACCAAGTATTTGACCTCCAGTGCCAGACAGATTAGCCTCCAACATGTTCCGATTCCAGAGTCAAATTCCCTGCAAAGTATCGTTGACACTGGGAGGAGAGCATGCACCTGCTATAATGATCGTTCATGTTCCTAAAGAATTCTTAATAAGATTGCTCATAGATATTTTTCCCCTGATAATTGTGTTCTATATATTGTAATGTCTGTGTTTATTTTAAAATGCTGTTAATAAAGATGTCTAGTGAATTCTCTCAAAATAAATCTCCAGATCAGAAGGATTTGTAGCATCTCACCTGATCTATTTAATCCCCATCACTGCACCAGACATACAATATAAAGTAATGGACAAACACACAATGAAAGTTTTACTGACATGGAAGAGACAAATACACTCAGGGAGGAATTCCACCTGACAGGAATGGAACCTGCACCACTTACAACTTGCAGGTTCCTAGCGCAGTGGGCATACTCACTGAGCCACGGCCTCTCTAAGGTAGTAGATGGTCGGTTTTTATGATGCTAGATGTGCCAAAGCAATATTTATTCCATTAAGTGAATGAACTACACAAGGAAAGTTTTTACTCACAGAAGAAATACACCCAGCAATGGTATGTGGAAGATTTAAAGGTATTTACAACTCAATATGCAAACAGAAAAATAAGGATGTTTTGACATTTAGTGTTTCCAATATTAAAGGGAGTCAAAACCTTTTAGGTTTGGGAAAATCAGCTAAAAATGCTTTTTAAGTTTATACGTGAAAGAGCATTTTAAACAAACTCCATAAAAATCAGTTAAGTACACTCATAGCATAACTTGAATTCTGCTTTTGCATTTCTTTGGTACTTAAAATATTTTAGGATAAATTTCTCGAATTTTAAAAAATACTTAACATTTATTGTTCCACTAATCCTAGCGGCTTGACAAGACTAAATTTTAACTAAATCACTTTATAACAGAAATTGGTTTGCAGTCATGTAATGAATGGTAAGTCTATGCCCTATTCCAGCTTTAAGAATAGTGTAAATGACACTTAAGAAACATTTTCAAACAAACCTGTGAAAGGCAAAGATGTCTTCCTGCCAGACCGGAAGTCATTAGTCAAGGTGGAGCTTTTGGAATTGGGCAGCGAGTAGTCCAGCAACTTCAGTGTGTCTTCAAAAGAGGGTTTCCTAGCAACCGAGTACTGAGGTACTTCTGATAGGCAGTCATCCAGGCTGCCGTGATGGAGGATGGGCTTGAAAGGCCGAGGAGGTGGGGCCGGAGGCTTGCTGTTCAAGGTCAAGCTTTGGAGGTTTCTTTGCAAGTACACAGCATTGGCATAACCATTGATGATCCTGTGCTGTTGATGGCACCGAGATTCATTCCTCTCCTGAAAATTCCAAAAGTTGTTCACAGAGCAAGGTTTTATAGAAGCAGTTTCCCACATCTGGTACAGGGCTGCTGTAGCCTGGTTGTAAGAGTAATGGATTAGCAACTGAAGGGTTGTGAGTTCGAATCCAACCAAAGACCGTCGTGTACAAAGGGGGCTGGTCCATGTTAAATCTGTCGTGACCTCAAATGTAAAACAAAATAGAATGCAATTTAAGCAGCTTCAAGGTTAATGGAACATTAACAGGTTCTCCATTTCCCTATACCCTCCATGTGTTGGATTCGGTGAAAACTGCGATGTCAGTGGACGACCAGAAGTCAATACTTGTTCTATTTTGATTAGAAGTCGGTCTTAGAACTGTACTAAACTTGCTAGATTACACACCAATAAAAGCAAATTTGTAGTATGTAGCGCAGTGTTAAGACATGATTACCTAATTTGGCCTCTTATCTATGTTACAATCTTTATTTTATATCTGTGGAAGTTATATCTGAATAATGTACTGTCATTCAGAGAGTGCTTAATAATGTGTACAACCATTCAAATAAGAAATTAATTATGTACTATCATTTAGATAAAAACTTCCTAATTATATACTATCATTTACCTTAGACTTTAATGATCTATCATTAAGTTTTTATCTAAATGATAATATATAATTAAGGCTCAAGTCATTATCACTCAGATACGAATTTCTTATGTGCAGGGCATGTTTCATTTTACTATTGAATCACAATGCCAGGAATGAGATGTACTGTAGCCTTGTGCAACAGTTTTGTTAAAAGGAAGCAGAATCCAGAATCTTTGCATATTTTGTACAACAAATTTCTGAAGAATGATTGCATTGGGAAGCAGTTGATTTACCTTTTTCAAAAAGATGGTCAGTGGCTCATGTCATTTGTTCAGAGCATTTCAAGCTGCAAGATTTTGAGATTTAAAAATGGAACTTCTGAATTTACCTCCAAAGCAAAAATTGAAGACAATTGCCATTCCCTCAGAACTTCATGAAATGACTGACAATTTTTCTTCAAATAAAATCGTACAAACAGGCAGGACTTCAATGCAACATATAAAAAAAAACAGTTCAAAATATTTTAATGGCTGGAACTTCTGAGGAAACATCAGTTGATAAGGCATGTCAAACTGTGTCAAGAACTGTTCCAAAAGAATATGACAATTTTTAGATAAATTCAAACTGGAAAAAAGGACAATTATCTTTGAGTAGAATAAAACAGAAATGAGACAAAAGCACTACCAAACTCGCAAGCAGAGTTATGAAGAGGCGATTTTTTTAAGGTAAAGAGGTTTTTGGTTGTTTTCGGGTTTTATGGCAAATGGGCCATATTTGGCCAAGCTGCACCAAACACAAGACAGACAACTCAATGAAGGAGGAAGAAAACGAAAAAAGTAGGTTTGGCGAGGATAAAAACGAAAGGGAGAAAAGATCACTCAGGTACCTTGGGGTTGTGATGCCCATACACCTAAAGATATGCTCCTGAGGGCTAAGGCAAGTAGGAAAACTTTATTATAAATAAGCTGGGATGAGTATTCATAAAAAACCGACACAAATGTGAATGATTATTCTGAGCAAAATCCCTGGTATTTTTCAAAATAATTTGAACACAATAAGAGTCAAGAAGCAACTGCAGAATGTTATGTGATTGCTAAAATGTTACAAGCAGGTATTAGAGTCAAAAATCAAAACTCGAATGCGTCACCAACTGAAAACATTGATGCAAGTGGAACCGAAAATAATAGATTGAATAATGAATTCTTTTTCACTTCAGCAGAAAATTCTGTGCAAGATAATCTCTCTGGATGGGTCACTATCAAATATTTAAAAAAAGTACCCTGATTTAGGATTTTAGTTATGGAATGAAAGATTCTCTGAAATCGAAAACGTGGGTGGAGCATTTATCAAACAGTAGACTTTTCTGTACCCAAATCTAAGTGGTGATGTCAGCAAAGTTATGGAAGTGTTCATTCAATTCCACCCTTCAGAAGGTGTACATACATATCAGAGAATAGTAAAAGTATTGATAGAAAAGTTTCTTTGAGGTTTTTGGAAATAGCCAATATGATTAAAACTTATATCAAAATGAGAACTATACAAATAAAGTATTTAAACAGAAAAATTAAGAGAAGTCGAATGTAGAAAATTGGGATGATAACAGAGAAAAAAGAAAATTGATAAAAATAAGTACTGTAAGTGAATATTTTAAAAAGCCTTTCATTTTTTCATAGAATTTTTAAGTAATAATTGCACATGCTTCATGAAGTGTGTTAAATTAACCTTGAAAATTGTTTCAAAATAATGCATTTTATTCAGTACTCAGAGTATCGGTTTCAGCTTCTCTGAGCATTGGGTTGTCCAGTGATGTCATGACAAAATATCGGACACGTTTTCCCCAGAATACACACAACTTTCTCCCTCTATAAACCTTGGAGCAGCTATTCCTTCCTGCACTTCAAAAATAAGACTGGCAAGAAACTTCATACATGAAAACCTTACAGACATGCGAGTTCAACTAGAAAGCCCCAGAAAATGTATGTGCACCAGTGGATGTATAAACAGCACATAAAACCATGGTAACAGGAGAGGATATGGACGTTGAAACCACTATTTAAAAGTAATGGACAAAAAGCCACCCCAAGAGTTCAAGATAAAGCTTACGTACCCTAAATTTGTTGACACGGTCATCACCAAAATCTGAATGGTGTCCACTGTCAGAGCCAGCACTTGCTGTACTCAGTCGGTCAAAAGAGGAGCCACCTAGAAAGGAAATTTTATTCATTCATATTAAAATCATTTTAACAATTTTTCAGAACTCAGACAGCTTAAGAAAAGCGAATTCCACACATTTTCAAAGAGCTTTCCCAGAAGGCATCAGAATTTCAATGAAATGGCAATATTATGAACAAACTATCCATTCAAAAGATAATATTTTTCAGTTCATTAAAAACCTAGCTATGCTAAAATATTAGTTTTTGACATTGAAATTTACTGTCATAATACAGCATCTCATCTATCTATGCTTTGTTAAGGGAGAACAGAGCCCCAAAGGAAAGTTTACTTACACAAAAATCTCCAAACTAGCAAATTAATTTAAAAACAAGAATCTTTCTGTCTAAGATATGAAAATAATGAATGTTAAACACAAAGCTTTATGTATAGAAAAAAATCAAAACGCCCCCTACGTGTGGGGTAATTGCAAGCATTAACTTTAAATAATAAGCTACACAGAATTGAATAGTGCATTTTCATTATGAATTCAATAGCACTACATCTTTAGAATGGATGTCATTATGCACAAGTATTACTTAAAATTATGTATACAATTAATCATTACATACCATGATGCAGTATGTGTAACATCTCCCCAACAAACGTTAAGCCTGTTCAAACTAAATCACATTTTAGAAGTTTTTTAGAACCAAACCTGTTATGCAATTAATAAAATCAGAAAGATTTATGGGTTTTTTTGGTGCCAGATCTGGACAAGCTGTTCTAAGCAATGTTTTTCCCAGCAAGTAAATGGTAACATACACAAGAAAAATTTTACTGACACATAAGTGAGAAATACACCCAGGATAGTTACAGGAATCAAAACTGTGCTGCTTGCAGGCTGCTAATGCAGTGGACAAACACTCAGCCATTGCAGCCCAGGATTTATGAAATTTCAGTCGTGTCTTAACCAATTAAGACAAATAAGAAATTTGGTAGCTATCATTTTTGTAATCAGTACCTCGAAAAAATGCTGTGTTCGACCATTCGTGCTTAGTTCCCAAAAATCAGTTACCTTCAAAATAAAATCATTTATGAACGATTTGATGGAGGAATGAGGGGACCCCACCATCCATCACACTTGGATGATTCCAAGTGAGAGGGGAAAACCACAAGTCAATCTAAAAATGAATTGCAATAATTTGCCTAAGTATGTTTTTGAGCAAACTATTAAATAAAATGTAAGTTGGAAACTGAACAAAAAACATTTTAAGGAACATCATTGTTCTATTACTCCCCCACTCATCTCTGGTGACACCACAAAAATTGGCACTAGCTTTCCGGTTTGCAGGCAAAGAATTGCTTTCTATACTAGTCATAGGGGTGCCATCACATTCCAAGTTCTCCACTTCAGTTCGAGAATTTCAAGTTTCACTGAATCCTACTGATATTTTTCTCTTGGTACCACCTAAGAGATGCAAGCTTTCCTTTTATTTCAGTTCCCTTGAATAGATCTTAAAAGAAATTTAGAAATTTATATAAAAATTTACCTTGCATTATAAATATTCAGAAAATTTCAGGGAGCATATTTAATTTTTCCATGGTAGGTTGGTTGTTTTGGGGTTTTATGGGGCACAAGTTGTGCCAAACACAAGACAAGTAAAATGTCAAGAGGAAACAGAGGAATTGGGGATTGAAAGCAGAAAAAGATCACTTAGGTATCAAAGGAGTTCAACACCCACGTTTACCAAAGACAGTAAGCCCCCTTTGGAAGATCATTAGTCACTCAGGTTCTTGATGCTCATACGCACCTAAAGGAGATGTCTCCTGGGGAAATTAAGCTATCAGTCACAAGTAAAGAAATTTTTCAGACTTCTTGAAAAATGTAATTACCCGCCCATGAGTTAAGGATCTCTAGGTAATTATATTTACTTAAGCTCCATAGTAAAAACCTTCCCTAAAAATTAGTTACTCATTAAAAAATGTCAAAATATTTTATTTTTTGAAAAATATTTCCCATGGGACAATGTCTCCCAAAATGAGTACATAATGCCTATGGACAAAAAAATTAGGTTGGTTGTTTTCAATCACCCAGGTGGCTCAACCCCCAATAACCCCCTCATTATAATGCACCCACCTATTCATCTCTGGAGCAAGGTTTTTCGGCAAAATATCGAATCCCCAGGTGGTTAGGTTAGGTATTTAATATCACACTGGAGAAACACAATGGGCTATTGGTAATGGTCAAGGATCAATCCCGAAGGGAAAGGTCGAGGACCACGATCACCCCAGGTGGCTCGACCCCCTACAACCAAGATTTGACATTGTGACTTCTGGCTTTTCCCAAAGCTAAAATCACCCCTGAAAGGGAAGGAAAAGATTTCAGACTGTGGATGTGATTCATGAGAACTTGACAAGGGAGCTGATGGCGATACCAACAATCCTTACTTTGTCCCAAGGTGCCTACATTGAAGAAAGCTAACTGCAGAAAGTGGTACAATGTATCTTGTTTCATATTACATTTCCAAACAGACCTCATACTACAACTTTTTGAGGGCAAAAATTTATTCCTTTAATATCCAGGAGAAGAATGAAGAGATTGACTTCAAGAGAATCCTTACTTGAGCTACTCGTGTTGGAAAGCACGCTCAACGTGCTCACGGGTCTGATGGTGTCGGGTTCTGCACAAAGCCTGTCAGAACAGTTCGAATCCTTGGAGCTCCTTCGACTCAGGTTGCCCTGGAAAAGAACAGAACTTTAAATTTTGCTTCAAACTACAATGATTACCATAAGTGCAAAGTCTTCAGATTTGGTCATTATCGTTTAGATTAACATTGTTTCAACAGTAATATTTTCTGAAAATTTTAGTGATTAGTAAGGTTTTATAGAAGGTCCAAAAATGGACACTGAGCCAAACATCAGACTGAACAAGATTCTATGAATTAAAATTAAAAAAAGCAACCAAATACTAATAGGTATATTAAAACTATACATGTTAACAACATGAAAATAAATATGCTTTAATCAAAACTACAGAAACAGTAAACCATAGATTAAAGCATTTGCTACATAAAAAGGCAAAATGTGGAATTAAAAAACATTGGCAAAGATGTTGATTTAAAATAAATCTACTGATTGATTGGAAGAACAGTTTTGACATGACACTTTTGCTGTGACTGACCAATGAAGGGAAAGGGTTACTCATAGTCAATGGCAAGATCAATTGCTTATAGCATAAAATTGATTTCCAGAATGAGTCATTCAAAACGGACAGAATAAGTTTAAAAATTCATAAAATTTTTAAATTTAAAATAGAAATAAGGAATCCCAATTTGTAAGAACATTGATGTTGATGATTGTCCCTCTAATAAGTAATGACACCTTATCAACTGGGCATTTAGAAATAGCCACAAGTTCACCATTTGTAATGCCAAAAGCCAAAGAGGGCATTAGAAAAAAATTAAGCTGACATTTTGTTTATTGGGTACATTGCCAATTAAAATATAACTAAAAAAACTAAAACAAGCACTTATTTGTGTAAAGGATGCAAAAAGATAATGAATCTAGAATAATTTCATTGTTTGCCAATGTACGGCTGCACATAATTTGGAGTCCAACTTATAAATAGCAGTTGTAATATTGAAAAAAATTTCAAATACATTTTTAAGACATGTTTCTTTTAAAAGTCAGGATTGTGAAACTTCACTGTCTGAAGTCTACTCCAAATACAATACGTTTTCTCTAAAATACAGAACTGTTTTCATGGGATATTTTTACAATTAATTTTATGTAAAAAATTATATCAGTTTACTCTGATATAAATACTCATGTATGCTCATAACATTCACTAAGCATTTATTTACCAGGAAGCTTCCAGCAAAAATTACTTGAAAAATCAAGCAATAGCCCCAACTTTTCAGAAAAATCAATTAACTTAACCCCAACCCTTGATGTTTTCTTTGATGATTTAATAGTTTGAGTTTTCATATGTCAGTTATAAAATTGCTTAAGTTTTTAACTGTTTTCTCTTGTATATTTTAATTTTATTCTTCTTTCTCATCCTTTTTGTACTATGTAATTAAATGCTTTGTATTTATACAATGAAGTTAGTATTGCTGAAAGAAAGTACATGTTGCATGATTTATACTTCTGATCTTTTTCGCTATCATGTAATAGGAGAAATCTGTTTGACAGTATGTATAAATAATGGGTAATAAAAGTTAAAAATATATAATCGTTCTGGAAAAGGAATATAGTAAGCATGTCTACATTAAAGCCCCCACTGCTAAGAAAGTTTTCTGAGTATTTAGTGTCAAAAGGCACCTTGGAGTCGATGCTTTCTTTCCTTCTTAACTTGGAATTGAGAAAGTGGCGCAACTCTGAGAAGCTGGAGGAATGCTTTTTGCTCAACTTGGCCTTCTGGGCTTTGGCATACAGGTTCCTCAGACCATCCAAAGTTCCCTGAAATAGAGAAACTTCACTTATTTCACAATACAAAACAATCAAAGGCTTATGCAGAGATAAAAACAGCCAAAGTGCAAGAAGGAAAACTTGTAGAGCTATTTTGATTACTGTAGTCCCTGAAAAATTCCCCAGAATTTAAAAAGGACAATTTTAAGGAATTAATATTAATTTTAAAAGTTGCAATTTTTTCTAAATCCTCAAAACCATGAAATTAATTTCATAAAAACTGACTACATTTGTGTGAACTTAACCTGTCAAATGATCATCAATACATAATTACTTCAAAAAGGATTGTAAATGTATCACTTTTATGTGCTTGGCTGCATCGGGTGCCTTTGATTTCCTGCAAATATACATTATTTATCTTTTATTCTATCTTATATATTATTTGTGAAAATTATTCCAACACAATTCTTCACATAAAATAGATTTTTAATTAATAACTGGAAAGAAGAAAAACTGATTGCACTGTAGCCAATTCCTATCAAACTCAAACAAATAATGGATTGTGAACAGATGTAGGTATAGGCAGGATCTTTCTTAAATAGAAAAGTGCATTGAAGGGGCATATTATGGGGATTTTAGGCACTTCGAATTTGCAAAAAGGTTGAATCAAAATACATAATCTATTAATACCATTAATTCCTATTTATTCCATGTTCACACTAATATACATATATATGATATGCATTTCCAAAAGTGTTAACGGTTAATATGGTTGGAACACCCTTTGAAGCAATTAAACTTGGAACAATCGGCCCAATAAAGCAGTAACCACTTTCATTAGCTAAGGAGCAACAGACCCTCGTCTGTACTAGATGCCATTGACATGGGAACCAGGGAACTCTGGGTAGGTATTTTAATTAACGTCGCACTGGAGCAACACAACAAACTATTGGTTACAGTCCGGGATCAAACCCGAAGGGAAAGATCAGAGAACACCACATAATTTTTAACCACGGTCTGCTGATGAAGAGGGAACCTAAGATATTCCCAAGTTCCTTGAAAATCTTCATCAAGTAGAAGTTCACTGCGGACTCAACCCACTCTTCAAGCGACAGAAAAATTAGGGCCTTCATAAATCCTTTTCAAGACCATTTTTCATTTAAGGCCACACTTAACAGATCAATGTAGATGAAAAGCATTAAAATGAGAGACCCTTCCCTGCAAATATTAAGGAGCAAAATAATCCCCCTACAACATGATGAACTTAATGATGAAATGTACATAAATGCATAAAATATAATTAAATGGCAGCTACTTTTGTACAACTAATAGGTACTGAAAAAACTTTGAACAGGGAATGCAGGTGAAATAATATTAAATTATTGTAAAACACTAGCACCATATTCATTAAGCTTCACAGAAAAAGCCTCGCAAATACAAAAACTTCCAACAAGTGAACAAACCTTTGCTTCTACGTCTGAGACTTGGTAGTAGATCTTCCACTCATTGTGAAGCTTCTCCACTTCTGTCAGCGAAGCTCCCTTCTTGTATGCCTCCATGATCTCAATCAGTTTGGCCTGGCTCTCTAGAAGACTCAGCTTTGCTTTTTCTGAAACATTACATGGAAGCATTTATACTAGTGCTCGACTGTCATTTTCGAAATAAAAGTATGGCTCAAAGTGGAACCAACAAGGATTTATACTCAGAGCCTGTTGAACGAGCTAGAGCTAGGGTTCTGCATAATTCATATACAACAGAATTCTAATAAATAGAGGTGTTTTACAGATTTAAAAGCCTTTGTTCTTGTATTTTCTTGATTTTTTACACAAAATGGCATTGTTTCATGTTTTCCTAATATTGTGTTTCCTCACATGACTAAATAACCACAAGAATTGGTTAAAAGAATCCTAGAAAAGATTCCAGTGGTGAAGGTCGAAAGTAATTAGAAGTCATTCAGGCTGCAGAATGAATGTGAGCTCCTCAGAAGGTAAAGGCATTTTTTGCTATTGAGCCATTGCTTTGCATATTTTAATGGTTACAAGAAAGAGAATTTTTGGATGTACTAACTCCATTTTTCATCTGTCAAGTAAATTTTAGTTTCTTTGTGAAATTTCAGGAGATTAAGAGATGCAATGTCCTTTTATTTAAAGTGTATTCCAGTGCTTTCCATAAAAATTAAAAGGAATTTTTCAATGCTTAAAACTTGGCAGACCAGAAAATCATTCTCTGAAATCCACACACATTTTTGTATTGAAGAAATACAAGTTTAAAGCAAACTAAAAATGCTCAGTAATTTTGTTAATAAAATACAAACTTTTAATTTGATACAGGAGCTGTGAGAAAATGTTACAGTGCCCCCATTTGTATTTTTGTTCACTTTTATAAACCCTACTTTTCATTAACAAAACAAACTTTCAATAATAAAGAGATACTGTAACAAGTTAAATTTAACTTTTTTAGGAATTTTTTATCTTATATAGAAAAGATGTTTAGTTTCTACACATCTCTCTTCAAGCATTTGCGCAATAAAATTTATTTTTCAGGTCACTTTTGTTTACTAGGAGTTTTAGTAGTTTCTAGTTCATAAATGCACATTTTACTGAACACGTTTAAGTAATTATTAGGTCATAGAAATTGTTGCCTTATTTCTGACAAATACAGAAAATAAACATTTATAATAATATGATTAATAGATTATGCATAGCAATAATACATTAGTCCTAAAAGGGGGTTTATTAAAAAGAGCATGCACTGGTATATCCCATAACATTACACATGATACAAAAGGTAAACAAATCTCAAAATTTAAGAAACATAATTTACAGAAATTAAAAGAAACAATCTATTTATTTAAATTCTGGTTCTTAATAAGTGTGGATGATTCAAGTTCTACAATACTCCAAATACTAAAAGTTATTCACTTTAATCCAGTAGTTCCGTTCATTATCATATTTAAAAAATCTTTGAAAAAAAATCAATATAGTTCTAATTGTTGTGACATTAATGTTATACAAATTGACAGTACAAAAATTGGTTGATTATTAAAGAATAATTAAATGAAAATAAAATCTAATGAAAAATAATTCTGGCTAAAATTACTGGTATGCACAGTACTCGGAAGTTTCACAAACTAAAAATCAAACTGATTACAAAATAAAGATTGATGTTCTCAAAAATTTTGTAACTACATTTTACCATATTGACTTAAAACTATAATTCAATCAAATCATTTGACATGGTCTTGCATCTAATGGAAGATGTGAATAAAAAGTTACTTGCCTGCACTGTTTGTGTTTTTCATGCCATCCAAATGTTCTTCAAGAAATACATTTTGACATGGCTCTATGTTTTCTGCAAAACACAGGATGCAAAAATTAGTAGATTCAAAAACCATGAGTAAAACATTTTTGAAAAGTCCAGCCATCAACCTCTTCAAACTGGCACCAGTATAAAACATGTAATTATATATATATATTTATCTTTTCTCACTCAACTGAAACATCCACAGAAGGCAGTGGAAAAATATCCAGCCAGACAATATTGTTTGGTTGTTTTTAGGTCTTATGGGGTTGGTTTTGTGGCACAAGAGCCATATTTGGTCATACTGTCAAACACAAGACAGACAACATCAAGTAATAGACATGTACGCACAAGGAGAACTTTACTGACAGGAGAGAAATATGCCCAGGGAGGAATCGAACCTACACTGCATACTATTTGTAAGTTGCTAGTGCAGTGAGCATACTCACTGAGTCACGAATCCCCAGGTCTTATGGGGCAAGGGCCATATTTGGCCCAAGCTGCGGTAAACACAAGACAGCTTCAAGTAAAATATGTTATGAAAGGAGAAAAGAGGTATTGTGGAATCAAGTTGTGTGATGAAATAAAAAAAGATAGCTTGGGTATCATGGGAGCGTGACTTCCATGCCTATACACACAAGACAGTAATGTACACAAGAAAATATAACTTAACTAGAATACATCGGGCCCATGAAGCCTGTGCACGCCTAAAGGAGATGTGCCCGTGATGGCAAAAAGGTTAATATAAAAAATTCAAGATTGATAAATCTAAAATAACCTTTGTGAGCTCCTTTCATCTTCATGTAATCGCACTCACGCTCATTTGTTGTGTTTCCAACTTTTCTGTCAATAGGAAGGTGGAGCACTGGAACGGGTTGTGCAGGTATGTCGTAGTAGTCAATGGGATCACTTTTCTTAACGTCACTGTCTAAACCTAAGTGAAAAAGATGGATTACCAACTTCCCTCAGAGCAAGTCATTTTCGTACACAGGTGTAAAAGTATTCATACCGCAGTAAATAATCAAAAACATCAGTTTACAAAAGTAATTTAAATTTCACTAGCTATTAAAATTTGTTAATTAATGCATTTCATCCCCTATATAAAATGTACTAAATATAACCTGCTGTGAACAAGTGTCCAGTGGGGAAAGAATTCAACTGAGACAATTTTTCATCAAACCTGCTTTTCTGGGATGCTGTTTTCATTGATACAAGACTGAGTTGCCTCACTGCCAGGAGGATCAAGACGTCCATATGCCTTTCAGCAGCCTCAATTACGAATATGTGTGCAGAAGTTTTTCAATTATGGCAATAATAAAATAAAATCTCAATGATAAACATGTAGCATAAATGTCAACCTCGAAGCATTACATTAATACAAAAACTTCACTTCATAATATAGTATTAGTTATGTGATTTCCAAGTTCTAGTAATCGTCTTAGGACCCATTAACTGCAAACTTATGGAATTGTAGTGAATCAATCCAACCACTCTTTCCTCCTCTAGTTCTGCGGGATGCCACAGCAGCAAGCGACGCTGTGGTCGCCTTCTACGCCGTCCAATGAGACGGAGGTGAACCGTGACGTTTTTCGCTGAGGTATAAAATCTCTCGTTTGCAAGGAAAGAAGCAGTGGGAACGTGGCCCAGAGTGACGAGAACGGTATTTGCCTGTTCTGTTGTGTTTCCTGTTGAAGTTAAATAAATGTTATTCCTATTAGTAGTCAGTGTTATTGAACACGCACCAACAACCACTACAGAATCATGAAGTCTGCAGATTTGTTACCAAGAATTATTCGAATATATCACCATGCATCCACACTAGTATCTATCGAGATGTTTCTGGGAGAGGATACGGGAATTGCTTGTGTTAGTTTGCACTTGCTTTAATCAAAAAGAGAAGACAGAAGACATCAGATTATATGAGATAGCAAATAAATGGTTCCCCATTCCACATGAAGTTGAAGCTATCTAATATATTTCTCCTTTCATTTACTATTTTAATATTTTTCCAACATGGTGGATTACAACATCACATACAAAACTGGCATTTGTACAAGTGAAGTCTGAAGAATCAATTTTCAAAAGGTGAATTTCCACAAAATTCTGAATTTTTTTAAGGTCACCTAAAGTATCTTGGCAGCCCCATTACAGGACTGCAACCAATGTCATGCCTGGATATGACAATTTAAAAATCTTATCTTTTAAAAACTTACTAGTTGCCTGGTTATATGGAATCGGCTTCTCAATGTCGGTCTTGTCATGAATGTAAGTTATCTGAAAGAGAAAAGTTTGAATACAGTTCCAAGTTTTAAACACCAAAGAATTTAGTTCTAAACATTTCTTTACAGTATGTATGATATTAATATCATAAGTGCAAAATAAGTTTTAAATATTCATTTTAAGAAATCGAGTTTTCTATTCACATTATTGAGGCCAGACTCAAATATTACAAACTCTTGCATGCATTGGTAACAGCGATTACAAATTATAATTTATCTAAAGATAATTTTGATCAGAAATCACTTGTAATGCTATTTCGAATTTTTGAATGTCAAGTTTTTGGAGTGAATACACTTTAACTTCGAAAGCAGAAAGACAAAAATTTTCAAGAAATGCATCTTAAAAATCTACAAAAATTGAATTTCCTGTTAAAGATAGTAATGACCTATTTTTTGAAGACTGAAATATTAACCAAAAACTGAGAAAACAAAAAAATGTAAAATATAGGGAGATATTAAGAACTAAAAATAATGTAATCAAAAGATACAAGCACAGGTGATTTGTAAGGAAACAGTAGCTAAAACTTCTAAGTCGCGAAAATTCCCAAAAATAGTACCTTTGGTTGAAAAATAGCAGCAAAAGTGGCAACCTTGTTAAAAAATTAGCATAATTTCCCAATAAAGCCTGATGGATGCAATTCATAGAAGAAAAAGTAATCCTGGTGCTTGCCCTTTTTTTGTGCAATTGCTACCGATTTGGCGAAATGTAATGCAAAATGGTGCCAAACATATCTATTAAATTTTGATAAATTATCGACTTTCATCAAAACTTTTGATTTGTTGCATATTTTCTAAAAAAATTTTGCTTGGAGAAGTAAGAAACATTTCGTACAAAAATAACATCCCTGTCAAAGGAAATATAAAACCTTAAAATTAATTTTAATTTTAAAATTTATTGATCTTGATACAAGCAAAGACGTGAATATTTTACAAATTAGGTAAATTTATAACAATGTCTCGCAAAATACTGAAAATGTAAGTGTTGTACTGGGAACGAAACAAAAAAATTTGCAGATCAGAAAGAAGGTATGTGTGTTGTAAAATTCTTCTATTGTTCAGAAATATAGCCAGGATTTTGGTTTCATTTACTTTTCAAATTGAATTCAGAAGTAAGTTTATGAAGAAAACAGGGTCAATAGTTACTGAAGTAGAATTAAAAATTACAAGTTAAAGTAAACACTTCACTGATAACTTTACATAAGACATGTGAATCAAATAAATCTAAAAATAAAGCAAAATTTTATAACCACAGTAGCCTCCTCTCGATCATACTTCTTGGGGAACAAGAAAAATAGATAAAATGAGGGCTGAGAAAAATGTACTTTTTAGGGAATAAATTACAAATTATATATTAAACCACATGTTTGTTATTTAAAATTATGAAAAATTGGTTTAATGTTTTTGTACATATGGAAGAATGAATCTATGCTCTTTTTTCTAACCTTCCTCTAAGGGTTTGACCCCAATGAACCTCAAACTCCTCAAATGTGTCCACAAATACACTTCAGTTTCAGGTCCTAATACCAAAGATAAGAAAAATTAAAATCAGTCATACCAAAAAGTCATCAATAATCGCAGCCACTTTGTTATGGCCTTCGTGATTGGCCACCTGTGCTGGAGTCAAACCACGAGCGTTCTTCATTGCAGCTGCAGTCTGGGATCCAGGGCACTCAAGCAGTTCCTTCACTAGTTGGAACAGGCCATAGCGTGCAGCAAAGTGAAGTAGTGTAGGAAGTTCCTCTTTGGCTGGAAGGAGGTCCATAGAATTAAGCACAATCAAACTTAATTAATACATTTTTAAACTCAACAAGCTCTGCATACTTTTTGGATGGTTGTTTTGGATTTTATGGCACAAGATTCAGAAAAGGAAAGGCTGCAAACACAAGATAGAATGCAACCCAATAAAAAAAGTTGAAATATTTATAGTAGTCAGACCAATAATAGATATGAAATGTCAACTAAAAGATTAAAATACAATAAAAGCAACTAAGTTTAAAATATTGATTTAAAAAGGGTAAAAAATGAGTTTTATATCGATGGTAATATTGCCAACAGATGCATACTTTTTGGAAAAGCAAATTAACTGATGGCACTGCCACCTCTTAGCGAAGATCCAACTACTAGATAAAAGTACAAAAAATGTCGTCACTAAAAAAAATTTCTGACCTGATCTGATAACATCGTTTTCAAAACATTTGTTTAAAATTTAATGTGAATATTAAAAGAAAATTTATTACTTGCTGAGAGGAACTTACAAGGAAGGCAGCTAGAGTGTTAGGTACTGATATTGAATGATTTGTTGGTTGATTTTGAGTTTTATGGCGCAAGGACCATATCAAATATGAAAAGAATTTCTGTTTCAGCTATCTAAGGAACTTTTCCTTTTTAGTCAATTTGTCCCTCCTCCAAATAAGCTTCAAAACAGTCTCAGATTTAAATTAATCAGCCTACAGATTTAAATAAATTGTATTTTTTAAAGTTTAAAAAAATAACATTTCACAATATTCGCTCTTCAAGCAAAGGAAAATTAGAGCTTTTTCAAGTTATTTTTGTTATAAGGCAACATTTCAGTGGTTGGTAGGTTTTTATGGTGCAAGGGTCAGACCTAAGTTTTTTTTTCATCAAATAGAAAACTTTACATATGTCATACACATATGTAAAGTTTTTACTGACACAGAAGAGAGAAATACACTCAAGATAAGGACAGGATTGAACCTGCACTCCCTACAGCTTGCAAGTTGCTAGCACAGTGGGCAAACTCACAGAACCATGATGGGCCCACATTTCAGATTCCAACAGATAAATTTTGCGCATACACAGATGAAGATACTTCCACAAGTGATAAGTTTGGGTCTCACAGGCCTAGATTTAAAAATGTAAATTTTTTAGCTATAACTTGCATATTGCTCATGATCTGCAACTCAAAAATATATTTTTGAAGTATCTATCTTAATGTGGGAGAACTACATTCCTTCATGCAGAAAATATCTGAATTCAATACTGAACTGCTAGTTAGTTATCCCACTGTTGATGACCATGAGCGATATATAAAGCTACTGATTTTTGATGATTCTTGACCTTGGGCGACACTTTTGGAATGCAAGTGAGATACAATAGTGTTCTTGTAAAATTAAAGCTGAAACAGGTGGTAGGAGTGGAGTTTAGTGGAGTAAGCATCTTGGGGTAAAATTAACAATTTATTTTTACAATTTGTACAAATTACAAGAAAACATTTAGAACGTAATAAGACAAGGACCACATTGAAGTCGAGCACCTAGAAGGAAGCGATAGAACTCTTCTTTTTTACAAAGAAAAGGGTTATCAATTCAATGATGCAATTGGTGACATGCCAAAGATTGAAAGTTTATGGCGTAGTTGATTGTCAACATAACAATAGTTCAGCACTTTCAACCCGCTAATAGTTCAATTTGCTACAAGGCTTTTAAAAAGTTTTTAAGGACTTTCAGAATATCTTTGGCTTTTTAAGGGTTCTTAAAATCTAGAATGAAAACTTTGGCTTTTCTAAGGCCAGTGGGAACCTTGTAATTATTCTGTGTTTATCCATTAAAGTGCCGAGAATGAAACAAGGTGGTTGTTTCAGCGAGTCACTGAAATTGCATACAAATTGCAGCAATTGTTTCTTTACATTAACAGAACTGTCTAGTTCTGTGGCAGACACCAAACCAGCCCCAAGAACACTTACTTTGGAATCTATCTTCTTTGGCATTAGAGTGGAACATGTTAAAGCCGGACTTGGGTAGGTTCTTCAAGAACACTGTCGTCAGCTGCGCATCTACTTCAGACAGAGACCCCACCCCCAGGGTGTTGCACAGGAACTCATAAGGAGAGACGATGGATGACAGGATGCTGAAGACTTCACCCAGCTTCGAGACGCACTTCACGGAGCTGATACCCATCAGGTCTTCGCTGCTCCACACGTACACGTTCACCATGTTCTGCACATGGATCAATTCGTCTGCAGAAAAGATTCAGTGTTTGAAAACAAATTTATTCTTCCAAGCAGGAAAAAAGCTTACAAACCGCCAAATGAGTGTTTTAAAAATGGTTCCAACATGAATCTGGCAAAATAATTTTGTTTGCTGCTCCTCAGTCAATTTTAGCAAGGGCAACATATTTCACAAATGATAAGTATGTCACGGCAAACAATCAGTTAAATATCAGGTGTTCTGAATGAAAAATGGCTAAATACCATTAGGAGTTCTTTCATGCAATATTATAAAAGAAAATAATTAGATTAATAATTGAAAAGAAAATTTGCTGCTAAAAATTTAATTTTTATTCTCTACACAATGATATGAGTCATCATCAGACTGAAAATACCAAATTGAGGAACAAATATGCATTGGTGTAACTTGTGTTGTAAATGGTATGAAAATATTTTCTTGTGAAATAAATACTAATGCAAGTTTAGGGATGATTATTTTCTATTAGCGCTGCAACTAGGGACTTTTTCTAAATCTCCTACTCTACAAGGGGTGATACTGTTGGCAGAGGGCCCATTACAATATTCAATGTACTATGCAGGCCAGATCAAAATACTAACATGCATTGCATACTGTGAGCCAAACAAATATTGAATTACAATCAACTTTTGATAATTTAGTTTAAAATGTACATATTTTTGTAAAACTAAGAACTTTTTCAATACATCTAGTTAATTATCAATCTGTCTAGTACAAAAAAGTTGGCAGATTTGAAATTTGTTTTTCATTATATAAATTAGGCTTTATGCAAATTGCCAATGAAACATCTATCCAAACAGAATGAGCAGGGTCATACCTGGAATAACAAAGACTAGTGTATAAGGATTTCTTTTCTTGACTGGGACCTCTTTGGCTCCATTTGCTTCTAGAGTTATCCTTATTTTGACACTGTTGTCCAGTGGTTTGGCTAGTATCACATAAACCTTTCCATTTCCCTGAAACAAAGAAACAATACTTGAAATAAAAATCAGAATAAGTTGCAAAAATTTATTCTGGAACTAAATTCGCCAAAATTGTTTCTTAATTTCCCCCATTTTCAAAGTACAAACAACTGGGGATGCAGAATCTGCTCTTCTATGACTAGTGCATCAATAAAAGGTGGTACTGATTTTTTGAATAGCTGAATAGCCAAGCAAACCTTGCACAATGTGGCAGAAATGTCAGTATATGGTTTCTGCCCACCACTTTCATGGACTTGGAAGTGAATCTATGTTTCAAACAAAGATAGTTTTTCCCACAAAATTTGGATTAAATATTTTAGAAATATAGTAGCATAATATATAGACTCAATTTTAATACCAAAATATTTTATTATAAATTGAGGACTGAAACATTACAAGATTCTAATAACTAGAATTGTAGCATCAAAATAAAAATTAAAAAAAACTTGGATGAAGTAAGGTAGTTCTACAATACGTACAAGAGATATGTTTTTAAAACAAAATTTTTAAAATATTTTACTACGATATAAAGAAAACAATGATGGCACCACTATATTAAATGCATGGAAACATTTTTTTAAACCTTGGATTAAATAAAATTATTTTTTAAACTGCATACAAACACCAATCAGACTCATTCCAGGTGCACCCACCATTTGGATCATAAAAAGAAATATTTATCTGTGAAGAGGAATAATATATTAAATTAATTCCTTTGCTGTCTCCATATCCAATGTTCTGCCCACAAGGTAATATCCCCAAATAGGTAATGTTCCCAATTGGAGACACTACGCTCATAGGGACCCATTTCTTCGAAATATATTGGAAATTTGCAATGTTTCCATGTCTCATTAGTACATTAAAAGGCGAATAAATAACTTTGGAAGGAGAGGAACATCAAAGATATTAAACACATTCATAATATTTGTCTCAAAACGAAAGACAATTTAGAGTTTCAAAAACAAGTGTACCTCCATCACTTTCCTTGGGACTATCTTAAACTTTGGTTTGGTAATCCTTTCGCTTTCTTTGGCTTGAGCAAGTGAGTCTTGGATCATATCGATGACACTTCGCACCATGTTTATGTCTTTGTCCTTAGCTTCTAGATGGCGCCACTCATCATACGAAATCAATACGTTCTGAAAAAGTTTTTACGGTAAATGAAACGTTACGGAGAAATTGATACAATTTGGAAGATAGGAAAATTGACTTAAGTCGTCAAACAATAAGTTGTTTCAAAGCATAAGGAAAAATCTGCACATTTGATGATGCAAACTAATTGTGTCTCTTTCGGGCAAAAGTTTGCCTTTGTTGTCATTAATTTAAATTTGGGGTTTGAAAATTATTTATAAATTATATTTACGATTTTTAAGTCTTTTCATAATGCCATTTTCAAAATCATAAGGATCTTTCAGTTTTTCATCAGCTACAATGATATATTATTCGCATATTATTGTAATTTGCCAATTACAATTTTGATGTGCTTTGTATTTACGGAAATGTACGGTAAATTCGTAAGACGTATTACATACGTCTTACGAATTATTCCTAAAACCCCTAGATAAAAGTACTAACTTTTTAAGTTTCTGAACATGTAACTCGCCATTATCAGAAATTTATCAGACTTATGGCGAAATTCCCGTGCATTGTAAAATCATCTTCCTACAATTTTCAGCAAAATTTAAAGCAATACTTTTTATTTTATTTTCCCCCTCAAGTACAATTTTCAAAATGTAAAGGTCTACGGGAATTAAAATTTCAGTCCCGAATGGAATTTTGATAAAAGAAATTTCAGTATTGGCCTTTCAGTTTCATGACAGCAAACAAGTAATCGAATGCTACACGCTACAGTTTAGCATTGTTAGGTGCAGTGCATAAAGTTTTTTTGGGCCCCTAAATTGGAAAAAAGGGTTACGTTTTATTCTTACTACACTTATTCTATGTACAATCACTCGTAGCTCGTGAAACAAGATAACTGAAATTTCAAACCATTTTACCTTCAGATTCCAGTTTTAACCCTCCTGGTCGTTGTCTCGAAGTGGCAATATTAGCAATACTGACCAGATCTCTATGCACGAGATATCTCGTCATTAGCAAAATTGGTCAGGTTGGGTTGTGGGGGTTTTATGGCGGGAAGGGCCATATTTTGGCCATGATGCGCCAGACACATAACGTAAGACATCAAGTAATAGACACACATACAATGCAAGTTTTACCGACACAGAAGAGAAATACACATAGGAATGCACCTGACAGGAATCGAACCTGCGCCGCCTATAACTCGAAGGTTGCTAGCGCAGTGGACATACCCACTGAGCCACGACGGCTCCGCAAAATTGTTCAGATCTTGATGTACGAGATATCTCGTCGAAACCACTTGGAGGGTTAATTTGGCTTATTTCCTAGTTTGATTTTGTTTAGAATAAGGCTGTGAACAAATTCTAGTGTATATTCGTCACTGTTACACAGAAACATTGTTCAATATTTTAAGTTATTTCAAAAGTTTTTCCAAGTTCTCGATCAAGACATTGTACAAATAAGGTCACTTTGACCCAAGGATGGCCCTATAACCCTCTCCCTTTGACCGACTCAGTCTCAGGTAATTGTAATGTAGAATAATTTTACCTTTCCGTTCACTTGGGAAACCAGAAGAGATCCTATAAAATTGTTTGGAGATTTCAAACACTACCAGGATCAGAAACACGTGTTCACATTCATTAAGCCTAATTTATGTAGGATTTGACTGATCTTTAAAAAGGAACTAATAGAAGAGCCAACTCTCTCAATATAAAACGAAGCCGACTCTAAACTAGAGGAACCAGTTTTAAAAATGTCGCCAATAAAATGCAATTTAATTTTCTACAGTATCTGGACATTTCTAGTTTTGGCTCTATCTTGAAAATTAAAAATCATTAATTTTTTAATGAATTAATTAATCCACAGAACAATCATGTGAGTGGAGAGTTTTTCAAATGACTGCGTGACTAATATTTTCGATTAGTTATACTTAGAACTCCATTGGATATCGTCGCCAAATTTGAATCCTATCGGTCGCCAAGATGATCACATGCGCTTATCAATTTCCGACTCAAATACAGCACAACTTAAACATGAGTCACTTTTTTGGTTCGGGCCACGGTAGCCCGATTGGTATTCAATTAACGTCGCACTGGAGCAACACAACGGGCTATTGGCAAAGGTCCGGGATCAAACCCGGAGGGAAAGACCCGAGGATAACACCACGTAATTTTGAACCACGGTCAGATGGCGAGGTCAACACGTGACATGGCACCCCATTCTCCAAACTTCCACACCATGCCAACGTAAACTTACTGATCGAGCCAAAAATCGACAAAAGCGTTGTTCGCGAGGCGAATTTGGGACAGTATCTGTTTCATTACATGCTGCAGTTTGCTAACATCAATGATTTTCAGGGATGCAAAGAGGAATTGTGTATTTCAAGCGGATAATGTTGTATGGGAAACCATTTTTATAAGATATTGTCCTCAATTGAAGGATGCAAGGTAACTACGTAAACATTACCAAATTTCTGTTTCACTCAAAGGTATTTTTCATGAACATTCCAAATCATGTCCGGGTCACCACCAGTATCACTCACCTTGACGGCGGAAAGAGCATCGGAAGAGGCTCCGCACAGCATGGCGATGGTGCGCGCGGGCCGAAGCAGGCGCGTGAACTGGACGCAGTCGGCGGCGCGAGCGTCCAGGAAGCGCACGAGCGCGGGCGATAGGATGAGCAGCACGACTCGCGCGTCGCTGAACAGGTGGGCGCGGCTGACGCCCAGGGGAAACGCCATGCGCTCCACTTGCTGTCGGTGCAGAGTGACGCCCTCCAGCTGCCGGGCCAGATATGCGTCCCACTCCAGCACGTCCTCCGCGAAGATGAACGTCACGTCCGGCGACTCCATCTTCGACTCTGAAACACAAGAGAGAGGCAATTGAATGGACGTCGCACTGGAGCTACACAGCGGGCTATTCAGAGGAATTGCTATTCATCACAAAATTAAAGTTACCGATAAATGTTAATGCGATAGCAGGTGGTAATTTAATTAACGTCGCACTGAGATCCGAGGACAATGCCACGTGATTTTGTAAAACGGTCAGATGACGAGGCCACACCTGAGCTGGCGCCCCACTCTCCAAACTACCACACCACGCCAACGTGTGCGGCCACCACAGATTTAACGCCCACCAGCCTCCGTCTACAATGACGGTCTTTGGTTGGACCTAGTTTCGAACTCGCAGACCTTTCGATTGCTAATCCATTACTCTTCCAATATTTCTGAAAATATTGAGGCCGCTGTAGCCCACCTCAATATTTTCAGAAATGTTTCATTTCGGGTAGGTAGTTAAATAAAATCGCACTGCAACAACACAATGGGCTATTGGCGACGGTCCTGGATCAATCCCAAGTGAAAGATCCTAGGACACTTCGTCATTTTGATTCACGGTCAGATGACGAGGTCAGCACTTGAGCAGGCACCCCACTCTCCAATCTTCCACACCACGCCAATGTGAGGACGTTTGAGGCCACGACAGATTAAACGTTCACAAGCCCCCGCGTATACAATAGCCAATAGCCCGTTGTGGTGTTCCAGTGTGACGTTAATTAAAATTCCTAACTACCCTGCGTACACGACGGTCTTTGGACAGAGTTTCGAACTCGCAACCCTCAGGTTGCTAATCCATTACTCTTCCAACTGGGCTATCTAATTATTATTATAAATGCTAATACGATAGCAGAGATGCCAACATAAAATTTTCAATGTTTCATTTCAGTAACTGCATTTTATGTATTAACTGCTATGTACAATCGCGGGGAAAAAACGAACCACCCCTCTTAATTCGAGCAATTTTAACAGTAGAGTATTCAAAGATGGCGTTCGACAGCAACTAACGTTTTTTATAAATTCAAATGCATAAAATCTGCATAAGGGTCGTCTTCATATATTAAATTGTGCACCCTTCAAAATTTCCAATAGAAATCCCCTATTTTGACACCAATTTCGAATCCATATCAAAATTTAACTTCAGATACCAATTTTCATGTCACTAGGTCTTACTGTTTTTAAGTTATGACTACAGAAAAAGCGAAGTTTCTGGTGATAAATCAGTTTCTCGGACTTATATGGATATCTTCCTAAATAATATTTCTATAGCACTGATATTTTGTACCATGTTAATGTTAAGCAACCGAAACAAAATCCATCTAATAATTTAATAGTTTTTAGTATGCAATAATAATTATCAAATTAATATTTGAAAATTATGAAATGGAACCTTACTATATTTTGATAGGAATCGATTCGGAAGGGCTTCAAATATGACCATGCAAAATTTCAGGTCATTCCAATTATTAGTTTTTCGCGTTACATTAAATTTTCCTCATTTTGGCTACTTTAGGAGGCAACCAAAAGTTTAAAACACGTCTGACAAACCTAAGAAATGTTTTTAAATTCTTGAAAAATAGTTGGAAATTTCATTTATGTTAATCTGAAAACATTGCCTTTTACCAGTTACGTGTTGTATAGATGAACTCTACTAATCAATTGAATGACTCACTACTCACTTTTTGAATGATCGGAATAATAGTTCGATTGTATTAAATAATTGTAGGTAGGCTTTTTGGTTGTATACATGGAGACAAACGCTAATTAAAAAAATTAACATTTATTAAGAATTCTACAAAGACGATACAAAATTATACGGAACATCGATCAGTACTTTATTCGTTTCGAATTGTTCTCAATTCCAAAATCCTTCTTTTATCTCATTTTAATCATGGTTACATTTCACAATATTATCGTTTGAGCTCGTATCATAAGTATAATTCTCGGATCGGTTGCACTTGCATAATAGATATAATAACAATTCTCGAATAGTTTTCACTTGAATACTAAATATGATTACTCTCGGATCGTTTGCACCCGCTGACAAAAACGTTTGAAATAATATTCAAATTTGTAATTCGGGTAACTATAACTACAAATTAATCTCGATCTACAAATAGCGATTTTCAAGGTCGAGATGATCCCTGAAATTGACAGCAACTTTAACATTAAATGTCACCAGATATAAAGATAGCAAAGTCGTGAAATTTCATATTTAGACTAATTTAGCTATGCGGAATCTGATTAAGGCATCAAAACGGTGTTTCCTTTGGAAATTTTGTTGTTTGTGCAAAATTTTACATGAAAACGGTCCCTTATGCGTTTTTTTTTGCATTTAATTTGTAGTGGACGTTATTTCCTATTGAATATCTTTGAACTTTCTTTAATCTTTATTATTAATGGTGTTCGAAATAAAGGGGTGGTTTGGTTTTTTCCGTGACTACATTATTTTTCAATGCTAATATTATATGGCCCTTTGTGCCATTAAAACCCCGAAACCAATCAATGCTAATATTTGAATCATTTTTTTAAATTAAATTTGACATTTTTGTCAATATTTAGATCCTTTCTTTTCTGCACTGATTCCATATCAGAGAACTATTTTCATAACATATTTCAATTTTGTGTAAAACTGAAATATTCTTTCCCGAGTATAAATATTTTCGAAAGCTGGCAGAATTTCCTAGTTGTAGATAGTTTTCCAAACAGATAAATTCGGTTTGAATATTCACATTTCTGACACTGAATCGTCATCTGACCGTGGTTCAAAATCACGTGGTGTTTGTTGTCCTCGGATTTGATCCGGACCATCGCCAATAGCCCGTTGTGTTGCACCAGTGCGGCATGAATTATAATACCTACCTACCGACTGTTTGTCAATATCCAGATACGTCCTCTTTACGACTTAAGAAGCGAGTTATAACCTGACTATAACATCGCCAAGTTTATAGCAGTCAATTCAGATCGAAATACGGAAGAGAAATGAGGTTTTCTTTTTAACCAAAGTCATTTTCAGCGACAATAAGTACACCACTGCCAGTGTTACACGATTTATTAAGGCTGCCATCAAATAAGTTTCTCCTTCACCAGATGTCATAAAACTATCTAGATTTTTCTTTTGCGGCAGTCAAATTTCGCCCGAAGATGTGCTCATTGGTTCTCGGCGAAAGACCTTCGATAAATTTGACTTTGCAGAACACCGTTTTTCATTTGAAGGTGACACGAGCTCTGGCACTTTTTCTAACCGTAAATGGAACACATATGCAACCATACCAACAAACATTTGGCCTCCTCCACTCCGCAGTCACGTGGTTCGTGTACACGGGGGCTGGTACACGTTAAATCTGTCGTGGCCTCAAATGTCCTCATGTTAGTGTGGAAGTTTGGAGAGTGGGGTGACAAGCTTAGGCGTTTTCTCGTCATCTGACCGTTGTTCAAAATTACGTGGTATTGTCATTGATCTTTCCCTTCGGGATTGATCCCAGACAGTTGCCAATAGCCCGTTGTGTTATTCCAATGCGACGCTAATAAACTACCAACTACGTGATATAACCAAGAACCATAAATAATTTGTGAGATGTATCAGAAAATAGCACCATAAGCTCTCGTTCGAGTGCAAAATGATTCATTGCAGCGACCACTTCTTCGTAAGACCGAGCACATTTCTGTCCGTTGGGACTATATTAACCTTCCTAGTGGTTATCTGGACGAGATATCTCGTCATTAGCTAAACCATTAGCAGATCTCGATGGACGAGATACCTGGTCATTAGAAAACTGACCAGATAGTGATCTCGTCATCATCAAAAATTCACCAATTCCTCGATGGCGATAGATCGTCATTTGCAAAATTGGTCAGATCTTGATGAACGAGATATCTCGTCGAAACTACTTAGAGGGTAAAACTCCGAAGTTTGAGAAATTTCGTCACATTGAAATTACAGATCCTATTTTTGCCTTTTACAGATTTTTGGAGATTTGCGAGTCTTCGATGTCTGTTCACTTGATTCAATTCCCACGCTCATCCCAAATGTCGTGGTGTGGTAGTTTGGAGAATAGGGTTCCAGCTCAGGTGTGACCTCGTCATCTGACCGTGATTCAAAATTACGTGGTGTTGTTCTCGGATCTTTCACTTGGAGATTGATCCCAGACCGTCGCGAATAGCCCATTGTGTCGATCCAGTGCGACGTTAATTCAAGTTACCTATCAAATCCTATTTTTGCCTTTTTTTAGAGGGTTTTGGAGATTTTGGCAAAAGCTTGCGAGTCTTCGTCGTCAGTTCACTTGATTCAATTCCCACACTCGTTAGAAGGATCCATGGAAGTAGGCCAGCGAGAGTGAGTCACTGCAGAGTTGCCACTCCCCGCGCTAGTAATCTGCTCACTCACAATCTGAGCGAGTTCCACTCAAGGACACGATCTTTTCATCTTCCCACAAAATGAGTTGGCGTAACAAGAGAACCGAAGGGACAACCCTTCTTTGCTTGATTACTCAGTGTAGATTATAACTTGGTACGATGTCATGTGGTGTGTGTTGTAAGATAAGAGCTTTTTAGGACGAATACACTTGAAGAGGACATGCAGGAACACACACATCTCAATGTTCACACGGAACAAAACATCCCGGCAGAAATGATTTAACAAGACAGAGCATGGAAAAGACCCTGCGTAGAGCTCCAAAGGGAGCCAGCACGAATTCTGAAAATAATTTCGGATAGGGCAGAACCTTCTCTCCCAGTTTTCCATTCTAATCTAGGTAGGTATTTTAATTAACGTCAAACTGGAGCAACGCAATGGGCTATTGGCGACGGTCCGGAATCAAAGCTGAAATGAAAAATCCGAGGACAACACCAAGTAAATTTGAACCACGGTTAGATGACGAGGTGACACCTGAGCTGGCTACCCTCTCCACACCAGGCCATCGTGAGGACATTTGAGACTACGACAGATTTAACGTACACCAGGCCCCTTTGTACACGACGGTCTTTAGTTGGATTAAAACTCGCAACCCCCCGTTTGCTAATCCGTTACTCTTCCAACCGGACAACCACGGTCCCTACAATCCATAGGTATGGAGAGATTCTATTTGCGAGACTTCAATTAACGCTGATTAAAATATGTTCAGTCAACATATTTGATTGTTCTATAGCATTTAAAACATTTTCAGAGAGGCCCGAGTCCTGTGGTCCCCTTCTCGGAATAAGTCATTGGTGACTTATATCGAGAAGAATGGACAAGACATTTTTCTCCTTTCGTAATATCTTGTCTAATCCATTCAGACCTAGATGGAGTCTTCGCTCGCTTTTGCGACCCATCAAAATTCTATAACACTAAGTGAGCATTTCGTTTGCAAATGCATTCAACTATTTTAAGACTAATGTCCACGATATCTCCAATCAAGGGCAAACAAAGCTTCGTTTTACATCTGTTAAGCAACGGTATCTATTTTCGAAACATCGAGAACATTTCTGCGGGTCCCCTATTTTTTCCAATACGTCCCTGGCCAGCAGGAAGTACTGTTTTCTCTCGACTCTCCACTGCCATCAAAAACCACCACCCCAAATAATAATAGAGGGGTCGTACTGAGTTACACCTTGATGTTGTATGTCTTGTGTCTGGCGCTGCATGGCCAAATATAGCCCTTGCGCCACAAAAGCCCCAAACAACCTGATGTGGCGTCCTCCTAACAATGTAATTTGCCAAGTGAATCCAGTCACACCATCTGATGGGACTTTAACATGTGTCGAGAGCACAGATCCAATAGAGGATAGATTGTTTGTATCAGATTTTCAGATTCAGTACTTTGTGATGTATCAGATTTATTTGTCAAAATTTAAACAAGTTTACTACTCTTCAAGCTCATTAACCCATGGGTGCACAGATGAAGAAGATTTCACACATGCTAGGTTTGTGTCTCATGGATCCAGTTTTCAAAACATCCATTTTTTGCTAACCTATGAATATTAGACAGTCAATTTTTAATTACTCTTGACTTAGACAAAAATCAGTGATCTTAGTTTTTGAATGCAGGTGTACCAAAATATGCATGTTCTTTTTATTTATTTATGATCCACGCCCTACCCGGCTCACCACAAGGTTTCGAGCCCAGGCAAGGGAAGGGCGGGGAAAGGTTTCTACCCCCAGCATGTTCTTGTAAAAACTAATTATTTTTTAAATATTTTTAGACTTCCGACAGAAAGAAAACTATTTCCTTAAAAACTGAAATGAATAATCATGCCTTCTGAAGGCCTTGCTAAAACGTTTCCTAAAATAGACAATTTGCTTTTCATAATCTTTCTCCACTTATAGTATTTCTGAAACTGAACGTACGAAACCTTGTTAACACTGTGTTAAGAATAAAATTATATGCTATCCAACAACTGCAATTGCACGAATGCAAACTAGCTTAAATACATTACTTCAACAATTGCATATTTTCAAATATGCAAGTTATGCTGTTTGAAAACAGAATGCCATTTTTTACACTATGAAAGGGAGGTAGCATTGAATCCAAAACATCCCCTCTCCATCTTTGTTTTTATTAACCTTCATTTACCATCATTTCGATTGAGGAATCTGAATGACTGATTCCAATCAAAATCACTGAAGGAAGAAAATAGCTGAGAAAGTAAAAGCATCCTGAAACGAAGTTTCCTGCCTCGCTAATGTTATAACAGTATTTCTCTGTATTTCAAATGATACATTGAACAATGTGGCTGACCTTTCAAAGGAATCAAATATTCAGTTTGTTTTCGGGAACCTATAAGTGGGAATTTCTGCGTAGAGAAAAAGACACCTTTAATTGTGTTGTTGAACCAGGAAAAGTGCATCTTGTAATTTCTTTTCTGTGAACATAAACAAGAGTTCAAAATAACTCACATGATATTCTACGCTGCGTTATTTCAACACAGTCAAGCTGGTCCAAACAAGTCCTGGCAAACTCAATTCATTCCGCGGAACATTGACCAAATTTTCACCACGATATAAAATAAATATTTTGAAAACAAAGCAAAGAATTTTTTCTTTTACCCGTCTTAAATTTATTCATGACTGTTTTCGAATTTTTTTCATTTTTAGCTCCATTTCAGTAATTACTGAGCATTTTAACAAACTTTCTTAATTTCTTTTGAAAAGCAAATAAGTACGAAATCCTGATACACTTGGAATGTAACAAAACTTCATAAACGAAAATTAGACGTTCCTTCTGATATTTACAAATACCTTGTTTTCTTTCCAAAGCAGATCTTATGCAGTTTCTTCCAAAACAGCGTTGTTTATGAATAGGGTGCTTCTCTGGAGAAAAGGTAAAAATTACAGAATTTTTCAAGGACCTTCAAGAATCGTGAAAACCCAGAGCCCAGATCAGAAATTTCATATTTTCCAACGAACGCATTTGAGTTAGCGGCCGTGGCATGTCACAGCGGCATTCAAAGTTGAAATGCAATCGTTACTAACAGGTGCAAAAAAAAAAGACTCGTAATAGTCTAGCCAGTCCATTTCATGTGGCAATCGTAAGAGGTAAAAAGCACCCATACACAACGCGGAATTAAGGAATTTGAGAAACAGCGGTTGAAAATCGCTATAACGGACGAAGAAACAAAATCTCGTTTTTCCGATAAATCGTGAAAAAACACTGCAAACTACTGAATCGTTTTCGTCCTCAAACACGTAAATGAAAGGTAATCAGCCCCAACCATCATTGCAAGTACTTTTTATTATTATTAAGAAGGAAATTGCCGTTTCTCGGAAATCCGAATGTTTTCCCGTTCTCAGGAAGAATCGAACACATGCCGAGAGAGAGACTGGCTGTATCGACCCCAAGAATGTACAGCTGCAAACACACACTTGAAGCCATCGGAAATTCTTTTCGGAAGTCGTCAGTCGTTGGATATCGGAAGTCTTCCGGGTTCAAAAGCACAGCGCGAAAAGAATCGTCGAACCATTTGTATTTAGTAGCCACTGTAAAGTACTGGGTCCAGTTAGTTTGTAGTCGAAATAAAATTAAGGGAAATGCTTAAAAAAAATTTGCACCATGATGTATATTTGGAATTCAAGAAGGAACTTTACATTACAGTCTATGGGATACATAGACCTCGGTCCCTCGGCTACGGGCGCTGTAAAAAGGGATTACATATGCTAAGGGAATCAACTAAAGCAACCGAACACCTTCTGTCCCCCGAGATCTCCGTCCTCTCTCTCGTCCCTTCATTTAGTACCGAGGAACAGTTCATTAAATGAGGGGGTCACCGAGTACCCCTTAAAACCATCTGGACTGGAAGGATATCTTCCAGAAGGATAGGTTGACACTTATACGACGGGCGATCAGGGGTTGGTTGGCTTTATGGAACAAGGACCATATTTAACCAATCCGCGCCAGACTCAAGACAGTTATTGTGGAATAAAAGGATGGAGAGGAGAAGATCGTTTGGGCATTCCTGGGGTCGTGACCCGATGTTTACCAGACACAGTAAATCCCATAACAAAAGAGATCACTAGGGTACCTCGGGTTCGTGAAGCCCGGACACACCTAAAGAAGATGTGTCTCTGAGGGGCGAGCGATCAGGGAAGACCTTCCGGTATTGGCTCTCGACCCCAACCTGTTGCTATGGTGTTAGTTACATCACGTAGCGAAATGAAACCAGCTATAGACAGATGAGGAAGGTTTGTAACACGTCGACAGAGCGAACAGATGAGAGTGCTGCAGGGAAAATGGGTCCAGATCAAATCGTTTCTATGATTTGTTAAAATGGCAAGCAGTTGGCCGAACGTAAATGACCCCTGTCATAAGCTGAAGATATCACCCATTGTATTCATTCAAGCCAGATATTCAGGATTTATTTTCTTATTTATTACAAAACTTGTTTTCCCTTCAGTTTTTCCAAACATTGGGCCGCGGTAGCCCGGTTGGAAGAGCAACATAATAGTAACTGGAGAGTTGCGAGTTCGAAACTAGGTTCAGTCAAAGATCATCGTGTACACGGGGGCTGGTGCACGTTAAATCTTTCGTGGCTTCACGTTGGCGTGGAAGTTTGGAGAGTGGGACGCCAGCTCAGGTGTTCTCGTCATCTGACTGTGGTTAAAAATTACGAGTTGTCCTTGGATCTTTCCCTTCGGGATAGATCCAGGGTAGTCACCAATAGCCCGTTTTGTTGCTCCAGTGGGACATTACCACCTACCAAACATACATTATCTAAGCATGTGCCGAGTTTATTCTGTCTTGTTTTCATAAAGTAATGTAGCATAAAAACCATTTAAACCTTTATTTTTGAAGGGCCAGTGTATTAAAACTTCACTACTTTTACTTGACATTACACTAACATAAATATGAAATCAATCCAGCAAGCGCTGCTTCAAAACAGTGTTCTTTGAAAATCTAAGATTCAACTAAAGTATAAAGATAATCAAGCAGTCGAAACGTCTGCACATTTCAACCGATTAACATATGGTCTGCTTATTTGCTCTGCTCGACAGATTCATGAATGAATAGGGCTTCGTACAAAAGAAAACGTTTTAGAATAATGAAATGACTTAATATTCCAATCCCCTCAACAAAAACAGATGAGTGTCTTCCACATTTCCGAAGCTCTGCAGGAAACTTCGCAAAAAAAAGGAGGAAAGGAAGCGGTGCGTCGTGACAGCTGTCAACAAAAGCCATTCAGTCTCCCAGCCGGTATTTTTAACTCTAATTGTCGACACGCCCCTGACATTCGTCAATCTTTATGGGATTGTTTACCCTACGAGGTGATTTCGCGTACGGATTTCAATTTCCTAGCCGAAATATTTTGCACACACAGATGACATGAAACAGTGGTCATTTTTGGTACACATCAGATGGCTACGACATGAAATAGGAACCGTGGAGGAAAACACCCGTAATTTCCAACTACGGTCGGATGACGAGATCTACACCTGAGCTGTGCCGCTCCACTCTCCAAACTTCCACACCACGCCAACGTGAAGACATTTGAGGCCACGACAGATTTAACGTGCAACAGCCTCCTTTATAAACGACAGTCTTCGGTTGGATTCGAACTCGCAACACTCCGGTTGCTTAAACGGTTACTCTTCCAACCGGGCTACCGCGGCCCCTTGACAATTTGGAACAATCCGGCAAATGAAACAGCAGTCATTTTGCTCAGTTGAAGCGAGTGTATCTTTCAGAGCCAATATTTTATCAATTCGGAAAATATTCAAATTGATGGAATCCTCCAAGAGGTCGACGAGATATCTCATTCATTAAGATCTGACCAATTTTGCTATGACGAGATATCTGGTCAAGATATTGCCAATTGTTTGATGTCGAGATCAAGATTTCGTCAGTTTTTACATACTTATCTTGTTCGTCAAGATCTGGTCAGTTTTGCTAACCTGATACCTCGTCGTGACAACCATCAGGAGGTTAATACACAAAATTGCACATAAAAAAAATTAAGTTAGGTTCCGAACTTTATATGAACAAGTAAAATTCGTTGTCTCACTTTATTCATTTACAGTTAGAGCAAGGGGTGATTTGACACACGTTCCGGATAAATCTCGAGAATGAGAATTTTGATAATCAGAATATACGAAATCTTTCCTGTCATGTCACCGCCAGCTAGCGCTGACCCTTCCATGATCCTTTGCACCCCTGGGTCGAGAACGAACCAAAAGTGGGACGAAAGGAAGACAGGGTAGGTAAGTAGTTAATAAAGGTCGCACTGGAGCAAAGCAACGGGGTATTGGCGACGGTCCGGTATCCATCCCTAAGAGAGAGAAAGATCCGAGGACAACGTCTCTTCATTTTGAATCACGATTAGATGACGAGACAACACCTGAGCTCGCACCCCACTCTCCTTTCACACCACGTGAGGACATTTGAGGCCACGACAGATTTAACGCGCACCACCCCCTGCGAACACGACGGTCTTTGACTGGATCGAGTTTCGAACTCATAGCCCTTCGGTTGCTAATCCTCTACTTCCAAACGGGCTACCGCGGCCCTATGTACTGTTTGGCAACCTGATTATTATATGACACGTGTGTATCTTTATCTATTACAGTATCGTTTTATATGTAACATATCGTTTTATATGTAACATACTTAAAAAGTTTTTTCATTGCTAGTACAGTGGTCTCTTTATAATCCGGCAATTCGCCAATCCGGCCCCTCCAGTGCTCCGGCGTTTTGAGAAGGGCTGAGTGATATCTTGGTGTTAAAACGACTTCAAGAAAAAGTGTTATTTCAAGCAAAAAAACAAAAGAAAATTGACACTTTTTAGACCTGATAACGTAAACCTAACGCAGGCCTAGTTATTGTTATGTAAACTGCAGGAAAATGCAATATTTTGTTTCGCAATTTCTTTTACAACACTAATATCCATTTTAATGTATGTACTTCGTAATATTTTGTGCAATAAACATAGGTTTTGCTATTAAAATGAGTTTTTTTTTTTAAATGAACCTCCACTAATCCGGCGTTTTCTTTAATCTGGCAGTCCTTTGGTGTGATATCTGCCGGATTACTGTAGTTGGGACCTAGTTTCGAACTCGCGGCCCTCCGGTAGCCAGACCCTTCCAACTGGGATACCACGGACTCAAGGAAGATAGAGATTAGAAAAGAGGTTGTCGCGTTCGTTGTTTTTGTCGCAATGTTTGTATCGGTCGCTATACCTAAATAGATGTTACTTTTATTTCAAATTGGAATAGCGATTGTCAATTGGCTTACCAGTAACTGAAAGAGGATTGTTTGTATTCAAACGGAATAGGCCAATAGAAATAGACCGCTTTGGGCATCTAAAGATCCCCAGCACACGACAGGGAATTGAGAACGCGACAAGTGGATCTTCGGCAAATTTCAGTCCCTGAATTAGCCACTAACGGCGAGTTAAGAAAGCCAATCACTGTGCGACAGCGACATTTAATGGCCGGAAACAGGGAGCGTTTAAATCCATTACCCTGTGTAACTCCGCGTCAGCTGACAAGATTTACACATTCGAGTGAAATAATTCCTCTCGGAAAAACACCCGTTAAAACCCCTGGTGCATTTAAGAGGTATGAAAATAAATGATCTCGCTCTCGAACCACGCTTTAATAGCCGAAAAAAGAAGCTCGACGGAGAAAAAAATGGCCGGCCGGATACTGCCCGCATGACAGGAAGCCAAGGAAAACAGACGTGAAGAAAAAGCAGCGGAAGATACGAGAGGCAAAACACAGCTGCGAGCGAAAAAATACGCTCGAAAAGGGAGGTGCTGTGTTCCTAAGGCATGTCGATTCGGGATAGGAATAATCGAATGCTTTGGGAAATCGAGTGCTGAGGAGCCGAATACTTTCAAAAGCAGGAATGAAGACAGAAAAGAGGAAAACTCGCGAGGCAACAAAAAATTACAAAAAGTGATTGAAAGATGAGCGCGTCAAAATTAATTTGCATCATTGATTTTCTATTATTATTCCATGTGCATATTAATTCTCATGTCGCCTTCTGAAAATCAGTGCACCTCCATATCGTAAAAGAAAAAAATGTATTTATTGAAAAGACTTTGGGACATGGAAAAATGGAGTGGTTTCATGTAAGCTGAGGCACAAGGCGAACACATACACATACTGAAATTACAACTATTGATCAATCAATCGAATCAATCCTTTACTTAACTCTACTCATTTTCGTAAACAAACAAAAGCAGAGGTTCCCAAACTTTGACTCGCGGAGATCTTTTAGAATAAATTTTTATGGCTAAGCTCCTTAGGCCTACCCTATGTTTCACAAGTTAATGGTGTTTAGGAGCAGTGTTATAGGGGAAGAGGGGATATAGATAGTAAAGATATATTTAAACAATTGCGCAATGTCAATACAATGAAATAATATTTTTAAAACTTTGAAGTTTACCATATCTGAATTTAATCTCGATCGTGGTTCAAAATTACGTGGTGTTGTCCTCGGATCCTTCACTTAGAGATTGATTCCAGAACGTCGCCAGTAGCCCGTTGTGTAGCTCCAGCGCGACGTTAATTAAAATACCTACCTACCTAAATTTATTCCAACTACCACCAATACACATGATATTGTCAAAACTTGGCCGTACAAAAAAGTTCAATAAATCAAACCATTTGCGTGACAACAGATTTTATATTATTGGTGAGAAGAACAATAAGGTTCATACAATAAATCCAGTTCCTTCAATTTAATCATTACATCCAATTCAATTCAAATACATATTCGTTCATTACTTGTTATTCGAATTTTTTATTATTCATTATAGAAAAGAATTCCTATTTAATTTTATTATAGTGCAACAGTAGGCCTAAATTAGACAAACATAAAACAACGTATAAACGTTTAATGAGACATCTGTGGTTGTATTTTTTTGCAAAATTTTGTTGCACACACGACAGAGTATGCGCGACAGGCCGGCTACCCGCTCAGCCTCATCGTCTATCCGTCTCACGCCACAATAATTTTACAGCTAGTGGCTGCAGAATGACCAAGTGCTAGAAGAGATGCGAAATTCAACTTGGCAAATTTCCTTTCAGAATGTAATTTCTAGTTTTCTTATTTTGATTTTACTTTTTGTTTCTCATTGTTTATTTTATTTAATTTTTATTTATTTATTTTCCTGAATCGGCCCCCCAGATTGGAACCACTGAACTAAAGAAACATTTTAACAACCTAATGCGTCTCTACACCTCTAGCCCAACCGAAAGAATTTTGGGGTCTGGGAGGTTCAAGTCGCCCCTGGTTCATGGCATTCTGCGAGTGTAGTTAATAACTCGAGAAATGTTTTGAAGGCGAATACTTTCAGAAAGAATCGAGTGCCTCAGTGAATCGAGTACTTCCGAAGGTCCACCCTCTCTACAGAGAGCGGGTACCACGCGTGTCGGGCGCATGCGCTGGGTTTTATTGTCCTTCGACGGATGTTTCGTAACAAGGGGGCCCTAAAAGGGGCCCTCTTGCCGTCTTCGGAGAAATTACGATGGTCATAAACAAAGCTGTAACAGGAGGATAAAAAAAACGTTTTTCGGAATAGTCCTGTCGTCACTCTTCTCCCGAACACTTTCTGCCCTACCCCAGTCACCATCCAAATAAGTCGGCAGAAATCAAGATAAAATGAAGAGAAATGAAATCAGAACCAGTGACTCAGAAAAGCATTGGGGCACAACGAATATTGAAACATTTAATTAAACGAAGGTAGCTTTTTTATCAAAAATAAGAATTTTTCATTCCAAGTATCTTAGGACAAAACAAGCTTAAATTAAATTAAAATAACAAAATACTTCACAATTTTGTATTCACAATGAAAGCGGTTGTCACAAGTACTGGGGTAATCTGGATAAAAATGAAACAAATAGGCGAATTTCTAGAAACAATCTATTAGACAACATTAAAAAATTAAACACGGAATTGGTAAATTCAAATGTTTACAACAAATTTGAAAATATTGGTCAAGGGAAATTAGATTTCTTTTGATAGTAGAAATCTCATCATGTTGGTGGAAAATCTGAGATATGTGAAATATTGCATGGAGCAAATCTACAATTCGTAATTTAATTTAAGTATCAGAAGACAAATTTGATTGAAACAAACTATGAATTGATGTCTAGAGTGTATCAGCGAAGAGAGGTATATATCATCGGGAATATTCGTTATATCCTTAAAACCAGACAAGTTAAATTAACTTTTGAAGCTCAAAAGTTATTTAAAAGTCTTCTAAAGCTAAAATTATTAAAATATTGACTTCCATGGTCGAGTATCTAGAAAAAATTCGTATATAAATAAAGCGTATCAAGAGGGTTTAAAAGAAGAGAAATCTGTAAGAGGACTACAATAATCAGCTTCGATAATTATGCCAACTCTATTATATTTAAATCTAAATTCAATAAATTTTAGTGATGAGAGCCAAATACAGAAATTGATCTGAAAACTCCAACAATAAGATATGGCACAAGTTGGGAACCACTAATAATTAAATAAAAAATGAAATAGAGAATGAGAAACAAAAAATAGAGAACTAGAATAAGAAATTAAAAATTACATTCTGAACGGAAATTTGCCAAGTTGAATTCGCGCCTCCTCTGACTCTTGGTCATTCTGCTGCCACTAGCTGTAAAATTATTCTGGAGCGAGACGGACAGACGACGAGGCTGAGCGGGGAACCGGCAGCTCAAAGTTTTTAAAATATAATTTCATTGCATTGACGTTGCGCAATTGTTTAAATATCTCTTGACTATCTATCCCCTCTTCCGCCCCCTGTAAAACTACTCCTTAACACCATTAACTTGTAACACTAGGGTAAGCCTAAAGGGCCCCCGCAATAGAAATTGATTCTAAAAAGGACTCCGAGTTGAAAAGGTAGGGAACCTGAGATATGGTGATGGTAGCAGATGGTATGAATCCATATTTGTGCTCTCTTGGCGTTGGAATTGACATTTGGTTGATTGTATAAAGGTCAAATTTATATATTTAAGTTTTTTCAAAGAAAAGTTGAGTCTGAAAAATGGGGTTATCGTCAAATTTTGAACTTTATCAGGATAACGATCCTATGCATATCTTCCATAGCTGTAGGTTATTTATTAGACCCGAGACCAAGTCCAAAATCATCGTAATTCCTGTACCAAGTCCATAATTCGAATTTATTAAAAAGTATTGAAGATTATTTGCAATTTAGAATTAACATTTAAAATTTCTTGCGAAAATTAACTTTGAGAACTTCCTTGCAGAATGGAAGGGGGAATAGAACTTATAATTTCTTGTGAAAATCATTTAAATGTAGGTAGAAATTTTAACTAACGTCACACTGGAGTAACACAACGGGCTATTGGTGCCCGTACGGGATCAATCCCAAAGGGAAAGATCCGAGGATAACACCAGTAATTTTGAACCACGGTAAGATGACGAGGTCACGCCTGAGCTGGCACCCCACTCTCCAAACTTCCACACCACGCCAAAATGAGGACATTTGAGGCCACGATGAATTTAACATGCACAAGTCCCCTTCGTACACGACGATTTTGGGTTGTATTCGAACTCGCAACCCTCCGGTTGCTGATCCGTTATTCTTCCAACCGGTATATCGAGGTCCCATTTAAATGTAATGACAAATAAATTGAGTAAAGTAAATTTGGTCCAAAAAGGTATTATATTTTACCTAGGGTATTTGGTTCTATGGTATTAGGGTTGCGAGTTCGAATCCAACCAAAGACCGTCGTGTACAAGGGGGATGGTGCATATTAAATTTGTCGTGACCTCAAATGTCCTCATTTTCGCGTGGTGTGGAAGTTTGGAGAGTAGGGTGCCAGCTCAGGTGTGACCTTGTCATCTAAGGGTGGTTCAAACTGACGAGGCGTTATCCTCGAAACTTTCCATTCGGGATTGATCCCAGAAAGTCGCCACAAACCCTTTGATTTGCTCCAGTGCGACGGCAATTAACTACCTACCGACCTAGAATAAACCCGAACCATTCGAAGGCTACGCGCGAGTTCGAAGCTCGGTCTATCCAAAGACCGTCGTGTGTAAAGGGAGCTTGTGCACGTTTAATCTGCCGCGGCCTGAAATGTCCTCACGTTGGCGTGGTGGAGGTTTGTAGAGTGGCGTGTCAGTTCAGTTGTTCTCGTCATCTGATCATAGTTCAAAATTACGAGGCGTGGACTTCGGATCTTTCCCTTCGAGGTGGATCGCCAATAACTTGTGTTGCTCCAGTGTGACGTTAATTAATTAGCTAGGATGTATTAGAACCATCCGAAATTCGGTTTCTAAAATTGAAAATGCTCCACCGAAGAAAATGCTCATTGAAATACATAAATACATCGATGCCTGAGCACACACAGTAGGATACGGATGTGTCAAGTGCACTTTCTGTGTAAACAGTCAGGGAAAGTGAAATTTCAAAAGGAACGCTTTGACGTCGTTTTGAAATAAAAATATTCGACAGCAGACAATGATAGACTCTCTTTCACAATGTCCCCTTTCTAGAATTCAAAATTCACTTCTACATTCAAAATACCTTGAGACACGAGTTTAATTCATTCCATGACCGAGTTCATTAGTCAAAATGCTCGTATCTCAAATCAATTTTCCCCATTGAAATGAATTAAAATGAGATTAATTCGTACCAGTCCCCCCAAAAAACACTTTATTTTTTATAATAATGTATTTATAATGAACAAATATTGTAGCTGGAGTTCGTCTTTACCGAGTCCTGCTTCAGAATAGTACATATCGTACAAATAGTGCGATCGTACTGCGTTGTCAAGTCCATTACTCTTACGCCTTGCTCGTGTTTGTCTATTATCTCACTCTTTAATTCCATGGGGGTATTTCAATTAACGTCACACTGGAGCAACACAACGGGCTATTGGTGACGGTCAGGGATCAATCCCAAAACTTGAATTCCATGGATATTACCTTTTTCCTTTTCTCACCACTGTTCTTTACGCTCACCTTCTTTAGAGTCATTGTTATACGAAAAAAAATAGCTAAATAACCGTACACACCCCATTTTTCCGTTTTCAGAATTGAATCTGGTCGGAGAAAAAATAATAATAATAAATAAATAAATAAAATAAAATAATAATAATAAATAAAATAAAATAATAATAATAATAATAATAAATAAATAAATAAAATAAAATAAGGGACTCTGGCTTCCCGGTGGCAGTTGACAATAAATGTCAAACCAAATTAAGAAATTGATTTTCTGTGACAGACGTTAATTATCATCAGGTGAGGTAAACATGTGAACTGGACGACGCGCAAAACGGGAATCTGAGCGGAGTGGTGGTTGTGACGTCACCGAAGCAGGCTCGACTCGTATCTCAAATTCCGACTCGTAATTCAAGGTAAAAAATCAACCTAGTGACGGCTCGTGTCTCAAAAAAACTCGTATGTTGGGCACTCGTGTCTCAACTGTATTGTCTATCACCACGAGAACTACCGACAGTAAGTCTGGTTCTTAGGGACTATAGGAAGGAGGTAGGTATTTTAATTAACGTCACACTGGAGCAACAGAACGGGCTACGGTCCGGAATCAATCCCAAAGGGAAAGAACCGAGGACAACACATAATTTTGAACCACGGTCAGATGAGGCAATACCTAATCTGGTATCCCACTTTCCAAACTTCCACACCGCGCTAACGTGAGGACATTTGAAGCCGCGACAGATTTAACGTGCACCAGCCCCCTTTGTACACGACGGTCTTCGGCTGGATTCGAACTCGCAACCCTCCGGTTGCTAATCCTTTACTCTTCCAACTGGGCAAACGCGGTCCCACGAGAAGTTTGGTAAACGGCACCAGAACACAACTAATACAGATGCCCGAAATGTCATTTTTCCCGCAGTCCCGAAAAAGTTAAGAAAATATAAATAAAATAGAGAACTGTTATAAATTACTGTGACAAATATCACACACCTACTACGACACACGTTGAGACACAAAACAGGAAATCGAAACGAAACAGTTGTTTTTTAAGTATTCATTCACATTCCGGGACCTTGGTATTCGCACGAGAGAAGATTATTAATGAGTTACATATTGGAGCTGTTTAATACAGCCATGTTTCGCAAGTATCACTTTGGAGTTACGAAATATGCAGAGATACTCTTTTTCCGCTTCATAGGGTTGCGAAAGCGTTTGTTAAAATAGCATTAGTATGATCTATTTCCTTTAAAAGATACCCTAATCGCCGAGGCTGAAAAATAGCAAAAGTCGCCCGTGTCAGGCCTGATGCTATACACTTTTGTTTTTCGTAATTTCTTTTACTTTTCAAAATTAATCAAGAAGCGAGTTTTTGAAGAAAACAGACGACTCGGCAATTGTTTAAGATTTAAAAGTTAGAAGTCGGAAAAAAAAACCGCGTCTCGCAGGTAGATATATAACGGCCGTATTTACAAGTCTCGAGTTAAACCGTGAATCAGCAAATCCGCGGGTCAATGTTAAGCCAGTGATACCCCACCGATTAAAGGGATAAGCTCTCTGATTGGCTACTGTCTCCTCTATCTCGATCAAGTGACGTCGTTTACATTTCTTATGACCCCCGGATCTAAAATTATTCCATACTGGCCAAATACCTCGTCGGCAGAATAGAATTCCGATTGCTTTTTTCTTGTCAGTGTTGATTCAGAGTGAAGCAACTTGCATTGTCATTTTTCGTTTTTATACATAATAAATCAAGAAAAGCATTTTCGTTCTGCGACGAATTTGCATCTGCCGTGGTCAACGCAGCAGAATGTTTACGAATCGACTATACACAGAACTATATTCGAAGCTGATAACATCAAAGTTTTGCCACACGAATAAATTTTATAATTTCGGCCACCAATCTCGGCTACCAAACGACATATTTGAGAATCCGTATCGTCCATTTTGTTTTGTTGACAGATGGTTTCGCTTCTTTCGCAAAAAAAAACTAGCACTGCGCATGCGTTAACCCTCAACCTAGTGATCCGCTGCTTAACTCGAACTTTTGAATACGGCCTCAAGAGTGTTATTGAAATAAAATGTGCTATTTTGCGTTTTGTTTTCAAAACAATGTTTTGCAGGTGTCCGGCTGGAAAACTATTCATCGTCTAAGCGGCCCGTTTTGGGTTGATCAGAGCAGCACATGCGCAGTGACTGAAGCGTCCTACAGACTCCGGTGTATTTACAGAGCGGCGTTCCTTTTTGAAAGGAATATTTATTCGCCCATCAACAATTTTCTCTGACGGCTGCATCTCCGTATACCATATTGTGCAACACGTGTCGGGGGCTGACTCAAAATGGCCACACAAAGCAGGAAATGCGTGGGCGGAAGAAACGATTCACGCCCGAGTTTTGGATTGTGGTGAGCCTACGAAGTCAGTACATCCTTGCAACATTCGAATGCAGGACTCACGATCGCCGTGAGCAGAAACTCACTGTGGGGTAAACAGATTCCTTTTGTTGCTCCCGAACACCATTGAACAGGGATTCTTAACGTGGAGTACGCGTACCACTTAAGGGGTCGTGAGAGCACTAAAGCTTGACACGCAAACCCCAACCATCGATGGAACCATCTCGCTGATATCAGTGAAATGTTTGTAATTTAATGCGACTTGTTCAATTATTTGCGTCATTTTTGTTTTTTGCGTTTATCGATCAATGAAATTAATGAATACAAAATTTAATTGTGTTTCACTTGATTCCCAATGTCATGCAGTTTTATCCGTCTCTGGAAAGGATGAGCCAGGGTGCCTAAAAGAACAGGACTTTTTCTCTCCTCGATGCCATGAACGGACAAATTTTAAGCATTATGAGGTTGTTCGACATCACGAGAAACAAGTTATGTAATTTACTGCAATCCGCTTAAGATTTTTAGCCCCATTTCGGTAGGTAGTTAATTAAAGTCGAACTTGAGCAACACAACGAGTTATTGGCCACGGATCTACCAAGGCCATTCTAGATGGTCTTGGATCTACTCCCGAAGGGAAGGAACCGAAGGCAACACCACGTAATTTTGAACCAAGGTCAGATGACGAGGTCACACCGGGCCGGAGATGAACTATATTAACCTTGTGACAAGAATGATAATCAAAGGTACTCAACACCACAGGACGCTTCTCGATAAAGGATTCCTTGTAAAGATAGACGTTTTTCAATGAGTTTGCTTTCGAGACAGCAATCATTCTTCCCTTATTAACAATATCATAACAACGTAGAACCACTGATTGGTTCGTATCATCAACGCGATTAGTCATCTATCTCCCGTTGTGTCCCCAAACAAGGTATCGAAGAACCGGAAATAGTGTGCTAAACCACTCATTTTAAGATCACATGATGTGTGCGCCTGTCATTATAAATATCCTTTAGAGGGCCCCCTACATAGGGAACCTTATCTAAATGCGCGTGTGATAACGATCCATGGGCACACAACTACAATACTTTCATCGTCTTAATTTAAATTTTATAGTGGATGGAGAAATATCCATCAGCTTGCAGGTACATTTGCGCGATGTGCAACGTTCTTCATTTGTATTCCAACATTTATACAGGGCCGCGGTAGCCCGTTTGGAAAAGTAACGGATCAGCAACAGGAGGGTTGCGAGTTCGAATCCAACCAAAGACCGTCTTGTACAAAGGAGGCTGGTACACGTTAAATCTACCGTGGCTTCCACTGTCCTCACGTTGGCGTGGTGTGGAAGTTTGGAGAGTGGAGTGCCAGCTCAGGTGTGAGCTCGTCATCTGACCATGGTTCAAAATTACGTGGTGTTGTCCTCGAGTCTCTCTCCCTTCGGGTTTGATCCCGGACCGTCACCGATAGCCTGTTGTGTTCGTCGAGTGCGACGTTAGTTAAAATACCTACCTACCCAACATTTATACAATTTCTCTCCCAAAACCTGGCCCGCGTAGCACTTCCAATGTCTCATGTGTTCGTCGAAATTAAATTTAAATAGGTGCGCTTTTCTCAAACCACAAGGAGCTTCTGTTCTAGAACTTTCTCGAACCTAAAAATAAGCTGCCCATCTTTTAGCTCCCAAACGAAAGCCGCAAACTCAGTTCAGTGGGCAAGCCGCAAAACCTCAGCCAATCTCCCAAATGCCCACACAGTTGCAACACTTCCTTCTATTTTAGAACAGCTGCGTCGCTCAGAAATTCACTTTCGTCTCCATGCAAACGAGATATTTCGTAAATCGCGTCTATTGTGTTCGTGATCAAGGACATTCATGAGACACGCTTTGAGGCAGTTTTAAAGATGAGCCTCGTCAGTTCTTCGAATTGGGGTACAAAAGTTTGGAAACTGCGATTTGCAATCTAATTTTTACAATTTGCCTTCGTGTTTTTCCGTCTCTTACTAAAATCGAAATTTATAATACCACCAGTTCCAGTTATAGTCCATTTTTCACGGCTGGTACATCAGTAGTTATCCACCAAATTACGGTAGTCCGGTTGGAAGAGTAAAGGACTACCAATCGGAGGGTTACGAGTTCGAATTCAGCCAAGGACCGTCGTGTACAAGGGGGGCTGGTGCACGTTAAATCTGTCGTGGTCTCAAATGCCCTTACGTTGGCGCCGTGGAAGTTTGAAGAGTGGGATGCCAGTTCAGGTGTGACTGCCATCTGACCGTGGTTCAAAATTACGTGTTATCCTCAGCTTGGAGATTGATCCCGGAACGTCGGCAATAGCTCTAGTGCGACGTTAATTAACAACCTACCTATCTAAAGAGGTCCATGGAATAAGGTAGGTTGTTAATAAACGTCGCACTGGACAAACAACGGGTTATTGCCGACTGTAAGGAAACAATCTCCAAGCTGAGGATAACACGTAACTTTGAATCACGGTCAGATGACGAGATAACACCTGAGCTGGCACTCCACTGTCCAAGCTTCCAAACCAAGCCAACGTGAGGCCCCGACAGATTTAATGTGCACTATCACCTGTCTTGGACGGTCTTTGGTAGGATTCGAACTCGCAATCCTCAGGTTGCTAATTCGTTGTTCTTCCAACCGGGCTACCCCGGCCCCTGGTAACGATTTGGAAAAGCGCGTTCGAAAGATAATACTGGTATCGTCTTAAACCGAAACAAGGAAGGATATTAAGAACCAGAGCCACACAAGCATTTCGGTAAAGCCTCGTCGACTCAGAAGATTTTGTAAAACGCTGCGAGAAGGAAGATGCGAAGGACACGATAAATGAGCTCCGAGAAAAGAAACAAGACAAAGAGAGACGGAAATTAGAAGCGCCTCGTTAAACGCTCGATTATTCTTCGTTACAAGAGAAACGGTTTCGGTTGAGCAAGAGGCACAACCACAACAAATGCTCCACTGCTTGCGCACGGGGAGAAACAAATCGAAAGTGACTTCAATTTTGAGTCCATGACCAGAAGATGCGTTTTTAGATTTGTGAAATTTTGGTGTTTTTAGATATCGTTACCACCACGCCAAAGACACGAATCTGCAAAATTGAAATTTCTACAAAATGTGTTCGAAGTTCTGATGCTTCGGTAAAAATCGAGTTACGACTCAAAGGTTGTTTTCTTATGAAAATCGGCATTTCCACTAAGAATCAAGATAATTCGTGGCTTTGTCATAGCATAAAACATGAAATGGCGATTCGAAAAATGCAGATTCGAGCCTTTGGCGTGGTAGTAACGATGTTTGTCAACTTTTCCAAATTGGGGTTCTTTGAGACAAAATTAAGGCTTGCGAGGAAAAATGAAGAAATGTTGCACATTGAAAATATTGTACTGTCTGTTTACGACGGGAACATCTCCCACTACTGAATCGGTCCACGGTAGCCCGGTTGGAAAAGTAACGGATTAGCAACCGGAGGGTTGCGAGTTCGAATCCAACCAAACACCGTCGTGTACAAAGGGAGCTGGTGCACGTCTGTCGTGGCCTCAAGTGTCCTCACGTTGGCGTGGTGTAGAAGTTTAGAGTGGGATGCCAGCTCAGTTGTCGATCTCGACATCTGACCGTGGTTCAAAATTACGTGACACCACGTAATTCCAGTGCGTCGCGAATTAAATAACTACCTACTGTTTGTGGAAAGAGGGTCACCCAGCGACTATCATCTATTTCCAGAGAATTGAAAAATCCTCAAAGCCATTTCAGGATTTAAATGACGTAAAAGAAACTAAAAACCAGTGGATAAAAATACTCCAAAATAGTTTCTTTATAGCTAAAACTAGTTTCGTGATGTTAGTTAAACTGAAATTAAAGTTAGTTTCAATGCGATAGAGACTAAAATTAAGGAAACAAATTTAGTCGCAATTCCCAGAAAAAATACCTTGGTAGCAACGCTTAAAAGAAATATGTATGAAATTCTGCGAAGGAACCGGTTTTCGAAAAGTGAGACGAAGTAAAACGCGAACAGAGAAAAGTACAAAATGCAAATGACCCAATTCCAACTTTTTTAAAATCCTCTCACACTTGAGTCACTGACCCAAAGGTGTAACCGAAACACAAATGGGCTTTTTAAAAAGCATTTGCACTTCAAGCACGCCACTTGCTTTCGTTTCGATGATGACGCGTAGTACAACACAACTCGATGATAAGACATTAGCTTTTAACATCTGCAACACTAACGTGTGTTTAAGTGGTTCTTTTCTCATCCATATATACGTTACCAGAGAGTGACGTCTTTTTAGGGGTAAATTTACAATATGCCTGGGTATCATATATTGATATGTACATGACATACAGTTCCAAATCGTGGACTATTCCAGCGAAAAGGCTCTCGCACGTCCGTCCTCCTATCCCCTAGTCGAGTCTTCCTTTCACCCCTCCCGTTCTCCTTACCCGGATGACTGTCCAAGGACAACGCCCCTGCCAACGTCCCTCGGGGATCCAATGGTTCCTTCCGGCCAACATTCCTCAGTGTATAGCAGGAGAAATATTCCTCAGTGTATTAGCCGGAGAACCTTCCCACCGGTTTAAAATTTCCAGACCATTTGTCTTGCAATTAAAAACCTAAACCAAATGGTGGCTCGTACACTGGTGCCATTATAGCCCCGAAGTCACCAACAAGCCAAACACTAGTCTGTGTGATTGTCTGTGTCCCCAGTTGGCAAACATGCTTCCACATCACTCTCATGCATGAGTTCACAAACACTACAGCTCAGAGAACCAGAGCAAATGAATATACACAAAAATCAAATATCAATAAACAAATATCTTACCAAATTACTTATTATATATATATATATAATCTTAATTTAGTACACAATAATAACGTAAACTAAGAGTAAAAATACTGCACCCCACAACAATAATAAAATAAGAGTGTAACTACTGCACATCACAACAATAACTTCACTAAAAGTACGAATACTGCACATCACAACCGAAAAAAAACGTGCACACTTTTCCCGGCAATAATAATTTCATTAGTATAAGCAATTCACATATTACAACAATAATCATTTCATAAAGAGTAATGATTATTGTAATATGTGAATTGCTTAAATATTGCCAGTCTTCACATCTGCTCAATTTAATCGGAGACTTTCAAATAAATGCAGATGGCATCTGTTTTTCTAGTAGAACGTGCTTCGGTGTGCGTATTCCGTATTGGATAACAGGAAGTAAAATCCTCGTCTTTCCGTGGTTTGTTTACACTGCCTCTCATGGGGGACAAATAGAAGGGCCGAATCCTTAGACCGAGGGGGACCCTTAGACTAAGGGCCGAAGACTTAGTTTTCAGGGTGCACACATGCTGATTACACTTTCGTGAAATTCTACAAAATGGTCTTGAATTCGATGAGGCCGGATACAGACGGTAAAAAGGCAGGATGGAAAAGATAAGCAGGCCGGAACAGCTCATTTTACATAAGATTTTTGTTGATTGGAAATTACAAATTTTCTCAAGTATGCCGATTGAAGATCCACAAGTCACTCTTGACCTTACACAACAAAGATTTATTCTGAATTTAACTCTCCCAGTAAAAAATTATCTGGGAACCGTAGCTAAAATTGCCGTGTTCTGTAAGGGAATGGATTTTAAATATGCAGCATTGGAAACACATTTTTAACGCCGAAGAATCCGATATGCAATCAGAATCTAAGGACACCACAGCCAATCTGTCCAAACAAAATTTCCTATTTCAATGTTTCCAATATCAGTGCCCTCAGGGGCACATCTTTAGGTGTGTACCGGCATCACAACCCCGAGGAACCCCAGTGATTTTTTTTCTTTTCTCATGGGGGGGGGGGGTTAATGGTTGGGTAAATTTGTGTGGAACCGGACCCCTGGCCCACCGCCGAGGGTTCGGGACATTTAACATAAAGGATTTAATGGAAGCTCTTTAGCATAGCGTTAACAATAGGATTTGATGGAAGCTCTTTAGCACAGATGATTAATGATTTGGTGATGCTTGGTTTCGTATGTCTTGAGGAAGTTGACAGAAACCTTAAGCCCTTTACTTAAGGGAATTGATTGTTGACTGCAGAACGTGCTTAATGCAAAAATTTCTTGCTTAAACAAAGCATGACAAAACTTTGATCTAAACTCATAGGATTTGATGGAATAATTGGCAAGTGGAGTTTTTACTGGACTCTCCACATCCTTTGCCACCTAAACTTCGATAGTGCTGCGTTGCACTTTGAGTATACGTTTTGTCCCTGCTCAGCCAACCATGGAGGGTCTTCGCTGGTTTCCCCTCCACGTAATGTGAATGCAGGTTGGATTAAAAGACCTTCCAGCGGAGGCACACGCCCCTAGGAGACGACCCAGTGTCAGATGTCTCATGAAACTATCTTTCAGCCAGTACGCATGATTATGCATGTTAGCTTAAATATTAGGATCATATTTGCTACCCTCCTGTACCATTGGTACCAATGTGTTGAACACGTTGTGGGACCATCCCGTGAAGCCATTACATTTACGTCTTGTTTGGAGGGAATTAACCAAGGTGACATTCCTCTCTCGTCTTAGCTCGACGAAATGTGATATATTCCTCACCCAGGTGATGGAATTGCAATCGACTGTCATTCAGACATAATGACTAATGAGTCTCGTCCTTGCTCTGAGAGACCCTCGCCTGTCCACTTATGGAGCCGCCTCTGACAATCTATAATGGCTTATGTCGGGGTAGAGGGGGCTGCGCCCCCAACTGGTGGTGGTGGTGGGGGTTAATGGTAATTGGTGTAATCATGGGGGTAATGGGAGTTTGGTAAACACGGGAGTCACGCTGCCGGGATAGCGATCTTTTTCGGCTTTCATCCCACTAATGTTCCCCAATCCCACTTTTACCCCTTTCACGACATATTTTACTTGATGTTGTCTTGCGTTTGGCGCAGCTTAGCCAAAATATGGCCATAAAACGCCAAAACAGCCAACCATCCAATATCAGTTGTTATTGCGATTTCTTACCATGCATAAAAAATAGAAAAGACGCTGAATGATTCCTGTTAATGGGTTCCTGGACGGAAGTGACAAAAGGCGCCCTTATTAGCTACGACACTGATTCAATATCTACGTATATTCCGTAGCAGTCGTGAATAGTAATATGGAAACGTCCAAGGCTTTGAATCTAAACCCACAAGTGGGTGAAAAGCAGCAGACATTCGAAAGTGTCTTTTTTGTGCGGGTTTTCTTCTGTCGTAAAACCTTGTTCCAGAAATATTGGGCTCTGGATGCCATCCAATGGTTGCGTCACGAGGCTTCCAAACCTTATTTTTAAAAGGCGCTTTATGAGTCTCCCAAATGCGTCGGGAGCAATTCTGTTACCAAACACAGTGGGGAAGGTTTCGTCCTGTCTGTGCAACGAACGGTCTGAAACACTGCTGTGGCGACTGATTACATTAAATACAGACTACTAGGATTCAAATAATTGGAAGGCAAATATCGTCAGTGGCAGTGACGTACGTATTCAGGGGGAAAGCCCAAAGGGTTCGAGCCCTCTAAGAAATAATTTAGATTTTGCTTGTTTTGCATTGAGAATCGGAATTTCGTTTTTCACAGGAAAATCATTAGCGTTCGCATTATGGCAATTCGATTGGATCCAGATTAGGTCACTCCACGAAATTATTTTTAGGATTCTCAACATAGGTAGGTATTTTAATTAAAGCCGCAATGGAGCAACACAACGGGCTGTTGGCGACGGTCCGTGATCAAACCCGAAGGGATCCAAGGACAACACCAAGTAATTTTGAACCACGGTCAGGTGACGAGGTCACACTTGAGCTGGCACCCCACTCTCCAAATTTCTACGTCAACGTGAGGACATTTGAGGCCACTTGATTTAACAAGCACCAGCCCCCTTTGTACACGACGGTCTTTTGATGGATTTGAACTCGCAACCCTCCGGTTGCTAATCCGTTACTCATCCAACCGAACTACCGCGGCCCCCTGTCAACATGGGATTCATCAGCATGGACAGCAATTTTTGTCGTCAGATCTGGGGAAAACATTAAGAAAACTGCACATTTGCAAGAAACGATTCTTCAAACGTTTTATCATTTCACGTTTAATGCAATAAAAGGATTACTATTCCGGAGTTAAAAGTAATCATTTTCAGGTTTATTTATAGTACTTCCAGAAGCAATACGGTCGCCGTTACAAAACATTCCAAAGTATTTGAATTGTGCGTACTGGTTTCCATTTAGAAATCGTACTGCCTCCTAACTCTTTTACGTGTTGTCTTCGCATCTTTCCCTTCGGGTTTGATCGCGGAGCGTCGCCAATAGTCCAGTGCGACGTTAATTAATTACCTACCAAGGATACAAAGTTTGATGACCATTAACCTATCAATGTGAGATTTACTTGTTTGGATACATTTGTGTGCGTTACCTCCACAGTGCGAAGTTAATTAAAAATACCTACCTATTTTAACAACTTTTTACATGCGTACAAAAAATGAGTTTTATTGCCTTCACTAAACAGCAATTACTGTCACTATTGAAGCGGCAAAATTGGTGTCACTGGCTTAAACAAATTTGAACCTTGCCTTTTAAAATGCTAATTGCCTAATAAGTTATAATTTGTATATATTAATAAAATGCATATAATATCGCACAAGTCGTGAAAAACGACTGCAGCTTTACCTTAATCAAGTGCTGGAACGTTTTATGCAAATTGAATCCCGTGCTTTAAAAACATTTCCGCAAAATCAAAACTTTTCAGACATCTCAATAAAAAAGGTTTTGGTTATATAATGTTAGCTCAATGGTGATTCATTTATAATTCCAGGAAAAAGTCGCGCATTAACGAAAGTACATGCACAGTTAAAACAAATTCGAAAGAAATAATGTACATCAAAAATTGGAATGAATAACCAGTTAGAGTCTACCACCTACACCATTCCATATTAACAAAAGAAATAAAATAAATTAAATTTTAACAAAAAGTAGTTTATAAGATAATATAAAATATTTTCCCCCTTTTATGAAAAATCGAGAAATTCAGCAATGTGTGTGAAATTGAAATTTCAATTTAATGATACTTTTAATTTTATCCGTGAACCAACATTTGTATTCATAAACATTAAAAGTTGACCGAAAAAAAATGTTCCCCATAAATATAAAATTAACTGTCTGGTAGGAGTACTATGTTTAAATTTCTGAAGATCGAATTAGAATTTGGGAGCCTGAAACTGTACAGAACTTAAAACCGGGTCAAATCAATTCTAGTTTTCAGGAGAAATTTCAGAAAAAAAGAAGTTTCCGGAGTTTTGAAGCCCGTTTTAAATCATGCCTTGTTTTGCAATGAATTAATTCCATCACATTTCATAAAATATATAATTTTAGTATATTCAAGACTTTTGACGAGGAAGGTGACATTTCTGTTGACAAATGGATGACAACTGCCGACTGAATTTGACATTTAAAGATCTCTAACGCAGCATCCGGAAATCAATGATGTCTCATAGAGGAGATTGCTTCCGTTGAAAAGGAATTAGTAATGCTGGTTCCGTTCACTAAGTTCATAAAATGAAATCAATTTTGCACTTCCACTAAACAACTTTTCCGTGATGTAAGGAGAAATTTAAAGGCAATGTCCCTTCTCACACACGCATTTAAAAATTAACACGAATCGGGAACACACTACTATGCAGGTAATTATCAAAATAAAATACCGAACAGCGCGCAATTTTGGATATAATGAATTGCTCGTGTGTTTTTGAAACAAAAGTCACAGAAGTGGAAAACAAAAATTGAGTTAAGCGGGAAACCCACAACCCATTCCACAGTAAGATGATGAAATTGACTCCATCCAAAAGAACACGAGTCCAAGGCTAAAAACAACTCGTTAGGTCGAATTGTAAATATTCCATGTAGATACAAATAGTTTACGCAAAACTCAAATGGGAGTATGTTGTTTAATGTGTGAGCTTGGCAACACTATGAATTTGTTAAAATTAGCTTTTGTACTTTGGCAACGTCGGTTTTTTTAAGTAGGTAGGTATTTTTAATTAACGTCGCACTGGAGCAGCACAACGGGCTATTGGCGACGGTCCAGGATCGAACTCGAAAGGAAAGATCCGAAGACAACACCATGTAATTTTGAATAACGGTCAGATGACGAGGTCACACCTGAGCTGGCCCACTCCACTCTCCAAACTTCCATACTAAGCCAACGTGAGGACATTTGAGAGGACGACAGATTTAAAGTGCACCAGTCCCTTTTGTACACGACGGTCTTTGGTTGGATTCGAACTCGCTACCCTCCGTTGCTAATCCATTACTCTTCCAACCGGGCTGGGTTTTGTAAGACATTGTATTATAACTGATGATCGTTGAACGTGTTTCGTTTCGGTCTCTTGCAAATGTATAAATAAATTTTGAAAATCTTTTCAATTATAGTTTTGATTTGTTGAAAAGGAAATATCCCGCATTTTATTTAATATCCAGTGCTTTTAGAATTTCTATCTTGTGAGAAAGAAACACGAATGATCTTCCTCAACAGTCCCTGTTAGAGTGCAGCTATGAAAAGCAAACAATTTGCATTAAAGGAGGTATGTCACTTAATTTTTCAGACTGTGCTTCTTCAACTTTTCAAACAGAATTGGGAAGAGAGGTCGGCAAATAACACACAAACCGGCGAAACCACTGAAATGCACCTAGAAGGGACTTATGCTACCAATCATTTCAAAACAAGACGAGGGATAACATACATTTCAGATGCGCATGTAAACAAGTGGGGAGAAACTAAAAAAACACTTACGTTTTCGTCGGCTTCCCAACAACATGGGTGAGAAATATTTCATATCAGTTTCCACAATCCTAAATATCGAAATCCCACTCGCACATTTCGAAGGCACAAAAAAGAAAGCGACGGCAACTTCGCTGGAACAACCTTCCGGCTTTGTGACAGGCGACAGCTTCTGCCATCATCCGCGCTCGAAAATAGGGTTGCTGCACACGCGCTTCCGTTGTCGCCAGCATGCTCGCCAAGCCCACGAAAGCGATACTCGTGTTATGGTCATTGGCACGAGGCGACAACTTCTAGGGCCGCTTAAGACCCTCCCAAGCCTGAAAATATATTTCATACTTTCCCTTTCAGATAGACGTCCTCCTCCTAAAGATTCAATAAAAATTGTGACTTTTCAAATGCAGTATTTTTCAACCTGTGGTACGCGTAAACCCTAGGGAACATGAAGAGATCCCAAAGACTAAGCGAAGAAAACTCTTTTTTGTAAAAGTATCTTGTTTTCTAGTATGGCTTTTTAAGAAAAAGATTTCCCGACAGCAAAAAAATGTTTTAGAAGCAAAAGATAAGCAGATGTAGGATATCATGCTAATGGTTGGAGTGAGAATAGGGTCAGGTAGGTAGTTAATTAACGTCGTACTCGAGAAACTGGAAAGACCAAGGAAAACGCCTCATCATTTTGAATTACGGTCAGATGACGAGAACACCAGAGCTGGCACTCCTCGCCAAACTTACACATCACGCCAACGTGAGAACACGACAGATTTAACGTGCACCAGCCCTCGTGTACACGACGGTCTTCGGCTGGACCGTGCTTTGAACTAGCAACCATCCTGCTGCTAATCCGTTGCTCTTCCAACTGGCCTACAGCGGACCTACTTGAAAAGAAGAAAATTTTCATTTTTACATCACGATCCTTATACTGATACAGGGTCTTTGATTTAAGCATCTCAAATAACTACGCCCCTCAAAAAATGGAGAGCTTACAATTCTATCTCAGCTCCATCCAGTTTAATATCCTGGGTGCGCCCCTGCAGGGTCTATATAGACCAGTTCGACACTTTAATGAAGGAGGCTGGACACCTCAAACCCGAAGGCTACCAATAAGGAACGAAATTGTTTGAACTTAATTCGGGGTATCCCGAAACTCCAACAAATCCATTTTTACGAATAATACATTTTTTATCATCTGAGTCGCAAGGTACCTTAAATAGCCGATAAAATGTTTCGAGGGTTCCCTTGGGACTAAGTAGTTATAAGAGTGAATTTAACTTAAACGGGTAATATAGGATAAATTTTTTAATCACAATAAACAGGAAAGAGCATAGACACAGGTTAAAAGTGTAACAGTTTATCCCATACTACATGGTTTCTCGTTTTTAACCCTTCAAGTGGTTTCGACGAAATTTCTCGTCCATCAAGATCTGACCAATTTTGCTAATGACGAGATATCTCGTTCATCGAGATCTGACCAATTTTGCTAATGACGAGATATCTCGTCCATCAAGATCTGGTCAGGTTTGCACTAATGACGCCATACATCGTCGAGACAACCACGAGGAGGGTTAAGTAGCATTTGTATCTATGAAAATGTTGATGCGGTCATTTTATGCCACGCAAATTAGACAGGGACCTTATAATCTGAAATAAAAGTACTTTTTTAAATTTAGCTGAACGAAAAATATGTAAAAAATAAAAGATATTCAATTCGTGGGCACGGAAATCGAAACTTATAATAGTGTTGGGATTGGTTGGATTGGATTTTATGGCGCAAAGACCAAATTTGGCCATGCTGTGCCAAACACCAGACATCAACTCATACATTGTTGTGAACGACGTTAAAATACCACCATCTAATAATCCAAGAAACACGGATGTTTACCTTAATAAGTCGCCAAAGGAGGGATTTCGCGCCAAATACGGCAAGAGTGCATCAGAGCGAAACGGAATGAATGGGTCAATGTGAAGAATGAATGGACTCGTATCGGGATTTAGGCTGAACCGGGAAACGGCCTTATCTCTTCATTGCCCCCCTTATCTCTCTCTATTGCCCCTTTATCTCTGTGTTGTGTCGCAGTCTTCACGGGCAATGGCATATGGAAAAGAAACAGAAAAACTTTTCAGTCTTCGATAAATGGGCAAAACTTATTTTACAAAAACCGTATTATTGCTAATTCACGGACTGTTAATCAGCTACAATTAGCAATTCAACTGAACGGTTGATATCGACAGGTAAAAATCGGTATAAGCGATTCATTTTAGCAGCGATTAGCTGTTAAGATTAACTATTAATTAATGTTGTTTCAACTTTCCTGCAACTTTTTCAGTTTTAACGTCTATTTTTTTGTCAAATATTTTTAGAAACCTCGATTTTTCAATATTCTACTCAATTAAACTGTTAATATTTTCAATGGTTCAAACTGTTATTTGGATGAAACACTGAGTTAACACAAATAACGTCAAACACAACAGTTGCTCGCTGTTTAAATACGGTTGTTTGAACTGCTGCCAGAATAACAGCCCATCTACTACTTCAAGTAATCGGAACACTCGGATTCTGTCAAAACTGAAGACAGGATGTAATTTGCAACGTTCAATAAGTAGGTGAGTAGGTAGTTGAATTAACGTCACACTGAAGCCATACAATGGGCTATTGGCGACGGCCGGGATCCATCCCGAAAGAAAATTTCCGAGAACACACACAGCACCTCGTCACTTTGAACCACAGTCAGATGACGAGAGCAGCACTTGAGCTAGCATCCTACTCCCAAAACTTACACGCCATGAGGACATTTGAGGTCACAACAAATATAACGTGCACCAGCCCCCGTGTACACGACGATCTTTGGCTGAACCTAGTTTCGAACTTGCAACCCTCCGATTCCAAATCAGTTACTCTTCCAACCGGGCACTGCGGTCCCTTAATAACCTTTATAAATTACACCTTTTTTAATAATAAACCTTAATAAATGCATAAAAACCTTTTACATCGGAACTCCCTCTATTTTCTAATCTCATACAGATTATCCACAGAACGGAAGGTAGGTAGTTGAATTAACGTCGCAACATAAATGGCTATTGGCGATGGTCCGGATCCATCCCGAAGGGAAAGACCGAGGACAACATCACATAATTTTGAACCACGGTCAGATGACGAGGCCACACCTGAGCTGGCACCCCACTCTCCAAACTTCCATACCACGCCAACGAGAGGACATTTGAGGTCACGACAGATTGAACGTGCGCCCCCCTGTATACGACGGTCTTCGGTTGGATTCGAACTCCCTCCAAGTTCAGCAAAGAACTAGACTAGAAAAAATCTGGACTGAATGAAAATATTTATTGTAGTCTTGGGGTTTTTCATTAAACATTTTTTGGTATATATAATGTATTTATGTCATCTGACCTCCAGAAGTAATTACCTTTATGGAGTCATCCGATCCTTTTCATGTTATAGCCAAGTTAATGTCTACACACATAATTGAAAACGCATCCGTAGAAGACACCTAGATGCGACAAAAACAATTCGATTTAAAAATAACCATAAACGCTTAAAATCATATCTATTCAATCAACAGTATTTACTTGAAGAATCGAAATTAATTAACTAAATCAATTTAAAACACTTGATAAAAACTATTTCGTGTTCAATATTGATTAACTTTAGTTAATTAACCTCGATACTTCAAATAAGTACTGTTGATTGTATAGGGGATTTAATTTGAAATTGAGTGTGAAGATATATATTTGTTTTAGTTAACATAACAGTATCTGTCATTTGAAATTGCATTATAAGTAATTGTTTATTCAATAGCAATCACACTAACAGCTATCAGTATATTTTAAAAATGATAATTGGTTAATGAAAACTAATGTGTGCTCATTGGGATATTTTGTCTATATAATTTTAATAAATTTACTCTTGTTTACACTGTTTTAATCGATTCATTTTGCTTCGAACGAGGGCGTTAGTATCATGCATCCCGAAAAAGTCCAATTTAACCATTGAATTACCACAAGAGTAATCGAATGGAAAATAACCGATTTAAAGGAAGGCTTTTTGCCCAATTGCGTATCTTTTTCCGAGCACCTTGTTACTTCTCCGGCTCATGTTCTGGAACCAAAGTACTTTGAAGAGTTTGAAAATTTGGGGGTTTTTTACACAAAATTCCTTCTGACCCTAAATGTGGGGCCGGCGTGGCTCAGTGGATATGTCCACTGCGCTAGCAACCTTCGAATTATAGGCGGCGCAGGTTCGATTCCTGTCAGGTGCATCCCTCCCTGGGTGTATTTCTCTCTTCTGTGTCAGTAAAAACTCATGTGTGCGCATTGATATTGTGTCTTGTGTCTGGCGCAGCATGGTCAAATGTGGCCCTTGCGCCATAAAACTCCATACCAACCAACCAACCCTAAATGTGCAAAATAATAAATGGTACAGCTGCAGTCTATGCCGCGCGCGGTGGCAACGCGTTTTTTTTGGCGCCGTGTTTGGCACACTTTTTATGTCGCCACGGAAATCTTCCAACATTGAATATATACTGCATACGTACGGATGAATTATGTAAATCTGAATTAAACAACATTTTGACTAGAAAAACACTGCAAATATTGATTAAATGTATGGACTTTTGGCGTAGTTATAAGCGACTCATGCCGGTGAGGGTAACCCATTTTTTCTCGAATTTCCAACAGTGAATACGTACGGATGAATTATGTAAATCTGAATTAAACAACATTTTGACTAGAAAAACTGCAAAAAAAGACCCGCTCTCCACCGTGTCCAAACTAAAAAGAACAACCAATGCTGGACAGAACTGGACGCCGGCAAGGTTGCATAAAAACAGGTTAACCCTAACCAGTAGAAAATACGAGAAAAAAATGGGTTACCATCACCCGGCATGAGTCGCTTATAACTACGCCAAAAGCCGCGCCAAGAGTCGTTGCCACCACGCGCGGCAGAGACTGCAGCTGTACCTAATAAATAATGGAAAATATATAATAATATCCTTTATGTCCCTAATTTCAAAAACACCTGCAGAGATGAAATAAAAGGAACTCTTACGGAATGAAACGAGCGGTCATTGATAGCAATTCCCATTTTGACGTACTTGCAAAATGCTTCTTGCTTGTTAAATAAATACAAGATGATACCAACTTGTTACAATCACCAACTTGCTTGAAGCTTACAATTACCAACGAAGACCACAGTGAAAATTGGATACTTTTCGAGGTTAGAAAAATGGGTGTATTCGGAGACACATACATTTTGGAACCCATTGACACGCATCTTCAGTGCAAAAGTAACTGAAAAGAGATTGAAGCAATAAATAAGTTTAGAAAATGGTGGCGACAAAAAAAAAGTGCTTTTCAGCGACAGCCTCAAAGGGAACCGGCTAAACTAATTGCCCGCTCCTGGGTAGTTCTATCTACTGTGTAGATCGAGACTCGCCTTTTGAAACTCGCCGCCCTCAGACTCCGAGACTGGACTTACGCGGAGCAACAGTGAACCGAATACTTTAGACTTAGGTTCCCAAACTTTTGGACTCGCAGTCCTTTTCAGCATCAATTTCTATGACGGAGCCCCTTAGACCTACCCTATGCTTATGCGTGTTAATGGTGTTTAGGAGTAGTGTTACAGGGGGAGGAAGAAGGGATAGATAGGAGAGATATTTAAACAATTGCGCAATGTCAATGCAATGAAATTATATATTTTAAAACTTTGAAATTTACCCTAGTATCAATTCTCAACTACCAATACACATGATCAAATTGGCCATACATAAGTCTTTCCAAAGTTGAATAAATCAAACCATTTTCGTTACAACAGATTTTATATTGGTGAGAGCAACATAAGGTCCATACAATAAACCCGATTCCACCAATTTAATCGCCCTCAGGGGCACATCTACAGGTGCGTACGGCCATCACAACCCTGAGGTACACGAGTGATCTTTTCTCCCTTTAATTTTTACCCTCGCCTATTCTTTTTCTTCTTTCTTCTTCGTCCCTCACTGTGTTTTTCGTTTTGTCATTGGCGCGGCTTGGTCAAATATGGCCCTTGCGCCATAAAACCCGAGAACCAACCAACAATCTAATTTAATCACTGTATACAATTCAAGTCAAATATATATTCGTTCATTACTTGTTATTCGAAATTTTAGTTATTCATTGTAAAAGACAATTCCTATTTAATTTTACTTAAGTGCACTGTAGTACAACACTAATTTCTGTGTAATGGTAATTTCTAGTTTTCTTAATTTGATTCTACATTTTGTTTCTTATTATTTATTTCATTTCATTTTTATTGTTTTATTTTAATTTTATTTACCTCGAGCGACCGCGGAACGCCTGGGAAGGCACGGGGAGCACAGGTTGAGAATCACTGATTTAGAGAATCGAATGGTGACTACTTTCATGCATACAGCTTTCGATTCTTGGCAGGTTTATCCAAAACTTCATCACCATGAATGAAGAATTGAGTCGCCAATAATTGAGGAGCGAGTAAAACCCCGGTTGGGCTTGAAAAAAGTGTTATGGAACTAGGAATTCGTTAGTACAGATTATTACCAATATCCTCGGCATAGTAAGATTAATTTGATTGGAAAAGTTTTAATATTTACATTGGGGATATTATCCAAAGGTACAAGGGGGCCGCGGTAGCCCAGTTGGAAGAGCGAAGGATTAGCAACCAGAGGGTTGAGTTCGAAACTAGATCCAACCAAAAAATCTGTCGTGGCTTCCAATGTCCTCACACTGGGATGGTGTGGAAATTTGGAGAGTGGGGTGCCAGCTCAGGTGTGACTTTGTCATCTGACCGTGGTTCAAAATTACGAGGCGTTGTCCTTGGATCTTTTCCTTGGGGATTGATCCCGGACCGTCGCCAAAGCCCGCTGTGTTACTCCAGTGCGACGTTAATTAACTACCTACCAATGATACAAAGTGTGATGACCATGAACCTATCAAGATGTGGGATTTACTTGTTTGGATGCATTTGGTCTCGCGTTTCGTCAAGGCTCTCAGCAAAATGATATTTTAATTGCAGCACACATTTGAGTTTTTCAGTTCTGACGTAAACATAGCGACTCAAAGATTTCGACGCGTTTCGAAAATTAGTATCAAGGTTGGGATACACGACACCGCTTTTGCCGGTCTTCCTGTTGAGGCAAAAAACAGCGAATGAGTGGGTTGTCATTTGGATATTCTTTTGCAGATTCTTATGTAAGGATGAATTGTCGTTAGGAAGCAAACGACTTGCATTTTTATGTATGCTGATGACTACGGAAGGGGTTTTCAAGACTAAAATGGTAGAAAAAAGCGAGGTATTCAGGACCTTTACATTTTAAAATGTGGCATAAATATAATTTCTCAACATCAACGCGTTCCCCGTTGCTTTTTTTAAAATTAGCATTAAAATGTGTGTAACATGTCTCAGATTAAGGATAAATTATTTAAAACCCATTGTTTCTCACATCCCCACTCCTGAAATAAGAATTGTTGGCAAGCACAATGGACAAGCAAGACTTCAAGTAATCAAGGTCTTCCTTCTGGTGCCGTCGTGGCTCAGTGGGTATGGCCACTGCGCTAGCAACTTGCGAGTTGTAGGCGGCGCAGGTTCCATTCCTTCCTGAGTGTACTTCTCTCTTCTGTGTCATCAAAACCTTCCTTGTGTGTGTATTTCTGCTACTTGATATTGTCTGGTGTCTGGCGCATCATGGCTAAATATGGCCCTTGCGCCATAAAAAGTCCCAACCACCCTTCCCCTTCTGTCTGGAACATACCCCTTCATAGAGAAAGATGGGGCCGGCGTGCCTTGTCCCACTGCATGTGATATTTATAACGAATTTTAAATCTCCACAATACAGGGGAAACATACATACAAAACATATACACAATACATACAAAGCATGTTTTTAGGACACAAATATTACGTTGACTAGCTTTAAAATCTACGGTCCTTAGACCGAACCACAAAATCGTTCAAATCGATTACTTTACGATCATGCACTACAAAATATGAAAGTATAGAGACGAAAAAGACGCTAAATGGGAATTTTGAGGAATCATGTTTGAATTCTTGTGCGTTTTCTTTTGTATAAACATTCGGCAAACACAACTAGTACTAGATCTCCGTACTTGGAACTAACGACGAAATGCGTCGCTTTTACGTAAGGTAATCAATTCCTTACTGAAAAAGAAAAATACAAAAGCCTTTTGCAAAACTCGAAATAAATCCAAAATTTAAATTTTCGTAAAAGTTGAATTATAACTTTGGGCCTCCTTGAAAATAAAATCCTTGCAACGTTAATGACTCCACATCGATAAGTACAACCTGGATTCTCAATATGCCATAACTCGTACAACTAACTTTGTGTCCCGACCGAAATTAAACTGGCAATCCTACCCAGACCTCCAGATAGTAATTTTAGGGGTGACCGAGCCTTTTCACAGTATGCTTTACTTGTATAATTAACGTATCTGTGTTTTACTCATGATCAACCAAACTTCACTAATTAAGCTGCTTTCAGCAAAAACGTTTAATTGATTTTTGACATAAAATATATTTCGGGGAGGGCTCGAGCCCCAGGGGCACCCCTTGAATGCCTAGGGCCTAGACCAGGGGTCGATATAACATTGTTAGGGGTCGATAGAAAAATATGACAAAGATATTTAAAACTTTCTGAAGTAGTACTCCCCTTTTTACTTGCATTTCCAAGCCTTACATAACCATGTAAGAGAAACTGGTTTCAGCTATAATTCCATTTTAACAAAACAAATAAGCTAGATATAGAATTCCGCGGTGATTTAAGACTGAAACCTGCTCATTTTCAACCCAACATTGCCAATCTTGGCAAGAGTCACGAAGTACACCCCTCGCATTGGCAATGTTAGCAAATTGTATACTAAGTTAAGTCTTATTTTCATATATATAAGGAAGATTGTATTATTGTTATTTTGTTATCTAAATTAAATTTTATATATTATTTATCTCTCCTATCAAATATGTAATGTTAAGAAGGACGTCAAATACAAAACCGTATCCATTTGATGTTATGCCAATATAGTAATATATACTATATTTACACATACAATAAACACTGAAAATAAACAATCTAAAAGCTCACATAAGTGCCTTTTTTGTTTGTCCAATTACGTAATAGTAAAATAGAGTTGGTCGATAAAAAGTCAAGAAACTCTTGACGGGGGTCGACGGTCAAAGTATGGCGACCCCTGGCTTAGACCTTCGAGACAAATTAAAAAAAGAAAAAGGAGCCAAATTACTGATCCCGACTTGGAATCGTGCCAAAAATTAAAAACGACTAGTTACAAATCGGACATACAGAAACTTTCTAAGGAAGTGCAAGCTCATTGCCACATTGAATAAAACTAATGACAGCAATTTTTAGTGTGATTTTTTCTTCGTTTATAAAGATAAAATTAATATTATAACTTGTTACAATATTACTTTAAATTTCCCTAATGTGTAAACATATATTTATGGCTCTAATAATTTTTAAATTGTTGTAAAGGACAGGTTTGGCTCTTCCGTCTCAAAAGTTTGCAGACCCCTTTTCTAAGTGACAAAGAAGTCTTGCATGAAGTGTCTTCTTGACAAAGAAGTCAAGCATGGAGCAATTTTTCTTGGTTCGTTCCATTCAATGACAGTCACATGCTCATGGTTGATAGGTATTTAATTAACGTCGCACAGGAGCAACACAACTGGCTATTGGTGATGGTCCGGAATCCATCCCCAAGGGAAGAATCCAAAGACACCACACCACGTAATTTTGAACCACGGTCAGATGACGAGTTCACACCTGAACTGGCACCCCTCTCTCCAAACTGCCACACCACGCCAACGTGAGGACATTGGAGGCCACGACAGATTTTCCGTGCACCAGCTCCTCCTTGTACACGACGGTCTTTGCTTGGATTCGAACTCGCAACCGGGCTACCGCGGCCCCACATGTCGATGGATGGTTCTCCGTTTGCTTCAGGGACCGAGAGAATTGACATTTTTGACTATTTTCAAACCAGTTTGATGTGTTTGCCGAAAGGTTGATTTACAGGGAAAACGAAGTCTGACGATTTTTGAACACCAGGAACACTTCAGAGTGTGCCCTTCCAGACCCCTTCTGAATAAGTCCCAGACCCTGCGGGATAAAACATAAACAAAGCGGAACATTCCCGAAAATTCCGGTCACCACATCCGGTCACCTAAAGAACGAGCAAAACAACCCTCCAAATCACCCCCGCGAGGCAACACTTTTTTTAGTGCCTTTTCTCGACTCGACACCTCCGCACTTCCTCCCCCTGGTGTCCCCCGGCGGAAGTGTGCCCCGCCACGTGACAAGATGCTCTCCATATGCTGCCCCCTCCCGCGTTTCCGGAGGGGGGGAGATCGCCCTCTTCCATCCGGGGAAGTTGACGGCTCGTTACGATTCCTGTAAAAATAAAGACGTTTCTGGAAAGACTGCAAACGATCAAGGGAGAGGAACCGAAAGGGACGCTGGGATGGAGGGTACAGGACAGGACATACCACTTTCAGAGCAACCGCTGCGAAGCAGCTCATCCCCGCATCATAATTAGAAGAAAAAATTTAAATAAAGACTATTAGCATAAGGTTGGATGAATTTAATAAAAATGTCGATCTAGGGGGCAAAAGTGAACTTAAGTGCGAAAGAGAACCATAGGCCCCGCCCAGTCGCAAAAGTGATAGCCCCGAAATAGTGATAACCCAGTGATAAGTGATAGCCAGCCAAAAGTGATAGCCCCGCCCAGTCGCCTCCCATCTGCTGACCGCGACCGGCAGTGCTTAGATTTTAGGTCAAAATATTAATCCGGGGAATTATCCCCTTGTAAGCGCGCACAGAAGGGCGTTAGCATTAAATACAACAGGAAAGAGAATTTAACGTTATAGACAAGTTACGATTTAAAATGCTAGGATTTAATTTAGGGATACAATTAGTGGGTCTCATGAGCCCGCGTGTTTTTAAAATTCTATGAGCATTTTTCTGGGCATCTATTATAAGCCCCTTTTTATTAATCCTTTTTGAATTAAATTTCAGAAAACTGGGGCGCCTCTTATAAGCCCTATTTTATATTTATTCAAAACCTAAATGCCTTTTTTTTAAACCGCACTTCACTATTTGGGGGCCTATTTTATGAGCCTCTTAATATTTTATGCTCGAACTCTGAACTTGGTTTTTTATGGATTCGAGCACCTAAAACTTTCTCTTTTTACCTTTGCTCGACTCCTGATGATTTTTGTTGGTTCCTGGTATTTTATTTGTATTTTGTGTGTTGGCCTTGTTTGCCGCTTGTTCTTTTTTCGCTTTTCTGACAATAAATGAATCCATCTCCCTCCTCCTATTAAAAACTCTAAACCTATAGGTGAGTTAGGAGGAGGTGAGTCTCACAAATTAGTGGGTCTCATCGGTGTCCCTATACTTGATTGTATAGGGATACGATGATGAACTCGTATTGTTGGTGTACCTAAATGATATAAGAAAAGGAATTAGTTGTGAGAGAATTAACAGAGTTCGCCATAAACTTCAGGGTCCAAACGGAACACCTCACATCGGAGTTTGGGCCTTTGTGGGAAGGTGTTAAACTGTTTGTGCAGAATAGCTCGTGGTCTTTTCTACGAGGGGATGGAGGGTTGGCTTGGGGTTTTATGGCGCAAGGGACACATTAAGCCAAGCTGCTCCAATGTCAAGTAATTGGGAAGACAAAGGATGGAGAGAAGTAGAGAAAGATCGCGTGGGCTTCCTGGGGTAGAGATCCCGATTGGGGGGGGGGTGCAGTGCGCTACAATTCAAAATTATGCGTGCTCACACGGAAAATTAGAAATTGTTAAACTGCTGGGAAAAGCAGTATAATTTATTGTCGCTATTTCGCTCACGAGGAGCGAAAAAAGGCCACATTTGCACCAGAGGCTAGTAGGTTTCAACCCTTTGTGCTTCACTCACCCCCCTGGAAATATGTATGTACTTGGCGTAGCCCTTGTGTAGAGAGGAAATGCATTCAAGAGTCACACTGACATACTTAATGACAATGATTTTGATGTTTACTTGTGGCCAGTGCGTTTTTTGTCATAGAACACACCGCAACGGCGTTCCGGCACCTTTTTTAGACGGATTTTCCGAGTTTTAAGTAACTTTTGAAAATTTGATGTTTGGTCCACGTGGACTTGAATCGACCATGTTGAGCATAGAAGGTCGGCGGTAAAATCATTAGAACAGTGCATGCGGGCTGTCGAGTTCGATGCATGCGTACTTCGTCCGCGCTGGTTGTGATGGCACTGTTCGGCTTGTGATTGGTCATTTGGTCGCGCGCAGTGCTTACTGCGGGCGGCGACCGTTATGTTTCGTTGAAAATCTTTTTTAATTTTTAGTGTAAAAGTGGGACCCCAAATTTAAATAAAAAATTAATAATTACTTCTCAACCAACGGTCCTGCTAATAAGAAGGTCAGAATATTAACAGACACAATGACAGAACACACGAAAGTAACGACACCTGTTGATATATCTGAATCTGATCTTGAGAAGCAAAGCCAAACTACAAATGACTGACCGGACTGCTGGACCCATGATCAAAAATTGATTTTTGCTTGAAAAATGAATGGCTGTGTTTGCAAAATGATACTTGGCTGTACGCCTTGTAGAAAAGTTGGAACTCTTGGAGTTGAAACGAAAATGGGAATGAAACTTTTCAAATAGACCAACAATGAGAGATAACCTATTCTTGGAAATGTTTTTTGACGTCCTTATCTCACAAAAAATAACTGCAAAAATTTTTCTAACTGCATATAAAGTAGCAAAGAAAAATCAATCATTCCATCATTTTGAAACTGAAATTGATCTGCAAGAAATGAACGGAATTATTCAATCCAATAATAAAATTTCATTGATAATTGACGAATCAACCACAATAAGCAAAAAACTACCCTCATAGTATATGTTCAATGCAGTATCGAAGGTGGCGGAATGAATTCACCGATAAATTTGTTTTTGGTAGAACTTGAAAAAGAAACGACAGAAGGAGTATTTGATTCCTTATTCCAATGTCTTCACTCTTATTGGGATGACAGAAGATTATTTAAAAAATATTTGGTTTCTCTGGCATGCGACGGTGCTGTTGTGATGTTAGGATGTAAAAGTAGAGTGAAAAAACTGCTGTCAACGTTTTCCTTCTATTACAGTTTGGCATTGTGGTAATCAGACTAGAATTATCAGTAGGTGATGCTGTCATGGAAACTTCAGAAATAAATAGATTCAAATTATTTATTGATAAACTTTGCGTCATATACCCAGCTTCGGCAAAGAATAGAAGAGTTGCATTTATGTGCAGAATTATTGGGGGCTGAATTGCTGAAAATTGGAGGAATTTTAAGTACCCGATGTGGTGTCATCTAGTTTGCGTACAGTTTTGGCTGTGTAGAATAATTTTGAATCCTTTGTGTATCATTTTGAAGATTGGATTGGATGTTGGGGTTATATAGCGCAAGGTCCAAAAGTGGACAAGCATCATTTTGAAGAAGCAATGCATGATCCTGCAAGAGATAAAAATGATAAATGCACTTGTGATGGCTTCAAAAGAAAAATCATAATCTACAGAATTTTTATTGAACCTAGGATTGATGTGTGACGTTCTTCCAAGAATTATCAGAATTAAGTTTAGACCTACAGAACCGTAACATGGACCTGTACAAAACAAATAAGAAAATAAAAAATACTGGTACACGTTTTTGAAGAAAGACAACTTTGGGCCCTATTATAAATGCGCTGTTGCTGCTGTACGTGATCCTCGCTTCCGTGGAGTTTTACTTCACGAAAAAGATTCAAGAAAGGATCCTCCCATTGACCCAAGTACATTTTATACAAAATTGAAAGAGTCAATGGAAAAAAGATTGCTTGATAGCAAAGACGATGAGTTGGCGTATTGGTCTCGAATACTTGATCAAAAACATTGGCCTGAAGATGTTAATGCTCAACTGACATTTGGAGAAGTGGAAATTAGAAAGTTGTCAATCAGACTGCAACTAAACGAAAGAGAAAGATTCGTGGATTCCGTGAATACATTCTCAAAAAACATATCCAGAAAAACTTTTGCATTTGATACCGACTCTGAATACCATTGCCATTTCTTCAAGTGAATGTGAACGCAGGTTTTCGTAGATGAATCTGCCACCCCAATTGCACTTTTGTTCATCAAACTTGTCGGACCACCTCTGAGACTTTTCGATAATTCAAAATACGTTGATCTGTGGTTACTCAAAGGACGACATTCGGCCATAAATACTAACAGCAAAGAATGGAGTCCAGAGGATTTGTCGGACGAGAATCGGACAAAACTTTGGAATTTACTATGAATATTGCCTTAAATGCAATAAATCAAGCACCTTTTTTCTTACAAAAAAGCACTGCTTGTGACTGAGAAGACCAAAACTGTGTCCTTTCTCTGGCAACATTCGTCAAAATAAAATTAAGCTATCCCTACTCAAAATGAACAACCCCTGTTTCCATAGCGACCGTCAGGACTTTACGGCGGCAGCAGTTCTGGTGTAAGGCAGACAGTTCTAGATCTAACGACTTTAACACTTTCAGCAATTTTAAGCTTTCACGTGTACCACCTAAAAGTTTTACCGCTTCCTCTGCTTCAGATGAAATATCTCGTGTTTCCACCGGTCAATAAACATTTTCATTGGATAAGTCAAAACAATTTTGCTATGAGTGCTTTCAAATACGTATTTTGAGAATTGAAGTTTGGTACTTTCAAATAGTGCAAAGCAGAGCACGAAACAAAATTAGCCAACGGATTCTTTGAGGAAAGTGTTAAAAACTAACATAGATGAAAAAAACGTGCTTATTCGGCGAGGTAGCCCGATTGAAAGAGTAGCAGATTACCAACCAGAGGATTGCGAGTTGGAAACTCGATCCAACAAAAGACCGTTGTGTATGCAGAGGCTGGTGCGCGTTAAATCAGTCGTTGCCTCCAATGTCCTCATGTTGGCGTCGTGTGGAAGTATGGAGAATAGGCTGCCAGTTAGAGATTGGGGTGCCAGCTCAGGTGTGTCCTCGTCAACTGGCCGTGATTCAAAATTACGAGGTATTATCCTCGGGTCTTTTCCCTTGGGGATTGATCCCGGACCGTCGCCAATAGCCCATTGTATTGCTCTCATGCGACATTAATTAAAAGTACATACATGCCCTCAGTTCTGCATCCTCAACAACCTGTTGCATGCTTCGGGCCTGCAAGTCGGTTTTTCCACCTTACGCATCCTGGAAGTAACAGAGATTTTCCCACTTTCCGCTGATATCAGCGACCATTGAATAATGAACTAACAAAAGTATCTTAACTTTTTTGTTCGCACGCAATGTGTGCATATTTGGTGATCAATAGTAGATGTTCGCGGAAAATTTCAAAAGGATTTCCCCTTCTTCAACTATGGGCTCGGTCGGTATAAAAGTTCTCGTGACATCCGTCAGAATCAGATTCGACCTTCCTCATCGACACGTCGTTCCACATTTCACTCTGGGTAAGTTGTCTTTAATGAATTTCATTCCTGATTCAAATCTTTTTTTTCCCTTATACCAGTGGTTCTTAACCTTTTCAGTGATCGGCACCCCTTTGAATCTAAAAATAACTTCTCGCACCCCTTGAAAAATGTGTTTCTATTTCTTTTTTTAGGAAATTGCATCTATCGCAAGGTAATTTATTTATTCAAAAGTACCACAATGAATGAGGCAAAGGTAGGCAGGGTAGGAGTAGGGGTCCCAAAAGTCGACGCAGCGTTCATTAATTTCTCACAGGTGGTCAGGCGGTAGTTTCCATCAAAAATTTAGAAATTTCTCTCGCACCCCTGGAAATGCTTTTTCGCAGCCCAAGGGCTGCACACACCTTAGGTAAAGCGATAGCCCGTTGTGTTGCTCCAGTGTGAAGTTAATTGAAAATACAAATACCCCAGGTAAAGAACCACTTCTTTATAACATACTATTCTAAACTTTTTGATCCTTTCACCTGAACAAAAATATCAGAGTATGTCGATAGGTATTGTAATTAACGTCGTATTGGAGCAACACAACGGGCTATAGGCGACGGTCCAGGATCAAACCCGAAGCGAAAGTTTCGAAGACAACAACACGTAATATTGAACCATGGTCAGATGACAAGGTCACACGAGCTGGCAACCCACTCTCCAAACTTCCACACCACGCCAACGTGAGGAGATTTGACGCCACGACAGGTTTAGCGTGCACCAGTCTATCTTGTACACGACGATCTTTGTTTGGATCACGTTGGCGTGGTGTGGAAGTTTGGAGAGTGGGGTGCCAGCTCAGGTGTTGCCTCGTCATCTGACCGTGTGACGTTAATTGAAATACCCTACCCTACCCACTTTGTTTGGATTCGAACTCGCAATCCTCCTGTTGCTAATCCGTTATTCTTCCACCCGGGCTACCGCGGGCCCCAGAGTATATCAAATTCTACTCGAATAAATTGCATAAAATTAAATTATGTATTCAAACTAATTAACTTTTAATTAAATGTATCAATTTAATCCTCAAATTTGTTTGGAAAAGTGATTAATGTCCGTGTACAGAAGGTTGGTTGGTTGCTTTGGGGTTTGATGACGCAAGATAACGACCGATCCTCAAACGCGCACCCTTCGGTTTCTAATCCGTTGCTCTTCCAACTGGCCCTACCACGGCCCATTTAGAGCAGCTATCTCTGCCACAAAATTGCACCCGCTATGAAGTCTGGGTGATGGGGATCGATACAGGATGTGGGCTCTACATTTTGTGAAGGGGTGACTAGTGAATGCAGATCTCTGCAACATGTAAAAATCATAAATATGTTTCCAATTTTCCATTTCGTGCGCCAATATGACCATTATACCTCTACAACTAACCCCAATTTTCTTTAGGGCCGTGGTAGCCCTATTGGAAGAGTAACAAATTAGCAGTCGGAAGGGGGCAAGTTCGAAATTTGTTCCAGCTAAAGACCGTCGTGTTCACGGGGGCTGGTGCTCGCTAAATCTGTCGTGGCCTCAAATGTACTCGCGTTCGCGTTGTGTAGAAGTTTGGAGAGCGGGGTACCATCTGACCGCGGTTTAAAATTACGAGGCTTTGTTCTTGGATCTTCCCTTCGGGTTTGATCCCGAACCGTTGCCAATAGCCCGATGTGTTGCTCCAGTGCGACGTTAACTACCTACCTACCCCAATTTTCTTAACCCATGTTTTCGAACATCTATAGTAAATGAGATGTTCAAGAACAGGTAATCTTAAAACGTGTTTTTTCCTACGAAATCGAAATTTATGATCGCAATGGCAATTCAGTTTTCCGAGCCTCAGCTGGTATCTCGAGGATCCCAACAGACGATATTGGTTTCATGACCCAACATAATAAATACTTACATAAAATGCTTCCTACAATGAGAAATGTGAATGATTTTTGTGTCTCGAAACAATCATAGGAGGAAATACGAATTTAGAGTGAGCAATGGTAACCTTTTTGTGTAGAGGACCATGTGACCAAAATTAGTAGTAACGTGACCCTTAGACTGCTTTCGTCTGCTAGGTGGAACCTAACATTCATCATCTTATTGGTCCACCGGACGGGTGAAGATGCCCATCCATTGAATCATCATCTGATTGGTCCATTGATTGATCATCTGATAGTTGGAGCTAGTGGCGATTTAACCAATTTTGTTGTCTCTAGAAATGCGGATTCACACACCTGACATGTCAAATCGGCCAACAAAGTCAATTTTTCAGAGCAGGGACGTGACTACTAGTCGACATGTTGGTCACTCCCTTTGAAACTTTCCACAATAGTAATACTCAGCCTATTTATATTTCACTTCTATTGGAACAATTAGGATGATGTTATCAGAGGGGAAGCCTTAGGAAGTCCTGATGATACAGTTTGTAAACTCTACCTTTACAATGCCCCCCGGTCGAGTCTTTTATGGACTGAATGGAGCTCGTACGGATATGAAATCTTACAGCACGACGAGTGGTGATGCTACATTTTACCTTCCCCTTTTATACCCAAGTGTTTTACTTTTATGCAACTAAAAAAATTAGCACGAAGAAATTTTTCGTTACAACGAAATGTGTTAAACTTCGTGTTTAATGGTCAACAAGATCAAATTGGTTTTTCTATTGATTAGAAAACTTAACAAAGACACTCCCAAGAGCTGGTACAATTGGTTCCCAAGAACTGGTACAATTGGCTCCCACGAGCTGGAACAATTGACACCCACGAGCTGGTACAATTAGCTCCTATGAGCTGGTACAATTAGTAAAACGAGAGTTTGTTATGGACCATACCATAAACGCGAACAAGGAAGTTCTCTGGTCAATATCGTGGGCCGTGGTAGCCCGGTTGGAAGAGCAACGGATTACAAACCGGAGGTTTGCGAGTTGGAATCCAACCAAAGACCGTCGTGTAGAAAGGGGCTGGTGCACTTTAAATTTGTTGTGGCCTCAACGTCCTCACCTTGGCAGGGTGTGAAAGTTTGGAGTGGGTTGCCAGCCAGGTGACCTCGTCATCTCAGTGGTTCAAAATTACGTGGTGTTGTCTTCGGATCTTTCCTTTCGGATTCGATCCCGAATCGTCGCCAATAGCCCCTTGTGTTGCGCCAGTGCGATATTAATTAAATTACCTACCTGTTCAATATCGTAATGCGTCTTGCCCGCTCTCTCTTGGCGATCTGTGAAAGTCGCCAAACCATCAACTGTCGCCAAATCGCTGCTAGTTCGCAACACTTCGCTAAATGGAAAATTTGAATGCCAATTGCATGATCTTTATTTCATAAAATGGATTTTCGTCGTATCTGTATTCTTTACCAACGAAAATCCACCATATTATGCATTCAAAAATACTTTAGAAAACTAAGTAGTTTTAATTCTCGTACGGTGCCATTCGTTTTCATTCATCAGTTCTCTCTTCATTTTAGGATCATGGAAGTGACTCGAGTCTTTCTTCTCATAACGTTGATGCTCTCTCTCAGCGCTTTTGGTAAGATTTATTCATGTGCAAACTATTCACGAGCGATACTCGAATAACGGTGTCTCGATTGCAGAGTTTTGAATAGCCTGGAATCAAGTAACCGTGTTATTCGAGGGTTACACATGTTTTTCTATAAGTTATCAAGAAAATATATCTTGATTTGAAACTAAAGATTTTAAGGTACAGCTTTGATATATGCATACTTTAGTGGCAACGCTTTTGGCACCATCTTTATTAGTATTATTCTAGCTTTTATGGCAATATCGGCAAGCGGAAAGTTTAAATTATCATTTCGAATATTCTAGAATGTTCTTGTCATTTATTTTGAAAACATTTATGTCAGGATATGCAGCTTTTTAGAGATTTCCTTTAGGAATAGCGATTAAATCGGATGTTTTGTGCGATAAATACAACGTTCCGATGAAGTTTGCTGCGTCACTTTGCTGCGTCACTTTGCTGCGGATTTGTAGAAGTGTTCACGGTAATAATGCCAATGATTTTATGTTAAGAAAAACGATGTTTTTGTTTGCGTTAATTATTTTACGTTAAGAAAAACGCTTTTTTTCTAAGAATTTCTTCCTTGGCGACATAAAAAGTGCGCCAAAAGTCTTGCCACAAAAGTAATCGAATATCAAAGCTGTACCAATTTTAATTTGTCTTTTATTGTCCTGAAAGTAAAAGAGTAAAATATCCGTTGGAATAACAATGAACTTTCGATGTCATCTATTAAAGAAACAGTCTAGTTAACTATTGATTGCCAGTGAAATGAATATTGGAGAATAGTCCCGGGCTTCTCTCCACGAGGAGGCAGTCGAGTCACTGGTTTCGAACAAGTCTTCTCTAAATTAGGTGACAGGTAGAACGTATACAAAGTATTTCCACGATCGGCGTCTTTAACGCAGATTCTAGACCAAACAGCATCGTTCGGAGCAGAAAGCTATAACAAGTTGGCGAGGGGTAAAATCATCCCTGACGATCGCCTCTCATATTTATAACAACCCTTCTAACACCCTTTCACACCTATTCACTGATCCAAGGTCGACTGCTTTCTCGCAGGAAACGGACTACGTTTTTGGACAAAATCTATCACTTGATTAAAGTAATAGTATCAAATTTTGTTCATCCTTTCCGATGTTTACAGCTCTGAGAAAAACCCTCCAAAAAACAGCGGGTAGGCAGTCCTCACTGAACCGTAAGGTTTGGGTCGTGAATACTTTTGGGCGGAATAATTGGTAAGTGAGTCGCTGGTGAAATGAAGAAGGAGGTATTTGACATTTATTTAGCCAGTTTTGGTGGATACATAACAGTGGTCTTACAGTGTGGGCAATGCTTAGGCGACTATGGCGACCTGATGGATGATGGGTCTGCGATAGCTAATGTACTAGACAAACATGGTGTCGATGCTGATGTTCCTGACAAAGGTAAGGTCAATGGTGGTGTTTCCAAGCATGGTGGTAGCTCGTTACATGGTCCAGTGACGTCGCCGTGTACGCGTGCCTGCTCCTTACGTTTCGGTAAACTCTAGTCTCTCCGCACTTGTATAGGTTTAAACTTCTTGGTATTATTTTGTTCGTCTTGAACTGCTTTTTCAACCTGTTTATGTTTCCTATGCCGCAATTGTTGCAAATATAGAAATTTAGTTCTATATTATGGCTTCATAGTGAAATCTTCGACAAATTGTCACTTTCCACTGCACACAATTTTCACACAAATGGTTTAAACTGTTAACTAGTCAAATGGAATTGTAGAACTCGTCGTTCCCTTCAATTTAAGCACACACTTGCCACGACCTGTCGATTAGAACTGATGTTACAGCCGTTAAACTGGTCAGCGTATGACCGAAATGTGTGATTGATTTCCCCCAACACGGTCATAAGGGGGATGGATTAGTGGTCAACCTGGTTGACGCGGCCCACCTTCCTCTATACGGTGGTAGGTCATTATCCCCATAAGCTGATTCCCCCTGGAGTTATGGGGCTTTGAGATATCAACACTTTTCTTGACGAGCAAGTTTCTGTCGATGACCTCCATACCATACAGATTTTAAAGACGTACTCACATCAAAAATCAATTTAACGGCTATTTAAGGTGCTTCAGAAAAGGTGAAGGAATTGTGTCTCAAATGAGTCTCCCATCAGATAGGTAGTTGAATTAACGTCGCACTGAAGCAACACAAAGGGCTAATGGCGACGATCCGGGATCAAACCCGAAGAAAAGACCAAGGAAAACACCACGTAATTTTGAACCAGGGTCAGATGACGAGGTCAAGCCTGAGCTGGCACCCCACTCTCCAAACTTCCACACCACGCCAACGTGAGGACATTTGAGGCCACGACCGATTTAACGTGCACCAGTCCCCGTATACACGACGGTTTTTGGTTGCATTCGAACTCGCCACCCTTCGATTGCTAATCCGTTACTCTTAAAAACGGTCTACCGCGGCCCTATAATAACCTGGAAACGTGCAAACAAACCTGAGTAACCAAATTAAAAAAAATTCTACGTTATAAAAAAAATCATTGCATTCAAGCAAATTAACTAGAGAAGACTGAAAAGGTTTACGGTCATGTTTCGAGAGAAAATTAGACTGGACTGCGTATATGTAGTGGCCTCAAATTTCTTCACGTTGGGTTGGAAGTTTGGAGAGTGGAGTTCCAGCTCACGTGTTGCCTCGTCATATGACCGTGGTTCAAAAGTACATGTTGTCCCTTTGGGATTGTTCCCGGACCGTCACCAATAGTCCGATGTGTTGCTCCAGTGCTACCTTAATTAAAATACCTACCTACCCGCATTACTATTCAGAAGACTTATTTTACAAGCGTCTAATGAGCACAAAAAAGAGGGGCTTACTTCTTCCTGGAAATCAATTGAGAAGTTTGATTTTTGGATAATTAAACGCAAGTAAAAATTAATATTGTAAACAATAATTTATTTACAAAACTAATGTGACTAATGAATATATTTTATTCTACTCATTTAAATAAGTATGCTTATTTTAACCGTCCTGGTGGTTGTAATCGACGACGTATCTCTTCACTGGCAATTGACAAGATCTTGATGGACGAGATATCTCGTCTCCTTGTAGAAAACTGACAATGCCTTGATCTCGTCATCATAAAAAAAATCGTCAAAATCCTGATGACGAGATATCTCCGCATTAGTAAAATTGGCGAGATCTTGGATGAGACATCTTGTCAAAACCACTGGACGGTTAAAAACTTAAATTTTGTTGGGACAGGACAACATCGGGACTTCACTTGTGTCTTCGAAAGTCTACCTCTGGTTCAGTTTCTGAATCGGGGGTCACTTACTTTACATCCGGTCGCGAATTGTGCACCAGTGTAATTTTACTCTGATGTCTAATCCTGAATCTCATGAATTTATTTTGTCTTAGCTGCCGTGGAGGCGGGATTCGGTTGCCCCTTCGACCAGATGCGTTGCCACAACCACTGCAAGAGCGTCCGCTACAGGGGAGGCTACTGCACAAACTTCCTCAAGCGCACCTGTAAGTGCTACGGATGACAAGACGTGTAACCAGTCTGTAATGCCAATTGTCTTGACGCTCTTTTAATAAACATCTCTTAAACAAGCTGCGAGTCGTGGTATTCAACTGCTATACCCATGTACAGATAATTTGTAGCACACAATACCCATTAGGGTTACTTCACGTTACGTACCTATGGTCATTTGCAAAAGATGCCTCCTCAGGTTTCTGTTAAAACGCGTTTTAGCGTAGCGATATTTTAGCATAAAACCTTTAAAAGGCCAGCGACTTAAACTCACATCTACAAAAACACTAAATATTAAATTATTCATGTCTTTTTTTAAACACTAGAACAACTGTTAACTTGACGATAGTACGAAGCAAAAATCTTTTAAAAAAAGCACTTGCTCGTTAAATGGGTCAGGAAATGTCCAGGATCAAACCCAAAGGGAAAGAACAGAGGACAACACCACGCAATTTTGAACCACAGTCAGATGATGAGGTCACACCTGAGCTGGCACCCCACTCTCCAAACTTCCACACCACGCCAACGAGAGGACATTTGAGGCCACGACAGACTTAACGTGCACCAATCCCCTTTGTACACGACTGTCTTTGGTTGGATTTGAACTCGCAATCCTCGGGTTGCTAGTCCGTTACTCTTCCATCCGAGCCACCACGACCCCTCGGTTTTTAAGCAACATCATAAATCGATTCTTATTCATGGAAACATCAGTCGGGCAGATATAAATATTTCTGCTCAACTGATTTATTTGACGCAGAAATAAAGAAATCGATGTTTTTCATGCGACTCACCAGCGAAATTTGAATAGTGAAATATCACCCAGTCGGTCTGCCCGAGTCCAGTTGAACCAACAGGGGCATGAATCAGATACAATTGTGAGCGCAGACCATTGTGTGAATGCAAATGATTCTTTTCCGAAAGTTCCCTTGTTTGCAACGAATGGAATTTTTTCTTGTGGGAATTCCATGAAAAATAATATGCGTGCGTTTTTGGACAAAGGTATCACACAGTTTTGAGCCTTACGCCTCTATAAAAGTACGAGCAGACAATTTCGGAATCGATCTTTCTCGTCTGATTTTAAATGAATCGATTCCATGAGAAAAGATCGAGTGACAGAATCGATTTCCCGATCAAAAGTGCACATCGAATGGAGCAGCCCTGACCAAACTATATCACAAAAATATTTTAAAAACAAAACAAAAATTTATTTTTGCTCATCTAAAATATAAATTAAAAAGTGATACGTCGTGACTTGTTTAAGATTCAGTATTTCGTGATTTGTTTAAGATCCAGTATTTCAGTCACCACCCGTCATTCATAATCAATTTTTTCAATTCATTTAAAAAAGTTGAAGAAATCCTGACACACTTAGGACAATGAATGAAATGTTTCTAACAGAAAAGAGACTTTCTGGCCTCTGCAAAATTTCTTTATTGAGCTCTTGCGTAACATCGCTTCTGTCAAACAATCACCTAATATACAACTGTTACTTTGACCCCAAATGATTGCTCCTATTGAGCTAAAGGAGTTTATTAGGATTAAAAAAATATATTACTGTGTACATAAATAAAGACAGTAAATAAATCTGCATTTTGCACAGTAAATACATCTGCATCAACATCTGCATCCTCGTGCTTCCTGCTCTGGAAGGACTCGGCACCAGCGATCTCAAGGAAGAAGTGGAAACTTCTGAAACCCCTCTTGGTGGTTGTCTCGACGAGGTATCTAGTCATTAGCAAAAAGGACCCAGATCTTGATGGACGAGATATCTCGTCCTAAGAAAAACAACTCGACCAGATCTCGATCTCGTCATCCTAAAAATATCGGCAATATCTGTATGGACGAGATATCTCGTCATTAGCAAAATTGGTTGTATCTTGATCTCATCGAAACCACTTGGGGCTTAAGTGACAGGTTAGAAAGTCGTTTACTGGACTGGAGGGAAAGAGACACTTCCGCCACTTAGTGGTGAGGGCTGAGAAACAGTGCACTCGTTCTTTCAAATTAATATTTCTACCTCCTGTCAAAGTAAAAATACAAACAAGTTAAAAAATAAAAATTGTTTCGTTTTAATTTAAGTATTTCGGGTTTGTTATCTGTCATGGTAGGTGATTTTCTTCAATTGGTTTCCTGTGTGGTAGTTAGGTATTTTAATTACCGTCAAACTCGAGCAACACATTGCGACGGTCCAGGATCAGTCCCCAATTGAAAGATCCAAGGACAACGCCTCGCCATTTTGAACCACGGTCAGATGACGAGTTCAACACCTGAGCTGGCACCTGACTCTCCAAACTTCCACACCACGCCAACGTGAGGACATTTGAAGCCACGACAGATTTAACGTGCATCAGCCCCCATGTACACGACGGTCTTTGGTTCGATTCGAACTCCCAACCCTCTGCTAATCCGTTACACTTCCAACCGGGCTATCGTGGCCCCGAGAGTGTCCATATTGGACTTTGCGCCATGAAACCCAAAACAGCCTCGAGAAGTTGCGATGTATTCGATACAAATTTTTAGATGTATCGACTCGTATTACAAGGTGGTGCCTCAGATTCTTCGAAATGCAAGGGGGCCTCCAGCAGTGTCAAAGTACATCTCATTCAGATCAAAAACTTACACGATCCCCTCAAAACAAAGAGATCCTGAAACTGAGTTTGAATTTTAGCACCATGAACACAAAGACCGGAAGCTACAGAGGGGAGATTCAGTTTTCCGGACTGCATTTGCAATCTGATACTGGTTCGCAATTTGAAACTCCTTTCGAAGGGGGTTCACCGAACAAAGGGGTGGACGTGAACTAGATCCGCATGAACCTTGGTAGTTGCAGATAAGGTTGACCACCCCTTGTCAGATTTCTCTTCTTGCTAGCCAGTGGGGAGAGAAAATTTAAACACATAATTTTTCTCTCGTGAGGGGCGAAGAAAGGGGCAATCCTCATGGTAGGTAGGTATTTTATTAACGTCGCACTGAGGGCAACACGACGGGCTATTGCCGACGGTCCGGGATCAATCCCGAGGGGAACGTTCGAGGACAAGACCACGTAATTTTGAGCCACGGTTCAGATGACGAGATCACACTTGAGCTGGCACCCCACTCTCCACGACAACGTGAGGACATTTGAGGATACGACAGATTTGAAGTGCACCAGCCCTTCGTACACGACGGTAATCCTCATGGTACAGATGTCGTCATTTTTTGGTTGGGGAGAACTTTTCCCCTGTAAACTTCACTGTCGATTTCCTGATTCAATACCGTCATCGGACCGTGGTTCAAAATTACGTGGTGTTCTCCTCGGACCTTTTCCTTGGGGATTGATCCCGGACCGTCGCCAATAGCCCATTGTGTTGCTCTAATGCGACATTAATTAAAAGTACATACATGCCCTCAGTTCTGCATCCTCAACAACCTGTTTGCATGTTTCAGGCCTGCAAGTCGGTTTTTCCACCTTACGCATCCTGGAAGTAAGAGATATTCCGCTGATATCAGCGAGCATTGAATAATAAACTAACAAAAGTATCTTAACTTTTTTGTTCGCACGCACTGTGTTCATATTTGGTGATCAATAGTAGATGTTCGCGGAAAATTTCAAAAGGATTTCCCCTTCTTCAACTATGGGCTCGGTCGGTATAAAAGTTCTCGTGACATCCGTCAGAATCAGATTCGACCTTCCTCATCGACACGTCGTTCCACATTTCACTCTGGGTAAGTTGTCTTTAATGAATTTCATTCCTGATTCAAATCTTTTTTTTCCCTTATACCAGTGGTTCTTAACCTTTTCAGTGATCGGCACCCCCTTGAATCTAAAAATAACTTCTCGCACCCCTTGAAAAATGTGTTTCTATTTCTTTTTTTAGGAAATTGCATCTATCGCAAGGTAATTTATTTATTCAAAAGTACCACAATGAATGAGGCAAAGGTAGGCAGGGTAGGAGTAGGGGTCCCAAAAGTCGACGCAGCGTTCATTAATTTCTCACAGGTGGTCAGGCGGTAGTTTCCATCAAAAATTTAGAAATTTCTCTCGCACCCCTGGAAATGCTTTTTCGCAGCCCAAGGGCTGCACACACCCCAGGTAAAGCGATAGCCCGTTGTGTTGTTCCAGTGTGACGTTAATTGAAAATACCAATACCAATACCCCATGTAAAGAACCACTGCTTTATACCATATACTATTCTAAACTTTTTGATCCTTTAACCTGAACAAAAATATCAGAGTATGTCGATAGGTATTTTAATTAACGTCGTATTGGAGCAACACAACGGGCTATAGGTGACGGCCCGGGATCAAACCCGAAGCGAAAGATTCGAAGACAACAACACGTAATATTGAACAGTGGTCAGATGACGAGGTCACACGAGCTGGCAACCCACTCTCCAAACTTCCACACCACGCCAACGTGAGGAGATTTGAAGCCACGACAGATTTAGCGTGCCTCCTTGTACACGACGATCTTTGATTGGATTCGAACTCGCAACCCTCCTGTTGCTAATCCGTTACTCTTCCAACCGAGCAACCGTGGGCCCAGAGTATGTCAAATTCTACTCGAATAAATTGCATACAATTAAATTATGTATTGAAACTAATTGCATTTTAATTAGATGTATCGATTCAATCCTCAAAATTTTCTGGAAAAGTGATTAATGTCCGTGTACAGAAGGTTGGTTGGCTGCTTTGGGGTTTGATGGCGCAAGGGCCATGTTTGGCAAGGCTGCGCCAAACACAAGACAACGTCAAGTAAAAAATGTTCCGGAAAAGGGGAAAATTGGATGGAGGAACGGAGAGTAGTGGGATGAAAGCTGGAAAAGATCGCTAGCGTGACCCCGTATTTACTAAAGATAGCAAACCCCATGGGAAAGGATCACTAGAGTGCCTTGGGCCCGTGAAGTCCGTGCACACCTAAAGGAGAAGTACCCCCTGAGGGTATGCGTACAGAAGGTAAACAAAGAAAAATTTATAATTAAACTTCAATATTTCTTCCTCGGAAGTTATTGGCAGGTAGTTAACGTAAGACTGGAGCAAACTGGAGTGACGGTCCGGTATCAATCCTGAAGGCAAAGATCCACGGACAGGGCCTTAATTTTGAATCACGGTCAGATGATGAGGTCAACACCTGAGCTGGCACCTCACTCTCCAAACTTCCACACCAATATGGGGACATTTGCACTCGCCATGAAGTCTGGGCGATGGGGATCGCTACAGGATGTGGGCTCTACATTTTGTGAAGGGGTGACTAATGAATGCATATGACCATTATACCTTTACAACTATCTCCAATTTTCTTTAGGGCCGCGGTGGCCCGGTTGGAAGAGTAACGGACTAGCAACCGAAGGGTTGCGAGTTCGAATCCAGCCAAACACCGTCGTATACAAAGGGGGCTGGTGCACGTTAAATCTGTCGTGGCCTCAAATGTCCTCACGTTGGTGTGGTGTGGAAGTTAGGAGAGTGGGGTGCCAGCTCACACAGGTGTTGCCTCGTCATCTGACCGTGGTTCAAAATTACGTGGTGTTGTCCTCGGATCTTTCACTTTGGGATTGATCCCGGACCGTCACCAGTGGCCCGTTGTGTTGCTCTAGTGTGACGTTAATTGAAATACCCCCCCCCCCAATTTTCTTTAAGGCCGTGGAAGCCCTATTGGAAGAGTAACAAATTAGCATGCAAGTTCAAAACTTGTTTCATCTAGAGACCGTCGTGTTCACGGGGGCTGGTGTTCGCTAAATCTGTCGTAGCCTCAAATGTCCTCGCGTTCGCGTTGTGTGGAAATTTGGAGAGTGGGGTACCACAGCTCAAGTGTTGACCTCAACATCTGACCGCGGTTTAAAATTACGAGGCTTTGTTCTTGGATCTTCCCTTCGGGTTTGATCCCGAACCGTCGCCAATAGTCCGACGTGTTGCTCCAGTGCGACGTTAACTACCTACCTACCCCAATTTTCGTAACCTGTTTTCGAACATCTATAGTAAATGGGGGGGGTATTTCAATTAACGTCACACTGGAGCAACACAACGGGCTATTGGTGACGGTCCGGGATCAATCCCAAAGGGAAAGATCCGAGGACAACACCACGTAATTTTGAACCACGGTCAGATGACGAGGCAACACCTGAGCTGGCACCCCACTCTCCAAACTTCCACACCACGCCAACGTGAGGACATTTGAGGCCACGACAGATTTAACGTGCACCAGCCCCCTTTGTACACGACGGTGTTTGGCTGGATTCGAACTCGCAACCCTTTGGTTGCAAGTCCGTTGCTCTTCCAACCGGGCCACCGCGGCCCCTATAGTAAATGAGATGTACAAGAACAGGTAACTATTCTGGTAATCTTAAAACGTGTTTTTTCCTACGTAATCGAAATTTATGATCGCAATGGCAATTCATTTTTCGGAGCTATTATCTCGAGGATCCCAACAAAGCATATTGGTTTCATGACCCCAACTTAATAAATACATACATAAAATGCTCCCAACAATGAGAAATGTGAATGATTTTTGTGTCTCGGAACAATCATAGGAGGAAATACGATTGTAGAGTCAGCAATGGTAACCTTTTTATGTAGAGGACCATGTGACCAAAACTAGTAGTAACGTAACCTCAGACTGCTTTCGTCTGCTATGTGGAACCTAACATTCATCTGATTGGTCCACGGGACGGGAGAAGACGCCCATCCATTGAACCATCTGATTGGTTCATTGATTGATCATCTGATAGTTGGAACTAGTGGCGATTTCACCAATTTTGTCGTCTCTAGAAATGCGGATTCACATACCTGACATGTAAAATTGGCCTGATACCAAATCGGCCAACCAAGTCAATTTTTCAGAGCAGTGACGTGACTACTAGTCGTCGACATGTTGGTCACTCCTTTTGAAACTTTTCTCAATAGTAATACTCAGTCTACTTATATTTCACTTCTATGGGAACAATTAGGCGGAGATTATCACAGGGAAATCTTCGGAAGTCCTGATAATGCAGTTTGAAAATAACCTTTTCAATGTCCCCCGGTCGAGTCTTTTATGGACTGAATGGAGCTCGTCCGGATATGAAATCTTCCAACGCGACCGAGTGGTGATTTTACCTTCTTTTATACACAAGTGTTTTACTCTTATGCAACTGAAAAAAAAATTAGCCCGAAGAAATTTTTCGTTACAACGAAATGTGTTATACTTCATGTTTAATGGTCAACAAGATCAAATTGGTTTTTCTATTGCTTTAGAAAACTTAACAAAGATACTCCAATGAACTGGTTCATTTAGCTCCCATGAGCTGGTTCAATTAGCTCCCACGAGCTGGTTCAATTAGCTCCCACGAGCTGATTCAATTAGCTCCCACGAGCTGGTTCAATTGGCTCCCACGAGCTGGTACAAATAGCTCTCATGAGAAGTTACAATTAGTAAAACGAAAGTTCGTTATGGACCATACCATAAACGGGAACAAGGAAGTTCTCTGGTCAATATCGTGGGCCACGGTAGCCCGATTGGAAGAGCAACGGATTAGTAACCGGCGGGTTGCGAGTTGGAATCCAATCAAATACTGTCTTGTACAAAGGGGCTGGTGCACATTAAATTTGTCATGGCCTCAAACGTCCTCACCTTGGCGAGGTGTGGAAGTTTGGAGAGTGGGGTGCCAGCTCAGGTGTGACCTCGTCATCTGGCCGTATTCAAAATTACGTGGTGTTTTCCTCGGATCTTTCCCTTCTGGTTCGATCCCGAACCGTCGCCAATAGCCCGTTTTGTTGCTCTAGTGCGATGTTAATTAAATTACCTATCTTGTCAATATCGTAATGTGTCTTGCCCACTCTCTCTTGGCGACCTGTGAAAGTCGCCAAACCATCAATTGTCGCCAAATCGTTGCTGGTTCACAACACTTCTCTAAATGGAAAAATTGTATGCCAATTGTATGACCTTTATTTCATAAAATGGATTTTCGTCATATCTGTATTCATTGCCAACGAAAATCCACCGTATTATGCATTCGAAAATACTTTAGAAAACTAAGTAGTTTTAATTCTCGTACGGTGCCATTCGTTTTCATTCATCAGTTCTCTCTTCATTTTAGGATCATGGAAGTGACTCGAGTCTTTCTTCTCGTAACGTTGATGCTCTCTCTCAGCGCTTTTGGTAAGATGTATTCATGTGCAAACTATTCACGAGCGATACTCGAATAACGGTGTCTCGATTGCGGAGTTTTGAATAGCCTGGAATCAAGTAACCGTGTTATTCGAGGGTTACATGTTTTTCTATAAGTTATCAAGAAAATATATCTTGATTTGAAACTAAAGATTTTAAGGAGCTTTTGTATATGCATACTTTAGTGGCAACGCTTTTGGCACCATCTTTATTAGTATTATTCTAACTTTTATGGCAATCTCGGCAAGCGGAAAGTTTAAATTTTCATTCCGAATATTCTAGAATGTTCTTATAATTTATTTTGAAAACATTTATGTCAGGATAAGCAGCTTTTTTTGGGATATCCTTCAGGAATAGCGATTAAATCGGATATTTTGTGCGATAAATGCAACGTTCCGATGAAGTTTGCTGCGTCACTTTCACTGTAACACTTGGATTTGTAGAAGTGTTAGCGATAATAAGGCTAATGATTTTATCTTAAGAAAAACGATGTTTTTTGTTTCCGTTAATTATTTTCCGTTAAGAAAAACGTTTTTTTCTAAGAAATTCTTTCTTGGTGACATAAAAAGTGCACCAAAAGTCTTGCCCCAAAAGTAATCTTATATCAAAGCTGTACCAATTTTAATTTGTCTTTTATTGTACTGAAAGTAAAAGAGTAAAATATCCGTTGGAATAACAATGAACTTTCGATGCCATCTATTAAAGAAACAGTCTAGTTAACTATTGATTGCCAGTGAAATGAATATTGGAGAATAGTCCCGGGCTTCTCTCTACGAGGAGGCAGTCGAGTCACTGGTTTCGAACAAGTCTTCTCTAAATTAGGTGACAGGTAGAACGTAAACAAAGTATTTCCACGATCTGCGTCTTTAACGCAGATTCTAGACCAAACAGCATCGTTCGGAGCAGAAAGCTATAACAAGTTGGCGAGGGGTAAAATCATCCCTGACGATCGCCTCTCATATTTATAGCAACCCTTCTAACACCCTTTCACACCTATTGACTGATCCAAGGTCGACTGCTTTCTCGCAGGAAACGGACTACGTTTTTGGACAAAATCTATCACTTGATTAAAGTAATAGTATCAAATTTTGTTCATCCTTTCCGATGTTTACAGCTCTGAGAAAAACCCTCCAAAAAACAGCGGGTAGGCAGTCCTCACTGAACCGTAAAGTTTGGGTCGTGAATACTTTTGGGCGGAATAATTGGTAAGTGAGTCGCTGGTGAAATGAAGAAGGAGGTATTTGACATTTATTTAGCCAGTTTTGGTGGATACATAACAGTGGTCTTACAGTGTGGGCAATGCTTAGGCGACTATGGCGACCTGATGGATGATGGGTCTGCGATAGCTAATGTACTAGACAAACATGGTGTCGATGCTGATGTTCCTGACAAAGGTAAGGTCAATGGTGGTGTTTCCAAGCATGGTAGTAGCTCGTTACATGGTCCAGTGACGTCGCCGTGTACGCGTGCCTGCTCCTTACGTTTCGGTAAACTCTAGTCTCTCCGCACTTGTATAGGTTTAAACTTCTTGGTATTATTTTGTTCGTCTTGAACTGCTTTTTCAACCTGTTTATGTTTCCTATGCCGCAATTGTTGCAAATATAGAAATTTAGTTCTATATTTTGGCTTCATAGTGAAATCTTCGACAAATTGTCACTTTCCACTGCACACAATTTTCACACAAATGGTTTAAACTGTTAACAAGTCAAATGGAATTGTAGAACTTGTCGTTCTCTTCAATTTAAGCACGCACTCGCCACGACCCGTCGATTAGAACTGAAATTACAGCGGTTAAACAGATCAGCGTATGCCCAAAATGTGGCTTATTTCCCCCGTCACGCGGTACAAATGTCAGGGGGAGTGGATTAGTGGTCGACGCGGCCCACCTTCCTGTACACGATGGTAGGTCATTTATCGCATAGGCAGATTCCCCTGGAGTTATGGGGCTTTGAGATATCAACACTTTTCGTGACGAGCAAGGTTCTGCCGATGACCTCCATACCGATTTTAAAGACATTCACGACAAAAATAACTAACGGCTATTTCAGGTGCTTCGAGACTCAGAAAAGATGAAGGAATTGTGTCTCAAATGAGTCTCCCATCAGGTAGGTAGTTGAATTAACGTCGCACTGGAGCAACACAACGGGATATTGGCGACGGTCCGTGATCAACATCACATAATTTTGAACCATTGTCAGATGACGAGATTACACCTAAGCTGACATCCCACTCTCCAAACTTCCACACCACGCCAACGTGAAGACATTTGAGGCAACGACCGATTTAAGGTGCACTAGTCTCCGTATACACGACGATCTTTGGTTGCATTCGAACTCGCCACCCATCGATTGCTAATCCGTTACTCTTAAAAACGGTCTACCGCGGTCCTATAATAACCTGGAAACGTGCAAACAAACCTGATTAACCAAACTAAAAAAAATTCTTCGTTATAAAAAAATTCATTGCATTCAAGCAAATTAACTAGAGAAGACTGAAAAGGTTTACGGTCATGTTTCGAGAGAAAATTAGACTGGACTGCGTAGAAATGTGTAAGATGGACAAATTGTAAGTTACAAATATATAATTCCATTCAAAATATAGGGCCAAGAAAAGAGTTCAACCATAAAATTTACTTCACAAGTTCTTTCCATTCAAATTCCTTACAGTAAACAGAAAATGCGTAAATATAAAACATGTCCTACCTTCCTATTCAGCTCTAATCAGGATATTCCAATATTCTTGTCTTGATTATGCTGAAGACTCATTCAAGAACCTAAATCGAATGAAAAACAAGTCGAATTAGAAAAAAAATGACTCAAAAATATTCCTCATGCAAATGAGACTTCTTTTCGTACTTGCAATGGTAGGTAGTTAATTAGCATCGCATTGGAGCAACACAACGGGCTGTTGGCGATGGTCCGGGATCAATCCCGAGGGGAAAGACCCGAGGACAGCACCACGTAATTTTGATTCACGGTCAGATGACGAGGTCACACCTGAGCTGGCACTCCAAACTTCCACACCACGCCAACCTGAGGATATTTGAGGCCACGACAGATTTAACGTGGACCAGCCCCAATGTACACGACGGTCTTTGGACCGAATATCAAACCCGCAACCTTCTGATTTGTAATCTATTACTCTTCGAACAGGGCTACCGCGACCCCAGTTATAATAGGTAATTATTAAAATGGGAATTCGCAGAATGCTACAGAAATTTTTATTTCTATTTTTTTAAAGGATGCAGAGAGGGGCATAAAGTTTGGGAACTACTCGCTGAATAGGTTGTGCAGTTGGAGAATCTTCGTAAAACCGAAATGCCTCGCATCGGTTTGGGGGTTACCACGAGCACCTAACACTTTCAAGCAAAGAGTTAACCGCTGTTCAATACTTGTTACAGCTTTTCAGCTAAGCTAAGGGGTTAGGTGACACCGAGCGCTAGTATCTAAGTGGAATTTCAGAAATGTTTACTAAAAGTTGTTGGCTTTCTGAGAAAAATGTTTCAGAATTTTATATACAATTTTGTTCTTTGCAAAATTATTTTCCAGTTCCATACGTGTGAAGTGAATGCTTTCATGCACTCCATGTTTAGAATGTAACCCTTAAAATTAAATTTTCTTTCCTCCGAAATGTAGCCCCCCGCATTACTATTCGGGCCCCGGTAGCCCGGTTGGAAGAGTAACGAATTAGCAACCGGAGGGTTTCGAATCCAACCAAAGACCGTGGTGTACAAAGGAAACTGGTGCACGTTAAATCTGTAGTGGCCTCAAATTCCTTCACGTTGGCGGAAGTTTGGAGAGTGGAGTTCCAGCTCACGTGTTGCCTCGTCATCTGACCGTGGTTCAAAATTACGTGTTGTCCTCGGATCTTTCCCTTTGGAATTGATCCCGGACCGTCACCAAAATAGCTCGATGTGTTATACTCCAGTGCGACCTTAATTAAAATACTTACCTACCCGCATTGCTATTCAGAAGACTTATCTTACAAACGTCTGATGAGCACAAAAAAGAGGGGCTTACTTCTTCCTGGAGACCAATTGAGAAGTTTGATTTTTTGCTAGTTTTTAAGCCATAATTAAACGCAAGTAAAAATTAATATTGCGAACAATAACTTATTTACAAAACTAATGTGACTAATGAATATATTTTATTCTACTCATTTAAATAAGTATGCTTATTTTAACCTTCCTGGTGGTTGTAATCGACCAGATCTTGATGGACGAGATATCTCGTCTCGTTGTAGAAAACTGACAAGGCCTTAATCTTGTCATAAAAAAAATCGTCAAAATTTTGTTGGGACAGGACAACATCGGGACTTCACTTGTGTCTTCGAAAGTCTACTTCTGGTTCAGTTTCTGAATCGGGGGTCACTAACTTTACATCCGGTCGCGAATTGTGCTCAATGTAATTTTACTATGATGTCTAATCCTGTATCTCATGAATTTTTTTGTCTTAGTTGCCATGGCGGCGGAATTCGGTTGCCCCTTCGACCTTAAGCGTTGCTACAACCACTGCAAGGACTTCCTCTACAGGGGAGGCTACTGCGCAAACTTTCTCAAACCCGCCTGTAAGTGCTACTGATGACACGACGAGTAACCAGTCTGTAACGCCAATTGTCATGAAGCTTTTTAATAAACATCCCTTAAACAAGCTGCGAGTCGTGGTATTCAACTGCTATACCCATGTAGATATTTGTAGCACACAATACCCATTAGGGTTATTTCACGTTACTTACCTATGGTCATTTGCGAAAGATGCCTCCTCAGGTTTCTGTTAAAACGCGTTCTAGCGTAACGATGTTTTAGCATGAAACCTTTAAAAGGCCAGCGATTTTTAAAGCTCACATCTACGAAAGTACCAAATTCTACATTATTCACGTCCTTTTTTTAAATACCAGAACAACTGTTAACTTGACGATAGTACGAAGCAAAAATCTTTTAAAAAAAGCACTGGCTTGTTATATCGGCCAAGGAAATGGCGTGGTGTGGAAGTTTGGAGAGTGGAGTGGCCAGCTCAGGTATCTTGTCGAATCGCCATCATCAGGTGTCTCGCCATCTGACCGTGGTTCAAAATTACGAGGCGTTGTCCTTGATCTTTCCCTTCGAGATTGATCCTGGACCATCGCCAATAGACCGTTGTGTCCAATGCGACGTTAATTAACTACGTACCCATATTTAACGTCTCATCCAAGTTCTCAACAGATGCTATTGTCAGATATGACATACGTAAGTACGCTAATGTGAGATTATGACGTAACTGTGATTTCATTATTTGTTTGGAGGAGTTAAAATATATTTTCAATTGAAAACAGTTAAAAATGTTTCTTCGTTGACCAGTATATTTTTTGGTCTCTAGGAATTTCCCCGATGGCCAGTCACTGTAAAACAGATTTATGATTTTTAAAGAGTGCATTAGACACCTGCCTGGAGAAAACAGGGCTGTGAGTTCCACCCCATGTAAGATATAGTCAGGGGAAAGGTTTTTAAAACTTTTTAACCTACGTTAACAGAAAATAAATTTACCATTGTTAACGGTTGGCTATTGATGGTTTACGGTTAACTATATTTGTTATCAACTGTTTGAATTAATCTTTAGGTGATTACCAAAGTTAATAATCCAACTTTTAATTTTTGCTATTTCTTAAAATTTATTCAGTTTCGTAAAAAAAGCTTAGTTACTTTGAAAGTTATTTTTTGATATTTGTTGGTTTCTGTTAATATGTTCGGAAGCGGTTGTTAACAGTAAATTCTTAATATAACACTCATTTTAGCTGCTATCGGAATAACACCCATCCTTCTTCCCAGGAATTCCTATAGTAACATGGTTGGTTGTTTTAGCGTTTTATGGCGGAAGGGCCATATTGGACCATGCTGCGTCAGACACAAGACATGCAGTATCAAGAAAAAACACGCACAATGACAGTTTTAAACTCAGAAGAGAAAAATACACCCAGATAGGAATGCACCTGACAGGAATCGAAACTATCACCTACAACTCAAAGGTTGCTAGTGCATTGGACATACCCACTGAGCCACGACGGCCCCTTTATGACAACATAGTAAATCCATCACAGTATCGGTCCAAAAGCGTTGACAGAATATCATTTCGTTGGGGAATACGACTTTTTTGCCAGATGGATATATGGACCCCTTAGAATTCATAAAGATATTGGATTTGTTAGAAATCCTGTCATGTTATTCAATCAGTAGACAGAATTTTAAAGGCACTAATTACTGTAAAACACATATCGGTTGATTAAAGAACGGAAATGATTTCTCAATGGCTGCACACATTAATGACAAGTATTTCAATTTTGTTTCTAGAAATTCATTGTTTACTTTTGCATCTCATTTGAAGGCAGGTATTTAATTAACGTCGCACTGGAGCTATTGGCGACGGTCTGGGATCAATACCGAAGGGAGAGATCGAGGATAACACTACGTAATTTTGAATCAGTCAGATGACGAGGTCACACTTGAGCTGGCACCCCACTCTTCACGACAACGTGAGGACATTTGAGGATACGTTATTTTATATGTTATTTTATATTATAAAGAAAATTTACTTCACTTAGAAAACAAAAAAGTACTTTATTTATTATTATTTATACATGTTTTGCAAATAAATGTGGAAATTCTGTTTTGCGTACATTTTCCGCAAACATACATTTTTCTCTGGCCATTGTTTTCCTAGAAAATTCAGGGCCCCACTTTGTTGACCATAAATACAATTTAAAATTTTTTGCTTCGCAAACTCCACGGGCATATAAAATTCCTATAAATGCAAATATTTCCGGTAATGATGTTGTCCAATCATTCTTCAAAATTCGGCGACCTTCTGCTTCTGTGCACATTATTATGTGCTTCATCATATGGTTATCTATTATCAACGAAAATGCACTGATAACATTATCTGCCATAATATTCCTTTTTGCGTAGCCTGTTGGCCCTTTCACATCCTTAAAAATATATGTAGATAGTAATCTGCCAGGAATACCACCTTCTTCAAATTTTGACCACACAGTACATCAGCAGCAGTTTCGATCTCCTGAAGTGTTATCAGATTTTTCATCAGAGTCTGAAATAATTCGCATCCTACATCGTTTTCTGGGCATATTGAGGATATATTCATTTTCATCATGAGTGGTCGATTCTTCATCGCTATCTTCAATTCCAGATGCCTTACTTTGAATGTGAACCGCTTCATCTTCAGATGATAGTTCAAAGCTTATTGCATCTGATTCTTCATCGGAGCACTCTTCACTTATGTTGGATTGGCGTGGTGTGGAAGTTTGGAGAGTGGGGTGCCAGCTCAGGTGTTGCCTCGTCATCTGACCGTGGTTCAAAATTACGTGGTGTTGTCCTCGGATCTTTCCCTTTGGGAGGGATCCCGGACCGTCACCAATAGCCCATTGTGTTGCTCCAGTGTGACGTTAATTGAAATTCCCCCCCCCCACTTATGTTGGTTAGCTTTTTCAATAAATCACTTCTATTAGACATCCTTTTCATGAATTTAGGGGCAAATAATATAAAATGAATCACTACATAAAGATAAGAATAAAAAGTACTACTTTTTGTTTGCTGTGCAACTTATATTTTGTGCCGATTGTGGCGATCGATGCAGTACTTATCGCTGGAAGAAACGGTACGCGCATCACGCGATGCGCGTACCGTTGTTTCATGACTTGTCGCGATGTTTGCGCACATGGCGATGAACAATGAAGCGAAAAGGAACGCAAAAACAAAGGAATATTATCTCGAAAATATAAATGCTAAACTCTGATTTATAAATAAAATTTACGAAATTCAATAATAAAATTAATTGAATTAAGTTGAATTTCCCAAGCAGTCAAAATGACTGCTTTTGAGCAATATAGGTATAACACATACATATATCAGAAACAAAGAGGGGGGAGGTAAATACAACTATTAATAAATGCACTTATATCATGTATAAAAAATCACATAAAATCTAAGAAATCGTATCATTATAAGTATAATTTTTTTCTAAACGAAATTAAAAAGCAGTCAAAACGACTTCCTTGGGCAATCTAGTGTTAAATTCGATTGTCTGAGTGGAGTGTGAGAAGAAAATCATATCCTTCCTCCATGACAAACGCCATTTTTCATTTCAGTCCGTCATCTCTTTCGATTCCGATCGTAAGTCGAATTAAGTAAACCCCGTTGGCAACAGGTTTCGTGTAACTTCTCTGCGATGCGTTCTGACGCACCGCGTATTGAGAAACACAAGTCGTGAAACTAATTAAGCCTCGACACAAATGACGCTTTTTTTCTTCAAACCGGAGTTGTTTACGGTGGGGGTGGACCATTTCTTTGTTAGTGATGGCATCATCATGAATCACATCACTGGTTCCTCGGAAGCAAACAGGGTAAAAGGAAGGGTTTATTTTTAAGACCTTCGAAACGAATATCAGATAGAGGACAAATTTTTTGAGTCTGGTTTCTTGTGTTTTCTGTTGTGTGGATGACAGCAAGGCTGACAACTGAAATCTACTTTTTAAATTAAGAATTATATGATTTTAAACAGAACACAATGTATCGCATCACATCCTTGATATTTAAAAAAAGCAATTATCGGTTAAAATGTGTACACATTCAATTTGACATTTGATTTATTTGCCCCATTCCAATGTTTGTAGGGCCGCGGTGGCCCGGTTGGAAGAGTAACGGACTTGCAACCGAAGGGTTGCGAGTTCGAATCCAGCCAAACACCGTCGTGTACAAAGGGGGCTGGTGCACGTTAAATCTGTCGTGGCCTCAAATGTCCTCACGTTGGCGTGGTGTGGAAGTTTGGAGAGTGGGGTGCCAGCTCAGGTGTTGCCTCGTCATCTGACCATGGTTCAAAATTACGTGGTGTTGTCCTCGGATCTTTCCCTTTGGGAGGGATCCCGGACCGTCACCAATAGCCCATTGTGTTGCTCCAGTGTGACGTTAATTGAAATACCCCCCCAATGTTTGTAACATCAGTTTTGGCGACATATGAGTATTTGTTTCGCCAACTCGTCCATTGCCTCCGAAAACAGAATCCGCGGGAATGAATTCTTTACGTTGAAACTGCTCCTGCCCCTATTGAAAGACACAGGACCGCAGTAGCCGGTTGGAAGAGTAACGGATTAGCAACCGGAGGGTTGCGAGTTCAAATCCAACCAAAGACCGTCCGGTACAAAAGGGCTAGTGCACGTTAAATCTGCCATGGCCTTAAATGTCCTCATATTGGCTGGGATTTAGAAATTTGGAGAGTGGGGTGTCAGCTCAGGTGTGACACCGTCATCTGACCGTGGTTCAAAATTAAGTGGTGTTGTCCTTTGATTTCTCCCTCCGGATTTGATCCCGGACCGTCGCCAGTAGACCGTTGTGTTGCTCCCCAGTGCGACATTAATTCAAATACCTACATATTGAAAAACCAAACCTCGTTCAAAACAACGTGGCTCAAATGCCCAATCGCCAGAGTCGGACTCCCTGCGGATTCGTCTGCTAGAGTCTCATCACTTTGGATTCGATTGCCTGCGTTTCTGTGAGCTCATGGTTTCGACCAACGCCACCAAATCTCAGGGGTATTTGTAACTCAGTGAGTATGCTTACTGTGCTAGCAACCTTCGAGTTGTAGGCGGCGCGAGATCGATTCCTGTCAGGTGTATTCATCTCTTCTATGTCATCAAAAACTTCCATCTTCCGGAGCAGAATGGCCAAATACGGCCCTTGCGCCATAAAACCCCAAAACCAACCTACCACCAAATCTCAACAAGCCATCCTTCTAATATCTAACGTAAATCCCCGAATATCTAATGTGGATCGAACACCATGAGTGCAGAATCATTTCTGTCTTCATTACAGGATCTAAAAATTTAGATGCACCAGTACATATGTAGGTACGAATATAGGTAGGTTTTTCGGGGTTTTATGGCACAGGGGCCATATTTGGCGACGCTGCGCCAGACACAAGACATGCAATATCAAGTAATAGACATATACATACAATGAAAGTTTTACTGACACAGAAGAGTCAGCCGAATCGAGTTGCAGGTAAAAATCTGTAGGCCGAGTTCAGGCCTACTAGCAGAGTGCGGATGGAAGATAGGCGTATTCAAGAAGAAAAACATTTTTTATGCACTTTTAAGTTACAAATTAGCAGTTTGCTAATTTATACGAAAATCAATATAATCTTCATAAGTACATATGTAGGTACCTTTCCAGAGCTTACCTTATACAGACAAGATATATCATAGGTAATTTGCATTTTATCTAAAGTGAGATGATGACGTAACAATTTGAACTCTTTCTTCTCTTTTCTTTCCCGAATTCCAACAAAATCCTATTGTTTTTTGTAGCATCATGGTACGTTGATTATTTGGTTGGTTTTGAGTATCATGGCGCAAGGGCCATATTTTACCAAGCTGCGCCAAACACAAGACAACGAGAGGAAAACAAAGCAAAAAGCAGAAGGGTAAGACAGAAGGGAGGACGGACCACTCGGGTACTTAGGAGTTGTGATGCCCGTACAGAGACCAAAAGATGCGTCACTGAGGGCAGCATCATGGTACGAGAGGCGTCCTTGGCGGTAGTGGGTCGCGGAAAAACGTGGAAGCCCTTCCTCTTATTCGTTCAGTTGAGCAAATTCAATCTGGCCATTCCCAATTGTAAATGTTAAGCAAATCTGTTGGGGTGATGTGTGCAAGGGAAAGTTCCGAACGAGGTTTTTCTTACTCCCCTAATAATCTCCTCCAGTTGGCAACCCTGAACTGTTTTCACGTCAGTTTTTCGATCATCAACCTTCGACGATTGAAGCCTCGTTTGAGAGATCCCTCGCAACGATGACAGCTCCGATGCAACAAATCAAACGCGATTTCATCTCGTAATTCCTACTCGTGTTTTCTGTTTAGATGCGGCTTTCGCCACCCACAAGTTCTGTACGCGTCAACGAATTTTTTCCCCGCAAGAACAATTTATGTATGCTAAGCAAACGTCAGCAAGAAGCGATTGCGTTCCGGGCTTGAGTTAATCCTCTCATTAGCATGGGATGGGAAATGTTTTTCATCGCGAATTGGGGCCGCAAATGATAAATTACGGATTTTCAGAAGAGAATAAAATTGAGCTATCGCGAAAGATTCGTAACCTCTTCCCAGACTCGAGAAAACCCTGTCCTTGGAATTCAAAGATTCAGATCAATCTCAAAGTGGTGACGAGTGGTTCCAACAAACCTTCTACTCAAAAAAGGAAAAGGTATTTTTAATTCAGGTCGGCACTGGAGCAACTCAACGGGCTATTGGCGGCAGTACGGGATCAAACCCGAAGGGAAATATCCGAGGACAACACGTGATTTTGAACCACGGTCAGATGACGAGGTCATATATGAGCTGGCACCCCACCCTTCAAACTTCCACACTGCCAACGTGAGGACATTTGAGGCCCGACAGATGCACCAGCTCTCTGTACCGGTTGTTAATCCGTTACTCTTCCAACCGGGCAACTGCGGCCCGATCAAAAAGGGAAAGGTTTTAGACACATGCAATTATGTCTTTTAAAAGTGAAGTGCGTTTAGAAGACAGTATTTACTGTCAAATTTGTTTCAAACCACTAAGAATTCTCTATGAATAAAGAAAGTACATGATGAAAACGTAGTAGGTAAAGAAATGTAGTAATAAATTCAAGGCTTTTGAACGAAAACATTACCAGAAATCATGGTTTATCAAGACATGTCTTGCAAAGTATATTTCTAATCAGTATGGACAATCACACAAGACAGGCGCATAGAAATGGTAATGATCCTTACCTACAAGGGATGACGGTTTCGACCACCCTGTAGCTCTTTCTGGGACCAACTAGCAAATTCGCTTCCGATGGTGAAAAACAACGTGATTTTTTGTCTGGAGGCTGATTCATTTCCTCGGGGCTAATTGTAAGTGTGCTTCCTGCTGTCTTATCGGCGAAGAGTGCAGCTGTAACAGGATACGGGGCACGTTTCCTTGTTTGTTGAGGGATCGGAAGGAAGACGAAGCTGTGTAAGGTCTAAGAGGAATTAATCTTTCTGAACGCTTCGATTGTGGGGATTTGGAGATTATTTACACACCAAAGGAAGATTTCACCATCATTGAATCAATACATTTTTGCTTGTTTTGCCAATCGAAAGTAAGCAAACTGCCACAGGGACGTCGGTTCCTTGATACCTGTGTATATATATAGGAACATTTGCCCTCAGATATCAGAACAAAATGCTTTTCTTTGCATTTGAATTAATTTACGATTGAGGGCCGCGGAAGCCCAGTTGGAAGAGCAACGGAATAGCAAACCGGAGGGTTGCGAGTTTGAAACTAGGTTCAACCAGAGACCGTCTTGTACATTTTGAACTTGTCGCGGCCTCAAATGTTCTCACGTTGGCGTGGAAGTTTGGAGAGTGGGGTGCCAGCTCAGGTGTTGCCTCGTTATCTGACCGTGGTTCAAAATTACGTGGTGTTGTCCTCGGCTCTTTCCCTTTGGGATTGATCCCGGACCGTCACCAATAGCCCGTTGTGTTGCTCTAGTGTGACGTTAATTAACTACCAACCTACCTTTACGATTGATCACATGACAAAATTAATTGCTCAAGACTTCTTAATGAAATAAATTCGTGTTACACGTGAAAAACAATTTCTATGAAACATTTTTATGCCGAGTTAATTAAAAATCAGATCAGAATCAGAAGATTCGACTCCCAAAGATACGAAACCCAAGTGGTTCAAATTTTCTGGTGGTTCACGCAGTCCGAATCCTGAATGATTCAAGTGATCCGAACCCCAAGATTCGATTCATTCACGAATTGAATAAATTAGCAACAAATGGCCGATCGGAGAACCATATTCTAGTGCTCAATCGAATGCTTTGGCGTCTATCAGAACCTTTTGATCTTTTAAATGAGAAAACAATCACTAAACTTGAAAATGTGGTAGCCGTACAATGAAAATTAGTAACCATACGGGTAGGTAGGTATTTGATTAACGTTGCACTGGAGTAACACAACGGGATCATACTCGAAGGGAAAGATCCGACACTACGTAATTTTGAACCACGGTCCGATGACGAGGTCACACCTGAACTGGCATCCCACTCTCTAAACTTCCACACCACGACAGAGTGAGGACATAACAAATTTAACGTGCACCAGCCCCTTTGTACACGTAGTCTTTGGTTGGATTCGAACTCGCAACCCTTCGGTTCCTAATGTTTTGCTGACACAGAAGAGAGGTTGGTTGCTTTGTTGGGGTTTTATGGCGCAAGGGCCATATTTGGCCATGCTGCGCCAGACATAAGACATACAATATCAAGTAATAGACAGACACGCAATGAAAGTTTTACTGAGACAGAAGAGAGAAATACACCCAGGGAGACACAAGAGAAATACGCACAAGATAGGAATTGAACCTACGCCTTTTACAACTCACATGTTGCTAGCGCAATGGGCATATCCACTAAACCCTGAAGGCCTCGTCAACAAGTCGGATCGCCTCAAGACGTTCGAAACTTACAAATCAGCGGTTGCATTACATGTTAGTCCGGAAACGGCGAGTTGGCGTTTGTCACATGGGCTTGAACGAGTCTTAGGGATAACGTAATTAATGCGCTTCCATAATTGGCTCAGATTCTGGCTCAGAATTTGTTGGTCAGAGCAGCCGGAAGCGAAATCAGTGAACACAAGTTTCAAAGTGAATAATTAACCTGGCTAACCAAAACCCCTTTGGAGAGGTGGACTTATCCAAGGTCAGCTGCCTTCTTACCGGAGTCGCGCGACGAGTCAACAAGCGGCTCGACGCATCTTCGCAGTTGCTCAACCAAAACAAGCTCCAGTAACCCGACAACCAACGCGATCTTTCCCCCGGCAACGCATCAAACAAAAGGAATTCGGGACAAACGAACAAAACACGCAATGACGACGACAAAAGCGCTTACCTTGAACGTGACCTTCCTCCGACACCGAAAGTGTCGGTGCCTGTTACGGAGAAAGCGGTCGGCAGCACGTGCAAAAAACAGACGCCTTCACGTGCGGAGACGAAGGAAAAAGAGCCACAGCTAAACCAACGGGCAAATCGTAAAGCGATTATGACATTTGGTTTTAGTGCGGACAGAAACTCTTGCTCGGTATCGTAAGGATTTTTATGAGGAGAAACATCCCGTAAAAATGCATTTGTAATCTGAAACATTTCCTATCCACCATAAGGTAAATATATCCAAAGGTAGGTAGGAAGGGTATTTAATTAGCATAACAGGATATTTAATAGCAGGAGCAAAACAGCGGGCTACTGGCGCCTGAGTCTGAGGACAATACACGTAATTTTGACCACGGTCAGATGATGATGTCAACACCTGAGTTGGCCCCCACTCTCCAAACTTCCACACATCGCCAACGTGAGTACTTTTGAAGCCACGACAGATTAAACGTGCACCAACCCCCGTGTACACGACGGTCTTGGGCTGGACTGAGTTTTGAACTCGCAACCTTCCGATTGATAATCCGGTGCTCTTCCAACTGGACTGCCTAGGTCCACCAGAAACACCACGGAGAATCAAATCTGTTGATGGAAAATAAAGCCTTTTCATCGGGTAGGTGGGTATTCAATTAACGTCGCATTGGAGCAACAAAAACGGCAATTGGCGACGGTCCGGGTATTTTGGGTATTTGGGTATTTCAATTAACGTCACACTGGAGCAACACAATGGGCTATTGGTGACGGTCCGGGATCAATCCCAAAGGGAAAGATCCGAGGACAACACCACGTAATTTTGAACCACGGTCAGATGACGAGGCAACACCTGAGCTGGCACCCCACTCTCCAAACTTCCACACCACGCCAAACGACGGTCCGGGATCAATCCCGAAGGGAAACATCCGAGAACAGAACCACGGTCAGATGACGAGGTCACATCTGAATTGACCCCATTCTCCAAACTTCTACACCACGCCAACGTGAGGACATTCGAGACCAAAACAGTTTTCACGCGCACCAGCCCCCTTGCGCACGACGGTCTTTGGTTGTATTCGAAAACGTAACCCTCGGGTTGTTAATCTGTTACTCTTCCAACCGGGCTACCGTGACCCCGCATCGATTTTAGATTCCCGGGTTGTTTTTTGATTCTTGGAAGAACTCGATTTTCAAGTGTTTTCGATACTGAGCATTACGAATGTAAATTATTGAGTGGAAACAGACGCACGACTTACTTCTCACAGATGAGAACGAACAGAGATACTCTTTTACAGCGTTGTCATGAAGCGTCTGAGACGGAGACCTGTGACAACACGAGTTAATTCTTCCCCAGACGTGGCCGAGGAATTGGATTGGCTGCCAGGAAATTAAATCGCCCGAAGGGATAATAGACTGCAAGTGAGGTAATGGCCAATTGTCTCAGTATGACTTCGTTGTGCGATGTGTTCAACCAGAAGAAAAAGAAAGCGAACCAAGAAAGGAATTATTTGCATGATATGAAAGGGATCTTATTCATTGTTGTCTATTCCATGTTGAGAATATTTCCTGGGTTGCGCAGGAAATATTCTTCTGGTCCCTCCCCTGACTAAAAGGAACTTATTAAACGACTTTCTAAAAATATTTTCTAAACAGACAAACGGTAGTCATTGATGATGTCACTAAACTCGGTATGTTACGAATCATTTAAATCTTTTTTAAGCATTCGATTCTATTGTTCTCGCGATGAACGCTCATTACGGTGAACCTTGAAGGGTTACAAAGGTACTGCCTTCTTTATCTCGGCAGACATTTAGCGCGTCAAGACCACCGTAAATACTTTATATTTTCGAGGAAAGTTCTTCACACGTAGGTAGTTAATTAACGTCGCGTTGGAGCACCACAAAGGGCTACTGGCGACGGTCCGGGATCAATCCCGAAGAATCCGAGGACAACACGTAATTTTGAACAACGGTCAGATGACGAGGTCACATTTGAGCTGGCACTCCACTCTCCAAACTTCCACACTACGCCAACGCGAGGACATTTTAGGCCACGACAGATTTAGCGTGCACCAGCCCATTTGTACTAGACGGTCTTTGGTTGGATTCGAGCTCGCAACTCCCCGGTTCCTAGTCCTTAAGCTCTTCCAATTGGACTACTGCGCGCCCGAAAGTTCTTCACAAATGTCCGCGCTTCCAATAAGTAAACACAACCTTTCCATTTTCCTGGGTCACTTTCCTATTTGAATCGGGTAGCAACCGGTTCGAAACTAGGTCCAATCAAAGACCGGTATAAAGAGGGCTGGTGCACGTTAAATCTGTCGTGGCCCCAAATGTCTTCACGTTGTCGTGGTGTGGAAATTTGAAGAGTGGGGTGCCAGCTGAGGTGTTGTTCTCGTCCTCCGACGGTGGTTCAAAATTACGTGTTGTCCTCGATCTATCCCTTTGGAATTTATCCCGGACCGTCGCTAATAGCCCGTTGTGTTTGTTGCTCCAGTGCGACGTTAATTAAATACCTCTACCTATTCGAATCTGTATTTGGTATTTTGGTATTTTCAATTAACGTCACACTGGAGCAACACAACGGGCTATTGGTGACGGTCCGGGATCAATCCCAGAGGGAAAGATCCGAGGACAGCACCACGTAATTTTGAACCACGGTCAGATGACGAGGCAACACCTGAGCTGGCACCCCACTCTCCAAACTTCCACACCACGCCAACCTATTCGAATCAAAACTGCCCTTTTTGCAACGCGTCTTGAACCGCGATCGGCACGTATTGAGAATTTGGGAAGGCTGCTTTGGTATTTGGCTTATTTGGCCAAGCTCCAATCATAATACGAAATGAATATCACGCTCAGTAATTTTTAGACTGTTTTCAGACTTGCGTGCATTTCACCTGTGTGACGAACGAAACTAACGCTGATTCAATTCGCTTCAGTGTCCGAGACCTGTCGGCCTTCCTCTGAAAACGTCCTTGTCAGGGCAAACGGAGAAGGAATATTTTCCTCGTATCCCTTCAAATTCAAACAATCACAGAGAAGATGGATGGACAGCGACTACGAAATGAGCATTTTCTGTAAACGTAGTATTTGACTATTTCCCACAACTGTTCGCGATGTCTACTTGTGAGCCTTATAAAACATCGATTTACACCAATTAAGATAGGGCCGCTGTAGCCCGATTGGAAGAGTAACGGATTAGCAACCGGAGGGTTAAGAGTTCCAATCCATTCAAATAAAGATCATTCAAATTAATTGCTTGCTTCCCCCTCTTTATGTTGTTTTATTATTACTTTATATTTATACTTTGTATTTTATGTGAGTTTTTAATGTTGTATTGTAGTATATATTATGATTTAATTGTCCTGTTTTTATGTTTTGTTTTTATTTTGATTATATTGTTCGGTTTTGGATGCTGCCTGCTGTTACGGAACCCAATACCTCATAGACTTCCTTTTGGATCCTGTGATAACTTTTTAACATCAACTATCTAATCTGGGTTATCTGTACAGCATGGCATTGCTCTCTAAATTGTTAAAATTCTAAATTGCGTTTTGTTTGTTGTTTTCTTATGTTGTTTATTGATGTTCTAATTAATCGCTAAATGTTAAGCGAGATGTATTTATATTGTAATTTAATTGTATATAGTACTCAATAAATGCCGTACGTGCGTCCTGGTGGGTGGGCGTGTGCTGGCCCCGCCCGAGAGGGGGTGGCCCGTTGCATCTTCTACTGAGAATCACTTCCCCCCCCCTAAACTGGGCTCTAAACCTAGCTTTGAGCCGTAGTGGGGGTGGGTCGCAAAAAAAGAGGGCTACTGCATGATTAATCTGTTGTAGCCGCTTCCCATTGGCGTGGTATGGTTTGTTGGTTGATTTGAGTTTATGGCGCAAGATCCAGAAAAGGATAAGCTGCACCAAACAAGACAATAAAATGAGAAAATAGAATCAGACCAATACTAAAAGGAGGAATGAAAAATAAATGGGTTTTATAAAATTTAAATATAAAGGTAGAATTTTAATAGAGAACTGTAAAACCTTATTTTTTTAAAATGATTACTAAGGGGTTGGCATGGTATGGAAGTTTGGAGAGTGGGGTGCCAGCTCAGGTGCGACTTCGTCATCTGACAGTGGAGTTTGATCCCGGACCATCGCCAACAGTCCGTTGCGTTGCTCTAGTGCAACGTTAATTAAATACGGTAGGTAGGTATTTAATTAACGCCGCACTGGAGCCACGCAACGGGCTGTTGGCGACGGTCCGGGATCAACCCCCGATGGGAAAGATACGAGGACAACACCACTTAATTTTGAAGCACGGTCAGGTGATGAGGTCACACCGGAGCTTTACCATTTTGCCCGAAACGCAATCGAGTAAGAAGATATACTCTTAAAAAATTAACGTTGAACTGAGAAAAACTTATGTCACTGAAGTCGATCTCGTTCAGAAAACTCCCGATATTCTACTAAGAGGATAGAGAATTTAGATAATCTACAAGATAATCCCTTTTTTTTGTGTGAAGGAGGATCCTTTGAGGTTCATAATGTGCTGATAAAGCACAATTTGTAAATCTCTCAAGGTTAATGGAGCTATGTTTCTATAACTTAAATCAGTGCAATAGTTTAGATCAAGGGTGTCAAACTGGCGGCCCAGAGATAATTTTTTGTGGTCCACGATGCTCTGAAATAAAATGAAAACAGGACAATATGTTACGAAGAAAATAGCACTTAGTGGAGATCGAGGCAAAACCGAACACACAATTTTAATTAATTGATTTCCAGAATGATTCGGTTTTAAAAGACATATCGAGAAGTAGGAATTCCCAAAATATATTCTTATTTACGTGAAAAATACCCGGAAATTAAAAAGTTTGCTGCACAAATTTTATGCTATTTTGGGAGTACGTACTTGTGTGAGCAACTATTTTCGTCCATGAAATTAAATAAAACGGCCTACAGATCAAGATTAACTGATAAACATCTATCTGCCATAATGAAGATTATCTGTTCTGTCTTTGAATCCAGATATTGGAAAACTAATAGGAGGAAAGCGCTGGCAAGTTTCCGGTAAAAAAAATAATTTTAGTTTTATAAATACATTAAATTAAATAAATGTTTAAATAAAAGCAATTATATAACAATATTATAAATTATTACCCTAAATTCACTCAATTACATAATGCGTTTTAATTATTCTATCCATATTCCTGAATCCTCACTTCAAAATATAATTTTAAGAAAATTTGTAAATGTGATGTGGCCTGCGTGAATCTTACCAGTTGCATTAAATGGCCCGTCCTTTAATTGAGTTTGACACCCCTGGTTTAGATGTAATTTCAAATGTAGTAATCATTACTACACATTTAAGATCGAATTCTCTTTACTTTTGACTAATGAGTACCATCCTTGCACGTATGGGTTCAAATTACTGCGCCCATTAACAACAGTAGGAATCTGGATGATTGATTAACAAAAAATCCCCATACCTCCCATCTCAGATTGAAGTAATTAAGACCCTCCTGTACTAGAACGTCTTTTCCAATCCCTACTCTGCCTTGACACGGTGTCCTTGGCAATTTTGATAAAGAAAACACAATGGAGAGTTTCGTGAGGGACATTTCTCTCACAAGTTTTCCTTCTCCGTTCGCGCTCGTATCTAAATAGACTTCATCCTCTTTCGATCTATTGTGTGCAATTTTTATCATACTACATAAATTTGCAGCTAATAATGAAAATCCTGACAAATGTCGTCATCATTAGGCCGATCTAATGATTAATGAAACTTCTCTGAAGTCAGAAGACGCGAAACACTTTATAGGAAGGTAATTAAAGTCGCAATGGACCAACACAAGAGGCTATTGGTGATGGTCCGCGATCAATCCCGAAGGGAAAGATCAAGGACAACGCCTCCTAATTTTGAACCACGGTCAGATGACGAGGTTACACCTGAGCTGGCACCCCTCTCCAAACTTCCACACCACGCCAGTGTGAGGACATTCGAGGCCACGATAGATTTGAATTGCACCAGCCCCCATGTATACGACGGTCTATGGCTCAACCCTTCGGTTGCTAATCCGTTGCTCTACCATCTGGGCTATCGCGGCCCTCGAAACATTTTTGGAAAATATTTGAAAGGAAACAAGTCTAATATTTTAGAAGTTCCGCCCCTTTAGACACTGCTCCATGCTACGCCACTGAATGAGCTCCAAAGGGATCGGAACTCTAAGACTCGACACCTTTGATGTGAATAAATTCCTTTGGTTGATTATTGGGAATATAATTGCCCCTTCATACAAGTATTGGGTGAGGCAAAAGGGGCTTTTAGGAGGTGGCTCCTAATTGTTTAAGGACAACGGTAGCCCGGAAGGGTAACGGATTAGAAACCGGAGGGTTGCGAGTTCGAATCCAACCAAAGAACGTCGTGTACAAAGGAGTTGGTGCACGTCAAATCTGTCGTGGCCTCAAATATTGGCGTAGTGTGGAAGTTTAGAGTAGGGTGCCAGCTCAGGTGTGGCCTCGTCATCTGACCGTGGTTCAAAATTACTTGCCTCTTTCCCTTCGCGTTTGATCCCGGACCGTCACCAAAAGTCCTTTGTGCTGCTTCAGTGCGACGTTAATTAAAATAACTACCTATCATCTATAAAATTATTGAGTGAAGCGAAAGAGGTTATTAGGAGGTGGCTCCTAATTATCCAAGGATCACTATCGGAAGTTAGTTGAATTTACGTCGCGCAACACAACGGGGTACTGGCGATAGTCCGGGATCGATCCCGAGTCGAAAGTTCCGCAGAGCCACCTCGTCATTTTGTACTACCTTATCGGATACGTGAGAGAAGTTGCGGTAAAGTTTTTCGGTGAATTTCCCAAGAGAAGAAACGTCAAAAGAAAGAAAAATAAAATCCTCGGTGAGAGAGAGAGGCAATTTTCCGCGACACGCACCGACAGGACGGTTAATCGAGAGACGGGCAGTTGAAGCGAATCCGGGAACACAGTGACCCGCTGAAATACTAAACGGCTGTCACTCAGCCCTTGGCGATGGACTGCGGCCCGCCAAGTGCGGCGAATAAGGACCGGGAGGCAGGGGATGGAAGACCAATCACAAGTTTCGCCAAAATAAGAGCCGATTTCGAGAAGCACGTCATACCCAGGGCTAAGAAAAATTTAAGTGATGAAAACAAGCTCAGATTATAACATTACACGTTTAGCATTTAATATTATGTAAAATTACAACACGGTAGGCTATTTTACTGTATACACGGCAAACCATTTGCTATTTTTCTATCTTCCCTCCTGGTAGGTAGGTATTTTAATTAACGTCGCACTGGAACACGTCACAACGGCTACTGGCGACGGTCCGTGTTCAAACCCGAAGGGAAAAATTCGAGGACAACGTCACGTAATTTTGAACCACGGTCAGATGACGAGGTCACACCTGTGCTGGCACCCCATTCTCCAAACTTCGACACCACGTCAACGTGAGGACATTTGAGGCCACGACAGCTTTAACGTGCATCAGCCGACTTTGTACATTAGTTTTTGACTGGATTTCAAATCGAAACTCTCCGGTTGCTAATTATCACAGGTCAGTGCATTGATGTCACCTCCAACAATAACTCTTATGTCCTCGGATCTTTTCTTTCGGGTTTGATCCCGGACCGTCGCCAAAAGTCCATTGTGTTGCTCCAGTGCGACGTTAATTAAAATACCCTCTCGAGGACAAACACCACGTAATTTTGAATCGCGGTCAGTTGACGTGGTCACACCTGAGCTGGCACCCCACTGTCCAAACTTCCACACCACGCCAACGTGAGGACATTTGAGGTTACGACAGATTTAACGTGCATCAGTCGACCTTGTACACGACGGTCTTTGGTTCGATTCGAACTCGCAACCCTCCGGTTGCTAAATAGTTACTCTTCTAAACCGGGCTACCGCAGTCCTAGATCACTGTCGGAATGGGTTGGTTTGGTTTATTTGGGTTTTATTGCGCAAGTCCGTTAGCGAACAAGCCTGTCGGAACGGGAAAGGATTCTCACGTAGATATGAGAAAAACCTCGCGTCTATTTGTCTAGACAAGAGTGACCAGCACGTTTTAAGAGGCTGGTTGATTTTGGGTTTTATGGCGCAAGGGCCCCATATTTGGCCAAACTGTGCGAAAAGGAAGGATGGAGAGAAGAAAGTAGAGATAGATCGCTTAGGTATTCTGAGGTCGCGATCCCTGTGTTTACCAGAGACAGTGAATCCCATGGGAAAAAATAGATCACTAGGGTATCTCGGGTTCGTACTCACCTGAAGGTACATGTTAAGAGGAAGGCCTCTCCTCTAAACATCTATAAACAATTAAAACTACACTCTAAAGCTAATTGTATCAGCGTCAATCGAAGCTCCATTTATGACACTGATAGAATACAGATATGTCTAAAAGCGGTAAAAAAATCACGAAACGCAATGCTCATTTAGTATTATGGCATTTTGATTGGACTGAAACACCGGGAGAGAGGATTGGGCCTCATCTAAGATTATTATCTCAATAAAAGTGTTAACATTCTAAAATTTCTTAGACTTATTTTGTGGAAATCCCAATGAGAATTGCAAACTGTTTTAGAGTGGAAATCTAACTAAAACACTTCACATCTGACCTGCTTCGATAGCATGGGGCCCGGTGAGGCACCCGATTAACTAACTGAGCCCCGGATGTCGGTAGTTCTGCATTTGCTAAGCATCGAGTTACGTTCCTAACATGGAAGAGAAGCGCTGTCTCTCTCCAGATCCAGAAAAAAAATGGCGCTATTTTCTTTCACGAAAAAGCGATCGTTTTACCAAAATGGAATCGCATTCAGCAAAAGGAAAAAAGATCGGCAACCTTCTAGAAAAAGTATATTAAGTTGCGGATCGAAACGACAGCTAAATTACATTTCCCAGCTAAAAAACAGAAAACCTATAAGCCTTCTCTCAAAAAAAATGATTCGCCATTTACCCCAACTTTTCACATGAACGCGTAGACTTAATTCCATTCCAACAAATTCAAGATGGTATGTAGAGAAAGATTCTCTTTCAAACTGGCGGATTGGCCCGGGGGTGGACGAAATCACTTATCCGATTTTCACTTCCACAAATGACCGCAAAACACTGTGTTTAGGGCATGCGCAGTGTTCTTCCATAGGCCTTTTCTGCTGGAACTGGAAGATCATTCGTAACACACCATGAAGCATGAATCCATCAAACTCGAATCGGATGTGGTCAGAAATGTTTACATTGATGATGGGACTTGTGTGAGGTGGGTTGGTTGGTTTTGGTTTTAATGGCGAAAAGGACATATTTGGCCAAGCTTCGCCAAACACAAGACATACAATATCAAGCTATTGTGAAAAGAAGGGATGGAGGGAAGAGAGAAAGATCGCTTGGCATCCTGGGGTTGCGATGCCCATGCTTACCAGAAGCAGTAAGTCCATGGGAAAAGAATAGATCACTAGGGTACCTTGAGTTCGTGAAGCCCACACACACCTAAAGATGTGCCCCGAGGGGATGTGTGTGATGTGGGATCGAGTTGAAAAGAATTCCGAACACTCTCCACCTTCAAAGTTCTCATTAGGCAACTTTGAATTCTCACTCATTGAGCCCGCCCCAATAAACTTTATAAAAGGTGCCTCCTCCCTAATGGGAAGAGTTACTATTAAAATATCCCAATGAATAACCAAATAAGTTGTTACAACAAAACATCCGCCCATGGTATAAATACTTTTATGGCCGCGGTCCTAAGACGAGTGGGCCCGCGGTAGCCCGGTTGGAAGAGTAGCGGATTAGCAACCGGAGGGTTGCGAGCTCGAATCTAACCAAAGGCCGTCGTGTACAAAGGGGGATGGTGCACGTTAAATCTGTCGGGGCCTCAAATACGTTGGCGTGGAAGTTTGGAGAGTGGAGTGCCAGCTCAGGTGTGTTCTTGTCACCGGACCGAGGTTCAAAATTACGTGGTGTTGTCCTCGGATCTTTCCCTTCGGTTTGGTCCGGGCTTGATCCCGGACCGTCGCCAAAAGCCGATTGTGTTGCTCCGATAGCCGATTGTGTTGCGTCGACCGTCGCCAATAGCCGATTGTGCGACGTTAATTAAAAACCTACCTACCAAAAATATTCTACCATGCAGTTCCATATTGACAGGTTTGTTGGTTGGTGGGTTTTGGGCTTTATGGCGCAAGGGCCATATTTGGCCAAGCTGCAAGACATCGTCAAGTAATTGTGGGCAGAAATGAATATCGAAAAGATCTAGCATCGATTCTGCGTTGAACAAGTTTTAAAGCACACAATCTATAATTTGTACTTCTTTATTTCTAATAAACTATTAGTTATCGACCCTCTACATTTAAGGTTTCTGTCTTCTCCCCCAAGAATGTATCGAGGGTTTAGTTTATAATGGAAAGACAAAATGCATGTACCATGGCACCGACGAGCCCCCAACCTGTGGAGGCTCCGGCTTTAACAATCATTGAATTACCTTTAACCCTCATGGTGGTTGTCTCGACCAGCTATCTGTCATTAAGAAAACTGATGAGATATTGATGGACGAGATATCTCGTCACTGGAAAAAAACTGATCAAATCTTTGAACTTGTCTTCATAAAAAGTGACAATACCCCGGTGACGTCATTAGCAAAATAGGTCGGATCCCGATGGACCTAAACCATTTGGAGGGTTAAGCAAGTTTGGTATAGAAAAATCAACTTCCACAAGAACAATCCTCTAGTTAAGGAAATATTTCAATCAAGTGAGTCAGAAACACAGTCAGCAAAGGGTAAAAGAAAGGACAGATCATTTACGAAGCTGCAGCTGCTTCAGCTTTTATAGCATTGCCTTTATGGGCGCAGAGAGCTACGTCATGCAGATTCGTCGAAGAAGGCTAATTGCCTCGGCCAGACTCTCGCTGCGCTCTTTTTCCGGATCGTTTCCATCGCACGGGAAATTCAGGACGCATGATCCCGGAACTGTCCTTGGCAAACGGATGTGATCGACGTATTGTATTTTACGGCCCGTCACGAGGCATACAGAGTCGTGAATAAATAAGTAAATAGAATTCCAGTACAGGTAGATAGGTATTTAATTAACGTCGCATTGGAGCAACACAACCTGGCTTCTGACGACGGTGTGGGATCAAACCCCCAATGGAAAGATACTAGGACTACACCACGTAATTTTGAACCACGGTCAGATGACGAGGCAACACCTGAGCTGGCACTCCACTCTCCAATCTTCCACACCACTCCAATGTAAGGACATTTAAGCCCACGACAGATTGAACGTGCACTAGCCCCCGTGTACACGACGGTCCTTGGTTGGATTCGAACTCGGAACCCTCCGGTCGCCAATCCTTTACTCTTCCAACCGTGCAATTCCAATTCAGAGAAATATAACAAGAGTCAAATCACTTCCTAATAGACACATAAAACTCGAAATTACGTAATCCAAAACAGTTTTATTTTAAAACCGATTATCGATGCAAATACGGGGGTATAAGCAAGGGGCACACCTGCGGAGGGGGCTATGGGGCTTAAGTCCCTCTAATAAAACTGATATAAGCAAAATAAAAATATATATAATATATAAAAAGCAAAAATAACCTTTATAATTCATTGATTGCTTCTTTAAAAATCGTGTATAAAGGTGTTTTGATATTTTCTCTAGAGTCAAATATTTACTCATTGCTTTCGGCTCACTTACCCAAAAGTGTTGCATTTCTTATTTACTTATTGGATAAAATTGAAAATTTAATTTTTCATTTATTTATTAAATTTAAATATTTCATTTAAACGTTGGAACCTTTTCTCTTCAATACAGTTTCTATACGTCTTAGAGTTGTCACTTTTGCACTGGTCTCTAGATAACACATTCTGAAACTAGTCTTTAGGTAACACTTTAAAATTCGTCTCTAGGTAACGCACTCTGAAACTTGTCTCTGGTAACCAACCACTCTGAAACTAGTCTCTAGATAAGACATGATCTGAAACAAGTCTCTAGATAAAACACGCTCTGAAACTAGTCTAGATAACACACGCTCTGAAACTAGTCTCTAGGTAACGCATTCTAAAACTCGTCTCTAGATAACCAACCACTGTGAAACTAGTCTCTAGATAAGACACGCTCTAAAACTAGTCTCTAGATAAAACATGCTCTGCAACTAGGTTCTAGATAACACACGTTCTGAAACTAGTCACTAGATAACACATGCTCTGCAACTAGGTTCTAGATAACACACGTTCTGAAACTAGTCTCTAGATAACACACGTTCTGAAACTAGTCACTAGATAACACACGCTCTGAAACTAGTCACTAGGTAAAGCCTTCTAAAACTCGTCTCTAGATAACCAACCACTGTGAAACTAGTCTCTAGATAAGACACGCTCTAAAACTAGTCTCTAGATAAAACATGCTCTGCAACTAGGTTCTAGATAACACACGTTCTGAAACTAGTCACTAGATAACACATGCTCTGCAACTAGGTTCTAGATAACACACGTTCTGAAACTAGTCTCTAGATAACACACGTTCTGAAACTAGTCACTAGATAACACACGCTCTGAAACTAGTCACTAGGTAAAGCCTTCTAAAACTCGTCTCTAGATAACCAACCACTGTGAAACTAGTCTCTAGATAAGACACGCTCTAAAACTAGTCTCTAGATAAAACATGCTCTGCAACTAGGTTCTAGATAACACACGTTCTGAAACTAGTCACTAGATAACACATGCTCTGCAACTAGGTTCTAGATAACACACGTTCTGAAACTAGTCTCTAGATAACACACGTTCTGAAACTAGTCACTAGATAACACACGCTCTGAAACTAGTCACTAGGTAAAGCCTTCTAAAACTCGTCTCTAGATAACCAACCACTGTGAAACTAGTCTCTAGATAAGACACGCTCTAAAACTAGTCTCTAGATAAAACATGCTCTGCAACTAGGTTCTAGATAACACACGTTCTGAAACTAGTCTCTAGATAACACACGTTCTGAAACTAGTCACTAGATAACACACGCTCTGAAACTAGTCACTAGGTAAAGCCTTCTAAAACTCGTCTCTAGATAACACATTCTAAGACTCGTCTCTGGTAACTCACTCTGAAACTAGTCCAACTAACCCACTCGTCAAGCTTCAATATGAGCATACTTCTGTGGCAATGCTTTTGACGCACTTTTTGTAGCGAGTTATGGCAGGTAAAGGCAACCCATCTTTATTAGGATTATTCCGCTTTTATGGCAACCTCGGCAAGCAGAAAATCTAAATTTTCATTTAGAATATTCTTTTCATTTCCGTTAAATTGTCCTTTGATTTCATTGTTTTTTAAATTTTTTATCCAATTATGTTCCGTTTCATGTAAATTTGAAGAAAACGTTTAGTTTGATTTTAGTCACGGCCCAGTGCAGTCGCATCAAGTTGCATCGTTTCCTGTTATTTTCTATTTTTTAAAATCGTTATCTTTTTCTATTTTAACATGCCTTCTGTATTCTGCGAAAAAATTTACTTTGAGACTGTTACACTTGGATTTGCAGAAGTGTTCGCGATAATAAGGCTAATTATTTTCCGCAAAGTAAAAGAACGTTTTTCTAACTGTTTCCCTTAATTATTTTCCGTTAAGAAAACGTTTTTTCTAAGAATCTCTTCCTTGGCGACATAAAAAATGCGCCAAAAACGCGCTGAAAGCGTTGCCACAACAGTATGCGTATATCAAAGTTATAACACACACTATAAAACTAGTATCTAAGTAACACACTCTAAAACTAGTGTATTTTAAAATCACCCCTTACATAAAGAGCTATAAAAATGTAGCCCCCTCTGGATTGATATCTTGGATAAGCCCCTGAGTATAAGTAGAGGCAGATAGGTATTTAATTAACATTGCACTGGAGCAACACAACGGGCTATTGGGACGGTTCGGATTCAAACCCGAAGGTTTGGTTTGGGTTTTATGGCAGAAGGTCCGTTAGCGGACAAGCTGCGCCAAACGTATGATTAAATATACCCAATAAAAACAGGTGAAACAGCCAAAGTAGTAAAACAGTAGTCTAAAAATTTCAGTTTTCGAATATTATAGAAAGCCTAAGTTAAAAACATTAAAGTTTAAAAATATAAATACAGGACGATTATTTTTTTTTCAATACAAAGAATAGTAGATAAACGTTAAAAACCTTAATGAGAAATGTACTTTTAAAAATATGACTGATGACAACAATATGACATTAAGATGACAAATATATACATTTTAAAAATCCAGAACATCGTAAAAAAGGTAAGAGTGCAGAGTGAGGAGGATTACCCAGCAAGGCAGACAAACTGGGCGAGGAAGTTTTAAAAAATCGAATGTAAAAATGCCATAAACCAGGACATGAAGTTAAGAAATGAGAGATTGTAAGATCTCCATTGGCAGTGGTGGTACAAAGGAGAATTTTCTTCATCCAGCAAGTATCGATGTGTAATTCTCGAATGCCCGATACGGAGCCTAGTTAAAATCACGTCTACACGGCGAGAACACAAAGGCCAAAAAGAGATAGCAGGTTGAATTCCGTGGAGTTTGTTTCCACTCTGCACATTCCATTCATTCCTCCAATCATTCCAAAGTATGTCCTTGACATTTTGTTTGAGATCTTTGTATGGAATACAAAGATCACAAAGGAATACAAAGGAATCTCTGGAATACAAAGATCATCGAGAAGTTTATAGCCTTCTTTGCGGCAGTCAGAAAGTTCATTGCCGGTAATCCCAACGTGACCTGGTATCCAAAGAAAGAGATGCCATAACCACGCCGAGTAAGTTGACGATGGAATTTCAGCACGGCAACAAACCCCAAGGGAAAGATCCGAGGACACCACGTAATTTTGAACCTCGGTCAGATGACGAGGTCAACACCTGAGCTGGCACCCCACTCTCCAAACTTCCACACCACGTCAACGTGAGGGCTTTTGCGGTCTTGACAGATTTTAAGCGCACCAGCCTCCAAGTACACGACTGTCTTTTGTTGGACCTAGTTTCGAAGTCGCAACCCTCCGGTTGCTAATCCGCTACCCTTCCAACCGGGCTATCGCGGCCCCTGAAAAAGAGGGCATTGAGCCAAAATAGTTTGGAAAAGTGATCTATATGCATCAGGAAGGGTGTTTGCTATCAACTTCCAATTTCAATTTACAAAAAAATTCGCTCTTGAATAAAGCTGCGAACAAAGGCATTCCATGAAGTGATGAAATAAAACTAGGCTTTCAAACGCGAAATATCACTTACCAAATGATTTGTAAACCGTGTACATTTTTCATCACATTTTGCCATCGAGACATTGCATTTGCGTCACTTCTAACCCAAAGGGGAAAAGATTAGGGGAGCCGACCTTTAGCTCTTCCCTTTAGTACGACCCTATCAGGTCTCGTGCGAAGAATATAATACCAAAATAAAAATATCAAGGATCTCCCAAACATCGAGCACAAATACCGCTTTGTAACAAATTGCTCAAGCATTTCTGCTGCGACAATATCCGTAGACAGTTTGAAAGAATTCTCCTCCAACAATGCGGAAGAGCGGCTCAAAGAACAATCATACTTTCGTCCTTGGTGTAATGCATGTAACACAATGTCTCCAAGGACATCGACGGATTAGTCTGCCAAAGATCCTGATTCTGGAATTCAAAACCGAGAGAAAAATAAGCCCAATTGAAAAATGGCCTCTGCTTTTGCATCAGCGGGTTTCTTGATTTGGGCTTCACTTTCGATGCTTCACAACGTGGGGAGGCAATTTCGTCCTCGTTTTACGGGAGTGTTTCTGAGGCGTCCCTTGCGTGGTTGGGCAGCGGAGCATGTATCCAATTGACGCAGAGGGTTGTTTGGAGAAGCTCATTATGGCCACAGAATGAGAAATTGGAGAGAATTGAAGACGCTTTTTCGAAGATCCCGCGTCGATAAGGCCAAGAAAGAATTAATGGCACATTTTTACTCTTCCTTTCCCAGGGATTTCCGGGATGTCAACTGTCCATCTCTCGAAACCATTTTCTAAACTATTAGATAGTCAAAATAAATCATTGTAATTCGATAGTTTTGGAGGTATCTTGGGCTTCGGAAAGAAAACAATGTAGATCTCGACTAGTTGTGTCGTCATCTGGCCGTGGTTCAAAATCAAATGTTGTCCTCGAATATTTCCCCTCGGGATTGATCCCGGACCGTCACCAATATCCCGTCGTGTTGCACCAGTGTGACGTTAATTAAATACCTACCTACCTTGACCAGTTGTGACATTGGAAAATTATAAAAGGCTGTGACATTCAGTCCTTACAGGGCAGAGATGCATTAGGAGATTCGGAAGGGTCTCGGGCACCCCTTCCTTCCCGAAATGCCCCATTAGGGACATATCTTTAGGTGTGTACGGTCTTTAACCCGAGGTACCCAAGTGATTCCCCTATTCTTTTCCCATGGGGTTTACTGTCTCTGGTAAATATGGAGGTCGCGTCCCTAGGATGCCCAAACGATCTCTTTCTCTACTCCATCCTTTCAGAATTGGGATGCGGTAATCCGGTTGGAAGAGTAACGGATTAGCAACCGGAGGGTTGCGAGTTCGAATAAAACCAAAGACCGTCGTATACAAAGGGGTGATGCTCGTTAAATCTGTCGTGGCCTCAAATGTCCTCACTTTGGCGTGGTGTGGAAGTTTGGAGAGTGGGGTGCCAGCTCAGGTGTCGACCTCGTCATCTGACTGTGATTCAAAATTACGAGTTATCTTCGGATCCTTCCCTTCGGGTTTGATCCTCGACCGTCACCAATAGCCCGTTGTGTTGCTCCAGTGGCACATTAATTAAAATACCTACTTATATCTTTCACAATTACTTGATATTATGTCTTGTGTTTGGAGCAGCTTGTATAAATATGGCCTTTGCGCCATAAAACCCGAAAACAACCAACCAACCCTCCCGAAATGTAGCAAAACCAAGTGCTGGAATTAGTTTAATCCTAGTTCTGTCAAATCTCTAAGTCGCGGGCAGGTCTAAAATCAGTCAGCTATAGTATATATGCAAACGAAATGCTCATTTGGTTTCATAGCAATTAGATCGATTACGAAAAGCAAGCGCATTCCTAAGCCCTAGTAACATTTCACCTCGTGTAGTAGAAAATAGCCGGTCAAACCAAGCTTGTCTGGATTGAACTAGAAAAGGAGCTCTTGAGGGAAAGAAGCTCTTGTCCATGACACGGGGCTATCGTGAAGATCGGTATCGACAAGAGTGACGTATTCAGAGGAAGGACTCGATCCATCCACGAAATATTTCAAAAACAACACACCAAAGCGATCAGCTAAATCAAAGTTTCGTTTATCATACAGATAAAATGCATCATGTCTTCAAAACGGTGAAAAAGTCTTGAAAGGCTCAATGGCGATCCAAAGGTGTAATGTTAGTTAGGAATGGATAGCCGGGATTTCACCCTCTCCAATTATTTTCGGAATGAGTGCGCGGGAAGACAGAAAAGCCTCTTCTGGTTACTCGTAGAATTGGTTTCCTATTTCTATTCTACTTATTGCGATGAAATATAGTTGCACGTTGTATTTTGAAATAACAGAAATAATTATTATATAAATTAATAGTTTATATTTAGTTCATAAAATGACAAAACTATTATATAAATTAAAAGTTGGTATAATTCTGTTATTTTATGGGTTAAATAAACTATTACATAAATTAATAGTTTATTCAATCCATAAAATAACAGAAAAATATTATGTAAATTAATAGTTTATATAATTCTGTTATTTTATGGATTAAATAAATTAATAGTTTATTTAATTCATAAAAGAACGTTTATTTAGTTAAAACAAATATAAAAGTATGAAGGTTATGAATTTGTTTTTCTCAGTGACATAACCATCTCACATCCACATATCATGTTAACGCTTCAAGAGACAAATAATGAGAAGTACGAGGAGATAGTTGAATTAATGTCGCACTGGAGCAACAAAACGGGCTATTGGCGACCGTCCGGTATCAATCCCGAAGGGAAAGATCCAAGGACAACACCTCGTCATTTTGAACCAGTCAGAGGTCGACACTTGAGCTAGCACCCCACTCTCCAAACTTCCACACCACGCTAACGTGGACATTTGAGGCCACGACAGATTTAACGTGTTCTAGACTCCACTTACACGACAGTCTTTGGTTGGACCGAGTTTCGAACTCACGATCCTCCAGTTGCTAATCCGTTACTCTTCCAATCGGGATACCACGACTTTCCATAAAATAACAGAAAAAATTATTACATTATTTAATAGTTTATTCAGTTAACCAAATATAAAAGCATGAAAGTTATGAATTTGTTTCCTTGGTGACATAACCATCTCACACATCCACATGCCAAGTAGAAATTTCACATGAGACACATAACGAGAAATGAATTACGAGGAGATTGAATATTGGCATAAAGCTACTTTATTTTCAGCTTACAAAAAGGATTATGTTCTGGGATTGAGTAAGATGCTTCTTTTTATTCTGACATTAATTCTTGACTTTAAAATTCGTCTTGTGAGCAAATAAATCCATAGAAAAAAATTGGAGCGTTTGTTTGTACTTTGGATAACGTCGCCCTCCGTTTTGGGACAGTCTGATGCAAAATCATTGGTTTCAGCGTTTGGTCTCTATGTACGAGGGAAAGTCAAAAAAATTATCCGCACTTTTTTGTATAAATATTTTTTCAATTTATTTACACAAATGTAGGGGTTGAACAAGTTCATCATTTTTCGAGTCTCCTTCCTTTTAGATGCACTTGGTCCAGCGGTCCACAAGCTTGCGTATTCCCTCCCAGAAGGTTTTCGATTAGTCGCCCAACCATTTTATGCCCGCTTTCCCCACTTTCATGTCCGTCTAATCTGCAGAGAACAACGTACATTGTCGATAGTAACTCGCTGGTTTGCCAGTACCATTTCTCGAGCTTGCTGAATCTTCTCGTCAGTGGTGGAGGTTAACGGCTGTCCTGCTCCTTCGTGCATCACGCTTGTCCGGTCTCTTAAGTTTCTTCGTTACACTTCTACGTGGTAAAGCACTGTCCCCGTATTGTATTGTAAGCCTTCGATGAATTTCAGCCCATGGTACACCTTCCGACCCTAGAAATCGGACCACTGCTCTTTATTCCTCCTTGGTGCGCACTGCTAGCGGAGCGGCCATGTTTATACTGAAGCAAGAAAAATGACGCTATCAAGGTCAAACTTCGGTAACGTGACCACAGTAATATCAACTCTAAGCATGCATGCGCAGAGGGCAATCTGACAAACCTAAAGATGTATTATTAGCGAAAGTAAGGATAATTTTCGACTTACCCTCGTATGTGCTAGCTCTACATTCGTACAATACGTGTAACAAATTAAAAAATTGGTAAGTAAACTATGAGTGCTAGAGTATTTGCCGTAGATTCGTCATTTTTGCGAATTGAAATAAGGCAATTTTACAATTAAAGAACTTAAGAAGGGGCATTCCTAATCCCCGCCCTACCCAAAACCCCTCAAAATCGACTTTTACAGTGGTCACCTTTCATAGTTTTGTCATACAACAGGGAGGCGATGCATGTGAAATGTATTATTATATGGATGGATATGCATATCAGAATAACAGAAATTATAAACCTGCACTCGTGACAAGAGTGGTATAAGGCAATCAGAGAACGATCCACTGAGACTGAATGTAGTGATGGTTTCACAAATGGAGAGGCAGAAAATTCCATAACAATAGTTTATTACTTCAACAGACTAGTGACACAATGTGGAGGTTGTTGAGTGTCGGGCGTTTGGGACGGCTCTGAGCTCCTTATTCAAAACGGGCCGCGGTGGCCCGGTTGGAAGAGTAACGGACTTGCAACCGAAGGGTTGCGAGTTCGAATCCAGCCAAAACACCGTCGTGTACAAAGGGGGCTGGTGCACGTTAAATCTGTCGTGGCCTCAAATGTCCTCACGTTGGCGTGGTGTGGAAGTTTGGAGAGTGGGGTGCCAGCTCAGGTGTTGCCTCGTCATCTGACCGTGGTTCAAAATTACGTGGTGTTGTCCTCGGATCTTTCCCCTTGGGATTGATCCCGGACCGTCACCAATAGCCCGTTGTGTTGCTCCAGTGTGACGTTAATTGAAATACCCCCCCCCTTATTCAAAAGGGCCAGTGAAAGAATGAATAGTTTAAAATGAACTCGCTAGGGGGATAAGGATTAAGAGAAAGATTATTGGACCAGGGAATCTTTTAAGAAAGTTCATTGGCAGAAAGTCAGTGTCTTAACGAAGTAGCTTGATCTTGCACTGGCGATTTGAAAGAGAAACATTTCGAGTGAGCGGGTCCGTCGGAGATCAAGGTTATTGAGTTTGCCGGAGTACAAAGGTGAAAGGGATTGCAAGGTATATTGACCACATGGCTAGCGGTGTGAAAAGAGAAAAGGGGAACGTTGAGGGACCTATCTGTGGTGAGAATTGTACTCAGCGGGTTAGTTTTGGGTATCGTTTCATGCATGTATATGATTTGCGTCTAAAGTTGAAATTATAAAAATGTCGTAAAAGTGTTAAAATTACGAGTATTTTCATTGACACTTAAATGATGTTGGCATTTTTATACGAAAGAGAAATGATTATTCTGGACACTTTTTCAATCCAATTAACCAATTCAGCCCGAGTAAGGTCGGGTAATAAAAACAAAAAAAAACTTTTAAAAATCTATATCTTATTCGACAAAAAAATGGTTCATACCTTCAATAGAATGGCATGACAAATTCGACCTGATTACTAATCTCCCAAATATTTTGATACGCACCCAAAAGATATTTTATAAAACGATTATTCCTTTCTTCTAGACTGGAAAAATCATCGATAACGTTCCTTCAATGTCGAAGGTTACTTTGAAATCGATATTTCTTTGTTCACTGGCTGAGGTAAGAATATTCACCTCAAAAAATCTTCACCTTTATGTGAGTTCGATGATGAACAAGTTATTTGAATTGAATAATTGATAGCCTAGATGAATTTAAATGTCTCCTGCCGTAGCGTCTGTGTTACCAGTTATTACTATTTAATGTTCGCGTCGCTCTGGTCAACAATTTTAGGTTCTTGTTTCCGAAAGACATGCATAAAAGAAACACATAGGAGCAGTGACAGAGAGAATGGTCTTTTGAGTAAAGCCCAAGGAGCGGCTTTATTTTTGAGACACTGAGAACCACCTAGCGGAACTGATAGGAATTACTTGCATACTTCTCGCCATTGAAAATGACATCTATCAGATGGAGAGACACAAAGAGAGGCGGAATGATAGGCTTCAAAACCTTAAAACGAAGAGAAATACTTGTGTTATTTATACTGTGTTGTTAAAAAGTGTTGTCATTTAGTTGCATAACATACTGACGAGTGTTTTGTTTACACCGGAAATGTAATAGCATTTCGTTTTGAAGTTGAAAAGGTTTCAATATTTGTACTGAGAGAAGCAGAATGACTCAAGGGAGAGTAATACAGCCATACAGAGATCATAGGGAGAGTGACATTGAAATACGTTTTGTTAGTTTTGGTTATTTTTTGGGGGTTTTATGGCGCAAGGGCCATATTTGGCCATGCTGCGCCAGACACAAGACACACAATACCGAGTAATAGACACGCACAATGAAAGCTTTTACTGACACATAAGAGAGAAATACACCCAGGGAGGAATGCACCTGACAGGAAACGAACCTGCGACGCCTACAACTCGAAGATTGCTAGCGCAGTGGACATACGCACTGAGCCACGACGGCCCCCGTTTTGAGAGAGAGGAACACGAAAAAACAGCGAGAAACAGTCACATAGAGACATTGAAAAAACACTGAAAGACAGAGACAAACACAGGTAGCTAGGTATTTTAATTAACGTCGCACTGGAGCAACACAACGGGCGGTCCGGGATCAAATCCGCAGGGGGAAGTTTCGAGGACAACACCACGTAATTTTGAATCACGGTCAGATGACGAGGTCACACCTGAGTTGGCACCCCACTCTCCAAATTTCCACACCACGCCAAAAGTGAGGACATTTGTGGACACTTTTATAATGTGTTAATTAACCATACCTACCCAATTGAAAGTTATTGTTATATCTGGTTAGAGATAAATGAAGAGAAGGTACGTATTTTCATTAACTTCTCAAAGCAGCAACACAATGGACTATTGGCGACGGTCAGGGACCAAATCCGAAGGGAAAAACCGAGGACAACACTACGTAATTGTGAACCACTGTCAGATGGCGATGTCACACCTGAGTTGGCACCCCACTCTCCAAACTTCCACACCACGCCAACGTGAGGACATTTGAAGCTACGACAGATTTAATGCGCACCAGCCCCCTTTGTACACGACGGTCTACGGTTGGATTCGAACTCGGTCCTCCAGATTGACAGAAACAGACATTGATAGACACAGATAAGAATGTACAATAATACAGAGACCAAAAGCAGGGTAAGAACCAGTTACAGGTTTGTTCATGGTCAGCCTCAGGAGCGGCCTACACGTAAGTTATTCAAAAATTAATTTTTGAATGAAAAATTCCTCAGTCGTACTTGGAATGACGGATTTCGTTCGCATGGTTCAACGAGCAGCTTCGAAAAAATTCCACGGATGTCCGTGAAAGCCATTTAACTCTTAAGCACGCACGTTACACGCAATAGAAAGGAGTTAGGCGTGTGGAATGGGCAGAAGATGCGAAAATCATCCGACTGTCAGCCAATTTACCACATCTTTTTCAATATTTCGAAGGTGGCTTGTTGACAATCCACTTGTCGAGGGTAGCGCGTGCCGAAGCATGACAAAATGGCGGCGGAACCTCCTCATCTGGAAACACGCGATGCACATTGTATCAACACTAACTCAACACCATTGTAAACAGTCGTTCACTGACTCTCACCGTGAAAGATGACACAGGCAGATAAAAATTCACATTGGTTCGAAATAGGATGCGTTGAACAATTACCCTGTTCCCTAGATCGAAAAATCGATTAAAAATCGATTCGAAATAAAACAGATTCACACGAAAAGATACGAGATAGATTCGTACAATAGATCGACCTTGCTCCTTGCTTTGGATGATCGAAAAATCGATTCATCCAAAAATTGGATAAAAGAAACCGATTCATACGAAAAGATAAGGTAAATAGGTAGTTAAATTAACGTCACTTGAGCAACACAGCGGGCTATTGGCGAAGGTCCGGGATGAATCCTGAAGGGATTTCCGGGAAGATCCGAGGACACCACCACGCAATTTTGAACTACGGTTAGATGACGATATACGAAAAGATAAAACACATCGACCCCAAGATCGAAAAATCTATTCATCCAAAAATCGGATAATAGAAATCGATTCACATGAAAGATAAAACAGATTGATCTTGTTCAACTGTGAAAGTACCAAGCAGAGCTCAATTGAGTAGTGATGTAATATGGAATGAATCAGCGAACATTTACCTGATTTTCTGCGCAAATGTGAATCACTGAATTGGTGCTCCAGTCGTTAAAGAATCGAATATACTCTAATCAAGAATTGGATGAACTGTTATAAGTCGTGACATACAGACCATGAAACACAGCGGGATCGAAATATGCTGTGCTGTTGAATAAATTCTACTCTTTAGACCAAACATTCTCTCGTTGACGCCACTGGACGCTGAATCGATTCGACTCCTGAATCGTCAAACGCTGAATCGATTCAGACTAAGTGATGTTGAAGACATCACGTCATGAAACAAACATTCATGCCAAGACGAGTGAGTAGCTATACCAATGTGATCATCAAAGTACGATTTTTCGATAACTCACAATTTGCATAGGGCTCAAATTGAAATTTGCTTTTGTATTGCCCTAAATACTCACATCCTTCCTATTCTGTTCATAGCCCGTTGGGGCCGCGGTGGCCCGGTTGGAAGAGCAACGGACTAGCAACCGAAGGGTTGCGAGTTCGAATCCAGCCAAACACCGTCGTGTACAAAGGGGGCTGGTGCACGTTAAATCTGTCGTGGCCTCAAATGTCCTCACGTTGGCGTGGTGTGGAAGTTTGGAGAGTGGGGTGCCAGCTCAGGTGTTGCCTCGTCATCTGACCGTGGTTCAAAATTACGTGGTGTTGTCCTCGGATCTTTCCCTTTGGGATTGATCCCGGACCGTCACCAATAGCCCATTGTGTTGCTCCAGTGTGACGTTAATTGAAATACCCCCCCCCCATAGCCCGTTGTGTTGCTCCAGTGTTACGTTAATTAAAATACCTACCTATCCACCTATTCTGTTAATGTCAATTATTCATAGCACTTGCAAACAAATTCAGGACGAAATATAATACATGTTTGAAAAAAGCTCACCCAAAGAGGTGACACATTGAGGCATTGCACATTTTTCCTACTCCCAAGAACTTGCAACCGAAGGGTTGCGAGTTCGAATCCAGCCAAACACCGTCGTGTACAAAGGGGGCTGGTGCACGTTAAATCTGTCGTTGCCTCAAATGTCCTCACGTTGGCGTGGTGTGGAAGTTTGGAGAGTGGGGTGCCAGCTCAGGTGTTGCCTCGTCATCTGACCGTGGTTCAAAATTACGTGGTGTTGTCCTCGGATCTTTCCCTTTGGGATTGATCCCGGACCGTCACCAATAGCCCATTGTGTTGCTCCAGTGTGACGTTAAAAAAAAAAAAAAAAAAAAAAAAAAAGAATTTCACGCTTTCAAAATTTTATGCATTTTTACATATTTTAAATCAACCTTTTATCTTTGTCTTGGACTATTAGTTTTTAAATATTTGATACTTTTATTGGCTAATATTCTGTTTGGCGCAGCTTGTCCGCTTCTGGATCTTGCGCCATAAAACCGAAACATCTAATCCAATCTAATCCAGTGCGACTTTAACTAAAATACCTACCTACCCTGCTCCCTAGATCGATCAGTCGTCACTTAAGAAACCGATTCATCAAAAAATCGGATGAAAGAAATCGAAAGCAGTAAGACTAAGTGGCACACTCAATCCGAACGAGTTCACCATCCTCATTTAACGACCCGCGTAAAAAACGAAACGGAGACATCTGTTTGGTAGACAGTGAGTCAACACTTTCAAACTCTTGTGAATCACTCTGAGTTTTAGGTATTCGCCTCGGTAAGTAGAAAAAGTATTTGATGCATCGTCACACCAGAACATTCTCATTTTGTAAACATTCGGTTGGCAAAACATTCGCAATACAATTCATCAGCCCTTTTCAAACACTCCCTCCACCTAAACCTCCGTTGTATGCAAAATTGCATTTGAATAAATGCCGTTTAAGTAGATAGGTATTTAATTAGTGCCGTACTGCAGAAACACAAAGGGCTATTGGGGACTATCCGGGTAGGTTGGTATTTTAATTAACGTCACACTGATCGTCACTAACGTCACACTAACGTCACAAGATCGAGGGCAACACCAGGTGTTGCCTCGTCATCTGACCGGGATTCAAAATTACGTGGTGTCGTCCTCGGATCTTTCACTTTGGTATTCATCCCGGACCGTCACCAATAGCCCGTTGTGTTGCTCAAGTGTGACGTTAATTAAAATACCTACCTACCGAGGGCAACACCTTGTCATTTTGAATCACGGTTAGATGACGAAGTCAACACCCCCTTACACACTACGTCAACGTGAGGACATTGGAGGTAACGACAGATTTAACGTGCACCAGTCCCTTCCCAATAATTTCAGCTTACAATGGATTCTTGCCATGATTGGTCGATGGTTTCTTGTAATAATTGTTCACATACCTTTTCAGATTGAGGCTGTCGTCATGTGATTGTGGTGCACAATTATGTGCTGTCCTAAATGCGTTCACTTTGGGTTTGATTCCGGACCGTCGCCAATAGCCCGTTGTTTTGCTCCATCGCGATGTTAATTAAAATATATCTACCTACCGATTGAGGCTGACATCTAGTCCAGGTACTATTCGCATAGGTTCCTTGGGCATTAACTTCTACCTTTCCAGTGCTGGGTAACCCAGTTGGCAGAGCAACGGATTAGAAACCGGAGGGTTGCGAGTTCGAAGCAGCCAAAGACCGTCGTGTACAAAGGGGGCTGGTGCACGTTAAATCTGCGTGGTCTCAAATGTCCTCACGTTAGCGTGGTGTGGAAGTTTGGAGAGTGGGGTGACAGCTCAGATGTCGACTTCGTCATCTGACCGTGGTTCAAAATGACGGTGTTGTCCTCTGGGCTTTCTCTTCGGAATGGATCCCGGAACGTTGCCAATAGACCGCTGTGACCGTAGACAGTGTGGCGTTATTTAACTACCTACCCCATTCTTCAATGTTACGCTAGAGGTAACTAACACTCAAGCGATGTGAATAAAGAGAGAAAAAACCATCAACCAGGCCTTATTCCAGTAGTGGTTCCACTCCATTTCTATACATCGGTCTTTCAACTTAAACAAGAAAATTCAGAAGTGTGTGAAATGCTTGAAAACAAATGAACCTTACATTGATGTTAATATTTTGTTTATTGTTTGGAATCCTGCAGGTGGAATGTGATCCCGAAAATGGGGAGAACCATGATTTCACAAACACGGAGTTGTTTTTTAACTAAAGCCTTCAATCCTTCCAAAATGTTCGGATCTTTCCCTTTGGGATTGATCCTGGACCGTCACCAATTGCCCGTTGTGTTGCTCCAGTGTGACGTTAATTAAAATACATACCTCTCTTCCAAATTGTGTTAGCGCCCATAGCAACAGTTGGGGGTCAGGAGTCAATAAGGTCAGACAGCAGGTCTTACACTGAGAGCCACACTATCTATCTGGAAGATCCCCCATCGAGATAGTTTTAAGGGGTGCTCGGTGGCCTCCTTCTAATGAACTGTCCCTAAGTGCCAGATTTCGAGTTCTCGATTAGAACGGAGGGTTCAATCGTTTGAATTCGCCTCAAGAATTGTAATTCCTTTCTTACGACGCTCCCGACCGAGTCCCTTTATTCATTGTCTATGGAATAAAGGGACTCAGACCCCGGTAGCCCAGTTGGAAGAGTAATGCATTACAAACCAAAGGGTTGCGAGTTCGAAACTCGGTCCTCAACCGCAAAAGTTGTGTTGCTCCAGTGTGACGTTAATTGAAAATACCAATACCAATACCAATACCAACCGCAAAAGATTCAGTTTTTCTTGATTTAATATGAAAAGTCTATCTCGGGGCCACGGTAGCCCAGTTGGAAAAGTAACGGATTAGCAACCGGAGGGTTGCGAGTTCGAATCCAACCAAAGACCGTTGTGCACAAAGGGCGCTGGTTCACGTTAAATCTGGCATGGCCTCAAATGTCCTCACGTTGGCGTGGAAGTTTGGAGAGTGAGGTGCCAGCTCAGGTGTTCTCGTCATCTGACCGTGATTCAAAATTACGTAGTATTTCCCTCGGATATTTCTCTTCGGGATTGATCCCGGACCATCGCCAATAGCCCGTTGTGTAGCATTTCGTTTTGAGAGGAAACAAGTCTGTTGCATTAAAAAAGAAAACTAATTTTATAGTTATTTGATTCAAACTAATAACATAATTTTTTAAAGATATAAATTGCAAAAATAATTGTAGTCGCGGAAAAACACGAACCACCCCCTTTTACTTCGAGCACTATACGTAGAGCAAATTCAAAGATATTCAATAGGGAATAACGCCCTCTACAAATTCAAATACAAAAAAATTGCACAAGGGGCAGTCTTCATATAAAATTTTGCACAAACAAAATTTCCAATGGAAACATTGTTCAGATACCTTAATCAGATACTTCATCATTAAATTTGTCTAAATATGAAATTTCATGACTACTATCTTTACATCCTGAGATATTCAATGTTAAAGTTGCTGCCAATTTCAGGGATCATCTTCACATTGAAAATCGCTATTCGTAGATCGAGATAAATTGTAGTTATAGTTACCCGATTTTCATATTTGAACACTATTTCAAACGTATTTATCAGAGCGTGCAAACAATCCGAGAATTTTTTTTATTATACAAGCTCAAACGATAATATTGTGAAATGTAACCATTATTAAAAGAAGGATTTTGAATTGAAAACAATTCGAAACGGAGAAAGGATTGATCGTTGTTCTGTATATTGTATCGTGTTTAGTGTTCTTAATAAATGTTAAGTTTTTATTTAGCGTTCTTTTCCATGCATGCAACCAAAAAACCTACCTACAATTATTTAATACATAAATACATATTTAACGAACTGATGTTCCGACCATCCAAAGAGTGAACAGAATGAGTCATTCAATTGATCATTCATTAGTAGAGTTCATCTATACGACATAACTGGTAAATGGCAATGTATTTTATATTACATAGATGATCAATCAATTTCCAACCAATTTTTGAGAAATATTTAATGTAAAGGAAAAACTAGCAATTGGAAGGAGCTGAAATTTTGTATGGTCATATTAGAAGTCCTGAATCGATTCCTATCAAAATATAGTAAGGTTCCGATTCATAATTTTTTCAAACATTAATTTAATAATTATTATTGCATACTAAAAATTATTTTTAAAGTAAAATATTAGGTGGATTTTGTTTGGATTACATGTAACAGTAACATGGTACAAAATATCAGCGCTATAGATATATTAATTTAGGAAGATATCCATAAAAGTTTCAGAAACTGATTTAACATTAGGAGCTCCAATCTTTCTGTACTCATAACTTGGAAACGGCAAGACCTAATGACATGAAATTTGGTATCTGAAGTAAAAATTTTTATATAGATTTGAAATTGTGCGTCAAAATAGGGGGTTTCCATTGGAAATTATGAGTTGGTGCTCAATTTAATATGAAGACGACCCCTTATCCAAATTTTATACATTTGAATTTATAGAAGACATTAGTTGCTGTCGAAAGCATTTGAATTTTCTCTACTGTTAAAATTGCTTAAATGAAGAGGTGTGGTTCGTTTTTTTTCTGTGACTGTACAACGCAGATACAAATGTTTTCCCAGTTCAATATTTCTCGGAATGACAATAAAATGGGGTCGGCATTCAGTGCTTTGTGGCAGAAAAGTGAAACTTGGGTTGTAACAAGGAATTTTAAAATCCGAAAAGCCAATACTAGTTTTTCGTCAATTCAGTTAGCCGTGCTGGTACATAAGGGTCCTGGGGATTTTTATTTATCAGCCCATCTTACAAAAATACACCATAAGTATAGGGACCTTTAAGTAAATCCCTAAAATCCACGCGATAAACCGATATACAAAATTGTAGATTTTGTATCTATGTATTCATTTATTGTTTTAAAAACACAAATTACGTTTTGGTAGGTAATTAATTAACGTCGGACTAGAGCAACACAACGGGCAATTGACGACGGTCCGGGATCAATCCCCGAGGGAAAAATCCAAGGACACCACGTAATTCTGTACCACGGTCAGATGACGAGGTCACATCTGAGCTGGCACCCCATTCTCCAAACTTCCACACCACGCCAACGTGAGGACATTCGAGGCCCCGACAGATTTAACGTACACCAGCCCCCCTTGTACACGACGATCTTCGGCTGGACCGAGTTTCGATCTCGCAACCTCCCGGTTGCTCTTCCAACAGGGCTACCGAGGCCCAAATTATGCATTGATAAAATCTTAAATTCCATGTACTAGTCGATACATACTCCAGCATTCAAATCACAAACAAGAATGCGTTCAAAACTTACCAGTTCGGACAATCGCTTCGTATCCAATCAGTCTCCCTCAACATCCTATTGAGGAATTGATTGCTCACAGGATTCTTTAGAGTATTTCATTGATCGCACAAATTCTTGTGAGAAAAACAAGCAATTCGAAGAGGTCTGTTTTCCTACTCGAAAAATTATGTGCTGTTTTCATTTATACCTCATTTCACCTGCAAAGAGAGAGGCAGGGTTACTAGGGTGATAAAAGATCGCCAAAGTTAGCCAAAACACTTTCGCCATACATATCTCCCAATTAACACGTTTTATCACATCAATCAATTTGACCCGGATTTTAGGCATTTAAACTAGGCATACCATGTATTTTAGGTGCCGCGAAAGAGCATCGGATTAGCAACTGGAGGGTTGCGAGTTCCAATTCAACCAAAGGCCATCGTGTACAAAGGGGGCTGGTGCACGTTAAATCTGTTGTGGCCTCAAATATCCGCACGTGGGGTGGGTGGGACACCAGCTCAGGTGTTGCCTCGTCATCTGACCAAGATTCAAAGTTACGTGTTGTTTTCGGGTCTTTCCCTTCGGGTTTGATCTCGAACCGTCGGCAATAGCCCGTTGTGTTGCTCTAGTGAGACGTTAATTAAAATGCCATACTGAAAGACCGTCGTGTACACGGGGACTGGTGCACGTTCAATCAGTCGTGGCCTCAAATGTCTTCACGTTGGCGTAGAAGTTTGGTGGGGTGCCAGCTCAGGAGTTACCTGCCATCTGACCGTGGTTCAAAATTACGTGGTGTTCTCGGTTCTTTCCCTTCGGGATTGATTTAGGACCGTCGCCCATAGCCCGATGTGTTGCTTCAGGGCGACGTTAATTAACTACCTACCCACTTCCACAAAGTTTTTCTCTAATGTTAAAATTAAGCATAATTTGAAATGGAAAAGCTTTATCAATAATCTTGATCCGAGACAGCCCTTGATCATACACGTCCAAATTGATAATATGGGCCGCGGTAGCCCGGTTGGAAGAGTAACGGATTAGCAACAGGTTTGCGAGTTCGAAACTCTTGCCAGTCAAAGACCGTCGTGTACGCGGGGAGTTGGTGCACGTTAAATCTGTCGTGGACTCAAAGGTCCGCACGATGGTGTGGAAGTTTGGAGAGAGAGTGGGGTGTTAACCTCGACATCTAACCGTGGTTCAAAATTACATGTTCTCGGATTGATTCCCTTGGGGATTGATCCCGGACCACCGCCAATAGCCGGTTGTATTGCTCTAGAGCGAAGTTAAATACCTACCGAATACTCCAATCCATCAGACATCCGTCCCAGCGTTTACGTCAAAAGAATGTCGGCAACGCCCTCTAGTGACGATAGATTCCTCCGTCTTGCAAGCATGATGGATTAGCTGCCGAACACATTCTTGCACTTTAGGGCAGTATGAGATCGCTGTTTGACAACATGCCCGCTATTTCGGGAAGGCTGTTTACGTTGAAAGGAAGGATTCTTCTGTGGGGGTCTCACGGAAGCTGTTACGACCCTTCTGGTGACTGGAACAGGGGCCCACTCGAAATTGGTTTCAGAATGCAGAGAATACTTTTGTAATTTTCTTTACCAGTTATTAAATTAATAATTTATCGAATTAATCTTTCATTATGAGGATTAAGGAATTGTTTTCCTGCATGACCGTCTCAACATTTGCATGTGCATACGAATTTATCTCAACAAAAACGCGGGCTGCGATTGGAAGAGTAACGGACTAGCAACCGGAGGTTTGCGAATTCGAATCCAACCAAAACAGTCGTGTTCAAAGGGAGCTGGTGCACGTTAAATCTGCCGTGGCCTCAAATGTCCGCGTTGGCGAGGAAGTTTGGAGAGTGGGGTACCGGGAAATATGTTGGTTCGTTTGACGAAGGGCCATATTTGGCCAAACACAAGAAAATGTTTACTAATTGTGGTAGGTATTTTAATTAACGTCACACTGGAGCAACACAAAGTTCTATTGGTGACGTTCCAGGATCAATCCCAAAGGTAAAGATCCGGACACCACGCCAACGTGAAGACATTTGAGGCCACGAAGGATTTAACGTGCACCAGCCCCCTTTATACACGACGGTCTTTGGCTGGATTCGAACTCGCAACCCTCCGGTTGCTACTCCGTTACTCTTCCAGCCGGGCTACCGCGGCCCGTTTAGTAATTGTGAAAAGAATGAAGTAGAGATTACTCGGGCACCCTAGGGATCGCGACCCCCATGTTTACCAGACAGTAAACCCCATGGGAAAAAATTAGATAGGTGTTTTAATTAACGTAGAACTGGAGCAACACAACGGGCTATTGGCAAGTTCGGGATCAATCCCACAGGGAAACACCTGAGCTGGCACCCCACTCTCCAAACTTCCACACCACACCAACGTGAGGACATTTGAGACCACGACAGATTTAACGTGCACCAGCTCCCCTTGTACACGACGGTCTTTGGTTGGATTCGAAGTCGCAACTTGCGGTTGCTAATCAGTTACTCTTCCAACAGGGTTACCGCGGCTCTGATCTTTGGTTGGATTCGAGCTTGTAACCCTCCGGTCCTTAATCCGTTACTCTTACAATAGGGCTGGGAAAAGATTAGATCAATAGGAAACCTCGGATTCGTGAATCCCGTACGCACGTAAAAAACGAGCACCCAAGGTTAGCAGGGAAATATGGGTACCGAATTCTTAACTATTCGCTATTCCAATATAGTTTAGTATTAATATTCAAATTCGTATGCACTTTCGATTCATATTTTCATTTATGTTCTAAACTTAAGGAACCTTCCACTGTTTCTAAATAACTTTTGCCCCTCCTCCCTGAAGATACTCGGAACAAAATTTTGCTGTAAGAAAAGGTCATAAAGCAGGAATGATGATACCATTGCAGCAGAGGGAGGGAGAAGTGTATCAACTCACAAAGTGTCTATTTTGAAGGATGCAATTTTATCCTCTGGCCAAAAATTGGATAATTTTTGACCAGAACCTACAAAATCTAACAAAGGAAGAATCAAGTAATCAACCAGACATTTTATCAAGATTGTTTTTATTCAGAGCTGTCACTTCTATTTGTATATGAAATATAAATTTGTGATTTATCCTGTACATTTCATCTCACTGTCACAGTAACAAACATGAATTTTTAAAATCCTTTTCTTCTTTTGTTTTTTTACAAAGGAAGCCCACAACTATAAAATACACTTCATATACATATTTTACATTTGCTTAGGACCAAGTGATTATTATACATTGAGATTACATTTCATCGTGATTCTGCGAGGGCAACACAGAATTAGAAAATTTTGATATAATCGCAGATTTAGATTACACAGTAGTTAAAGCTGAAAAAATAATTTTGCATGAAACAAATTCATGAGATTTGAATGCAAAAAAGTATACAGTAGTGCCTCAGTATTTGCAGGTAATAAGTTCTGCTACTTATACATATGTAAAACTGCGAATAATAAGACTTTGAATATAACATGATATCCGTGTAACACATACAGTGAAGTTTAACCTCACAACTCCAGGGGAATACAGAAGTTCTTGTTTATATACTAGTCTATTTTGGGTAAATAGTTTTCTAAAGATCTACATCATACCTTTGCAATGTACTTAACCTCATACTGAAATAGAGATATTCTGATATTTTAGTCTAATTTTTGAGAAACATTGGAACAATGAAAATATACAGTATTTCTACTGTACAGTTTTAAAGCATGACAGAAAAAATGATGCTCTGGCATCAGACTGCAGCATGAATGATGAAAAAGCATGCAAAAGTCCCACTTTACAATTCTTTGATCATGTAACATCTCCGCCTATTGTAACATCCCTTTACTGTGCTTGCTTATACAGTTTATTTCTCTAAAGTACTTTTAGCAGATTGGGTAATTTAGGCAAAAGCTTGATGCTAAAAAAATTTAATTTAATTTAATTTATCGAATTTCATAGAATTGTGTACAAAACGTTTTATGAAGCCCCCATGAGTGTACAAAACACAACCCGTGTTGAAAAAAATCGAAATCGCATAATCGGTCTAGCTCTAATGAATGCATATTAGCACTAAAGGAACTTTCCCGCATTTAAATTTATGGAATACAGCTTGAGGAGCAATTTTATATGGCATTTTGGAACCTTTTATGTTCATAGCAAACAAAAGACAATCTACGAAATACAAATTTTGGATGAAAAGAAATTGCAGAAAAATATGCTAACCTCAAATAATCATAAAACGTAATGTTTTGCGATCACAATTTTTGTAGTTAATGTCAATAGTTATAATTCATACTGCCTTATTTTAAAAATTTCAACCCAGCAGACGATTTTGAAGAGCATAAACTGTCTGACTCAGGTCACACTGAATAAGCAGATACAGAGGCAGAACTGTTTATGAGACCTAAATTTATAATTTTAACTGGATGGCAAAACAAATAATTGCAGACTTTGATTATAAGTGTTATGACAAATATGCAATGACATTAACAAGAAATGCTGCCCAACTAAAAGCATTTTAAAGTAAGCTAGCACTTTGAACAAGAAATTTAATTTTTCCGATAATTAAACTAAAGATTCAAATAAAGTTTAAAATGTCAACTGAACACAAATGACTTTGAATTGTTACAAATATAGAGAATTTGTGTAGAAATTAACTTCAACTCAAATTTAAATGCTTACATAATAACTACATTAATAGCACGAGGCAAATGAAACTAGCTCAAAAGCTTTAAAATTATTTTTGTATGAATTTGTAAAAATGAGATTATGAACTTATTTTTTCCTAAGGTTAAATTATTTCTGAGCATATAATCTCTTTAATTATGCATACAATGATGGCAGAGTCACTATCTCTCTCAATAAAATTCAAACTCATTCCTTGTCCAAAGGTAGACAATGAGAAATGAGTCACTTCTCTCCATAATCACTTGGTGGCAAAAGCTAAATTTCGTATAATCGAATGCAGGTGGCAGAAATCAAAATGGCCGACAATCATACAAACATAAATAATATTTGAATACATAAATATATGGCACAATAAAATAATCTATAAATAAATCTTATCAGGAACACTCATTGAATTACTATTACCAACCACACAAGAATTTTGAAGCTTGCATACCTGCCAACATTACAACTACTTTATCTTTTAGGCTTTTTCGAATACAAATTATACAATGGAGTGGAACATGAATAAACCTCCCTACCCGATCTTCCAAAGATAAGATGGGTATATTTTTCTAAATGAAAAGGTAAACATTCATTTTTCCTAACATTTTTTGTATTTTTGAATAAAAATGATACTTTTCTCTAGACTGGAAAACAGTGGTAAGCATGTTTGCATAAAATATCTATATGCTACAATGGAAATATCATTTAACAACTGAAAAAACATGAGCAATAATTTTTATGACAAATATTTGAAAAAAAGATGTTTCATGTATTCGTGAGTACAATAAAATAACTACATAATGGATTAACACATTATAACAAACTATTAAATAAAAATATTAAAATTAAAAATAAAGAATTTTGCCCTCAGTTGGGTTTCAAAAGGGCAAAACTACAGGACATTCAATTCACTTGTACTGTCCACCATGAGAACTGATACTAAGTCTGTGTGGTGGCAGTTGCTATGGGAACGGGGCTCGCACATTTAGAATATGAATGATTCTGGTTTAATTGTTTTTGATGAATGCTGGTGCTGAAAAGAAATAGTTTACTGATATAGATCTATCTCTAATCTCGACAACAAGTGAAAAATAGTAACGGATATATTTTCAGTTCGTTATTACGTGCACCAATGTGATGTGTGAACATGAAATGCATTTCTTCAAGCATTCCCTATGGAAAATGGGATGCCAGTTTCTATAGCAACAGATTCAGTGGCAAAAACAGTTCTCATGACTAACAAACAGTAATGAGTAGGTAAAAGAAATAACCAAAACCAGTTTCTTAAACAAAATACGAGACAGCATTCACTTCAGTGATTTAAACGGCCGTTGGCAGGTATGCATTGAATAGATATGCTACATTGCGCGCAAGATTTTCAGAATTTGTGATGCAATTTTCACACCTTTTGATATGATTCACGTCACTGATATACGTACATCCGTCATTTTCAATCACACGTTCAGTTAAAAAACTTCCAGCTCATGACACAGAGAAAGTTCGACTTCCTAATTGTTAAAGATGATGCTTTCGACGACATTAAAACATGGAATGGGGTAGTTTACAGTGAGTATCACCGATTGGGCAATGAGATTTTTTAATTCGGAATCCGTGAGCTGCATGGGTTACGAAGTGTTTACATTATTCACGTGATCAGATTGTGAAGAGGATGATTTTTTTAGAGAATGAAACCATGAATTTCACAAAGCCTTGGAATCAAAGAGCAAAATTGAATTTTCAATAAAATGAAGTCCTGTAAAGAGTAGCTTTAGTAGCATTAAATCTTAAAAATGGGAGCCAAAACACAGTACCAAAGCTTACTTTTAGAAACAGTTTCAATAACTTAAATTAAAATGATTCAGTTACAATAACATAATGTGCTAATTTAGAATGAACTGGTTCTGCAGAACTGATTACAAGTAACAAAAATTTAAACAATATACCCCAGAGTGAAATTAAATTTCCTACACTAGCAGAATTGAAAATGACAGACAGCTTTTAACTACATAATATGAATTGATAAAATCGTACAATTTTAACATCCACTCTGACCAATGTATTTTTGATACTCAACACTAATCTTAGCTAGAATTGTTCAAAAATTTTTTCCAAAAAGAAAACTAATAGAACATTAACTATTCATAAAATTTATGAAAGCAGTCATTAGCATAACCGGTATTGTAAATTATACTTAGTAATCTAGGGCTAAAGAAAGCAAACTCATTTTTTAGGATAAAATTCATTACCAATAAATATTTAGAGTGAAAAATAAAAGTGCAAAATAGCCATAATTGCATCTAAGTCTTTGGAATTGTAACCCTGCTGTCACGATTAGCATCAATGTGTAGTTCAAGCTACGAACTTTGCAATAATTTTAAGCAAAATGGAATCAAATGCATGCACATAGTGGTGGCACTTGATTTTCATCCATGTCTGGCAATTTTTAAGGAAAAAGTATATTTTGAGATGTTTTGTAAAGAAAAATTGCTGTAGTTGCCAAAGTTGAAAAATAGTTGCAAAAGATACTTGCGGCAACCTTAAATTAAACAGCATAACATGGTTGCTTGAATTTAAAAGAATTTTAATAAATAGTTGTAGAAAGAAATGGCATAAAAGGTTATCTTAGTTAAGAACTAGTTCTTAAATAAAAAACAATCATAAATAAAACGAATACTTTGAAATCCTAGAAGTTTTACATTTTTAAGTAATTCTAAACATCTTTTAGTGAAGGAAATTTGACAAATGTAAATCCATAATTTAAAATCTCTAATCTGAATAAAATACAAACATTATCTGAGATCCCATTAGTATTTAAAACAATGAGTGAAAATGCTGTTTGAAATTCCGTTATAAAAGTCATACCCAATAACAAAAAGCTTAAGTGTCTGAATTTGAATTAAACAGAATTCAGTCAAACTATGTGAAGAAAGTTTGGCATTGATTGATTTGCATTCTTATGAAAAGTTTTCAAAGTCTTAAGTGCTCAGAACAAGTCAACATGGAATTATTTTCCATTACTTTACCGAAATATGCGTAAGGGTAGTCAAATTTGCTTTGCTTTCAACATCCTATTGAATAAAATATTTCTTGTGGTTGCTGCCTTTACAAAGTTTTACTAAAAGCAACAGTAATTCCTATCAGGAATTATATAACTCAAATGAAGCCAGAAAATTACTGTATTTATACACTTCTGTCCTTAAAGTAATTGCTAAACCATGCATTATGCTACATTGGTTGTATACATTATTGTGCATTGTAACTGATACATTATTTCTTTTAATTGTATTTACTACTCTTATGTTTAAGAATAGTCTTCTAGAATTTAAGAACCTTTTGGGATTTGAAAAAGGGTTTTCAAAAACTTTCCTTATTTCATTGATGATGGAAATTTCTTTTTAAGAGTAAGAGCAAATGAGTAAGATGATTCAAGAGTAAAATGAGATTATAAAACTAAAATTGAATGCAAAAATACTTTTAAGTAAATTATGCAATGTCTAAGAGAATAGTAAAAATTTGCCAACAGAATGGAACATGCAAATTAAACAGCTTCATATATTAATAAAATGCAGCACAAAGTCCACGTGAATTTGGGTTTCTATGCAAATAAATTTACTTACATGAATTTGGATTTCTATGCAAATAAATTTACTTAAATAAAAATATCAAATAAATTAATAAACAGTATGCTATGAAAGAGGAAGATGCAAATGAAATGTAAAAAATAAACGAATGGAAATAAAAGATTTTGGCAAATTTTGTTAAAATAATGTAAAAAGGGAACATTAAGGACTGCTAACTAAATGCTAGTCTTTCAAATTTTTGTACTGTATCCATTGACAACCTATGAACTTCTTCTCAAGATCATATTACAACTACAGTGCACAATAATGCAAAAAGCCAAACATTTTCCATATTAAACAAGACCCGTCCAAATAACCTAATATTTGAAGTTTTTTTGCATATTTCAATAAAATAATAAAAACTACTATACAACTTATAAGTGATGAACAAATGACAAAATTCTTTTCTAAAATATAGCAGTAGCTATTTCTAGAAATGATTCTGGACAGAAAAGATTCACCCAAAACTGAAGTCCATCCATAAACATTTTTATAAATTTTGCTTTGAAATTATCAGATCATGGGAGAGCAATGACCATGTGGTATGCTCTAAACAAGAAACACAAGGGAGTACAAATACTTACCCATGGTACAGCATACTCACTAAAAACAATAATCTCTGCACCTGAACAAAAACAAGTAACTGAAAGCAAATATATGCATCGTGAAATGTCCAATAGCTGTTCAGCTGCCAGCCGACATACAAGCCAAAGGGATCCAATGTAAAGACAGGAAAAAATGTAAACATGAATATTTGTAAGGTATACATTAAATCACATACGAAGAGATTGCCCTAAGTATACGGCACAGTCATTTGGCACAAATTATTGCTGAGTATAATAGAACAGTCATCACAGAATATACATAACACATACAAAAAGGGAATACACATATCATTCATTAGTTTTAATTAAAAAATGCAATGCTGTTTGAGAAATTTAATTTACACATCTATTGCATTATCAATACGATCAGTTTCACTATTATTTTGCCATATTCAATATAGATACAACACTATAATAGAACCTGGATTCTATGTTTGCTGATATGTATCGCTTCTAAGTACATCGGAAAGTTGCTGGTGTTGACTCACTTTATTCGAACTTGGGAATATTAGGATAAGTAGTCGCCTTTTATTCGAAACCCCAATGAAAACCAACTGTCAATGATGCGAAGATGTGTTTCATATTACCAGGCTCTTCCATGGAATAGATTTCGACCAGTGCCTTTATTCGGAATAAAAGTGCAGTGATAAATTATGCAAAAAAGGTATATTCCAATGAGAGGTAACATAATAATTAGCTCAATCTAAAGTGCCTTGTCAATAAAAAGTGTAACATAATATAAAGTAAAGTGTAACAGATCACCACACAAATTTATCTGCTTGGCGACAGTTACATACATGTCAACATTTCATCTACCTATCCCATTACTTGAGATAGGTAGGAGTAACCTGACATTAGATTTATTTAGAAAATAAACTATAATATTTTGTAGTTTTGGCTACTTTGTATGTAATTCTGTTCAGCTGATGGCTACTGCAGAAACTACGGACAAGAAACAAGTTGGCAGTAAAAAATGTAACTCATGATTAGAAAATGCAAGATCAAGACAGTAAAGTGATTTAGTTATCACATAAGTTGGGTTATTTAGTTTGAGATGAAGAATGAGAAATTTTTACTTTTAATAAAAAGGAAAAGAATCAGTACTTAGCTCACAATTATAAACTACAAGGTGTGATAAAAAAGTTCTAAATTTAGTTTATTACCAACCCATGGCCCACTTAAAACGATCATGATAAAATAAAGAAAATAACAGTAAAAAGAATCACTGGCAAATCGTAATAATTCAAATATAACCAGAAAAATGAAAAACAAAACTAAATAGCTTTTACTTGAAGCTTACCTAGGTACAAGCAAGAAAAATATTTCAGGAGAATAACAGATATAATTGGAAGCAACGGTTGTTAAATAATAGTTCTGTTTCACAAGTTACTGCAAAAGAGCATATAAGATTAGAATTATAAGAAATTAGTAGGTTGGAACACATGCATTCATTTTTTGCTAGACTTTTAAAATGAACTAAAAGTCTCCAAAGAAAAAATTAATTCTGTTGTGTTCCCACTCCTTAAACAAAAGAAAAATTTTAAGATCAGACAAACATTTAACAGATTGCAATAGATTAACTCTTCAGTGCACCTTTCTTGTCAAGCCATTTATACCAAAAATGGTACATGATTCAGTTTGATATGTGATTTTTTTTATTTTTCTGTGTTCAGTGAGCTGGAAACTTATTAGAGCATACATTAAAACTATATAATTAACAAATAAGTTAAACTCACGTTGAAAATTGCACGAAAATGAGTTTCAGGTATGCATATCAGGGAACATATTAAATAACTTCAATGTGCTAGGGTTGGATCTCAAGGGACTCAATTTTTAGCTGACCTATTTATACTGAGCCTTCAGTTTTTTGACGATATTTGACATGTTTCAATTTACCATTTTCCTAACTAGACAGACACCCACCCACAAGGTCACTTAAGCCCATTATTACAAAGCATACATTTGAAGCACCATTTAGGAACATGCAACCATAATACAGCATTCCTATTCACCAGATTTGAATTCACTTGACTTTGTCGTGGAATTTTTTTATCACACCTTATATTATAATTGTAACATAACACTATTATTACTGCTAAGCATAAAAAATAATAAAAAGCAAATCTACTATAATACACAAAATCATGATTTTCATGTAGAAAAAAACATAATAAAAAATAATTAAAATTAACAAATTATTTTCGAAGAGAAAATGAGATTGGTGAAAACATTATCTTTGCTTTTGGTTACAAGCTGGGAATTTTTTTCTTAGAATTTAATATACATGAAAAATATTTTCATTTTAATAGCTTTTAATTGATTTGAGATTAACATGATCCCTAAGTTTTTTTTTGAATTTTTAGGACTCGGGGATAAAATAAAATTTGTTGGAAACACAAAAATCCTAAATTCTGTGGTAAACAAAGGCAAATCCTAGCTGTACTGTTATTAGAGTAATTCAGAATGTCAGCGATTATCTTTTGAAAAATTCTTCACAGAAATAAACCCAATTAGAAAAATTTTACAAATCTTGTAGAGTAAAAGATAAAAAAAATAGTGAAAAATACAAAGCTTCAAGAAACAATGGCCACTTGCAGACTGGGAACAAACTATACAAAGGTCGTTTACAATGTAAAGTGTAACATTTTTTTGGACTCTTTGCCAAGTTTGGTTAGCAGATCTCTTAGTCATGTTTTGCTGCCTGTGAGCTGGCCCTTTGCTAAGAAACTTAACTGTTAACCTGTCTACTTAATCAAATGAAAGAAATTACATTTTTCTAAAGCAAATTTGGCCTTAAATTCTCCTTAGTGATGATATAATTCAGTGCCATAAATAATTGGGGAGATATTAATGCTTGTTTCGAAATTAATCCTCGAAGAAAAAAATTCAAAACTAAATTTAATTTTCAGGCAAATTTATTGAACTAAAATAATTTGAAACCAGGCAAATGCAAAAATTTCCCATTCATTCAATTTGAGCAGATAAAATAATACAAATAGCTTTAGGATGCCCCAAATCAGATGTTTTAGAAGAAGGTTTAACAATTTTCTGTGGTGCCCAAAATTCCAATCAGCTGTAGAAACTACTGATATTCTGCAGTAGTTGGACTGATGGTACTTTAACACATTTTAGTATTTAACATTAATGTGTCAAGGAGCATCTTAAAAATGAGAAAATGAAATAGCACAAAGATTAAATATTAATGAATCCAAGACTCGCCAACGTAGCAGGAAAAGTGGTTTACATCATAAAATTTAAATATCTTTATAGATACTTCACTTAAAAAAGGTTGTCCTCTGACTTATAAGATGGTAGAAAATGTTTTCGAATAGAGTTTCTTAGAGGAGTGCAATAAAGTTTCAAATTTTTGAATACATAAAATCCCTTGCATATCATATTTTTCAATCCCATATAAAATATTGATCTGAACTTTTCTAATTGCAAGTACATTTTACCACAAACAGTTGAAAATAATCATAATAAAATGTATTGTGAATAACTTTAAAAACATGGTTAAAAATTCAAATTCATCATACATCTGCACAATAAACTACAACTAACAAAGAATGAAAAAATCTATAACAAAAGTGGTTTACAATGATAGATTCATTTTTGAACACTACCCCTTAAAAGAAATCAATCATCAACCTCAACAACTAAAATTGCAAAGAAAACAATTGAGTATATGTTAATAAGACCATCAATATAACAAGAAAAGCACATAACAACTGTTCCTTTCCGAATCCAAAGGCTAGTTAACACACAAGTCATAAGCACCTAAAATAGTTTCAAACTCAGCACTCGCATGTTAATAACTCCAAGCAAAAAAATAAACGTCAGATAAAAAAAATTCATTTTCTAAGTGGTCGAAAAATCCGCCAGCGACTGACGTTCAACGGGGAGGAAGAAAAAACGAAGATTGTCGACACTTTCCCTTAAAACCACCATTGCACTCTTGATTTTGAGTGGGATGCTATTAAAAAAATCATTCATAAAATCTCGTATAAATGCTTTTGTAAACCTGATGCAGATTGAGCAGACGGGTTCAGACTCGCTTCCTGAGTCGAACAGAGGACCGACTGAGATTCGGACGAGTAAAGGCACCGACGGGGGAAAGGGAGTTTTGACGGCCCCCTCGCAACGAGTAAGCAATGCAAGTGGAAGCCTTCATCATACGAGTTTCTCATCTCTGTGCTGGCTCTCGAGTCTGGAAAGAGTCTTTTTTACCCGTAGTGCTGTGAGTCTTGCGCCTGGATTCTGCTTCCAGCTCTCCTGCATTACTTTGCTCATGATTTGCATTGCCTGAAAGAAAGAGCATTGCTTTCATAAGCAGTAAAGTAAAAGGTATTTGTGTACATTTCTGTGATGCGTTTTTGGATGGCTAGTCAGTGTGGCTCCCATCTACAGACCCCTAGCGGTGTCAACGAGGAAAATCTCAGATGCATTTTCAAACTCTTAGTAAATACGCAAATATATCAATATTATTACCATATTATTTATATATTCGCAATATTTATAAATAATATTAGCCCTCAAGCCACTTACACCAAAAAATGAAAGCCTCAGAACCGAGGAAGTAGATTCACAGGCAAATAAATGAATTTCAGGGGTGTCAACAAGGAAAATCAGATGCATTTTGAGATTTAGTTTAGATTATAACCGTTTTATTGATATATTTGCAATATTTATCCCTCATATTAGTCCTCAAGCTACTTATACCTAAAAATGAAAGCCTCAGAACCAAAGTAGATTCACAGGCAAATAAATGAATTTTATAGTGCCTTTTTATGATTCCTCATCTCCACATCAAGGAACAAGCAACACAGTATTATGATGCCTGGCAGTTCACCCTTTACTACAACGAAAAATACAAATTGTGCAATTTGTGGAAGCTAGGGAGTTTGAATTGAAGCAACCAGTTTAAATTCAATCTTTTATGTGCAAAATTTTTTTAGGCCTAACCTCTTTTCCGCTAAAAATAATGAAACTTAAATTCAGTCTCTTGCTTCCAAAACCCTCACAAAATTTCTTTAGAGCAGCATCTGAGCGTGCATTAAAAAACTTAAACTCTATGCTTTGCAATAAAAAAAAATATTCCTCGTCTATATCTAGTCATCTTATATTGTTGAGGGAAATTTTTTTACTGAAAGCTCTTTGTAGGGCTGGTATCCCATGATGGAGTTGAGTTGCCATACAGCAGTAAGTCAGAATGTTCAAATATGAGAAGAAAATTACCTTTTTTCAAATGGTTAATCATGCATACAAGCTTAAACATAAATAGGATTTGAGAAACATGTCCTACTGGTGTTTTGTTTCTCCATGCAGAGAAAATTATAATGCCCTAAATAAAGCGTAGTTATTCAAGTTTCATGAACCAGAAGATTCAAGAAAATATTCTCCCCATACTATAAGTGCCAAAGTATGATTACTACAAATTTTATATACAAATTTGCATGAATCAATTTTACTTTCCTCAGAACCCGAGTGTTGAACTACAGTTTTAGTAAATTTCTGAGATAATTTTGTAACATTTTAATACCATACAAGATGTTAAGAAACCTCTTACATAATTTTATAGAAAATTAGAAATCTCAAAACACATTACCATTGAAAAATTTATGCATTCGAAGTATGTCAAAAAATACGTATACACATTCATGTTACCAATCTAGGGTTAATCAATAAGAATGCAGTGACAATGTAAACAATAGAAATAGTAATATTTTAATTTCAGTTGCTTGTTTGGTTGCATTAATTCTGCTTCCAAAATACTCCAATATCAGGAATAAGATGACTGATTTTCAGTAATGATATCAAGAATTTCATTAATTATATAGAATTTTGGTAGTATGACATATTTTTAAAATTAACATTTAAACATAATTAATAGACACTGACAGACAAATGGACAGAAAAATATAGCAGATGTTGACCACGTCAGGAATAAAATGATTCATTTTCAATAACGATGCACAGAATTTCAGTAATGTTTCCATAATGACTATGTTTAAACTTAGTTAACATGTAATTGAGTCTTAACAGACATTATGGTGTAGACAAGAGGATGACAAAAAATACTGTACTCTTTCAAGAAAATCTGCAATCTGTCTTAGTGACATATTCACATTACACAAGATTCAGCCAATTCATGATTTATTATTGGCATAAACACATAATGGTTTCTATCACCATGGATGGTACCTTGCTCTTGATCATAATCAATATGAAAAAAACACAATGCAAACCTCAGATTGGATGGTTCAGGAAACCCTTAAAGGACTTTCAAGAAAGTTTACAGTACTATTGCATAACTTTTTTATAAATGTAACATTTTAAACCAAGATTAAGGGAACAGGGTAACTAGATAAACAATACATATAATCATATTTTTAGTTTTTTAATTTCTTAACTGAATGAATTCTTTTTCAGAGAACTACTCTTACCAACACAATTCAACATTTTCTAGTAAAATTTCAACTGTAAGCTTTTTTTCAATGCAAAAGATCTACCTTGAAAAGCTCTTTTAAATAATAAACTCTAACCATTAGTATTATTTCTACTTAAATACACTTTTCTGAGAAATATTTCTTTAAAGCCTCGACTATTTTTAATAAAAGTAAAAGTGAAAAACTACTGAAATTGTAAAAAATAAGATAAGTTGCTTAAAAACAACAGAATATTTTAATTAAGAAATAAAAAAAATGAAGTGACAGTTGGTTTATTGGCTCTTGTAACAAAATGCAGTTGGAAGGAATCTGATACTCACTTCTGAGTTGCTCCAGTGCTTTGGCATGGTGGGTCTGGTTTGGTCGACACAAACGACCTTCTTCATGTCTTCAAAACTGGGGTTTGATGGAACGCAGTCGTAGTATGGAAGCTGATAGTCTTCAATGATACCTATAGAAGCAATTCATCACTTGAGTCATGTTCATGCAATATCACCAAGATTTGTTTTTACAGCAGTTACAAAGGACACAATCTTACGATTTACGTAGAATAAAAGGGTAGCAACATAAATTAATTAGACAGCTAAATATTTTTTAATACTGGAGCAACACAATGGGCTATTGGCTATGGTCTGGGATCAAACCCAAAGGGGAAAATCCAGGACAACACCAAGTAATTTTGAACCGCTGTCAGATGACGAGGTCACACTTGAGCTGGCACGCCCCTCTCCAAACTCCTACACCATGCTAATGTGAGGACATGACAGATTTAACGTTCACCAGTTCCCTTTGTACACGATGGTCTTTGGTTGGATTTGAACTCGCAACCCTCTGGTTGCTAATCCGTTACTCTTGCAAACTAGGCTAACGGGATCCTTAAATTACTTAGGAATACAATGCAAAGACATTTAATAACAATATCAAGATTTAAAGTATTTAAAATATAGTCCATGGTTACAATTAATATTAAGGAAACAGTCCAGTGGGTTCCATGTGGAGGAGACAAGATATCTTGAATAAGATTGTCTCACCAAAGGTGCAGGTTATCGCTGCTCTCGAGTTTGAGGATTTCATAATTGCTTCACCAGGTGATTGTGCAATACATATTAGAAGGGTGGATCCACACTCATTATCATAACAGATTCCAATGCAGGAATTGACAACTTTTTTTTATTAGTAGTTCAATTTTGCACGGCAGGTGTATAGTATGACCAAGTCTTGGAAGATTCATCACAGGTCATTTCATGATGGGGACAAAGAGTAAAAATACTGAATTTTATTTTCAAAAGCATAGGTCCATGATTTTGTTGCGAAGATCTTCAATGTATCCATCTCCTGTGGGGATATGTCAAGGAATGGGTGTACATGTGAACATCTGAGCAACATAAGAATATATGCAGAAATTCAACTTATGCTATAGAAAGACCATGATTGAACGATGTGGCAAATTGAGCTCAATTAGAAGATGCCTTCCATACCTAGTAAAACAAACCTCCATACGTTAAGCATCCATTGAATGTAATAATCATTAAAGTGAATGCTTCTTCCCTTTAAATTTTTGCCTACAATGGTCTTCAAAATAATTTTCAAGGACCCCTTATTGTTAATGAACATTCATTTGTATAAAACGGAAAATAACACATGAAAAAGAAAATAAATTAAAATAAGGCTTGGAGTAAATTCAATAACAAATGAAATTTTCAAGGACATTCTAGGGTTCTGGAAGTAGGAAATAAAATTCAAGCATTTTACAAGGATTGTATGCTTAGTCTGGATCTGGCATGTTAGCATTTATGCCAATGCTTTGTAGGAGTCTATTTGTTAAGTCAGGGAGCAGGTTAAACGTAAACAATACGTTCCCACAACTTTTCGCGAGGTTTCTTGCTCCAAGTTCCAGAAAACCAAGCACTTGCCGAAACAAATAATCACCTACGGCGAATGACATACATGTTAAGTATGGTAGCCCTTGCCCTAGCAAGTTCAACCACCTTTGTATAATAAATGGAATTCTCACAAAAATTACACTATAATAGAATAGAAGCCACAGCGAAATACTATAATTTTAGTCATTCCAGATGGGGTTGAGATATCTGAAAAACATGCCACCATAGAACATCCATTCTGTACTCACCATTAACAATGCACCGCCTGGCAATTTCCCAGAGAACCAGAGCAAAGGAGTACATGTCTGCCATCCTGTAAGCTTCGAACTGCGACGTGTCGATCGTCTCGTCTAGAACTTCTGGCGGCATGTATCGCTTGGTGCCCACTCTGGTATTTGTAGCTACATCCAATTCATTTGTATCACTGGAAACAATGTCAATAACATGGCATCAACTTAAGGAGCTACGAAGTCAGCTGAACATAGTTCTTGGACAAATTGTTTGGTGTTTTACAGATTGATTTCAGGAGGTCAGTGTTATGATACAGTTAAGCTACGATTGCACAAATCTATCCAACTATGCTAAGGAATTAACTTTGCAAACTTTTTGCATTTTAATCCTGTAATCTCATGTGACCATACCAAGAACATGCACTAAATGCTTTATTGAGCATGTTAAGACAATTGTGGTATACTCAAAATTACGTTTTGCGATGTTTGACTTCAAACAGTACTGGTTTATCAACAATAATTTTCGCATGAAAACATTTGTATTGTTCACAAAAATACGAGTGAAATAAGTGATAAGTGAAATAAGCCTTGAAAGATTTATCAGATTGGACGTTTATGTATGTTTTTATGGCAGATGAAGAATAGGGCCCACCCAAGGATGATTAAAGGCAACATTTACTCTAGTCGAAATGTTGCTCAGATTTATCTGAAAAACTGAATTTCTAATACAAAAGAAATGGCGTGAGAGTACTTCCTATACCTGAAATAACCTGCAACATGCAAAATTTCATAAATGAACTTCATACACTTCAAAGCTTAAGTTAACTACTGTTATGAAAACAAAACGTCTCAAATCTGCAAAAGAATTGAGATTTTGACATGGAATTCAGTGGATTACATTGTATTTTCTTCTCAAATGAGTTAAATGTTATTTTTAAACATAATATTTGTGACTTCTCGCTCCATTTCAGGGTTAAGAGCACATGAAAATTTTTCAAATATTTCTCAGTTAGAAAGAAGACTCATTTAGTTAAAATTGTAATCCAGATTGTATAGTACATCCGGATTATAATTATCAGTGTGAAACATTCAATAAGATTAGTGATTTGGTCTGTAATAAAAGACATGGGATCTGGGCATTTCATGTCGTCTAAAGGGACAATACGCAAGGATTGATGATAAAAGAAGCTGTTAAAGCAAAGGTCTCATCTATGAGAATAATTTCTTTATTTTTATGCAAGGTGGAGCTCCCTGACAAACAGGAATACCACTAAATATCTTTTTGCATAAAGATTGATTGGGTCACATTTTGCGAAGCTTTTCACATGAAGAGTATTCCTTTTTAGCTTTGCGAGGATATAATAATTCCAATTGAAAGTGTGGGATCTAATGAACAAAGTGAATACCACACAAAAAAAATGATTTGAGGAAAATTTTTGTATGCACATTATGCACCAATGACATCCTAGGGCAAATCGAAGCAGCCATTAAAATATTAAAAACATATCGTCGTCACTACCACGCCAAAGGCATGAATCTGCATTTTGGCGATTTTCACGTCACCATTTCATGTTTTATAATGACAAAGCCATGCATCATCTTGATTTGTAATGGAAATGCCAATTTTCATGAGAAAACAACCTTTGAGTCAACTCAATTTTTCCCAAAGCATCAAAACTTTGAATGCGTTTTTGTAGAAAAATCAATTTTGGAGATTCGTACTTTTAACATGGTGGTAACGATATGTATACATACATTTTTGGCATAAAATGCACGATTGTTACTCTCAAATCTTTTTTTCTTTTGTTCTCCAATGTTCAAATATATCAACTACTAAGCCTGCAAAAAAGTACCCTTTTTTCCTCTTAAGACAAGTTCTATTAAAAATTCTAAGCACATCCCATAATTTTGTATGGACTGTAGTGCAGGTTTCTACACCTAAAGTCAGTTAAATTCATATACAGCACAGCAAATTCATCAAGAGGTTAAGGTAATTTCGGTTGGCAAACTCATTGGTGACAAAATTTCCACTAATACTTTAAAGAACAATTATATCCAATGAATTATAAATTATTTACCTTTTGTATTTCACAGCTAAACCAAAGTCAGCAATAGCACAGGTTCCGTCTCTTTTGACGAGAATATTTCGGCTCTTGATGTCTCGGTGAGCGATGGCCGGTTTACCTGAAATAGGAGCAAACGAGCATTGGCATCAACAAAAAATTTACTAGAATAGAAGTAGGCAGGAGACAGTCAGAAAAAATCAGTAGTTAACAGATATATAATTAAAAACCAACTGTTGGCTTCGAGATAGGCCAATAGATGGTGTTGAGGCAGTTCCTCAACCAATTACATGTTACATACTCAGCGCAGTTAAGTTGTGCAGAAGTTACTAACCAAGACCTCAAACGCGAGGGGAGATTAGCATACCTGCGAGGACGCAATATGACTCAATCGTGGGCTTTGTATATAGGGTCAAGGATTGATGCTAAATAAACAGCATTCATTAAGATCCAGGTAGGTCTGTTATTATTTTCAATCCACCAACACCCCAAATTTTTGTAAGTTGCTCAGCACCCGAGATGGAGAGTGATTGCAAAACGCCCCTTCACCCGAGCCAAGCATCTACAGTTGTTTAAGAACTAGCATGTTTTATTGATTTCCTTGTTAAACATTGGATTATAAATTAAACAGAATATAACCATGCATCAAAGAATTTGCAGGTTGGTTCCTTTGGCGTTTTATCGCATAAGGGCCATATTTGGCCAAGATGCACAAAAGACAAGACAATGTCAAGTACAGAATTTGCAGGATAATCATTGTAAATCTCCAAACAGGTAGGTATTTTAATCAACATCGCACTGGAGCAACACAACAGGTGATTGGCGACGGTCCGGGATCAATTCCCAAGGGAAAGATCAGTGAACACTATGTAATTTCAAACCAGTAGGAAAACGAGATAACACCTGAGTTAGCACTCCACTCTCCAAACTTCCACACCACACAATGTGAGGACACTCGAGGCCATGACCAATTTAATGTGCATCAGCCCCCTTTGTACACGATGGTCATTGGTTGGATTCGAACTCGCAACCTTACGGTCACTAATCTATTACTCTTCCAGCCAGGCTACTGTGGCCCCAAATCTCCAAACAAGAAGTCATCCAGATGTTTCAGAGTATTTTACATCTGCTTTCAAGAACATGTTTGCCTATATATATATATATACTAGGTGTTTATATTAGTATATGTAATGAATTCTCTCCTTCATTCTCACCAATTTGTTTTAATCAATCCAAAGCTAGAGGCTAGATTCGGATTTTTGGTTTCAATCATGGGTACTTCAAGGCCTCTGAAAGTGATCCTCATTTTTCACAGGTCTAAAATCGAAAACAAGTGTATTGTGAAAAACAAGTGCAGTTCAAACTAACCACTCAGTCTCACCAAACTGAGAATTTAAACTCGAAAACCTAACATAAGAGATGGACTGAAATAGTTCAGGGCGGGATTTGACAGGTATATTACTTTTGTTGCTAGTAATTCAATTTTTTGTTGCAGGTAAGTATTACAACTTAGTTTTGGAAGATTCATCACAGCTCATTTCATGAAGGAACAATGAGTAAAAATACTGAAATTTATTTCAAAATAGGTTCATAATTTGGCTGCAAAGTACTTCAATCTATCCATTTCCTGTGGGGATATCTGAAGGTGGAGGTGTACGTGAACACCTGGGCAATCTGAGGAGAATCTCTGTGGAAATTCAAGAACCTGGAACATTAACTGATGCTGTGACCAATTCAATCGAGAGAGCCCAATTTTGTGAGAAGGCAAATGTGTGTGTGTGTGAAGCTCTTTTAAAGGTGTCATCTCTATACCTATTAAAACAAATTTCCATGTTAAGCATTCATTGTATGCAACAATCATTGAAATAGGTTCATGAATAAAAAAGGTAGACTCATACGCTACTGAATTTTGGCTTATCCTGTAGTTTTGTGTCTTGGGATCATACGACCACATGTTGAAATAATGCACGGAAAAGTCAGGAAATAAGTCAAAGTAATATGGTGGGAATGTTGGAAGTTATAGTTAGATGTTTCGAAAGGTATCAGTAGATAACAGCCCCTTTATGTTTAATGATTGGAAGCAAATTTCAAATTCATGCATATTCTCAGCTGGATTTCCAAAATGGCAACCATACTCGTTGAATGTACGACTGAACGGCAATGCACTGTTGTCAGTTTTTTAGGGCAAAAGGACTTTATAAAAGACATTAATAATTTGGTGTATTGGCATTTGAGTCATTTGGATATTCATTCAATCAAGGGACAGATTAAACATAAACAATGCCCCACACGATCGGTGCCTTTATGCGTGGATTCAAGCTCTGAGTTTATCATTCAATACTGGAAGCGAATCACCTATGTGTCTCCGAGTGATAACAGCTTAGGAAAATTTGTGGTATACACCTCCTAGCCCATCACCAAGGGTTCGGAAAATGGCTCAGGCATCAGAACCATGACGAGGCATGTAGGTTCACCTAGAGAGCCTATATATAGAGAGTGGACATACACCCGACATTTTCTGATTGGCTAATATGGCCAGCAGCCATGTTTTTCCTTTTCAGGTCAGTAAAACATGGCAGTTATATGTTGGTGATTGCGATTTTGGAAGTTTTGTTTGGATACACTTGTAATTTACATAATTTTGAAAGTAAGAACGCTTTTTTCATTTAATATAGATCAACCTACCCACTTAATGATCAAAATAAGGTGTAAACTGTTGATAACATTAATTTAGACAACTAAAAAGAAGCAAAGGTACATGTGTAAAATTCTGCCGACCATTCTTGCCAAACAAGAAAAATGTTGCCAAACGATGTGATATTCCGCCAATAATGGAAAGCGTATAAAATTGTTTTACTAGTATTGCTTGAAAAACAATTTTTTCTGAAACGTTATATTTAAACAATATGAAATTCTAATTATGTTTAAACTGATTTTTCTTTCAATATAAATAATTTATGAATGATGAAAAATGGATATTTAAAATACTTAATTATTTGCCATATTTTCAGAATACAGTACATTAGGCCTATTTTTTTATTAAATTGCCATTCAAACATACTGTATTCTCGTAATAAAAATAAACAAAAATTATTTTAGATCAATATTCGCGTTTTATTTCACAACATAACCGTTTTTTATGACTGTTCCAATTCTCCGGATTTTTGCATATCCGGATTACGTCCAGCACTCAGTCATGATAATTGGAGTTTTACTGTATTTCTATTAAGGATTTAAAGCTCTTTTATCTTATGAAAAAATATTTTATATGAATAATTTATTCGGAAAATTAATAATTTTTGTAAATTTAAATCGTAATTTGCAAAATACGTTGCCTCACATTGGAATAACATGCAAGTGTTCCTAATTCAAATCTAACTCAATGTATGAAATTAAAAAAAAGGCTTTTTATTCAGACGACCCCCAAGCACACACCAGATTAAGTCCTGTATATTACTGGTTTATAAACTGGTCTGTGGTCTAAATGAGTAGCTCCTATGCCATGAGAAAATCCAATCTACCAATATTTAAAATCCAACGCCAAACTGTCGCCAAACCCGAAGTCTTCATATCAAAATAACCTGATTAGTAACCCTAAGGAAACTGTCCATAACGTTCGCGTTGGCACAGCAACAGTCGAAAAACATGGCTACCGTTTTCCCTATGTCACCTCTCTATATAGGCTCTCTAGGTTCACCTAAATCAAAACCATAAAATAAGACATAGATACATATGCGGAAATTTCACTTATAGCTCAGCAAGTTTAAGACCGAGCCAGGCTATAAGAGGTAGGATAAACAAAGAGTGATAAGGCCCTATCCATCTCCAGTTTAAAGACACCAAATAGGGATGACCTGAAGGACATCTACTTCCGGCTACATATGTACAGTGAAAAATTTGCCAGCCTGTGGTAGGCAAGATAGGTCTGATTTTCATTTTTACGACCATGTGTGAAATGATTCTCGCCAATAACTGTCGAGACCTCAGCCAAATTTTCTTGGGGCCTTCTCTAAATCCGTAGTAAAATTCAACTAGTCGGTGCGAAGGGGCTGTGCACCAACTAAGTGATGGAAGCGATAACAGTGATTATGTATTGATGAAACAAATAACCACCTACGGTGGTTACTGTACAATTTTATATTTGTCAGCTCTTTTCCCTGGTGACCCCTTGAAGAAATTGTCCAAGATTAACTGCCTCCTCAGCGGCACTGCATCGTAATAAAAACTTACACTATTTTCTGTATAAGTGCATAAGCAGATGCAAACTAAAGTAAAACTAGCAATGTGTTGAGAAGAGTCATCAAAATAGTATTTCACGAGATGGTTTTATGGTGCAAGGGCCATATTTGGCTAAGCTGCAAACACAAGACAGACAATATCAAGTAATTGTGAAAAGAAAGGATAAAGAAGAAAGAGAAAGAGCTCTTGGGCATCCTGGGGTAGTGATCACCATGTTTACCAAATGCGGTAGGTAGGTATTTTAATTAACATCTCACTGGAGCACCACACAGGGCTATAGGCGACGGTTGGGGATCAAATACGAAGGGAAAGATCCAAGGACAGTATCATGTAGCTTTGAACCAGTCAGATGACGGGGTCACACCTGAGCTGGCTCCCACTCTCTAAACTTACACATCATGCCAACGTGAGGATATTTGAATACATGACAGATTTAATTTGCACCAGCCCCTATGTACAAGATGGTATCTGGTTGGATTCGAACTCGCAACCCTCCAGTTGCTAATCCGTTACCTTTCCAACCAGGCTACAGCGATCCAAGAAAGGATGGAGAAGAAAATAGAGAAAGATTGCTTGGGAATCATGGGGTCACGATCCCTATGTTTACCAGAGGCAGTAAACCCACGGGAAAAGAACAGATCACAAGGTTACCTCAGGTTTGTGAAGCTCGTAAACACCTAAAGATGTGCCACCGAGGGGGAAAGAAAAGTTTGAAAGACAGTAATGAAAAGTACCTTGCTTCCCCAGAACCTCTACGTGCAGGTGGGAGAGTCCACAGGAGGCAGAGTGGGCCAACTTGAGCATGGCAGAGAGGTCCAGCATACACACCTTCAGATAGTCATGCAGGGAGCCCAGCTCCAGGTAGTCAGTGATGAGAAGCATCTGCGTCCATGAGTCCGTGCCTCGGATGTCTGCAGCGACAAAGCCTGCAATGTTCGTAACAGGTTAGAGGTTTTACAGAACCTTGTTGTTTTCATAAGCGTAACTTCATAAATATAAGAGATGTTTCCAAAGTTCTGGAAACTGAGTCACAAATTTTGTATTTTATTAATTTTCGTCTATATTACATTGTAATTTTTCAATGATTTCCACTTAACTGTATGTAAACTGCTTAACTGTATTATTACATTCGCAAAACAAATTTCAGGCCATAAAAAAACTTTTTGAGAGCTTCTTTCTTCTGACACACTGGTGTACAGCTTCTTAAGATCAGAAAGCACACACCTTGCATAGGTTCTTCAATTTGCCTCTTTCATAGAGAAAATAATGGCTGCTTGAGAATTTATAGCATTTGACAAGTGGCTAAATCCTACTGATCATTGGAAAAAACTTTCAGAACGTTTCTGTACCTGAAAGTATTCCAGGCCCTGGAAAGTATTAGTCATTCGCCCTGCATTATTCTGCTGGATTGCGATACCCAGAATTTTGGAAACAACCCTCATAATTTTCTTAGATCGTGATTTATTTAATAAAACATCGAAAATTAAATATTTAGCAGATATAAAAAACAAATCTTGTTCTTATATATAAAATGAAACATAAAATATTGAGCATAAATTCAACAAAATACATATTTAATTCACCATAAGAATGAAAAAATAATCTTAAGGACAAGACACAAACTTGTCTTGCTTTGACTGCACCAAACGAAATGGATTGGTGCATTCTTTGAGTTCTAACTTAACAGGTATTCTACACATGGCATTGACCTTTGTCATAACACTGTCAAGTGATAAGGTGTGATTAACTTAATGATGCCATTTTCTTGGCATTTACTGATTTGAATTTTACAAGCATGGAAAAGTTATTTCCAAAAATAATAAGTTTGGTGATGACTGCCTTCTCACATCCCAGTCTTGAAAACACTAGTTTAAGGAATTAACTTTTTCAACCTAGTGCTTTGAAACTAGGTTTTTCTTAATTCTATATGATTAATTTCCTTCTTCTCTGTAACATGGATAAAGAATCAAAGAAAACACAGCATACTGTAATGTTGGCTGTGAGATACTGGCTCACTAGATTGGCCCAGGAAATGTAATGTTATGATTTTCTCCTTCCAGAAAGAGAAATAGTTTAAGATTGGATTTTTATATGAAAGCACATGCCTTTCGATTGATCTGGCATCTAGATGAGTATTTCTATGTGTACAGTGTGGGTAAAATAAATGTTAAAATGTACAATTTCAATGATTTCATTCACCACTAAACAGTCCATGATTCTGCCACAGTAATTGGCATTTTTGAAAAATTAAAAACCAACTACATACCTAAAATATTTTCATGTCTCAGAAGAACTGTCTTGTAAATGTCTGTCTCTCTGGACCAACTCGCTTCCTCGGTTGTGAAGAACACTTTGACGGCCACGCACTCGTCCCGCAATCGGGCTTTCCACACTTCGCCGAAACGACCTCTGCCGATGTTTTCGAGCATTTCTATTTGCTTTCCAATGGTTCGCTGCACCTGTGGAGAAAAGATTGCATTAATTTCAAACACTTAAAGAGCAAATTAATAGCAAAACGATGGCAGTTTTATGTTTTGCCTTATTCACAAATTTTCTATGCTATTTTCTTATTCACTGGGCCAACTCCATGAGGCACAAATCTTAGAGATCTTTAAAGGGTTTTGAGGCCTCCAAAATATTTTTGGTGTTAAAAAGCAAACAAAAATGTGCACTGTAGTTTATCTGCATCAAATTTAGGCTAGTTCAAGTTTTAGATACAAGTAAAATGCATGTCTAAAAACAATAAAATATCTTTAGATGCAAAATATGCAAATTCAACAGGAATAAAGAACCATGAGATTAAATTGGGTTGGTTGGCTTGGGAGTTTTAAGGTGCAAGGGCCATATTTGGCCATGCTGCACCAGACATGACATACAATATCAAGTAATAGACACACACAATAAAAGTTTTACTGACACAGAAGAGAGAAATACACACAGGGAGGAATGCACCTGATAGGAATCAAACCTGCACCACCTACAATTCGAAGATTGCTAGCGCAGTGGGCATACCCACTGAGGCCACGACGGCCTGAGATCAAATTGGGAGAGCCCCAGAATTATTTTCTAAATAGGCCTCAATTATTTCAAGGAACCACCCCTGAAAGAGTTCAATTAAAGTTGTTAACACACTTACCAGTAGAGTAATTCCAGATCCACTCCCAGATGTATCACAGGACTTATCAATCAAGTTCCTCACTGAACTACCACCAAATTTCTTCTCCACATCTTCATAGCCTCTGCGGTTAGCTTTTTCATTCTTCAACCTGAGATAAAACATCACATAAACAATCACAATTTTTGTTAAAAAATCAGATTAATTTGATTAAATTAATTTGTTGTCATTGTAAGACCAAAAGACAAGATCAGTGCAGTTTGCAGGTAGAATTTAATTTTACCTTTAACACAATTACAATTACCTTACACACAAATACTTAACAATGCAGAATTTAGTAAAAGATATAAATTTATTAAAGTGAATTTTTTAAAATCATCAGATTAAAACAATTCAAATCAACCATGAAGCTGTCTTAATCCTTTACTTGAAATCTATTTTGCAACACAAATTCATAATACTTGAAATTTTAGATAAGAAACTTTAAGTAAAAGGAGATCAAATTGACTTTTAAAAAAATCACAGCACTCAGGGTACACAATACAGGCCCCAATATGTATAAAATACAGCCCATTGCTCAAAAACATATATGCGAGTGACACGTGTTGTCACTTGCATATCTGTATAAGAGAGAAATACTTGTTTGTCAAATGCTATTGTTAGCCCAATCAGTACTGTTATCTCTAGTGAGCCAATGATTTTGTATTGAAAAAAAGGCCATTCTTGGGATATTACTGAGTACAAGCACAATTCTTAAAACTTCTCTGAATAAAGTGTCATTGAATGTCCCAGGTTATTTTATTTTCACTATTACTATTAATAATTAATAAGGAAAGAAAATTTAGTATTAATAATGACTTTTTAATAAAAATCGCTCTATTTATGATATTAACATACCTTATTTAAAACATCACAAAATCTGGGAAGCAGTTTGTTAGGTTTACTATCTGCACGCACTGTCGAATCACATGACATAATAATTGGTAGAATCTTCAAATACATATCAAAATATTTCTAATCACCCCATAAAACAAAAAATTTGGAGTCCTTTTTGCTATGAATTAAAGACACTCAGAAGATTGAAACCAAGCAAAAGTAAATGTCGCCCAGTCATTTTGCCTTTGTCTAGTGCAAAAGATAGAAGCAAAATGATTTACTGGTCTTCTACCCTTTCTGGATTTTCAACTTGAATTAGAACAAATGCAAAAGCTTAAAGATCAACATGGCTTACTGCATCAAATAATATTTTTTAGGTTCAGAATAATTCCCATTCAGTTAACATAATTCCCAATGTCTTGACTAAGCTGCCTAAAATCCCAGCTGTTGTCAACTGTAGAAACTATGGACATTCCAGTAGTAGGCAGAAGTGATTCTCTGTAATTTAAAAACTGCAGTGCTGAACTGAAAAAGTAAATCTTGTAAAAAGAAACACTGAACTCTGTTGCTACATTCCTTTCCCCTTTCAATATTAAACTTCGAAAATTATTTGAGACAATACAAAATTTAACACTTGGAAGTTGAAACTTGCTATGCTTGACACACTTCTAAGTTACCATCATTAACAAATCAAAGTACTAAATGACTACAGTAAAATTGCAAAAATAAGCCCCTTTGAACAAAGAGAATAATTGGAAAACTTGGCAGGGATCATAAGATGGATATTTTAAAACAATTAAGATGCAGACTTTGAGGTGGGAGTAGTTCTTGTGGCAGACAGACAGTATGGCGATCGCTACAGATGGTTATATATTACGATTTATAATTACTCCTATTTCAGATCGTACGAAAACTCAGTGACAACCTGCACCAAATGTCAATTGAGGAAGCACACTTGTGATGATCCACTTGCCAGTGGCTCATAGAACTCTGAATGCTGCCATATGTGCTGCAGGGTGAAACAAGAGCAGTGTTCGCCAGGATCAGTACTGATATTATAGTCACCACCAGTACTTAGGCAGCAACAGAGCTATCAGTGATCCTTCTTTTCTTTTAAGTTTATGTTCCTACTTCCCTACCAGCAGATGGACTGTTCTGTTTGTTTATAGGTTCTATTCTTCTGAATGGACATCGTCCCGTGGGTCAGTACTGTTCTGTCTGAACTGATTTGACTTGCATTCCTGAACTTGCTTTTGAATAAAATTCTGATACTTTTTAAAATTGTCTTTTCTCCTAGCTACACACTAAGTCACACTGTTCACAGTTAACCCATTATCTAATTTAACATAGACTTATTGAAAACCATACGACCAATTTATCAAGAGCTGGACAACATATGATTATGAATAAAGCTAGTGAATATGAAAGTCTAAAGAGAAAATCTGAAATTTGTGCTAAATCAACATTCCTTATCTTAAAAGAGATTAATCAACTTCCTTATCATTCTTACCTGATGATAATGCAAACAATAACCACAACCAAAATCAAAAGACACACGACCACAGAAGCCACGAATGTAATGAGATGGTAAGGTCCTGTGTAAGACATCAGCTCTCCTTTATACACTGAAAAGCAAAATATTAAAAAAATTCAATTTGTGGTACCATGAAACCAGTCAAAAATTATAAATTACATGAGAAAAATTCAAGAACTTCTCCAAAAAATTTCCAAGAACCTAATTTTGTTAATGAGCATGATGAAATAAATGTGGAAGGGCAGAAATTAAAATACTTTTAAATAAATAATTCATTCCCTTTCAATAAAAATTTGCTTTTAAACATGTATCTCCATTTTCAATGTACCTCATGCATAAAAATCTTCCCATTCTATTCAACTTAAATCCTTTAGTAGTACTTTCATTTTGCCTTTGATATCCGTTCGATCCCTCACATTTGAATGGCGTTGTCCCTTCAATGACAACCTCAGCCTCATCTTTGAACAATATGTTCTTTCTGGCCATGGCCATCATCATGCGAGGAGCTGTATCAGGGCATAGACCCGGACTGAGAATTAATTTCTACAATAGGTGAGTAGGTACTTTAATTAACGTCGCACTGGAGCAATACAACGAATTTCTGCAATAAATTTAATCCCAGATATTGAATGGACCAAATGTGTGATGTAATGAACCCTTCATTACATCACATATTTGATGAATTTTCGATTTGAGGAAGCAGATTATTATAGAAGCTGATGTTGATCATCGGACTCTGAGAAGAAATCGTTAATCATCTATTCAAAATGCTCATCCTGGCTGCTAGGGAAGAAAATATGGTATTGTTGTACGACAGTGTAAATAAAGATTGCAAACACAGCATCCTCTGGTTTACTAGTGGAAAAAAATTGATGCTCCACAAACACGTTAGTCCAAATAAAATTCTTGGAATTTGTGAATGGACTAATTCATAATGTATGGTAATGGAATATTGATTTTATCATACTTTTTTCATTTTCAGTTATGCATTAAGAGAAGTGACAAATTCAAGCTTACTTGGGCTAGGGGTGGTAGTCCTCACTACCGTATTCGGTGTCAGATATTTATTGCACCAATCTTCTTTAGAACAGCAAGCAATGGACTTTGGAATTTGATGTGGCACCAAGTGACCTTTACACTGGAAAGGAAAAGAAAAATGTCATTTGAAGAATGCATCATAAAATCCTGATAACAATGTTCTAGACATTTTCTTGCTTTGAAAAATCTCATTTATAACTCTCCATTTCACGTTTTGGTTTTACCCCTCCCCTCAAAGATTAACTATTAAGTGGAAAATTAGTCACACACAAATTAATATGCAAGTTCGAATACAAAAATTCAATTTGCTGCAAAGTTTTGGCAAATCAGAAACTACAACCACGTTGTGCATACATAACCAGCACGGTTACTTTGACAATCTTGCTTGGCACAATTGATCACTTGGGAGTTAAAAAATGAGCTACTTTTGCGTAACTTAACACAATTTTATTTTAAGAGCTCTGTAGAAAAAAGAAAACCACAACTTTTTAAAATGAATCAATTAAATACATAATTCTTTGTGTCGTATTAGCCTTTGTTTTTATGATATTTGGTAAAGGGCACATATTTATAATATAAAATTTTTCCCAACTTTTTGAAAAAAATCCTGTGATTATAAGCCCCAACCAGATTTTTCCTTACACTGAGAGGGAGCTTATTTTCAGGATTTTATGGTATTCCAAGATCTGGGTATTATTTAACGACAATTTATGTATGACTTTATGGGAAGATTAAAGAAATAGTTTGATGATATTTTTTTTGTTGTAGACATTATGCAATTTAACTGTCAGCTAACAAAACCAGTTAAATCCGGTAATAAAATTTTGTCAGAAATGTATCGCCAAATTGCTTTTTCCAACACTAATAGCAGCTGACACAAACTGAGTTAGATTATATATTAATGCATATGAAGGATGTGGGAGATGTAGGTAGGTATTTTTATTAACGTCACTCTGGAGCAAAGCAAATAATTACACTTTTAAGGTTCTCATTGAAACATAAAATAGTTTTGAAAATAGAATTAGTGAATTGATTTTGAGGTGGTCTCAGAAAATATCATGCAAGGGTAGATGTCAGTTTAAGGTCTGGCTATCATGGAGGTAAAAACTGGGTTATAAATATGTCATTTGATTTTCAAGGTAGCTTCATATTTTGTACTAGGTTCCAGTTTCTTTTTCTTGGAGCAGGGATCCCCCAAAATCATTAAGCAAAATTGAATCCTGAACAATTTTTGAAAATGTTCAATTGAAAAACAAATTGTGGTTGATTGAAAATTCAAAATGACATGAGCTGATAATGAGACAACACATTTGAATTTCAGTGAGAAAAGGATTGTAAAATCTGAGAATTACTGTTCCAGAGTTCCAATAGAAATTGAGTCTTATGCAGTTCACTCACATAAAGTTTGTTTTTCAAACACTGATTTGTTTAATTAACTGGAAAAGAAATGACTTAGCAAATACACAGGTAAGCAAATCTTGTCCTTATTTATCAACAAAATTTTAAAACATTTGCTATAAAATATATATTTTTAAATATGCTCAAATAAATCTTAGCTTTAAAACACAAAACAAAATATCAATTTAGTACAATGATCATCTGTTGGGAAAGCTTGTTACCACTAACTGGCATGACCATACACCTGAAATTGATATCAGTAACAATTTGGATAAACAGTGATTTTGCTCGTCTTCTGGAAATCTTAAAAACTAGTTTGGTAGCCAGAAAACACAAAAGCCTGTTAAAGGATTTCTACTTTTCCGACAAAAAAAGATTAGGGCCTTTTCAAGACTATTTTTTGTATTTTAATGTTACATAGATCACAATAGATTAACCCACACGAGTGCACAGGAGATCAAGCCTTCACTCGTACTAGGTTTGGCATCGAGGACTTTTTAAGTACTTGTAATAGCATATATTAAGGGGAGAAGCAAGAGCTATAAAGCAAATATTAAGCTTTTTAAGGGACTTTAAGTCAAAATGAAAAAAAGGGACCCTTTTAAAGCCAGTTGGAACCTTGAGTTAACCTTCCATAGCATGTGTCAGGGAATTTTATGAGAATTCTTGATGAGAATCATAAAAGAAAGCAGAAATCCCAGTGCTGGGTCACAGCATTTACCTGCATGAAGCCACTCTCCTCTGGTGGCAGACATCCATAGGTCCTTTCATCCTCCAGTAGCCCTGTGGCAGGGTTGTACACCTGCTCCACAGCGCTGAAACACTGGCTGTTCAGGCGGGCCAGGCAGGAGCCATTGGGCTGGCTGGATGGGCAGTGGCCAGCACAGTAGCAGATCAACCCGGATGCTGTTGAAAGAGAAGAGGCATTTAGATTGAATGTGTAGCTTCAGTATACAAAAAGGCTAGATCCATTTCACTGCTTTGAATCACAACAACCCCTCGGGACTAAAGGGAAGCGATATAACAAGGACCAGAAAAAATTTACTTTGAAAAACACACACAATAACACTTATATTTAAAATTATGAAAACCTTTGCAGTATGATACTTTTTTTACAATAAATGAAGAATTTCAACTACAAAATTTAAAAATGTCTAGATGTTACTATGAAACCACATTATAGCAAAAAAGCCCATGGGAAAAGGCCAAAATGACTGGTTGGAATAGGTAAACTATCAATTCCAACAAATTGACATTTCCTCTGCTGCTCGCAAACTTAAAATGCATCGAGAGACAAGTAAAAATGAGCAATATATAACAAGATGCTACTATGAGAAGGATTTCAAGTGTAAACAAACCATCGGAAGATGGTTCTTTTTGTTTATTTAAATCATATTTTTTTTAATGATTTCAATTAATTTTTTCCCCTGTGATTAAACTTGTTAGACATGAGACATGCAAATCAGTGTAGTTACTAGATAATATCAATTTATGTTAAACATGTCTGAGGGTTTAGAAATTCCAGATTCCTGTACCAGAAATAATAAATTCTTTCTTGAAGGGGCATCAGGTGTTTAAGTCTAACCAACCTTTCCATGTGAAGAGTATACCAAAATTACCCGAAAGCATTTCATACAATGTAAGGACCGGTCTTGTAAGTATAAAACTCTGCATCTGCTGATATATGAATTTGCGAATGACACTTGTTTTAAGTGAGCAAAGAGAGAAATATTGGCTAGTCAGTAGCCAGTCATTCTAGCATGAGCACTAATCCCTAAGAGCCCAAATCCCTTTTGCCCATCAAACAGGAGGCAAATCTTTCCAATGAGAAACTAAATTAGTCAAAAAAAAATACCACCTATACCAAGCATGCCCGACCCCTCGGAACCCTTCAAAATTTTTATGGTAAGGCCCAGGACTCCAAATATAAGGGCTAAATATGAAAATAATGAGTAGACATATGCAGAGTGGTTGATCTGTCTTAGGTTGCTTATCAGAAGGGTGACTAAGTTTTAGAGATCTGTAACTCTTTGTATCCTAATATTTTTATGATTGGGGCACAGCCCTCACTCCAACATGAGATATTACAGATATACTGATAATATTGATAATGATTTATGTAGACAAAATAAAGAGTTCCAAAACATTTATATATGAAGAAAATAATTTCTCCAAATTGGAACCCAGTGCATCCCAGTCAATACAATTATCTTTAGTTCCTCAAAGTAGGGAAGCCAGTAATTGTCAGTTATATAAAGGATCTACAGTGTTACTGAATAGAAGCAAACTTTCAAACTGATTTGTATTGTCCCAGGTTATTACATTTTTTATATTATTAAACTCAAGGGAAAAAGGATTTAAATCAATGATTCTTAAAAATCACTTAATTTAAATTATGGTTAAAATTGTGATTTAAATCAAGCTGATTTAAATCGGCATACTTGCATACATTTAATTTCACAGAAAAAGTTTCAAACTGAAAGTAAATTATTGCAGCACTCTCTGGTTAATGTTCTAACACATATCTTTTGTAATCACACTATTTTACAGAAACAATTTACTTTCAATACAGCAGAATCCTTAAATATGCCCAATACTTGACATTTTATTGCTTTGGTAGGTAGTTAAAGTCGCACTGGAGCAACACAAAGGGGTATTGGTGACAGTCCGGGATAAACCCTGAATGGAAAGATCCAAGGACACCTTGTAATTTTGTACCAAGGTCAGATGACGAGAACACCTGAGCTGGCACCCCACTCTCGAATTTATTGTTTTTGGAGAAATCCCATTTATATCCCTCCATCTGTTTTGAAGACATATAAAAACAATTCCACAGTGAAATTCATTTGGTTCTCCTTCAGTAATGTCACAAATCTATTTTAAACAGAAAAATTGTCCTAAAAATTTGTAATGATTGCACTGCCTTGAAAATTTCAGATAAATATTTTTTAGCTATGTAGTGTCACAATAAGTCATATGGTTGCTCTGACTTGTGTATAAGAGAAGGGGGCCAATTATGGAGCCTTGAACCCTCGCTATAAAAAATTTTAATAAACTTTTTAATCAAGATAAACGTATTCAGATTACATTAGTAACAAAATAAATGACAGAATTATCATCACTTTAATAAATTCTGCCACAATCCTATGTGAAAACTTGATAGTCATCATACAGCACTGATGAGGAATTCAGAACATTCTGCCCTTCACACATAAAAAGTCTGTACTTTGTGTCTAGAACCATCTTTGGCTTCCACATCCTTTTGTTGTCGCTATGACTATTCCAACATCTTGAGTCATCTACACATCCGCTGCACAATTCATCCCTGAATGGCTCTTATGATAGCCTCTTCAGGAATAGACCTTCCTATATTCCATCTTATGAATTGCACTTGCGGACTTCCCCAAGAGATAAATCTTGATTCTATCGAAGTACCCGAGACATGCTTTTCGTTTCTCCCTGGAAATCTTAGAAATTATCTTTCTTAAATCTTCCCAGGGTATGAAAGATAAAATGCTAGCCCCATTTACACTGATGGATAAAAAGCACCCAATTATACGGGTTGTGCTTTTATTTGTGGGTAGACTACTTTTAACTATTCATTACCATCATTTATTTCTGTTCTTGATTGAATTTTTAGAATCACCAACAGCAAAGTAGCATATTATTTATAAGAGAAAACAATTGAAGGATGGAGTATGCATTCCAATCAAATACACTTAGTTATAAACAGTAGCAGGCTCCACCATACCGACTATGCTACCGAATTAGTTAATTTGGAAATTTACACCAAATGGTGAAATCTGTGAAGGAAGACACATAAGAAAACTCAACAGAAAAACTTGAAAATTTGACATTGCAGAAATATATTGATACATAATAAAATTCAGCCAGTGATAAAATAAAACTAAGGCTTTGCAATTTCTGAGAATAAAATACGCCTGTTCGAAATTGCGGATGTACACGATACGAATGATTATTAAAACGAATAAAAATAAACATATAAGAGTTCAATTAATCACACTTAACCATCTATGTATTTACTTTTTCAAACCCAGATTTCATTATTTCTCAAATAAGATTTTCCCCAAACTATAAAACGGAAAAAACGTGAATTAAGTTGCTCCAGTTTCGAATTTGAGCAGAATTTTTCAAAACGGGAATTAAATGACCTAATGTAAACATCGTCTTGTAAACATAGTAAACAAATATTCAAAAGTAAGTCCGCATTATGAAAACTAATAATATCGATTAGAAATGAATGTGGTGCTTTCGCAGGCATACTTGCCTTCTTTCACTGAAATTAATAATGCACAAATAATGCAATATATCCTTTTAAAACTTTGATACCACAATAAAACGCCATTGACGGCAGCCATTTTTGTTAACACATTGTAGATGGGCTGTGAATCAGTTAACAGTTAAAATAACAGTAGTATTTCACATTAACAGTAAGCAATACAACAGTTGAAAAGAGAAACAAAAACTTAACGGCAGACAACTTAAACTCTAACAGTTGAAATTAACTTTTTGAAATGAAATCATGGATAAAACAGGCATATCAATGGGCTTGAATTGTTCAGTTTCATCAAATAGGCTTCCATACTTTGGGGCATTCAAGACAATTTGCAAACCAGAGACAAGCTAAAAGTGACAAAAAATGAACAAAGGTAAAATTAATATAAATTGTGCATCTTCAAATGATTAGAAAAACTTCAGAAGGGGAAAAACATTCCTTTCGCAAAATTTGTACAAGACAAATAGAAATGCAGGAAGAAGGTTGGTATTTTATATACCGTCACACTGCAGCAACACATCGGGCTATTGGTGACGGTCTGGGATCAATCCCAAAGGGAAATATCCTAGGACAACACCACGTTGGCGTGGTGTGGAAGTTTGGAGAGTGGGGTGCCAGCTCAGGTGTTGCCTCGTCATCTGACCGTGGTTCAAAATTACGTGGTGTTGTCCTCGGATCTTTCCCTTTGGGATTGATCCCGGACCGTCACCAATAGCCCATTGTGTTGCTCCAGTGTGACGTTAATTGAAATTCCCCCCCCCCCTAGGACAACACCACGTAATTTTGAACAACAGTCAGATAACGAGACAACACCTGAGCTGGTACCCCACTCTCCAAACTTCCACACCACGCCAAACATGGGGACATTTGAGGATGATTTGAGGACAATGAGGACATTTGAGGCCCCGACAGATATAACGTGCACCAGTCCCCTTTGTACACGATGGGCATTTGACTTGATTCGAACTCGCAACCCTCCGTTTTCTAGTCCATTACTCTTCCAACAATAGGGCCGCGGTGGCCCGGTTGGAAGAGTAACGAACTAGCAACCGAAGGGTTGCGAGTTCGAATCCAGCCAAACACCGTCGTGTACAAAGGGGGCTGGTGCACGTTAAATCTGTCGTGGCCTCAAATGTCCTCACGTTGGCGTGGTGTGGAAGTTTGGAGAGTGGGGTGCCAGCTCAGGTGTTGCCTCGTCATCTGACCGTGGTTCAAAATTACGTGGTGTTGTCCTCGGATCTTTCCCTTTGGGATTGATCCCGGACCGTCACCAATAGCCCATTGTGTTGCTCCAGTGTGACGTTAATTGAAATACCCAAATACCCAAATACTCTTCCAACCGGACTACCGCGGCCCAGAAATACAGAAAGAAACGTGATGAGTAGTTATTACGGATGATCAAAGAAATAAAAATGACAAAAAAAAGTGTCTTCAATTTTTTTTTAATCTATTCTTTGGGAAAGGCTTTTTTCACTCGACCGCAATCGGACTTTGGTTCCAGGTCTACCAGTTATACCATTAACATATTTTGCCAACTGTTAGTTCTAGCTGCAGTTGACAGAAATGTTAATTTTAGCTGTTACTAATAACAGTTAACAAAAATAACAATAACAGTTAACTTGGTAATAGGAAAGTAACGGAAATTTGACATCTTATAGACATCTGCAGCGCCACTGGTTCTTACGCTTAGTTAGTCTTGTTTTTTAAGGTTCCTAATAGCCCGTTCTGTTGCTCCAGTGCAACGTTAATTAAACTACCTACCTTTAGGATTCATTTTTCAGCAAAGCAATACAACGGGGCATTGGGTGCGGTCTGGGATCAATCCTGAATGGAAAGATCCAAGGACAACACCTCGTCAAAACGTCAAAATCACGACGATCAAATGACGAGGTCAAAACTTGAGCTTGGCACCCCACTTTCCAAACTTCCACAAAAGGGGCTGGTGCACGTTAAATCTGTCGTGGTCTCAAATATCCACACTTTAGCGTAGTGTGAAAATTTGGAGAGTGGGGTGCCAGCTCAGGTGTGACCTCGTCATCTGACCGTGGTTCAAAATTACTTGGTGTTGTCCTTATCTTTCTCTTCGGGTTAGATTCCGGACCGACGCCAATAGCCCGTTGCTTTGCTCTAGTGAAACGCTAATTCAAATACTTACCTACCTACCAAACTTCCTCATCACGCCAACGTGCAGCCCCAAAATTTGGAGGAAGTTGGCATTTTTGTATTGGGGGGGGTATTTCAATTAACGTCACACTGGAGCAACACAATGGGCTATTGGTGACGGTCCGGGATCAATCCCAAAGGGAAAGATCCGAGGACAACACCACGTAATTTTGAACCATGGTCAGATGACGAGGCAACACCTGAGCTGGCACCCCACTCTCCAAACTTCCACACCACGCCAACGTGAGGACATTTGAGGCCACGACAGATTTAACGTGCACCAGCCCCCTTTGTACACGACGGTGTTTGGCTGGATTCGAACTCGCAACCCTTCGGTTGCTAGTTCGTTACTCTTCCAACCGGGCCACCGCGGCCCCATTTTTGTATTGGATATGAATTTTTCCTGTTTCATTCGGGCCGTGGTATCCCGGTTGCAATTGTAACGGACTAGCAACCCGAAGGTTGCGAGTTCGAATACGACCAAAGACCGTTGTATAGAAAGGGGGATGATGAATGTTACATCCGTCGTGGCCTGAAATGTCACGTTCGCGCGCTTTGGAAGTTTGGAGAGTGGGGTGCCAGCTCAGGTGTGACCTCGTCAGCTGACCTTGATTCAAAATTACGTAGTGTTATCCTCGGATCTTTCGCTTCGGGTAATGATCCCGGAGCGTCAACAGTTACCCGTTGTGTTGCTCCAGTGCGACGTTAATTAAATACCTACCAACCTACCTTGTTTTATTCCTGAAGTTGCGTTCTGGTTTCGTATTAAATTCGTATTAACCGTAGTTCGTGTTATCCGAATTCAGATAAAACCATTATTTCTACAACAAAATGAAATATTAATGTATTTACTTACTGTGAATTCTTGGTTCACAGATAAATGATATTATTCAACAGAGATTATACAGTTGATTCTTAATTATAAAGTTGATTCTTGATTATAAAAATAATTCTTGATTACATAGATATTTCCATATTACGCAATTTTTGTCTCGAAATAGTTCTGTTATCTATTTTTGTGGCTTGTTTTCTTCGTGACATTCTTTAAGAAAATCTCTGATGCGGTCAACACTTTTGAATAGAACAGATGAAATTTCACTGCCTAACAAAAAGCGGTGAACATGTTCTAAGTCAGCATTAGCTTCTTTTAAAGGCAAGCTTATTCCTTCTCTCTTCGGAATCCTTCATTTATTCTTTCTTCACTTTCTTCCACAAATAAAGCTTCTACAATTTCGGAATCACTTAATGTTTCTGATAATATGATTGAAAAGAATTCGGTTGCCCTTAAGTTTCGAAACTTCGTTCGTCTTAACCCTCTCGCTGCGTAATTTTTTTTATCAAAATTGGTTCAAAAATTGCGTATTTTTTTATTACATATTTCAAATCTACATATATTTTAGAGTTAAAATATACAAAAAATTTTTGTAAGAGTGTTTTTTCAATATAGAATTAGATCACAAAAAAAGGTTGTCGGAATATTGAAATTGAAGAATAATCATATAAAAGCAAAATTTTGAAAATTAATCTTAGTTAAATTATGATTTATTTTATGAAATACAAAGGTAAAACGTATATACTAATGAAAATATGCAAAATACTTACAAAGCATTTATTAGAAATGAAGTATTATTAGAAATCACAATCCGCAGAGGAATCCGAGAAATTCTCATCAGTTTCGCTATAACTATCTTCAATATACGTGAAATCAGAGTCAGAACTGCTATCAGTGTCGGAAAAATTGTCAGGAATGTAGGTTCTATCACTCGCGAAACGCTTCCTGCCAGACATCTTTGAGCTTTGAAAAGAGCGCGCAAAATGCTGCAAAAAATACTTGTATATTTCGCAGAAATGTGGACATCTAAAGCCATCTGTTAACCCAGATTTAAATAAACAATTAAACATCACAGAAAAGACAAAATGAAACCATGAACTTGGAAAGAGCGGGTTGCACAGTTAAATAGACGGCAAAAATGCATCCCCGCGGAAATCGCGGGCTGCGCAAATTTTGCTACTTCTACGTTGCCCGCGGAAATCGCGGGATGCGCAGTGAGAGGGTTAACCGGCGATTCATGTAACCCGAATTCTTAAACGAATGGTTAAATTTGAGAATACATTTGGGGATTGGAATTTAGTTCGTATTATCAGCAATTCGCATCAAGCGATCTCGTCTTAATGAGGTTTGACTAGTATTTTTGTGTAGATATGAGTTTTCCCTGTTTTATTCCAGAAATTGCGTTGGTTAGCTTGATTTTTGAATGTGATTTCTGCGCGACGCTCATGCTAAAGTTTCTTGCATTGCTCATATTTCTTGTAAAACACAGACCGCTAGTGTTTTGGCAACCTCTTTCGTAACGTATGTTACTTAAATGCAATTTCAGTCAGCTTACTTTAAGAATTAATGCTAAACTCTTTTGGAAGTATTTTTCTTGTGATTTGCTTATGCGTATACCGAAAAGGCCTCATTGAATAAATTTACCATAAATTTAATAATATTTCGAATATTCCAAAATATGCCCATTATGTGTATTGCAAGGTAGGTATATTAATTAACGTCACACTGGAGCAACACAATGGGCTGTTGCTGACGGACCGGGATCAATCCCAAAGGCGTGTATTGCAAATGTCTGCTTTACAAAATATGGCTCTTATTGTACCATATGAATAATTTAGTGTCGGAGAAATTTACACAAATGCCGATACCGACGTGATTAGAACTTTACCCTTCGTTTAACAGGGACTTGGCTCAAATAGTGGCATGCGATGGATGTTCGGGGTGGTTCGTAATCTACCTTAAGTTGTAGTTCCTGGTCTAATTAGCCCTCGTATAACAGTATAGCACAAAAGGACCATGGAAAATAGAGGGACAAACAAACCCCGTTACCAGGAATAATTCATCTCTTTCTCAGTCTCTTGTAGAACGCGATGTCGAAAGCAAACGTCATCGGATGGTCAATACCTAATTCAAGCAGGGATAGAACGATAGACGTGAAATATAAGATTGAACAAAGAGTGTGATCAACATGTCGGTTAGAAGTCACGTAATTTCTCTGTGTAGGTAGGTATTTTAATTAACGTCGCAATGGAGCAACACATCGGGTTATTGGCGACGGTCCGGGATCCGAAGGGAAAGTTCCGAGGACAACACCACGTAATTTTGAATCACGATCAGAAGACGAGAACAACACCTGAGCTGGCACCCCACTCTCCAAACTTCCACACCACGCCAACGTGAGAACATTTGAGGCCAGGACAGATTTAATGTACACCAGCCCCCTTTGTACACGACGGTCTTTGGTTGGATTCGAACTCGCAACCCTCCGGTTGTTAATCCGTTACTCGTCCAACCGGGCTACCGCGGAACTGCTCTGTGAAAAATTGACTTGGTTGGCCAATTTGGTATCTTATAGCCTCGTTTGGCGATGTAACATTTAATGATAAGGTATGTGTGTGAATCCACATTTCTATAGAGTGGCAACAAAAGTGGTGAAATCGCCAGTCTACTACTATCAGATGACCAATCAAAGGAACAATCAGATGATGAATCAATGGATGGGTATCCTCTCGTCCGGTGGACCAATTAGATGATGAATGTTAGGTTCCACCCAGCAGACGATTGCAGCCAAAGGGGTCCCTTTGCTACTAGTTTTGGTCACATGATCCTGGGCACATAAAAATGTTTGCATTGCTCACTCTACTTGATATTTCCATATGGATAGAACTGGTAAAAAGATGCTTTTCAGAGTCATTGGTTGATTTTTATGTCGCAAGGGCCAGATCTGAAGCTGCGCCAAGTAAATGGACGCATATACACGTGAAAAGATTTACTGACATAGCAGACACCCAGGATAGTTACAGATATACTTTGGATATCAAGAGATAGTCCCCACAGTATACAGATTACACTGTTCAACAGTGAAAATTTTACAGTGGTGAAAATATCCGTCCTTTATAGATTGCGAGTCGCTGAAAACGAAAAATACGCTTAAAATTGCCTCCTGGCTCAGGTTTCTGAGTAATTTCACTGTTTACATTTTACATATAACGCTATGGGAATATAATAGTACGAATAACAGTTAACAAACTTTCCTTTTTATACACGCCGTCTTTTTGCCTGTCGCTTGTGGGGAACGGAGCATCTCTCTGGATCATCCAGCAGAAATTTGCTAACTATCAAAACTGACCACTTTCCTTTGTAATGCTGTTCTATTGCAGAAATGCCCTGATGGAATCGCTCTCCTTTTTCGTCACTGAAAGCGCCACAATTCGTTGGGAAGACATCAATATGTGCATGCAGAAAGTGCATTTTTAGTGACATGTTGCATCCAATTTTCTCGTAGGCAGATATAAGTTCTAGGTCTTTGTAATTTCCAGCATGAAGGTTGCCCAAAAATTGTGTACTACCATTCCGGAAACAATGCCAGGCATGTAGCTCATCAGGATTGAAATTGAATTCAAACTTTTTGTCTTGAAAAAGCTTGCGTATCTGGGGACCTATAAATACCCCCTGTTTTACCTTTTCCGTACTTAGAAGTGGAAACCTTTGGCATAAGTATTCAAATACACGTTTATTTTGTTAACGGCCTTCGCAAATGCCTTCATAAGTCCCAGTTTTATGTGCAACGGTGGTAGGACAATGCTGTTAGGGTTCACTAGAGGTTCGTATGAAACGTTTTTAGTGCCAGGCGACAAAGCTGTTCCTAGAGGTCATTCCTTCTGTTTGTAATGGGCATGCCTCACGCAGCTATCCCCCCACTGACATATATAGCAACAGTACTTTATGTACCCACCTTGTAGACCGAGCACAATTGCTATTATCACCACATGCTAACAACTTATGTTGATTGTAATTTATAAGATCCAGAAAGCGTCGAAACATGGGATAACTTTCTTTACCTAGGGCTGCATAAGCAACAGGGATTGATGGTGATATTTCACTACTATTATTCAATAGCACAGCCTTGTTTTTGAGGCATGTATAAACAGTCTCAAATCGTCTGCTTTGTACGGAATGTTCAGTTTCAGCAATGTAGCAACACAACGGGCTATCGGCGACGGTCTGGGATCGATCCCGATAAAAGGATCCAATGAAAACGTCTCGTAATTTTGAATCACGGTGAGATGATGAGAACAATACTTAAGCTGGCACCCCACTCTCCAAACTTCCACGCCACGCCAACGAGAGGATATTTGTGGCCACGACAGATTTAACATGCAGCAGCTCCCTTTGTACACGACGGTCTTTGGTTGGACCTAGTTTCGAACTCTCAACCCTCTGATTGCTAATGCGTTACTCTTCCAACCGGGCTACCACGGCCCCCGATAACGTTGAGATCTGGTGATTTAGGTGAGAAAGGAAGACTTCAAACTCAGATGAGTGTTCCTCTTATCATGATTTGGCCTAGACTTGTGCGCCCCATTGTCCTGTAGAAGAGGCCAAATTCATCAGAATGAATGCAGGACATGAACGTGTATGACTCGTCAGAAAATATGCACACATAACGTTCACCTGTTAGAGAAGGGGCCGCGGTAAACTAGTTGGATTGGTTGGTTGACTGCTTTGAGGGTTTTATGATACAAAGACCATATTGGTTGGTTCGGTTTGTTGGGGTTTTATGGCGCAAGGGCCATGTTTGACCATGTTACGCCAGACACAAGACACTAAATATCAAGTAATAGACACACACACAATGAAAATTTTACTGACACAGAAGAGAGAAATACACCCAAGGAGGAGGAATGCACCTGACAGAAATCGAACCTGCTCCACCTATAACTCGAAGGTTGCTAGCGCAGTGGGCATACCCACTGAGCCGCGACGACCCCGGACCATATTTGGCCATGCTGTCAGATACAAGACATACACCATCAAGTAATAGATACACACACAATGAATGTAGCCTAGTTGGAAAAGTAACGGATTAGCAACCGGAGGGTTGCGAGTTCGAAACTCAGTTGAACCGAACACAATCGTGTATAATGGGGCTGGTGCACGTTAAATCTGTCGTTACCTCAAATGTTCTCACGTTGGCGTGGTGTGGAAGTTTGGAGTGTGGGGTACCAGCTCAGGTGCTGACCTCGTTATCTGAACAAGGTTCAAAGTTACGTGGTGTTGTCCTCGAATCTCTTCATTCAGGAGCGATCCCGGACCTTCGCCAATAGCCCGTTGTGTTGTTCCAGTGCATGTTAATTCAGCTACCTATATGTTTCTGAACTCTTCTTCCCCTTATCGGTCTTATCCTTCCTTATCGTCCTCGCTCCACACTGTTTTCGAATGCTCGCTTTTCTACTACTTTTCTAAATGTTATTCCTGTTGTGTTTGTCCCTTCCGACAGCAAGATCCACTGGCCTTTGAGAATTTGAGTTAAGATATTTCATTTCGTTGGAAACATACGTTTAATTCGAAAAAGGATTGAGCATGCATGGATAGGTCTTTCGAAATTGAATCGCATTTCTTGTAACCTTCGTTTAATTTCCATCACGAATAAAATTAATTCACACAATTTGTCATATTGTTTGTTTGAGGGGAGTGTGAGATATTTTCTGAACTCTAATGTGCAATGTTTCTCAAGCTCAGAGTCTTAGTGTGAGTCAGTAGTACATTTCTATTCGGGGGTATCATCTAATTCAGTGTTGAAGATGAAGTGGGCCGTAGACTAAAATGAATATTATCACTACAGCTGATTCAAATAGGTAGGCAAGTAGCTAATTAACGTCGCACTGGAGCAATACAACGGGCTATTGGTGAACTTCCACACCACGCCAACGTGAGGACATTTGAGGCCACGACAGATTTAACGTGCACCATCCCCTATATACAGTCTTTGATTGGATTCAAACTCGCAACCTTTCGGTTGATAACCGTTATCCTATCAACCGGGCTACCGCAGCTAAAATAAAAGATGGAGAGAAGAAAGTATAGATCGCTTGGGCATCCTGAAGTCACGATCCCCATGTTTACCAAACACAGTAAGCCTCATGGGAAAAGAATAGATAGGGTACCTCGGATTCCTGAAGCCCCCACACACCTAAAGATGTGCCCCGAGGGGTAAGATTAAAGAGATTTGCACGTAAAGTGTATGACATCTGACACTAGTAAACAGTAAGAACAATCAAGCAGCAGTTGATAATGATCATAGCGTGGTGTCAAGGCTGATTAACTCAACATGTGACAACCGTCAACTCTAGGTGATCAAATTCAGAGATAGTTCTGCTTTTACGGCATATATACGGGAGTGTGCTTTCACGGCAGTGGGTGTTCCTAGCCTAATGCACGTATTTTCCCGTTTTCTGTATATAAATTTTTTTGCTATTCTTTTCTGTGTGGGCAGGTTTTTAAAAAGTATCCTAGTGAAATCTCCTATCCCGTTCTAGGGTTGCGGTAGCCCGGATGGAAGAGTAACGGATTAGCAACCGGAGTTCGTATCCAACCAAAGACCTTCGTACAAAGTGGGCTGGTGCATGTTGAATTTCTCGTGACCTCAAATGTCATCACGTTGGCGTGCGACGTTAATTCTTTACTTACCTATCTCGTTCTATCTTACTTTTAACTCTGGTAGGAAGAACTCGTTTTCTTATTACTTTTCTTAAAAAATTGGCCCGATTAAAGTTTTGAAGACCTTTTTCCCGGACTGAACAGCAAAATGTTGCAATGGTGGACCAGTTGTGGCATCTGATCTAATTTAATATGTTCTTAATTAGTTCTTTTTCATTGTGTATAAATCCCAACGTATCATTGACACCGAAAAACGTCCAAAATAGTATTCTATTCTAAAATTATGAGGTCCGCGCGCGCGGTAGTCTGATTGGAAGAGTGAAATCTGATTGGAAGTGATCGGATTAGCAACCGGAGTGTTGCCAGTTTGAATCCATCCAAAGACCGTTGTGTGCAAGGGGACTAGTGCACGTTAAAATCGGTGTCGTGGCCTCAAATGTCCTCACGTTGGTGTGGTGTGGAAGTTTGGAGAGTGAGTTACCAGTTTTGAGCAATGCATTTAAAATGCCATTGATTTCTTTACAACTGCTGATACATAATCATTGCGTCGGAATTTTAGAAATATTGAAGTTGGAATACACAATAACGTGAAAGTGATACAAATGGAATTGTTGAATATGTTTCGATGATATATTTTCAACAACCTCGCATAAAGAATCTCGCTAGAAAGGCTTGTAACTTACAGAACTTATTGCACTTTCTGATGCATCGTTATTAGTGTTTTATCCGAAATAATACATCTGAACACGCATCATAGCAACACACCTAAGCAGATCCCTAGTTTAGTTTTTCCTTCCCGCCTACATAGGAGTGGGACATGCTTTAATATCGTTCGATTCAAGATTCATTTCAATGGAAATACCGTTCCACAATCGTTCTTGTAGAAAAGCTTTCAACAACTGCTACTTAAATTCGGCTGTGCTTACAATAAAAAGGAATTCACAGTTTCATCGGCCTCTTGACAAAGAATATATAAAAGGTATTTAAATTCTATATTACAAGAACAAAATCCAATAAAGAAGTTTCATTGAAGACATTTCGGAAAAGGTAATTCCGATTTTCTCCGCATATTTTTAGAACGCAAACAGCGCTATGCAATATCGTCTGATTTAGAACCCAATATTTGTCTCGTGGTGGCAATAACTATAGTCAACAAAAAGATGCAAGTGGCACGAATAAAGGTACCGCAATTTAAGAAATTCACGTGGGGGTATTATTCTTTTCTGGTGTGTGCGGCTTTAATATGAAGACTTACAGTTTTTTGCCTCAATAAATTCGGGGGCGTTGTTTACAGGCATGGATACGTGGATTTGTAATTGCCACCCTCGAAAATTTAGTAAGGATTCGTTACAGGTACATACGTAAAATTAATTCCGTTTATTAAATTTAGCTACAGATGCCTCCAAAGAATGAAAGTTATTTTATGGCTATCCTGGCACTACTGTTTTAGCCGTGATTGATTTGGGGTTTTGATGAAAGGCCCATTTGCGGCGTCAAGTTTTAGTGGTAGGAGGTGTATCCTGTTCGTATTTCGTGTGGAGCAACGGGGGGGGGGGTATTTCAATTAACGTCACACTGGAGCAACACAACGGGCTATTGGTGACGGTCCGGGATCAATCCCAAAGGGAAAGATCCGAGGACAACACCACGTAATTTTGAACCACGGTCAGATGACGAGGCAACACCTGAGCTGGCATCCCACTCTCCAAACTTCCACACCACGCCAACCTGAGGACATTTGAGGCCACGACAGATTTAACGTGCACCAGCCCCCTTTGTACACGACGGTGTTTGGCTGGATTCGAACTCGCAACCCTTCGGTTGCAAGTCCGTTACTCTTCCAACCGGGCCACCGCAGCCCCTGTGGAGCAACAGGAAGTGGAGAGGAGAGTAGGGTGCCAGCTCGGGTGTGATCTCGTCACCTGACCGTGGTACAAAATTACGTGGCGTTGTCCTCGGTATGTAAGTATTTTAATAAAAGTCCCACTGGAGCAACACAACGGGCTGTTAGCGACGGTCCGGGACCAATCCCAAAAGGAAAGATCCTAGGACGTATCCACGTAATCTTGAACCAAGTTTAGATGACAAAAACACCTGAACGGGCATCCCATTCTCCAAACTTCCACACCATGCCAACGTGAGGACATTTGACGCCACGACAGATTTAACGTGCACCAGCCCCCTTTGTACACGACGGTCTTTGGTTGGATTCGAACTCGCAATCCTCCGGCGCTAATTCGTTACTCCTTCCTACCTGGCTACAAAAGCCTGGTGTTGTCTTCGGATCTTTGCCTTCGGGGTTGATCCCAGACCGTCGATAATAGCTCGTTGTGTTGCTCCAGTGCGATGTTAATTAAAGTACCTACCAACCGTAAAACTGGCTTGGCGGGTTTTATTCTAGTCAAGACGTGCGTTAATAATTTTGAAGTAGGTTTGTGGAATCAACAGTAATAAGGCGGTTGTATTTCGTGAATTCCGCCATAGTAAAACGACATCGATCACCAATATCTTTTCAAGCTGTTAAAAATTCGAAGACATTGTCAAATTGCATGCGAAAATACTTGCAGAATACATACAAAGGAGGAGGAGTCCCAGCAACGCGAACGCAGCTTTTCTGGAGATCCTTTCCGTTACCTCCAGTAACCGTCAGCTGTAACGGAAATTCTTTTCAAAAAGAAAACGAACACTCTTCAACGTGAGAGGAAAAAAGGAAGGATGCACTTTTTCGAACTATCTGAAAATTTTTTCGATCGATCTGAATTCATTCCGATTTCGTAGATACCTCTACATAATTTTTTCTAATCTAATTAAATAATTTAGAATGTACAGAGTTGTTTTTCCATTTAGTTCTGCCCCTTACTTCCTCTCCAGGACGACACAATCTTTGAAGACCTAAATACATACTAATGGATGAAATAAAAATTTATGCCAACAGGAGAATATTTTATGTTTAAAATATTATGTTTCGTTTCAATGAGTGAAATATAAAGTTCATTTCAATGAGTAATACTTCTAAATTCCATGTTCCTGTATTTACTCAGTTTTACAATTCAGGGATTCTCTGCATATTTGTTTCCTAAAATTGAAGTTTTCGGTGAGGTGAAGTCCATCGAAAATTATCAGATAAAATCAATCTGTGAACAAAAATTTGGCCTAAAAAATTTCTTTTTCTCGTGGAAAAGAAGCAACGATCGTTGCTTATAAAAAGAGCTTGAGTACTAAATACACTAAAAAAACTTATTTAGAGAATTTTAGTTATCTTCTTCATCACTAGATGGCACCAAAATGTTTGTGAAATAGCGTTGGGGTCCATAAAGTTTCAATTTTCATTCAGCATAAATTGGATTATTTTTCTCTCCCAAGTTTTTCCAACGATGCTTGTGCCGATTCTTTCTAAAATACTTGAGAAAAAACGACAGAAAAATTTTAAATCCTGATATAAAACCTATATTTTGTGAACATTACGTTTTTCTAAACATTAACTTGGCATCGACCCTTCAAATGAAATAGGAGCATAGGGGGGAGTCGCTTTGTAAGATCTCAGGCTTAGGTCTTATGGGCTTGGGAATTGACTTGGCTGATTGGCTGTATATCGAAACGCAAACCAATATTTTTAATCACGCTGGATAATCGCACTGACTAATCAACAAGGACAAATATATTTCATTACTACGATCATAGAACTAATTATGAACCAATGTCAGGGAAAGCTCTAAAATTGTAATGAAATTATTATTTTTTTGAAGGAATATTTTGTTCCTATAAATACAGGAAATATATATAACATAATTACATTGTACTTTTTGGCGTGCAATTTTCAACGGCTTTTGTTTGTTACTGTAGGTAGTTAATTAACGTCTCACTAAAATAACACAACGGGCTATTGCAGAGTCCGGAAGTGAAATTGATGATAGATCCTTTTAATAGGAAATTAAACACGGAAGAATATTTCCTTCGCGTACTCGAGACACAAAAAATCCTTTGATATTTCAATTTAGGAGAATTGCTTTAAAGAAGTGACCCCAATAAATTCTGGAGAATAAAATTTTCGTTCGTAAAACGAAAACGATTTTTCACTTCGAAAGTGGGTACACACGAAATGTAGATATCTTCTATTCAAATATTACGTCGAAAAAATGAATGAAACGTTTCATTTTAAACGTACCATCCCATCGAATGAATGCCTAATTCTACTGTCAAATGGACTCCACCCCCCCTGGTGCATAAAAAACGTTATTTGTTAGTATTTTTAATTTCTTTAATATTTCAACTAATTAATGAACAAAGGCTTTTCAGTTACAAAGGTTTGTAATGTTTCATTATAAAAAAGAAACTATTCAGAACATTTCTTGCTTGCTGGTACATTTTCCACGTATTTTTTACTGAGTAAAAATACTATTAGCTTAATTTTTGCTGCATTAACCGATTCGGATTTGAGCTTATTGGAATCTTGGTTTAAAGTATTTGGTGTGTATACCCAATATTTTGTCTTTAGTCATCGATTCCTGGAACATTGTAGTCTTTTATGTCTGTTCTGGATTTAATACATTTTTCTTAATTTACCGAAATGTTATCAGAATACGCTCTGTCATAAATTATAAAACAATTAATGCATTTAGGTATTCTATATACGGTAATAGTAATAAATTAACGTAGCACTGGAGGAACTCACAGGGTTATTGGCGACGGACCGGGATCAATCGCAAAGGGAAACATCAGAGGACAACACCACGTAATTTTGAACTACGGTCAGATGACGAGGTCACATCTGAGCAGGCACCCCGCCAACGTGAGGACATTTGAAGCCACGACAAATTTAACGTGCACCAGCCCTCTTCGTACATGACGGTCTTTGGTTGAATTCGAACTCACCGCTACTCTTTCAACCGGGCTACCGTGGCCAGCTGTGTTTTGGGAAAACAATCGGATTACTTTTATTGAGGGAGGTTAGTTGAATTAACGTCGCACTGAAGCAACCCAACGGGCTATTGGCGAAGGTCCGAGATCATTCCCGAAGGAAAAGATCCGAGGAGAACACCTCGTAACTTTGAACCGCGGTCAGATGACAGTTAACATGTAAGCTGGCACCCCACTCTCCAAACTTCCACACCACGCTAACGTGAGGACATTTGGGGCCAAGGTAGATTTAACGTGCACCAGTCCACACGCGCACGACGGCCTTTGGTTGGATTGAGTTTCGAACTCGAAACCGTCTTGTTAATCCGCTACTCCTCCAACTGTGTTATAGCGGACCCTACTTTTACTGAGATTTCGAACTAAGTTCCTTATTGCTTTAAAAGCACACAATTGCGATTAAGCAGAGTATAATTATTTTTGATCTAAATTAAATTTTCCACACACTACCTCTAAATTTCATTGTTGAGGAAGAGAAACAGAAAACTGCTATACATCTAATCTTTAGTAAATTAGGAATTTTAGACAATGTTTTTTTCGCGTTTGTAATTGAAAAAAAATCCATCATTCAGTTTAGAAGGTGTGAAATAAATCCCAGTAGAAGCTTAAAGGAGATTTATTTAAAATTTTAAATAAAGCTCGTTAATTCTATAACCAAATAGCAAAACGTGTTCATTATTTAAAAACTCTCCAGAGTTACTATCTGATGTGCGGAGCTTATCTAACTTTTAATAGAACTTGATGCTGATCTAAGATTTTGTTATGTTTCTTTTTTTAAGAGGCGTGCAAACAAGACAAAAAAGTAATCCCTAGATGCATTAGCTCGCTGTTAGGTTTTTATTTTTAAAACCGAAACAAATTTCATTCGTTTTTTGAACTTTGTGCCATTGAATAGGCCCTCTTTCTTTCTGCATCGATGGTAGTAGAGCAAATACAAATGTAGCACTTATACGGTAGGTATTTTAGCGTCACACCGGAGCAACACAACGGGCTATGGGCGACGATTCGAGATCAACCCTAAGGCAAAGATTCGAGAACACTACGTAATTTTGAACCATGGTCAGAAGACGAGAAAAAACACTTGAGCTGGCACCCCACTTTCCAAACTTCCACACCACGCCAACGTAAGGACATTTGAGGCCACGACCGATTTAGCTTGCACCATCTCCCCTTGTACACGACCTTTTTTGATTGAATTCGAACTCGCAACCCTCCGGTTGCTAATCCATTATTCTTCCAAACGGGCAACCGCGGTCCCAGCAGTTATACAGAATAACGTCTCCTATAAATTTATAACAAATAATTAAATAGCAAAGCAAATATTACTTAAAAATTGCTTAAGGGGTCGTCATCGTATTGAATTGCGTACAAACTGCGCAATTTTCAATGGTAGGAAGGTAAGTATTTTATAAGTATTTAATTAACTGGAGAAACAAAACGGACTCTTGGTGACGGTCCGGGATCAATCCCGAAGGGAAAGGTCCGTGGACAACACCACGTAATTTTGAACCCCGGTCAGATTACGAGGCAACACCTGGCGACGGTCCGGGGTCAAACCCGAAGGGAAAGATCCGGAAACAATACCACTTAATTTTGAACCACGGTGAGATGACGAGAGCAATTTCCAATGGGAACATCCAATTTCGACGCAAAATTTCGAATCTATATCAAAATTTAACTTAGCAAGTTTCAAGAAATTTTTTCCTGTCGTTTCTACATTCTGAGTATGGAAAAATTGGAGACATGAGCTTCCCCAGACCTGTATTCTTAGTTCTTTCACGTTAGAAAAAGTCTTCACATCTCTCGTGTTTTTATTACTCAGTAAAAATACATTTTCAGTAAACATGTTTTAAAATTTCAATCTGTACAGTTCTGTGAAATCAATTTCAAAGTTCGATCACTCAGTGAACTGAGGAAAGCATTTTACTTTAAAATACCTGTTTCTGAATTGTGTGTCTGTTTTGAGAGTAAATTCCACGCTACCTCCAGTACGAAATCCAAAAGCAAATTAAACTTGCACAATGCATACTTATAAACACTTTCTTAAATGTGGAAAGAAATGCGTAACAGAAAATAACTAAATGAAAACTTTTCCTCTGTTCTTGTGTTTTTATTTCGTTATGAAAACTTATCAACATTCAAGATCTCACGAATTCCGCTTTATTACAGCTGCTTCCTTCCGCTAATTCTGCGGTTAAAAGTGTTTTTTTTTCCTTCCAGAAAATTATTAACTCTTTGTTTAGACATCGAAATAGTTCGTTGTCTAATAAATGCAAGCAGGTGAAAAAATGCGGGGGAAAATGTTTTGTGTGGGCCCTGTGACCGATTTTTTTTCTTTCCTGCATTTTTTATTACATTATGGTTGTTTTCACTGACTAATAAAAGAAATTACAATTTGTCGTTAACCTACGAAATATTTTTTGCTCTGTCTTCATTGACACAATTTTTTCTGCTTTCACTTTTATTTTACTGGGCCAGTACAAAATAAAAAAATAATATTCATAAAAAATCTTACTGAATTTTTCTTACTTCTGAATTTACTTGAAAATTGAGTCTTGAGATTGACGCGATTCACTAGACCGGAGGTTCCCAACCTTTCTGACTAGCCGAACCCTTTTTTGAATCAATTTCTATGGTGTAGCCCAGTGGTTCTCAAACTGTGGGGTGCGCCCCCAAGAGGGCAATGAGCATCGTTCAAGGGGGGCGCGAATTTATTCAGTTAAACTGGCAAAATATCGTTCTTTTATTTTTTCTTTCGGCGCATGAAGGAAAACAACGGAGGCTAAAATGAAACGATTTTTAATCAATCAAGAAGAGATGACGAATATGAGCATTTCATGAATTCTGAGAGTACCAAGAAGGATACTACGGCATCTACCCTTAAACGGAGTATAAAGAGGAGGTATGATGAAAATTATTTATCTTTTGATTTTACCCACACCATCATCGATGGGGAAGAACATTCTCAATGCAATGTTTCCAAATTTTAGCTTCAGATAGCATGAAGCCTAATAAATTAAAATGGCATCTTGAAATCAAACAAAGAATTTATTAATAAACCAAAGGAATTTTTTATCAGAAAACTTGATCATTTTAAATCTTCTCAGCAAAATTTCACTAAAACAACAATTGTACCTTCTATAGCTCTTCTTTTTTCGTATTTAGTTTCTCGAAGAATAGCCATTTGCAAAAAGCCACATACAATTGGAGAAACTCTAACATTGCCAGCAACTATTGATATAGTTTCTTCAATATTTGGTGACTCCATGGCACAACTAAAAAATATCTCCCTTTCCAGTGATACAATATCCCGACGAATAATAGAAATTTCACAAGATTTAAATGAACAATTAATAGACAAAATGAGAGAGAGGCAATTACTATGCACTTCAAGTCGACGAGGCAACAGATGTCAATGGAGATTGCCATCTAATTGTATATGTTCGATTTATTGATGGTGATATACTACTGAAGGGTGCATTTTCGATATTTTCGATAAGTTTTTAAAAGACAATGATATTTCATGGGAAAGATGCATTAGCATATGCACAGATGGACCTCGTACAATGTCAGGAGAATATAATGGACTTAAAGCGAGGGTGAAAGCAGTAGCTCCAGAAGCCAAGTGGACACACTGTATGATACATCGACAGTCACTGGCATCTAAAGAGCTAAGCTCTCCTCTAAATTAAGTATTAGTGTAATAAAAACAAACATTTCATCAAATCACGGTCATTAAAATCTAGAATTTTCAAGGCTCTGTGTGAAGATATGGGCTCAGAACATGTATCCTTACTTTTTCATACCGAAACCAGAAGGCTTTCAAGAGGAAAGGTGTTGAACAGAATATATGAACTGAGACATGAAGTTTTCTGTTTTTTGCATTATCAAATCATACAATGGCAGAGCTATATTGCAATGCTGTTTTCCTCTATAAACTGCATATCTTGCAAATATATTTGAAAAAGTAAATATATTGAATCATTCCTCCAAAGAAATGAAGCCAATATACTTCATTGGAATGATAAAATTTAGGCGTTTATAAAAAAGTTGCGCAACTTTGGACAAATAGTTTGAAAAATGATGATTTAGAAATGTTTCCCACTATTATCGAAATTCTTAAAGAAACTGAACATCAAACACTTCCTTCACAGGTGAAAAATAATTTGATTGACCATCTAGTTACATTACAAGAACATTAAAAAAATATTTTTATGAAAATCTCGATGCATAGAACTGGATTACAAATCTATTTGATGCAAACCTGCCACGTTCATTAAGCATTACTGATCAGGAGAATCTTGTAGATTTATAGACTGATGTTTCTTTAAAAATAAATAAATTGTATAGAGAATTCTTCGGCAGAGCTTTGGACTAATGTTCGGCAAGAATACCCAACATTAAGTGAAAAAGCTATGAAAATGCTCATACCGTTTGCAACAGCATACTTATGTGAAACTGGATTTTCAGCTCTAGCAGCTATAAAGAATAAATATCGTGAAAAACTTGATGTTCCCAAGAATTAAGCGTTGCTCTCAATCATTACTCCTCATTTTAATAAACTTTGTGGTCAGAAATAAGCCCATCCGTCCCATTAATTACAGATAAATTTATTACGTGAGAAAATTCCATGGCAGCTTAAAATATTAAATACAAATTGTAAATATGTTCTGAAAATGTATACATAATATATTTAAAATTTTAATTTTATATGCATAAAAAAGTAATAAAAATAATTTGTTCTAATATAAGGACTTCAATACTAGCATTAAACGAAATTTTTTATTCTTAAAACTTCAAAACATATCGAGTAGGAAGGAGGGGGCGTGAAATCTTCAGATTGACAGGAGGGGGCCCATAGATCAAAAGTTTGAGAACCTCTGGCGTAGCCCCTTAAGTCTACGCTATTTTTCATAAGTTAATGGTGTTTAGTAGTGTTACAAGGGGATGAATAGGGGTAGATAGTAAAGAAGTAGAGATATTATTCAAACAATTCCGCAATGTCAATGCAATGAAATTATATTTAAAAAAACTTTGAAATTTACCGTAATATCTCAATTTATTCTCAACTACCACCAATATCATGATATTATCAAACATGATATTCACCCAAGCATGATATTATCAAAACTTATGGATACATAAAATAATGAAACACGGTAGAATCTTGTCAAATTTCCGTTCAGAATGTAATTTCTAGTTTTCTGATTTTGATTCTACTTTTGTTTCTTACTCTTTATTTCATTTAATTTTTATTTATTTTATTTTCCTGGAGCGGGCCGCGGAGCACAGGTTGGGTAGGTAGGTATTTAATTAACATCGCACTGGAGCAACACAATGGGCTATTGGCGACGGTCCGGGATTCAAACTGAAGGAGCACAAGTTAGGAACTAGACAAACTTTGAAGGGTGGTACCAAAATAAACAATTTTTGTCGAAGAATGTATTTCCGCAACTGTTGCGCTTAGGTGATGGAGGGCGGCGCTGCTTGTAAATTGTTCTTTTATTAAAACTTCTAACTCATTACGTGGATTTCTCACTTAATGGCGCGTCATTGCACGAATTACGAGATGTCTGACAAGAGTCTTACGTATGCGGTTGCCAATGGAAACTGAAGAGCTGCTCAAGGATTGTACCATGAACACTTTCACAATAAGCGAGGGTCGAGTCGTTAAACAGAAGCTTTTGCACCGTCTGCTGAGTGAAACATTTATGTCAAAAGGTACGATGTGGATCGACCGAGAAGTTTAAGCACTCCAAAAAGCAGGCATTCTACGCGAGTTCGAGGGAAATCAGGACACAAGCAAGAGATCGGTTTCGTGTAGTCAAGGTGTGGACCAATCCATCGTATGGAGGGTTTTACACGAGCAGCAGTTTCCACTTACGCTCAAATTTTCTACAAAACTTTCAAATGTTTGACGATTCGGTACTCGCCCATTGGGAAGTGATCACGGTACAATCTTTGAATAGCTCTTCCATTTCTATTCGACCATGCCGTTTTGGTTATCATACGTTAAATACATCAGCCACATCTGAATTTCTGAAATGTTCCATCACGTGCGAATGTGTGACAAGGTTTTAAAACAAAAGAATGATTTGCAAAGACGTCAAAACAGAGCCTCTAGCACCTGAGTTCAACAGTTTCGAACATATATTCTTTTACAAAAAAAATGTTTATTTTAGTACCATCTATTAAAGTTTGTCCAGGTAATTTCGAATCCCCGTGTATATGTATGAACGTACAGGGTTGTTAATAAAGGTTGGATGGTTGATTTGGGTTTTACGGCTCAAAATCGTAAATAAAGGATTGGCAACATACAGAACATATGTACAAGTTGAAAATTCCGTTTCAGGCCTTCAATATAATCTCCAGCCATATCCTACACATATAAAGCCAAATATACATACCAAATATTACCAAACCGTAGTTTAAAAAACAAAGTAATAAAAGTAGATGTAAAAAATAAAAAAGTATATTCCTTTTAAATCCCATTTCCCTTAAATAAAGCGCATATTAATAAAATATGTGATTGCTCAAATGCACAGTAGCTCAATTAAGTAAACATATCTGATGGTTAAGACGATTCAAGGTTATAAACCTTGTGATATAAGACTAATGATATTCCGCAATGATAATCACAAAACAATAAATAAGTGCACCAAATAACAGATGGATAGTGTTAATCAATTAACAATAAATAACACATAGAGAAATAAAAACACATGCAAACTCGAGCAAGTAACAATAGCTTCGTGAAAGACAGTTTAATCGAAAAACAATTGACAAAAGCTTAATAAAATAAAAATTGTTTTTAATATTCGCCAACTAGCAGAATTACCTGCGATTCTACTTTTGAATCTACTCTACTTTTTTGCGATGCTCCGGTTGAATTGGTTAAATGTTGATTCTATTTCATAGAAAAATTCAAGAATAATTTAAGTGTACAGAAAATATTTTTAACACCATTTTAACTTTTTCATAGCTTCTACAATTTACTTTGGACTCAAATTTGCATACATAATATATCCATCCATATAATCCACTTAATATTCATCACACTCTTGCTGTAAGACAAACTACAAGAGCTTTTTCTGAGATGACTTCTTCAGAAGTCGATTTTGAGTTTTGGAGTGATTACGAATGCCAATTAAGTTAATTTTCAGTAAAAATGAGGAACTTTCCGGGTATATCACTCAATTATCCAATCAATATTTATTATTTGTGGTACCCTTGCACCATGGATTCGATGTTTTCGAATTACATTATCATTGTGAGAGGATGCAAATTAAACTGTTACGGCATTCGTGGTTTATTTATTTTGGAGCACACATTTTTCTTGAAAATTCTATTCATCCGCACGTGGAATAACGGAGCTTGATTAAAACAAATGTCATGAGTATAGACAAAGCAGACTCAATCAATTACACTTTTTACAAAATCACTGCTTTCAATGAATGTTTCACAGGTACCTAAGTTGTATACGAACAGTTTCAACTTCCAGTAAGGAACCTCGACCTACTGCCACTTCAGACAAAAAACATACATACTTCCTTACTATGATATTATTCCAAGATCAGCAAAGTCTTATTTAAAATTCGATTTTCTCCAACAGAAACATTTAGTTTTAAATCGAATCCTTAAGGTACTTTTTTTAATTGAGACTCAGTTTCTATATGGAAACCACGTACCTATTTAGAATGATAGATGTAGTTCTTGACTATGGAGTACAGCTTTCAATAATACCCATGAAACATGAAAAACAAATGTAAATTAAATTGATTTTAATCGTCTTGGTAATGAAAATATGCCAAAATTTAGAAATATCTTTGAACTACAAAGTATGGCTACCCGATTTGATTTACGTAACATATCTTATTTTAGAATAACTTTATTTTAACTTTACCAGTCATTTTAAAATAAGAAGTTATACACCTTACTTAAAAATGTTTCCATTTATTTTTATAAAACAGAATTCTACAAATGTAACGTATTTAACCAGACTTAAGGAAAGTTCGTCGAAATATACATATATCACCAAGAAATTATCTATGTCTAGTGGTATTTTGCAGAAAATAAAAACAATTAATAACAATTTAAATCCTAAATAATATATCTATAATATGGAAAGTAATGGAACACACATAAATACAAACAGAAACGAAATTCTGGTCATTGAAAAATGTAGAATTCTGAAAAACGAAAGATCTGAGCAAGCGTGTCGAATTTCGACGTCATGAGAATATTCTGAAATAGAGAAATTCGAAAAAGACGCTTGAAAAATATTGATAGACAATAATGAATTATTTACAGAAAGAGCACAAATTTACTTAGAAATGCTCAAATATGACGGCAACATTTCTGTCTTAACTCAAATACACAAACATGGAATTCTATATATAATTTATAAAATGAAACATTAATTCTGGCATTGCCAGATACCGAATTGCAAAATTAAGCTTTTATGATCACTGAGTTTTTTGTTTTGACTTTTCGTGTTCCATTATAAAATGTAAGTGGTGTAAAATAAAGTATTTTAAATATCCATTTCCATCATTCAAATATTCCTAAATTATTTATATTGTGGAAAGAAATAAAAAATCAGTTCATACATAATTGGAATTTGAAATTGTTTAAATATAACGTTTCCGAAAAAAAATTGTTTTCGAGCAATGCTGGTAAAACAATTTTATTAGAAAATTTGATTTTCGATCAATACTGGTAAACCAAACTGAGTTGCGTACCGCAATCGTTTTATGTTCAGTGTTATTCCTATGGCAATTTCGAATTGATTTAGCCCCCTCTGCACACCTAGGTTAAAGAGAACGGGGGTTAATATGTAGCTTGCGTTACTCGCAGGGTTCCAAGTATAAGTGTACCAAATTTGGTGTGGATTGGTCATACTGTGTACATTTGTGTAGAGAACATACAGACAGACACGAACTCTGCTTTATTTGCATAGATATAAAGCTTAGACCAATGAAATGCACGATAGATCAAATCCGTACTCTTTATATGCGTGTACTAACTCAATTAAATAGCTTGTAATACATTATTTAAATAACATTAATCTATAATTTTATCACAAAACAAAAACTGAGCAAGTAACGAAGACGAATTTTAGTCAATTAACAAAATAAAACAGTCTTATAAAATACGCAACTCACTCAAACTACAAATACAGCTAACGAAATTGCATTTGGCAGTAGTTTAATTACAAAACAATTAATAATAGCTTAAGACTAATATTCAATGAAAAGTATAAATTTTTTTAGTTCAATCATCATAACAGTAAACAATGCTTTATCATTCTTAGCGTCCGAGTAGCGTAATATTACTTTTGACCTAAATCCTATTTAATGACCACATCTATTGGTTGAAAGAATCCCAGTTATCCTCCTATTGTTCAAAAATGGTTAGAAGCCAAGCAGAGTACAGAGCAGGTTGCCAGACGGATATACAGGGTGAGTATAAATTGTTTTTACAAAATAAGAGGGGTGATAGTACCCATCCAGACGAGCAATAATTACCATGGAACATAGGGTCGCATTCCACTCTGAGAGGCAGAAAAGAGTCAAATTAGAATTTCAACATGAACTTACAACAGTGTTGGGAAAGCGAATGAACGATACCAAAAGTTGCACAATCTTATTTATTGATCAGAGAAAAACTCACAGCAAGTGCTCAAAGTGGCGGCCACTCGTGTCGTTGCACAGTTCACACCGGCGAAGGAATGGCTGGCGCATCCTCTCGAAGATTCCTGGTGTTGTGTTAATTTTGTCTGCGGCAACACCGATTCTCGCTACGAGATTTTCAGCCGAGTTCACAGGCGTCTGGTACACTAAAGATTTCATGTGCCCCCAGAAGAAAAAGTCCAGTGGGTTGAGGTCCGGTGAGCGAGGAGACAAAACCACAGGTCCGCCACGTCCGATCCATCGTGCGCTACCGACCAGGCCATCTTGCTTAAGAGATATGCTACGTAGGCAGGTACGAAACGACGTCAGAGGCGATGTTCATGCTCGACGCGTTTCGACTTTACTCTTTTCTGCCTCTCAGAGTGGAATGCGACCCTATGTTCCATGGTAATTATTACTCGTCTGGATGGGTACTATCACCCCTCTTATTTTGTAAAAACAATTTAGACTCACCCCGTATACGTGAGTGCCCCTCAATGGGTTAATTATAATGCAGTAAAACAGCCTATACGTAGATGAAATGGAAGACAATAAAATCCATTTTTCGTCACAGATATATACATAAAATGTCTTGAAGTTATTTTTCCACTATAAAATATGACGTACTCCATCCTTTGTTATGCAGAGCTCTGTCCGGTAACCGCGTTATTTGAATAAAACCTTTTATCGCTGTGGTTTGAATTGCAAAGCGCACTTTACATGGCTTTGTCTTTCCTTTCGGTGATCGTATTCATGGAAACTTCGACTGTTTGAGGACAAAGGAGCTAACAGTAGAATATGCCATTTAAGTAGCTTTCCAAGCGTTGATATACGATGTCTGAAGTCTTTGACACATAGAGTGGGTGATTCAGTTTATCTTTGGGCATGTATTGAAAGGAACTTTAAAACAAAGCAATATGACCATGATCACACACACACACGACATAAAATACTTATGGTGTGAGTAGCACTAGAATTAACATTTCATAAAAACAGTATTTAAAATTCTTTGAATGCTGTTTCTTTAAATGCTAAAATTCTTTAAAATTTTTCACTTACTCATATGGGTACCCATTTAAAAGCTCAGTGGTTCTCTATTATCATATCCCGGTTGGATGAGCAACGCATTTGCAACCGGAGGGTTGCGAGTTCAAATCCAACCAAAGACCAGGGTGTATAAGGGGGGCTGGTGCACGGTACATCTATCGTGGTCACAAATGTCCTCACGTTGGAGTGGTATGGAAGTTTGGAGAGGGAGCGAGCTCAGGTGTTGCCTCGTCATCTGACCGTGATTCAAAATTACGTGGTGGTGTCCTCGGAACTTTCCCTTCGGGACTGATCCCGGACCGTCGCCAATAGCCCGTTGTGTTGCTCCTGTGTGACGATAATTAACTACCTCCACCTCCCTATCATCGCATTGATGGTCCGATTCTAAAACCACGTAGGTTAAGGGACAGTTTATATTTAAGCGTTGTCCGTTGCGTCGAGCCAATGAGCGACGAGAGCAATGTGATTGACAGATGTGGTTGGGCTGACAAATTGAGTTAATTACACCAAACCAAATGAAAAAAATGCATGCAGTGGCTCCACTTCATTAAAGCTAAAAAAATTTGTTTAATGTGAAAATAAATGCAAAATCAAAATAATTTTTTCGTGTCATCTGGTTTGTTAACTGACAATATGAGCCTAAAGGTAACTGAAAGCCTTAATCTACATATGTATGTGCAAGGCAAAATAAATTTGACCATGTGTTGTAGATTTTACAAAGGTTCTGATATAAGTTTTCAGTGAAATATGGTTTGTATGAATAACTATATTTTTTAGTTTGCTGTTGACTGGATTAAACTAAGAGCACATCGAGACATATTTCTAGATATCAAGCTTCGTATTTCCCTTCTTTTATATAAGAGGCTCAAAAACTAAAAAGATTTTAAAACAAATTATTCACCTAAGAACTGAATTTCATGTTGGTTTTAATGCTCTCTTATTAAATTTATGCCATAGTTTCAATTAAAAATAAACAGTTGTTTTGTAAAAAAATAGTTTTAATGTTGAATTATATGAGTGTTCCCAAACTGTACAATATTTTTGAGAAATTAAGATTTTCTTGTATTCTATTTTTGATTAGGTTGGGAGTTAAAAGATTCCAAAGTGATTATATTTTTCGTAACTCTCCCCATTGAGCAAATTTCTATCCCGTGAAGAAAAAAATATACAGTACCGTTCTTCGTAAAACCGGTTAAAGTAAACATAAAATACGTAGCGACATCTAGTGTGCGTGATAAAAACTGGTTATGGCGTACCGACGAAACCCTCAGAGCAACAGTATAAACAGCTATTCGTTGAGTTTGCCTAAAAGCGGAGCCAACCGCATACGGACGACGCAGAAATATCAATGTAACCCAAGTGTCATTTCAGTAAAATTATGTCCCAGGGGAACCGCGCTATTGGCGACGGTCTGGGATCAATCCTGAAGGGAAAGATCGGAGGACACCACCTCATAATTTTGAACTACGACGACAGTTTCGGAATCACAGAATTAGCTAATTAACTTTTAGTAGGAAAATAGTTATAAAATAGAGTGGTTGAACAAGTTCTAATTTTAGAACAATTTTGTTTGGAGATGATTCGTAATATCATTCCTATTTTAAACATCAATCGAATTTCTTGTGCAGGTCAGTTCTTTAAAATAGTTTTTTAATTTTGAAAACAGGAAAATTCTAATTTTTCCCCCAAACAGCTATTTTAAAAAATCGATCCAAATTTCATCTCTTTATTCGGGTAGGTAGGTAGGTATTTTAATTAACGTCACACTGGAGCAACACAACGGGCTATTGGTAACGGTCCGAGATCAATTTCAAAGGGAAAGATACAACACCACGTCATTTTGAACCACGGTCAGATGACAAGGCAACACCAGAGATGACACCCCACTCTATTCGGGGCCGCCGTGGCCCAGTGGGTATGTACACTGCGCTAGCAACCTTCAAGTTGTAGGCGGCGCAGGTTCGATTCCATCCAGTTGCATTCCTTCCTGGGTGTATCTATCTCTTCTGTCTCAGTAAAACTTTCATTGTATGTGTGTCTATTACTTGAGGATGCATGTCTTGCAATATGGCCAAATATGGCCCTTTCAACAAGAAAAACCCAAACCAGCCAGCATTTCTTTATTCATTGTTCTGGTCGAGTCCCAAAAACATGATTAGATTATCTTCCTATAAAGGCTATCTAAACTCATGAAATGGGATTTTCCTCTCAAAAGGATGGTTATAAAACCCCCTCGAAAAAAAGGAAGTTATGGTTTATAAAAACCAGAACTATCGTAAATTCTGAATAATGCGACATGAAATCTGATAGTCGTTCTCGTTTATAAGTAAATAAAATATTTATATTTATTACATTTGCCTTAATCCTACGAGCACGCTTTTATCAGCGATAAGGACCAAAATCAGCTACCAAGCGTTACCACGAGTTAAATCAAATTTAAGTTACCACTGTTTCAAAGGTAGATAAGAAGGTTGTTGAATTAATGTCTCACTCCGAGCAATAGCGATGGTCTGGGATCAATCCCGAAGGGAGAGATCGAGGACAACACATCAGATGACGAGGTCAACACCTGAGCTGGCATTCCATTCTCCACTGTTGGAAAGTGCCACCCTTGCTAAAAATGTGTCTTAAAAATTTCAGTTTAACACTTTGGGGTTCTTTCCGAAACCTGCTGTTCATCCGTTCTGTAACCTGCAGTCTTTGCATGATTTCTAACTAGTTTCGACACCTTGACCAATAGAATTTTTCAATAACGAAGATTGACCCTCTTGATCAATAGAGGCCGTGAAATCCTATCTGGAAGAATAGTGGATTTACAATATGAGGGTTGCGAGTTCGAAACTCGATGCAACTAAAATCGACGACCAACCTAGATCCAACCATCAAAAGATCGTCCTAGATATGACCAACAAAAACCCCACGAACCCGTCGTGCTCACGGGGAGGGCTGGTGCACATTAAATCTGTCGTAGTTTAAAATACGTTTTAAGAATGGGGTATCAGTTCAGGTGCTGACCTGACCGTGGTTCAAAGTGACGAGGCGTTGTCCTTGGATCTTGCGCTTCGGGATTGATTCCGTACCGTCGTTAATAGCCCATTGTGTTGCACCAGTGCAGCGTTAATTCAACTACCAACTATCTTGGTCAATAGAATCTTTCCTAGGATTCTTTCAACGCATAGATGTGGTTATTGCGATTGTGTGTGGGTACAAGCAAAATTGTATTCGGAAATCTTGCAACGTTTAGCGGGCTAAAATGCATTATCAATCGAAATATACACGACACCCAGACTAATCTAAAACCTTTCATTTACCCCTCACAAGCCTCAAGCTTTAATATTTCCCGAAGCTCCATTTAAAACGTTACCTGAGTATAACGCTTCCTTAAACCTCGCTAAGTTATTCATATAATTTTATAACCCTTTATAGCCCAGATAGTATCTGGACTATTTTGAGATCATGTTGCGAAGACAGCACACCCCTTCTAGAATATAGCAGGGGATGAATTCGATATTGCTGCAGATAGAGTGGTAGCCGTGAGAGCTGTATTAAGATCACAGATGCATTTGGTTGATAATGGACCGTTTGTCCGTGGGGTGAGGGGTGGATCGTGAGAGCTGTATTAAGATCACAGATGCATTTGGTTGATAATGTACCGTTTGTCCGTGGGATGAGGGGTGGACCGTGAGAGCTGTATTAAGATCACAGATGCATTTGGTTGTTAATGGACCGTTTGTCCGTGGGGTGAGGGGTGGCCCGTGAAAGCTGTATTAAGATCACAGATGCATTTGGTTGATAATGGACCGTTTGTCCGTTTCGATACCTTCAACAGCTCAGTGAGTGCAGTTGTCTTTGTATGTGGTTGAGCGGTAACCAAGAGTGAAGAAGCTGAGTCTGTTATTACAGATAGTTGTTGATTTGTATGCTATTAGCAATTAAACTATTTATCATGGACCTTCCATAGATTGTTGTCGTGACAATTTCTGAGTCAGAAGTCGCCATGTGCATTTTGCACAGCTTTGGCGATGTCGATTATTTTCTCGCTGTAAAGCTGTTCTTCAGAATGGTAATCGATTGTTTGAAGAGCAGGTACTATTGCAGGGCAGGTGAATATATGATGAGGTGTGAGTTCAACTCCCAGACAGTTGTTACAATGTCTGTTCCGGTTCCATCACAGTCAATTTTCATGCCTTTAAAATGTCCTGTTCTGAGTCTGGATAGTGTGGTGGTGGTTTTTATCCATCGATTTATAGTGCCATTTGGTATTTGTTATGTTGTGTGCCGAATTCTCGGACACACCACTTCAATCCAATTCGCGAGGTGACAGCCGCAAAATCAGTGTGCTATTTTGGTTTTTTTTCTTCCCTCGTTCCAGTGACGCTCATTAAAAATTCAAGGAATCTTCTTGAAAGTTACATCCTTGTAAAATTACATTTTTGTAATTCGTCAGGCGAAAAGTGCTTCCGCCTGACGAATTAAACAGACCAGTTTGCAACAACGAATCGGGAAGACCTAATTCCCCCGATTAACAACCCCGAAAAGGAGGCAAATAAATAGCGCCCCAAAAGAAAAAAACGTTATTTTTATTTCGAGTCGATTGCGCAGCAGATTCCGGAGTCGCCGGGCGATTTTCGCCATTCCAGATAATTTCGGTGTGTAGTTCTTAGGATATGTCCACACTACTCCCGGTTACTTTCCATTTCCTTGATGTTCTTTCCTTCGCGACTTTCCCCAACCCACTATCCTCTCTTTCAATCTTCTAATTTAAAAAAAAAATTCTTTTACGACGTCACCTTTGGTTTAATAATCTACAGTGAGTGTAGAAAGTATTCGTACACCCTTAGCGTATGTTTAGCCTGTAACTTAAAATCTATGCAACTAAATTTCTCAATAATTAATGAATAATATATACAAGTATTTATTTAGTAATCCACAAGATTTTACATTAAAAAAAAAAGGCAACTATACATATATTTATAACAAAAAAACAGACTTTCATTTGTCTAGTGGAGCAAAAACTATTCGTAGTTAAAAAAATGTGCAGTTTTTCATCAAATATTTTATATTTAATACCTAGTTGGGTATCCTTTTGCCTTAATAACTGCTTGGAGCCTTCGTTGCATAGACTCGACCAGTTTTGAAGTTACAGAGCTGGATATGGAATGCCATTCTTCTTGATGAGTTTTTTTAAGATCATCTTTGATGGAAATTGATCTTAGTCGTACTTTTTTATCCAGAATATCCCACAGGTGCTCAATTGGGTTGATATCCGGAGACTGGGGAGGAAATTTCATGAATTTTGGTGTATTATACAGCACCCAGAGCCGCGTATTTAAGGCTGTGTGTTTCGGATCATTAGCGTGCATAAAAACATAACCACGATTAAGTCCCATTTTCATGGCACTGAACTGCAAATTAAGTTTAAAATGTCTATGTACATCTTATGGTCCATGATTCCGTCAATTACTACTAAATTTCATACACCAGACGCACTCATACATCCCCAAACAAGCACAGAGCCCCCTCAATGCTTCACTGTTGGAAAAAGATTCTTTGGATCCATCTCTTCATTTAATTTTCTCCACACCATTCTTAAACCATCGGACCCAAAAAGGTTAAATTTACTTTCAACTGAGAATATAAACTTTTTCCAAAATTCTGGGCTTTCTTTCAGATGTTTTTGTGCAAATGCCAAGCGCAGTTTACGGTTCTTCTCATTTACGAAGAATTTTCTACGAGCAACTCGACCGTGAAATCCTGCTTTTCTGCACGCATTTCGTACAGTACTTACCGAAGCGTTTACTCCGGTATTTTTCAGCTCAACTACAAGTTTTTGAGCACTTATTCTCGGATCTTTCTTCAATTGCCGAACGATGAATCGACGGTCCGAAGAGCTGAGAATTGATGGTCGACCAGAGCGGGCCTGATTAAGCAAGCTTGAAGAGGCACCGAATCTTTTAATTATAGACTGTATAGTAGAGCGGGGTCTCCCAATAACATACGAAATTTGATTTAAAGTTTTACCGTCTTTACGAAGCTTTAAATTTCTTTCTCTTTCAAAAACAGAGGTCTCAGTACCTTTCCGTCCCATTTCGACAATTTATACTTCGAAAACAAATTTCAAGTTAACTTTTTACTGAATATATATACTCTCTAGCATTCCAAATCATTTACCTACCTTGTACTTCTGAAACCAATCACGAAACGCGAAAATAAATTTGCATTTTTCGCGTGTACGAATACTTTTTACGGGGGAGAAACCCATTTCTATTTCCTGCAGTTAAATTTTAAAAAATAATTTTCAGTATATTTTGGTTATTGGATACAAATACACTTTGTAAAAGATTTTTCGAACATGCAATAATTATTTTAATGATTTTCATCGAGTCTAAATGTTAAAACCGCGTTTTTCACTTTAAAATTCGCACTGTACGAATACTTTCTGCACTCGCTGTATATCTTATTGATCGTGAATTTTGTATTCATGTCGTGATTTTTGTGCATTGTTTTAACCAAGAACATTTTCTTTAAATTGTTAAATAAAATTTAATTGTTAATTTTTTAACTATTGCTTATCTTCCTTGCCATTTATTGGTTATCAATTGACATGAGGTTGTTTAAGTTTTATCTAATGAACATATATCCAAGTCCTCCGCTCACACAGTATTGCGAGCAGGGTTAGTGTAAGTTTGGTCACGATTTAATCAAATTATTCTTCCATTATACGATGTATTACTGCCGTTGGAGTACTTACATTCGAACCTTACATATTTACAATTCAAATTAACCAAAAAAGGACCCAACAGTTAGAAGTGGATTGCTAGAATGTGCGTGTCTTCATAATCGAGTCTACAGTAAACAATGTAGCAGATAGTGTGTAGACAGACTACCAAAAAGTGCGTTGTTTGTATTGCTAATATATGCTATGTTGAAAGTTAACAACTGTAGTGGATATGCTTCTCTCACACATAGGATCTTCCTCATCGCTCTCCAGGTCTATGAGAGTTTCTCTGAAAGGTCAGATGTACAAGGCATTAGTGTTTTGGTAATATGCTTCGTAACTTGGAGCGTTACTTTTCTTAAAAATTAACGTTAAACAAGCGGAAAATCAAATTAGTTCTTAGCCAGAAGTATTTTTTCTTGTTTCGGTACATTCCGGTTAATGCTCACATTGGAAAACCATCTCATTGACTTCTTGCACCGAAAACAGCTCATTCACCAAAAGTGCAAAAAGTTGGAGATACGAAAACTCATATCAGGTGCAATTGCATCGATTGCACATCGGCAGAGGCCGATAATCTACTTAACGATTGGTTCGGTTTATCACTTCACATATATTTCCTGCTTCACTAGGGCTGATTACAATTGGAATAGAGTACCATTTACACTTGTGGTGCGTCAATCCGAATCGATATCCATCGAACCATTAAGCAACGAGAATGATTGAAGCTGTCAATCATTCTCGTTGGCTGGTTGTTTTGATGGTCATGACTTGTCATGGCGGTCTTCCAATCATTCCCGTTTTCATCGCTCATAGGTTTAACGGATCCTGACGCGGAGAGTGGATTCGGATTGATTCACGCAAGTGTAAATGCACCTTAACCCTTCTGGTGGTTGTCTCGACGAGGTATTTCGTTATAGGAAGAAATTTAACCAGATCCTGATTGTCAAGATATCTCGTCATTAGAAACTGACCAGATCTTGATCTTGTCATGATAAAAAAATTGACAATATCATGATGACGATATATCTAGTTATTAGCAAAATTGGTTAAATCTTAATCGACGAGATATCCCGTCGAAACCCCTTGGAGGGTTAAGGTTTAACCTTTTCAGGAGCGGTTGGACATCTGGCATTCTGTCACAACCTCTGACAGACATCCACCTCCCCTTAAACAACTGGGCCGTGGTAGCCCTGTTGTAAAAGTAACGGATTAGCAACCGGAGGGTTGCGAGTTTGAATCCAACCGAAGTACATCGTGTACAAAGGGGACTGGTGCACATCAAATCTGTCGATTCCTCAAATGTCCTCATGTTGGCATGGTGTGAAAGTTTGGAGAGTGGGGTGCCTGCTCAGGTGTTGACCTCGTCATCTGACCGTGGTTCAAAATTACGTGGTGTTGTCCACGGATGTTTCCCTTCGGCTTTGATCCCGGACCGTCGCCAATAGCCTATCGCCTACTTATGTTATGTTACTCTGGTGCGACCAATTATTTAAAATTCGTACCCCTTAAAAACTGAAAGTACATTTTTCTTATGTGCAAAATACATTCATATAAGGTATATGAATGTATTTTACAGTGTGTATACTAGAGAATTCACTGAAGATTATTAAATACAATCACGAAAGCCTAAGAGGCTCTTAAATTTAAAAGAGCGTTCATTACTTTTCTTTATTATTTAATAAATTTCTTATAGTGGTCTTTCTTATTATTTAATACATTTTAAATAGCGGATTTGTTAGTAATAATTTCTCATACACAAATTCATATTCATTGCTTAATGAGGAGAATCGTCAATCAGAACGTTTAAATCCTAATGCCCATTGCATAGACTACAAAAGAGTGATTCTAAAATTTCTTAAGAACAAAAATTCGTTTAAGTATAATACAATTTCCGTAAAACGAGAAAATATGTAGGGAATTATTTATAGAAGTAATCTCGTAAGTAAAATTCAATTTATCTTGCCAAAACCATTTCCAAGTAACACGCCATCTTCGAATGGGCTTAAGAACCACAAAATGCCTCACATGGAAGACATTTATGGCAATATTTTAATAAAGTATAATATCCAGTATCTTGTATTATTTGACGCAAACCAGCGTTTCGGAAAAATATCCCGCAATTATTTGTCGAAATTCAATTTATTTAGAAATAGAAAAGTTTGTCGACCGAAACCTTGGCATTCGAGTATTCATGTAATACCGTTTTAAAGATTATGATGGTAAATTTTATTGGGATATTACACTTTCCAAATTACCTCTAGACTCATCCCCCAACAGTTCATAACGTTCAATTTTCACGAAAATATTTTTTTAAGCAGATCAAAAAACATTATCTAATCGCATTTCTGCAACGATCGAATACCGGAGAATGATTTGAAACTAATCATATTTTCAATCTCGTATGAAAAACCAAATCACCTAATGTATTTTTGTGGGCCATATTTCTATTTAAATAGTATTTTCGGAATAAATCCTCCATGGAAAAAATCAAGTAAATAGATTTATATTAAATCCTGAAACGTAGACTTTCGCTAAGTTTTCGCACCTCGGCCTAATTCAATAAGCAAAAATCTCATTAGGTTTTTGCTCCTGCCTCTATTTATTTCCGGTGCTCTTGCTTCACTTCATTTCGTTTATTGAAAAAAAAATCGACGAAATGGCTCGAAAGAAAATGCTTCTGAGTTTTACTCAGATCTTGAGAAAATTCATTTCGCATTTGTTTAGATTTGACAAGCTTTCGCTCCAGACTCTGTTATTCTTATTATTTACTCCTTGATGAGTTTCTGCTGTGAGAGCAAATAAACTTCTTGGGTGTGATTTTTCACTCCTTCCTACTTCTTTGGATGCTCTAGTGGAGTTGGAGATGAAAAAAGATACCTTCAAAGGCGTACAGTGATTACCTTTTTAAAAAGCTTGTTGTAGATACACTTTTTTTACTTCGTAAAAAGTGCACAACTCTGAGTCTAGACATCGAATATACATCACTTATTTTACCAGAGATCGTATCTCCATCAGAAAAAAATTGTTAATTATTAAAATGGTGTCCCACCATTTATTAGACAAATTAAATTCAATTCAGTTGGTAGGTAGGTACTCTTAATTAACGTAGCACTGGAGCAGCACAATGGGCTATTGACGACGGTCCGGGATCAGTCCCGAAAGAAAAGATCCGAGGACAACACCACGTAATTTTGAACCACGGTCAGGTGACGAGGCAACACCTGAGCTGGCATCCCACTCTTCAAACTTCCACACCACGCCAACGTGAGGGCATTTGAGGCCATGACATCTCTCCATAGTTTCAATGCTCATTCAAAAAGCAGTAAAACTATGGGAGGAAGGATGGAAAACCTCCACTGAAGGTCGCCATACATTTAAATTCCTACCAGTTCCCACCCTCAGAATGCACCTCTACGACCCCTTTATCGTCCAGCTGCTAACAAACCAAGGAAGATTCCCGGAGTACTTTTTCCTCACCCGATACCAGAAGTCCGATGCCTGTCAATGTTGTGAAGTGGGTGATTCTCTTCACTACATACTGGACTGCGCACCTCAGAGAAGGGCCTAGGGTCGATTTCATTAGAGATCGACCCCAAGACTTCCTTAAACACCCAAAGTGTCTTCAAGCACTAAACTGCTTGGGTAGATTTGTGTGGAAAACGACCCCCAGCCTACCTCCCAGGGTTCGGTGACTGGTTCATGCATCAGAACCAGGACAAGGCATGTAGGTTCATGTAAGCTTAAAATCGACTGGTCACTGGAATAAGACATAGATGCCTATGTAGATTTTCCATCAGTCTCTCCAAGCTTCCACACTACAACATGACGACATTTAAGGCCACGGCAGATTTAACGTGCACCAGCCCCCCTTTGTACACGACGGTCTTTCGTTGGATTCGAAATCACAACCCTTAGGTTGCTTATCCGTTACTCTTCTAACCGGGCTTCCGCGGCCCCCCTGTAAATAGGAGAGAAGCGTGTCGCTCACTCTTCTGAGGCTGGCCAAATGTGGTCCTTGCGCCATATTTTTCTTGGAAGTACAAGTGTCGTAACGTTAATTTTTTTATTTTTATTATTTATCGTTGTTGATTATTACGCTTAAGTAAATTGTATTTTCTTGTTAACCTGAGATGCTTATTGCGCAGTCGACAACACTCATAAATAACATCTAGTAATTGATTGCTGCTAGCCTGTATTTGTGCTGGTACTTCCGAAAGCCAGAGGCGGAAGGCTAAACTTCTGTGTTTGTTGTTCATCCTGTTCTGTAGCATTTTGATTCGCTGCAAGATTGCTTTTCTACTTGGACACTTTCTGAAGCCGGAACGGACCCATGTTTATTGACTTGTAGTGGCATAAGGTGAATATAAAACCAAAAATATGATAAGCATCGTCATTATAGTCATTAGATATAAGGTAAATCATCATATGAAGACTAAAAATTTGATGGGGAGACAACCTTCACATGAATCATGGAGTGACATTTCCGAGGAACTTATTTTTGTTACGATGAGATATTAAATACGAATTGTTTCTTTTTAACCTTCGTCATAGAGTGAATAATATATATATACTAATTGATATCACTTGGCAACATGGTAAGCTGTGCAGACGAAAGTTTGACTTTCGTTTTTCGTTAGTTTGAAAGTACTTTAAATCCCTCGATTGGAGCTACGTCAGCTGTGAGGACAGAACAAAAATCAAGATGCAAGTCATCACTTCAGAATAGGCTGTCTATATTCCAGAGAATTGTCAAGAGACAACGAATGGTCTCTAGCAGTAACTGCTATTTATTCTTGAATTTTTTTGAAAAGTGGGCAATCACTCCAGTTGACGGTAATATATTAAATAAAAGAAAAGTGTACAAACCGTCACTGAAAATAAATATAATGAATGAAACGAGCTTACGGCTCTGAAATGAATGCAAATGAGTATTCTTAACCCAAATTGCAGAAAATCTACTTTTAATTGTGCATTACTTTGGTTTTTAATGTGTTGCACTGTACCTCATATCTGGGCCCCTCAGGTGTACATCCTCTTTAAGTATGTATGATCTGAACGAACCCGTTGTACCATAGTAATGGTACATGTTAAAATCCCGTCGACCATGAAAGTTGGCGCAATTCCAGCCAAACTTACACCAATCATTTCGGCGGCCAAATATCCCTAACTCCATTCAAGATAGCAACGAATGGGTCCTCTTCATTGTGAATTCAACGCCACATAAATAAGGTTACATAAAACAAAGTGTGTTTCACTAATTATTTTTTTCTAAAATGTGAGGTGAAAAAACAGAGAAATAGCAGTTAATAATAGCTGATAAAACTCTTATTTAAAAAAATGGCTAAACAATATTACATGAAACCAAGTGTGTTTCACGTCACGTCGCTATGGCGACAAGCAGAGGAGCAAAATAGGAAAAACCGTGTTTGATTTCACGCTTTCCATTATTGGCGGATGGATGCCCAAGCGATCTTTCTCCTCTCCATCCTCTCTTTTCACAATAACTTGATATTGTCTATCTTGTGTTTGGGGCAACATGGCCAAATACAGCCCTGTGCCGTAAAACCCAAAACCAACCAATCCTCACATCTGTGTAGGTAGGTATGTGTTTAATTAACGTCGTACTGGTACAGAACAACGGGCTATTGGTGACTGTCCGGGATCAAACCCGAAGGGAAAAATTAAAGGACAACACCACGTAATTTTGAACCACGGTCAGATGACGAGGTCCCACTCCACTCTCCAAACTTCCACACCAAGTCAACGTGAGGACATTTGAGGCCAGCACAGATTTAACCAGTCCCTTTGTACATGACGGTCTTTGGTGGGATTTGAACTCGCAGCCCTCCGGTTGCTAATCCGTTACTCTTCCAACTGGGCTACCGCGGTACCCTAGAATATAATACCGATAATAGTTCGACAATACAATGAAAAAAAAAGGCATCTCTACCTGAGCGTAGTAAATCAGGTTTCGATGTCATTTGTTACATAAACGTGGGAGATATCCTATCCTACTCGCAACTCACTCCAAGTTCTTACTTCGTAAAGCTTTCGAAAAGGTGTCTCAACAAGTGGTATTTACTATTTATTCCCTCAAAGCTTTTGCTTCGTAACGTAGTGCTCTGGAAGCCTTAAATTCTCTTTTCACAGAACCATCCCCAACTGCACTAAAAGAGACACGTCTATTTCAAACCCACTCAGACTGATCCCAATTCAATCTCTACACCTTCTCCATTCCTTTCCATTTAGCTTTTCGCACCTCCTCCTCTGAGAAGAGCCTTCCGAGAACTCTGGAATTTCGAGCAATAAAGTTGCGGGGTGCCATGTTACATTATACAACTCCATTTCACTCCCAGAAAGAAATGAGGAATGTCATATCTTCCAGGCTCGCCCAATCCTTATTATTTCTATTTGAAACACTTTCTGTCGCGTAGTTTTAGGGAAAGTTTCGAGAGTTTTGTAAATACATTGCGGGTAACTCGATTTTTATGTCCTGAAAACTTCTCTTAAAGGAGAAGCTGGAAATGTGTATTCCGAAGATGATGTTTTTATGTATCCGAGGAAATGATAGCTGTACTGGAAGTCAAATAGTAGCCACATTATGCATTACCGATTCACTTATGCATTACCGATTCACTGATACGAGAAAGAATTTAAGAATGGTAGAACTTCTCACGATTGTACAGGACTGAGTATATAAAGTACTAGCTGAATTACCCGGCGTTGCTCGGGTTGAATTGTTTATAATTCATCGTAATATTACTCAATATTATTACTATGGAAAATTCGAATTGTTTTTAGCCCCCTCCAAACCCAGGACAAATCGAACGGGGTTAATATATAGCCTATATGTCCCTCAGAATTCTACAGGATGAATGTATCAAATTTAGTGGGAATCGGTCTGGCATTGATCTTATAAATAAATGTTATTCTTACGAGGATTTCAAATTGTCTTTAGCCCCCTGTATCATATCGACTATAAAAAAGACTACTTTTTATGAAAATAATCTTATATTATCATAAAAATTTACATTCTAATAATAAAGCTACAGTTAAAGAATTTACAGACGGGATACATAAACGATATGATACTGAGCAATTTTCAGCGCAACCGCAGCCATCTGCTATTGCATCATACTGTGATTCTAAAAAGCCTCCAAGGTCATCTTGAGAGGTAACTCCTGTAGATGTTAACTCTGATGGCATCTGCACAGCCAGACCGGGAGAGAGCACCCCTTAGCAAGTGCTCTGTCCAGGTTGACGGGACGTTACACCCCTCTGCGCACCCAAGACAAATAGAACGGAGTTAATATATCACCTACGTTACCCGCAGGATTCCAAAGAATAAGTGTATCAAATTTCGTGTAGATTGGTCAAATGGTGTAGATTTGTATAGAGAACAGACAGATGCCAACTCTGCTTTATATGTATAGATTATCCGAAATTAAAGTGGCCCTCAGTGCCGCATTTCCTTTAGGTGTGTATGGGCTTCACGAACCCGAGGTATTCTAGTGATCTTTGTTTTACCCATGGGGTTTACTGTCTTTCGTAAGCATTGAGGTTGCGCTCCAGGAATACCCAAGCGATCTTTTAATGATTTCATCCCACTACTCTTTACCCAATCCCTCTTTTTCCCCTTTCACGTCTTTTCTTACTTGACATTGTCTTGTGTTTGGCAAAGCTTGGCCAAATATGGCCCTTGCGCCATGAAACGCCAAAACAGCCAACCAACCGAAATTAAATTAAACGAGAAAACAAAAAGGTAGGTAGGTAGTTAATTAGCGTCTCACTGGAGCATCACAACGGGCTATTGGCGACGGTCCGGGATCAATCCCGAAGAGAAAGATCCAAGGTCAACGCCTCGTAATTCTGAACCACGGATGGATGACGAGAACACCTGATGCTGTCACCCCACTCTCCAAGCTTCCACACCACGACAACGTGGAGATATTTGAGGCCACGACAGATTTAACATGCACCAGACCCCTTTGTACACGACGGTCCTTGGTTGGATTTGAACTCGTGTGACGTTTATTAAATATACCAGTACCAATTCCAGAGTTCTTGAATTTAATATTTTACCTCGAATTTTGTTTTTTCCTTTTTATAGATATATAGTTCTCCCTTCAGTAAAACAAATCAGTTGTGTATTCTTCAATCAATTTTGTATTCAGAAGTGCAACGCTCAAATTATATTTTAAGAAATTGGTCTACGGCTTATCGCAATGTTTATAAAATGCTTTAATCTCCAAAAGTGAACACTCCATACCACTCTTTTCAACTAAGCTACTTATTCACTGCCATCAGTTTAAAGTAGACGTATTTGTTTTCTAAAAGAATGCGCCATTTTAAAAGATCACGTATGGAAGAAGGCTTAAAAAGGTATAGCCTGTAGGAATTGGGTTCTAAAGTTTAAAATATTCTCTAAATAAATGTTTTTTTCGAGTGGGGAATTCTACTTTATCGAAACTGGAAAAGCATTTCACGAAAATGGCTGTCGGTAAAGTTCTTGACTAGCCCAAAATAGCTCGTGCATTGGCCGCTACAAGGACTGTATTTTAATCCTGACCCTAGTCATATTTTTGACCGGATGTCTCTGTCAAGTGGGTTAATCTCGGGGTGGAACAACTTTGCCTCTCAATGAAATGTCACATTTTTCTTTGAGGGCGCAGTTTATTCCACCTTTTCTTTCGAATTCAAAGAATAAAGGTTTTCACGCATTTCTTTTAAAAGGATCTTTCAATTGACAAGTTTCTGTTTTCCGCTTTCAACTGAATTCGTATGGAGAAGTACCAATTTTTCTCTTATTGTCAAGTAAAATTCTCTTTTCAGTTTGAATATTATTGTGTTAGATGGTATTTTACATAAATAATAAACAAGGTAGTTAATTAACGTCGCATTGGAGCAACAGTACGGGCTATTGGCGAAGGTCCGGGATCAATCCCGAAGGGAAAGATACCAGGATAACGTCTCGTAATTTTGAACCACGGTCAGATGAGAACAGCACCTAAGCTGGCACCCCACTATCCTAACTTCCACACCACGCCAATGTGAGGACATTTGAGGCCCCAACAGATTTAACGTGTACCTGAGCTGACGCAGCCTAAATAGTAAACAAAAACTCACGATAGGCTTACGAGCAGCGGTAGTCCGGTTGGAAGAGTAATGAATTAGCAGCCGGAGGGTTGCGAGTTTGAATCTAAACAAAGACCGCCGTGTACAAAGGGGAATGATGCACGTTAAATGTCGTGGCCTCAAATGTCCTCACTTTGGCTTGGTGTGGAAGTTTGGAGAGTGGGTGCCAGCGCAGGTGTTATCGCGTCATCTGGTTCGAAATTACGTGATGTTGTCCTCGGATCTTTCCCTTTGGGTTTGACCCCGGACCTTCGCCAATAGCCCGTTGTGTTGCTCCAGTTGAACGTTAATTAAAATATCTACCTACCACGATAGGCTTAGTGAAAAAATCCCAGAAAATACTTAAAAAAGTATTTTTTTTTGCAGTAAAATAATTTCATTAAAATATTTATTTTAGTATATTACTAGTATAATTACCCGGCGATGCTCGGGTAGAATTGGTTAAATGTTGATTCTATTTCATAGAAAAATGCAAGCATCATTTAAGTGTACAGAAAATATTTTTAAACATCGTTTTAACTTTTTCATAGCTTCTACAATTTACTCCGGATGCAAATATGTATACATAATATATCCATCCATATAATCCATTTCATATTCATCACACTTTTACTGTAAGACAAACTACAAAAGTTTTTTCTGTGATGACTTCTTCAGAAGTCGATTTTGAGTTTTGGAGTGATTACGAATGACAATTAAGTTCATTTTCAGTAAAAATGAGGAACTTTCCGTGTATATCACTCAGTTTTCCAATCAATATTTATTATTTGTGGTACCATTGCAACATGGATTCGATGTTTTCGAATTACATTATCATTGTGAGATGGCACAAATTAAGCTGTTACTGCATTCGTGGTTAATTTATTTTGAAGCACACATTTTTTCTTCAAAATTCTATTCAGCCGTAAGTGGAATAACGGAGCTTGTTTAAAACAAATGTCATGAGTGTAGACAAAGCAAACTCAATCGATTACACTTTTTACAAAATCACTGCTTTCAATGAATGTTTCAGAGATACCTAAGTTGTATATGAAGAGTTTCAACTTCAAGTAAGGAACCTCGACTCTTTCTGCCAGACAAAAAAATTCTATTTTCAACAGTCTTAGTTTACATACTTCCTTATATTATGATATTATTCCAAGATCAGCAAAGTCTTATTTAAAATTAGCTTTCCTCCAACAGAAAAATTTAGTTTTAAATCGAATCCTTAAGATACTTTTTTAAATGAGAGACTCAGTTTCTATTTGGAAACCACGTACCTATTTAGAATGATAGACGTACTTACTTGACAATGGAGTACAACTTTCAATAATACCAATGAAATATGAAAAACAAATGTAAATCAAATTGATTTTAATCGTCTTGTAATGAAAATAGGTCAAAATTTAGAAATATTTTTGAACTACAACGTATGGCTACCCGTTTTGATTTAACGTAACATATCTTATTTTTAGAATAACTTTATTTTAACGTTACCAGTCAATTTAAAATAAGAAGTTATAGACCTAACTGAAAAAGGTTTCCATTTATTTTTATGAAACATAATTCTACAAACTATAACGTATTTAACCAAAGACTTCAGGAAAGTTCGTCGAAATATACATATACCATCAAGAAATTATCCATGTCTAGTGGTATTTGGTAAAAAATAAAAATAATTTAACCCCTAAATGATATATCTGTAATATGGAAAGTAATGGGACACATACGTAAATACAAACAGAAACAAAATTATGGTCATTGAAAAATGTAGAATTCTGAAAAACGAAAGATCTGAGCAAGCGTATCGAATTTCGACGTCATGAGAATGTTCTGAAATAGAGAAATTCGAAAAAGACTCTTGAAAAATATTGATAGACAATAATGAATTATTTACAAAAAGAACACAAATTTACAAAACTTAGAAGTGCTCAAATATGACCACAACATTTCTGTCTTAACCCAAATACACAAACACGGAATTCTAAGTCTAATTTATAAAATAAAACATTAATTCTGGCTTTGCCAGATACCGAATTGCAAAATTACGCTTTTATGATAAATGAGTTTTTTTGTTTTGGCTTTTTGTGTTTTATTAGAAAATGCAAGTTGTGTAAAATTAAGTACGTACTTTAAATATTCTTTTTTCATCATTCAAATATTCCTAAATTATTTATATTGTGGAAAGAAATAAAAAATCAGTTCACATATATAATTAGAATTTTAAATTGTTTAAATATAACGTTTCGGAAAAATTGTTTTTCGAGCAATTTTGGTAAAACAAACTGAGTTGCGTACCGCAATCGTTTCATACTCAATGTTTGTCCCATGGCAATTTCGAATTGATATAGCCCCTCTGCAGACATGGGTTAAATATATAGCTTGCGTTACTCGCTGGGTTCTAAAGTATAAGTGTACCAAATTTGGTGTGGATTGGTCAAACGGTGTAGATTTGTAGAGAACATGCATAAAGACAGGCAGACGCCAACTCTGCTTTATATGTATGGATTGATTAGTAGCCAGTATTATATTAATTTCCTTCACATCCATACTAATAAGACATTTTAAATTAAAATTTGGTTGATAGATTCCAAATATTAACAAGTCATTTTTTTACTGTTATTATTTTCCCAATTTTTTAATGTTAAATCTTTTGAAGTGCGAAAAAGACACTCGCAAATTTATCTTTTACTGCCAGGAAAGTTTTCAATGATGTACGGTGAATACAAGAATTCTGACAAAGCCTGTAACATACGGCAGCAGTGCGCCCTTGAACAACCGTATGAATGTAACCAGCGTCGTCTGGAAAGAATCGTTTCACACGATAGGCGTGCCTCAAACGACATCGGAATTCAATACTGAGCCTTAAACAGACATCAGCGTGAAGATTGCAACTTTCCTTAAAATTAAGGGCTTTAAAGAACCGACGACCAACTCGAGTAACCTTGATGAATTCTAGACACACGATGCGGCTCGCCTGGGCTCGGGAACACCTCCACTGGTCACTCGGGAACGAGTAGCCTGGTCTGACGAGTCGCGTGTCCAACTTTTCGGCAGATGGAAGGATCCGTGTATGGGGAAAACCCCATGAAACCGTGGATTCTGATTGTCAACAGGACATTGTACAGGCTGGTGTTGGTTTTGTAATGGTATGGGGTTTATTTACCTGGCATTGAATAGGACTATTGGTACGTCTAAAAGTCTGACAAGTGTACAAAAGTCTCTATGTGTGTATCCTTACTGACGAGTTACACCCCTCATGTCCTGCTCGGTTTGGCCTCTTTCAACAGGACAATGAGACATCAGCCATACAAGTCTAGACACGCTAAATTGTGGTTAGAGGAATACTCATATGAGTTTGAGGTCTTGCCATTCCCACCTAAGTTACCAGATCTCAACGTTATCGAACACATCTGGGATGTCCATCTAACACTGTCGAACTCAGAAATCCTACACCTCGGAATACAAAAGAATTGTGGACAGCTCTGGAGGAAGTATGGTGTTCAATGCCTACAGAATATTTCCGAAAGCTCTTGGAGTCCTGGAGTCCCCGTCGTATTTCTGCAATTGTACGTTCCCGAGAGAGGCCTACCAAGTACAGTAGACGCTCTTTAATCCGGCACGTTCGGGACCACGGCCGTGCCGGATTATCGAACGTCAATATAGTTTTATCGGGAATACCAAAGACAAATTAATACAGTACAATGATATTTAAAACAAGTTATAATAAGCTGCTCTATGGCAAGAAAAAATACACATGAGCGTTACTGTTTAAAAAAATCTCTGATATCATGTTGCATCCGTGATTCGGATCTCTTCAAAAAATCATTACTGATTATACACAAATTTATGAGTTCTGCAGAGTTATGGCTTTTGTTGGATTCGGCAAATTTTATAAATGTATTTAATGCATCAGAAGCCTGTTTCTACGTGACTTTAGCTTCATCTGCCATGGTTCCTTCATCCAATTCCACCTCCTAAACGGGCTTCTTGTGGGATCACATTTTGTATAATCTGTCACTCAGTTCTTCGACCACTGGCACACTTTTGTCGATTTCAATCCAGTCTATAACTTCCTCACGGGGTACATCTGTGAAAGGGTTGTTTGGCACAGCTTCTACCAAATCTAGCACCATATTTTGACCATTATTGGTAACGTTTGGATCATGATCCGCATCTTCATCATTAGGCCAAAGTTTCCGCCACACCGCTGTAGACTTCTTTCACCTGATTCCACGCTAAGGCAAATGCGAAAATTGCATCTTTGACATTAAAGTGATTTTGGAAGTCTTTCACATCACATCGCAGTGGCGCGACCTGGCGGTCGAGGTCAACAAACGTCCGAATCCACCCGAAAAAAACCGAACGCGAGCGGCTCGATTGTTGCCGCATTACAGAATATGCCGAACCGAAGAATGCCGGATTAACGAGCGCAGACTGTATTTAACTAGTGTTTTTCTGGCACTTAAATGACAGGATCTTCTACAGTTGCAGAACGAAAACGTCTGTATTCGACAAGCGGTTAAATCCTACCAATGGGCATTGACTAACATCGATGGGAAAACCTGTCAGGACGTGTCTGAACCTCAAAGTGTAAGTCATCGGCCCTGCATTATTCAGCCGGATTGAATCCCCAGAAATATTGGAACCAAACCTCGCAAATAAAAATGTAAATATTAATTTAAGGTTTCGAGAGAATTGTTCATTTTTACAACAGAAATTTTATATTTCAATTCGAAGTAAAAAGTAGCTTAATAGACGCATTAGAATTGCAGATGTTACGTCTAGCATTTATTCATACGAATAAATATTCAAATAAGTAGGTATTTAATCGACACCGTACTGGAGCAACACAACGGGCTATTGGCGAAGGTCCTGGATCAAACACAAAGGGAATGGTCGGAGGACAACATTACCGGGACTACCTTCCTGTCCTCGGGGCTCAGAGAATCCGACAAAAGAGAAGAGGGAATAAAGCCGTTAGCTGTTGGAGAAAAAACCTGCGCATAAGAAAATAAGAATATAAAATTGATAATTTGAAGATTCCGCTTTGTAGATGTGTTTCAAGTTGTGTCAATAAATTATTTTGTTTTTATTATGGAAGTAGTACAATCGCGAAAAATAAAACGAACCACCCCCTTTATTTCGAGCACTATTCATAGAGAAAATTAAAAGATATCATTCAATAGGGAATAACGTCCTCTACAAATTCAAGTGCAAAAAAATTGTATTTGGGGACGTCTTCGAAACAAATTTTGAACAAACGACAAAATTTCCAATAGAAATGCCATGTTTTTATGCCTTAATCAGATTCACATCGTTAAATTAGTCTAAATATGAAATTTCATGACTTTATTATCTTTATATCCGAAGATATTCAATGTTAAAGCTGCTGTCAATTTGAGGGATCATCTCCACTTTGAAAATAGCTATTCATAGATCGAGATTAATGTAGTTATAGCTACCCGAATTTCAAATTCGAATTCTATTTTAAACGTATTTGGCAGAGCGTGCAAACGATCCGAGAATTATTATATTTATTTTGCAAGTGAAAATGATTCGAGAATTACATTGTTATATTTATTATGCAAGTGCAAAGAATCTGAGAATTATTATCCGAGGTTTGTCAGACGTTTTTTAAACTTTTGGTTGCCCCCTAAAATCGCCATAATGAGGAACTTTTAATGTAACGAAAAACTAACCATTGGAACGAGCTGAAATTTTGCATGGTCATATTAAAAGTCCTGAATCGATTCCCATCAAAATAAGTAAGCTTCCAATTTTTCCAATAATTTTTTCAAAAATTAATTTAATAATTATTATTGCATACTAAAAACTATTTTTAAAATAAAATATTAGGTGGATTTTGTTTGGTTTGTTTAACAGTAACATGGTACAAAATATCAGCGCTATAGAAATATTATTTAGGAAGATATCCATATATAAAAGTCTAAGAAATTGATATAACATCAGTAGTTCCAATCTTTCTGTACTCATAAGATCTAATGACATAAAATTTGGTATCTGAAGTTAAATTTTGATATAGAATCAAAATTGTCTGTCGAAATAGGGGGTGTCTATAGGAAATTATGAAGTTGGTGCTCAATTTAACATGAAGATGGACCCTTATGCAAATTTTATGAATTTGAATTTATAGAGGACGTTAGAACATGTTAAACGGCCATCTTTGAATTTTCTCTACTGTTAAAATTACTCGAATGAAGAGGATTGGTTCGTTTTTGTCCTCGACTGTACATAATATATAACTAGATTAGCCAACTTTAAAAGGTTAAATGTGTGTTTTTATTTTTTAAAAACATCATTCGTACTATAAAAGTATTTAATTTGAAAATATCGATAAAAATAGCTTTATGCAATTTTGAAACTTTTGCTTTAATTAAGAATTCTGCCCTCACATAATCGAAGGCTTCTAATTGCAAGTAATTTGCCGAAATAAACGGGCGAACGGATTACCACTATTATATATAAAAGTCCTTTGTGCAAACTGTCTAAGTGCATACTTTTCTGTTTTTATCCAAAAAAGCATACTGAAATTCGGATAATAAAAACTGATGGGCGCTTTTAGATGTGCTTTTTCATCAAAGAATATTTATATTTTTTAGACTCAAGAACTGTTTTCTCGTTATATTTTAGAATTTTAATTTCTCGGATCGCTGAAACTTCACGCCTTGGCGCTTGAATTTAAATTATTGTTTACCTTTACAGGTTGTGACTTTTTACCCACCTACATTTTTCATTTTCCTCCGTAAAAAGAGGACCAGAAGTAAATGTGTACTAACCAATTGTAGCTTACATTTGAAATGTAGGTAAGTAGGTAGGTATTTAAAGTAACATCGAACTGGAGCAACACAACGGACTATTGGCGACGGTCCGGGATCAAACCCGAAGGGAAAAAAAAGAGGACAACACGTAATTTTGAATCATGGTTAGATGACGAGGTCACACCTGAGATGGCACTCCACTCTCCAAACTTTCACACCATGCCAACGTGAGGACATTTGAGGTCACGACCGATTTAACATGTACCAGCTCTCTTTGTACACGACGGTCTTTGGTTGGATTAGAACGCGTAATCCTCCGGTTGCTAATTCGTTACTCTTCCAACCGGGCTACCATGGCCCCATTTGAAATGTGAGAAAATTAAAAACATTTTATAACTACCTATTTCAAACTTATTCACCTTTAAGAAAGTAAATTTTCGTTTCTTTAGTATTGCTTGGATAACTTGCAAATTTTTGATGAATTAAATTTGTAAAATTCTATAATCACAAATAATATTAATTGATTAAAGTAAAATTTAAATAGAAAAATTACAATAAAAAGAGGATTAAAAATATAACTTAATGTTGAAAACCCCTAGACAGAGGTTGAAGAACTATTTATTTTCTAAAAAATGAAGAAACTATTGTAACGGTGAGAGTTACTGCCTATTGCCATATTCACACTTGAGTTACCTCGAAATAGTTCCGTAGTTTCTCTTTATAAATGTTGTATTAATCAAAAGACTTCCATAAATAGTTCTTTGCAACATATTATAAAATATTTCTATCTAACATTGTTACCCCTCGCAGTTTTAGGAATTTCAAAACTACACACAATCCAGGACATTCAAAAACAGTAATTGCCTATAGTATGTTTTCTGTTAGAACGAATTCCTCTCAATTGTGGTGTCCATTTTTGAGTCATGTCGCCGTGTGTATTTTGCATAGATTTGGCGATGTCGATTATTTTCTTGCTGTAAAGCTGTTCTTCAGGATGGTAATTGATGGTTTAAAGAGCAGCTACTATTGCAGGGCAGGTGAATATAGGATGAGGTGTGAGTTCAACTCCCAGACAGTTGTTAAAATGGCTGTATGTTCTGAGTTCATCACAGTTATTTTTCATGCCTTTAAAATGTCCTGTTTTCAGTCTAGATATTGTGTGGTGGTGGTTTTTCTATCGGTGTTAATTTCACAAATTTGTTGTTTTATTTTAATTTTTTGCGCTATGAGTTTCAATTTTACCAAAGCATCAGCATCAGAAAGAGTTATTAGGGTTTTTTCAGCATTTAATCCTCTGTCAATAGGTCTTCAACTTCATTTCCTTCAGTTTTCTCCAAGCACGTGAGTTTGTACAGAAGTGAATGGACATCTTGGGTACATTTTTGAGTGGCCATTTTGTATTGCTTCTAAGGCAGATCTGGAATCGCTGAAGATAATAATCCCCTTGGTTTGCTGTGTTGAGAGATTGTTTCAAGAGCCTTATTTATAGCTTTCACTGGTGAAATTGGAGGATATTTTTCCTGTTCCAGACTTTATTTGTAATTTCTCTCCATCTGGAAGCAGTACTCCAGCACCTCCTTTATTCAAATTAGAGCCTGATGACCCATCGGTGTATGCTACGATGTGTTTATTCGATGATAAAGCGTTAATCGTTTTTAAAACTTTTTTCTTTAAGTTTAAGAGATGATTCTTTCTTAGTGCGGGATCTGTGAAGTGGACATGTATGGTTGTGTTTGAGTGCAATGGTGTGGAGAACAAAGGTTCTTCGTGCATGTCGACATCTTGATGGTCCAGTGATATTTCTTTCCTGATTTCCTGATCATATTGTAGAGTTGATGATCTGTTAAGTCAGCATTTTTGCGTCCAATTTTTAAAGGCTTTTTGAGGAATCTGTCCACTTCCCGCCAATTGCTTTGTAAATTACATGTGATATAATCTGAGAATTGGCTTGCGAGTGTTATCACATTTTACGAAGACGTAAAAGTATTTACGTTAGTTAGTTTGCAAGGAGGCATGTTACCCAACTATTCCCGCGACTTTAAATGGGGTGATTATCGAAAACCGTTTCTTAGACAGTAGTGATTATTTCAAGGCTAGATACTTATGTGTGTATGTAGCTGAAATTCCTTTGAAAAGTCTCCTCTTCAACTGTTGGGGCCGCGATAGCCTGTTGCAAGAGTAACGGATTAGCAACCGGAGGGTTACGAGTTCGAAACAAACCAAAGACAGTCGGGTACAAATGCTGGTGCTCGTTAAATCTGTTGTGGTCTCAAATGTCCTCACGTTGGTGCGGAAGTTTGGAGAGTGGGGTGCCAACTCAGGTGAGACCTCGTCATTTGACCGTGGTTCAAAATTACGTGGTTTTGTCTTCGATTCTTTCCCTTCGGGATTGATCCCTGACCGTCACCAATAGCCCGTTGTGTTGCTCCAGTGTGACTTTAATTAAAGTACCTACCTGCGATAGGAAGGTGCCGGCACCTCATGGAAAAAATTACGAAAAATCACTCCGACGAATCAAACCTTTACTGGACTTTTTTCCGCAACCTTATTTCAAATAAAATTGAAGACTAAGAAACTTTGAAAAGTAAATATTATCCGGGATCAATCCTGAAGGGAGAGATCAAGGACACGGCCACCTAATATTTTAAACCATGGACAGATGACGAGAACATTTGAGCTGGTACCACACTCTCCAAACTTCTACACCACACCAACTTGAGGACATATGAGGCCACGACAAATTAAACGTGCACCAGACCCGTGTACACGACGGTCTTTGGTTGAACCCAGTTTCGAACTCGCAACCCTCCGGTTGCTCTTCCAACTGGGCTACCGTGGCCCTTGATACCAGAAAGGAAAACTTTTATAAAAAAGATGTTGGTAAAAAGTAAAAGTAGCAGTTGGCCACTTTTCTGAATAAAATATTGCTTGATCCGCTTAGTGTATCTATTGATTAAAACGGCACGAATTTTTTGGTTACTTGATTCCCATGTTAGGCGTCTGTCAAAATGTCAAAAGTGCGGTATGGGTACACATCCGAATATTAAGAGCTAGAGGCATCAATATTTGAACATGCCTTGGGGTGCATCGTTTTTCCCTTTTTGCGTGGCCAAAAATATTTTATTTGATTAACTTAGATACGGTTTCTCCTCCAAAAAGTGCGAAAACCTGAAACATTTCTGAGAAATATGAAAACTGGTCACGATCGATGAATTGGATGACCTTCATTACTTTTCCTATATTTTTGACGTGGATAACTCTATTTGGTAGGCAGGTAATTTAATTAACGTCGCACTAGAGCAACACAACGGGCTATCGGAGACGGTCCGGCAACAAACCCGAAGGGAAACATTCGAGGAAAACACAACGTAATTTTGAAGTTCCTAGGACCTGGTACTCCTAGTCGCCAAGCAACGAAATAAGGACATACGTTCAAATCTATTAGACTTTCGGGGTTCGTTTCACTGTTTCAATTGAATGCTCGTTGTGCGTTAATTCATTTCATTCAGGATTCTGCCAAATAATTTTGTAGTCAGGTTGGATGAGTAACGGATTAGGAACTGGAGGTTGCGAGTTCGAATACAACCAAAGACCGTAGTGTACACGGGGCTAATGCACGTTAAATCTTTCGTGGCCTCATATGTCCTCGCGTTGGTCTGGTGTGGAAGTTTGGAGAGTGGGTGCCAGCTCAGGTGTGACTTCGTCATCTGACCGGGGTTCAAAATTACGTGTTGTCCTCGGTTCTTTCCCTTCGAGTTTGATCCGCCACCAGTAGCCCGTGTGTTGCTCCAGTACGACGTTAATTATAATACCTACCTACCCACCGATTCTGCTAAATTAAATCGTAGGTAGTTAATTAACGTCGCACAAAGAGCTATTGGGGACGGTCCGGGATCAATCCCGAGGGGAGTGACCCGATGAAAATGCCTCGTAATTTTGAACCACTGTCAGATGACGCGAGGTCACACCCCACTCTCCCAACTTCCACATCACACCGACATTAGGACAGTTGAGGTCGCGACGGATTTAACTTACATCAGCCCCGCGAACGCGAAGGTCTTTGGCTGGATCGAGTTTCTAACTCGCAATTCACAGGTTGCTAATCTGTTGCTAAACTAAAACGAGTCTACGAAAAAATCAATTTTTGTAAAATTTCAAAGTTTACACATAAAAACTTTCCTCTTAAATCCTATTTCTTAGGAAGACATCTCAGCGAATCTCATTTTCAATTGGACTACTGAAAATAGAACTTCCCCTAAGAATTAGAGAATGGAAAGAAGTTGCAATTGTATTCGAACTTACGTGACCAGACTCTCGTAGTGTTCTACGTATTCCAGAACTCGGAGTTCTGAAGGAAGAACGAGCGTTCTGAAAATGGGGTGAATGGTATATACTTACTTTATGAAATGCATATGCAAAATTCTCCCAGTTTATTCTTATCCAGTAACATTACATATAATACGGGACGCGTATTCAATTAAACAGTCCTGGAGAGTGAATACTTTGTATATTTGGACTGGAATATGTGGAGGAATTTCTGGAAGCAGTTCTTTAGCGTTGATTCTTGAGTGCATCTTTGTTTGCGATTGAAACTGCGTTGTTTAGTCCTGTCATATCAGTGGAGTCTAGTGCACATACTTAAAGGGAAAGATCCGATGACAACGCCACGTAGTTTTGAACCATGGATGAAAAACTGCAGGCACAGAACGGATATATGCATTTGAACCCTCAGAGTGCTAAGACAACTACCCTGTTCACCGAAAAAAGTAACCGAAAGTAAGCATAGTTGAGTAGAAATTTGCAAATTTTACCATATAAGAGCGGAAATAAAAAGGTAGGTAGTTAATTAACGAGCGACTGGAGCAACACAAATTGGCGATGGTCGGGGATCAATCCCGAAGAGAAAGATCGGAGGATAACTCCTCGTAATTTTGAACCAAGGTCAGGTGACGAGAACAACACCTGAGCTGACACCCCACTCTCCAAATTTCCACACCACGCCAAGGTGAGGACATTAGAGGCCATGGCGGATTCAATGTGCACCTGCCGACGTGTACACGACTGTCTGTGGCTGGACCGAGTTTCGAACTCGCAACCCTCCGGTTGCTAATTCATTGCTCTCCCTACTGGGATACAGTGGCCCTGGAAATAAAAAGAGCAAAACAAAAGCGAAGCAATGTCTTACTCTTTTGTTCTCGTGCGACGCATGGAGTATAAAAACAAACAACTCAAACGTAAAATTACCAGCTTAATTTAAACCTAAAAAAACCTAAAAGTACGTTGCGTAGAACAAAATGAAACAGTTAACCTTTAGACTACGGCATTCACAGTGAGAATTTTCCTTCCCAGAGCGGCTTGGTACTGATGGTGTACCCCCTTTTAAGTGACCGCTGACATCGATCACCATTTACGAGTTGTCAGCGACTGGCCTTCAAGAGGGTCCTTCCTTTGGTTCGGTGCTCCCCCTGTCTATCATTGTGTGAACTCTATGGGAAAGATAGAAATTGGCGCTGGGTGTTTCTTTTTAGTGGGACCCGAGAGATTTTTCAAACAACCATTCTCCCAATTTCATTGGACAACACTATGGGACATTGGGACAACACTATGAAAGGAAAGCGTGCTAGGTGGTCAGTCGTAAATCATTCAAGATTCTCTCGCCCAAATTCTGTAAGAGGAAGGAAGTTAAGCGAAATAATGCCGTTCTACGAGGCGTTAACGAAATTTGGCCGCCGTATCGTAAAGATTGATATTGCAAGAGGGTCAAAAATGGTTAGAACTCATGCAAGGAAGACCATTCGACAATCAAAGTTAAGCACCTTCTGTCGTGACCAGTACTTGGGAGGTTGACCACCTGAGAGCTGGCTAGTGCAGGGGAAGCGCCTAACAATTTTGGCTCCGCTGATTGATTAGGATTATCTAGATCCTTCCAGCTTTATTTTTATTTAAAAATAATTTCATTTGAGCAATCTGTTTCTGATTTTTTCCTTTTTCGGTGGGGCCGTGGAAACCTGGTTGGAAGAGCAAAGGACTAGCAACCGGTGGGTTGCAAGATCGAATCGAACCAAACACCATCGTATACAAACGGGACTGGTGCATGTTAAATCTGTCGTGGCCTAAACTGTCCTCACGTTGGCGTGGTGTGGAAGTTTGGAGAGTGGGATGCCCGTTCAGGTGTGACCTCGTTATCTGACGTTCAAAATGACGTTGTCCTCGGACCTTTTCCTTCGGGGGTCGATCCCGGACCGTCGCAAATAGCCCGTGGTGTTGCTGTAGTGCGACGTTAATTAAAATACCTACCTACCTTTCTCGATGAGATGAGCTACTTCACAGCGGGTGCTCCGTAAGTGATATGTTCAGTAAAGTCCATGGTTGAAACTATTCAACTTTCTTTCAGAGTTACGTTGTAACAGCCAGTTTCCCAGAAATGCATGTAAGGCAAAAGCCTTTACCCATTCTTAGATCACTCAATCGTTTTCGCGAGCCGAGAGCGATCTACATATTTGGTCAGGACGTGAGGAATCAACTCCTGATTGGTTTGGAGTTTCGTGCGTTTTGGTCACTATGGAAACGCTCAAAGCCAAGAGCGGGCTGAAAATTAATTTTAACTTTAGAACATCGGATTTTTTTGCATGTAGTGGGAAGACCATATTGGTAATCAATTTTGTTAATATTCCATCTGTTATATATTTCATCCCATCATCGTTTTAATAAATAGTTTTCTGAAATGCGAATAATTGAATTCTTAACTGAAAATTATACGACTGCTTTGGTCCCAAGCTGGTTCGGACTTGATATGCATTCGAAATTTTAATGAAGCAATGCATGCATGATTACACGGGGGATACAGCGATTCGTGAAACTCAAAATCTCAAATGCCCAAAGGCATAGAGACGAACTCAAAAATATAAATCTAATTTGAGTTTCAAAATAAACTTTTTCCTGGTCAGCTCAGGAATTCGAAATGCAATCGTAATCGTTACTGGAGTTACCAACTGTTCAGGCTCATTGCTCTAATTTAATCGCCAACGTTTTCTACGGCAACCCTTTCTTGCAAAGTGAGAATAGTTCATGTTCCTTTTTTCAGATTTCGCTGGGGTTTTACTTTTAGTAGAGATCGATTGAATTATGAGATTAATTTTTTAATGCTATAAAATAAATTAGCCTTCTTTGCAGTTTTATTTCGTTCTGTAGGTACCAGGGTTATCTGACTTCTGAGTCATACTCAGAAAAACCGAAAACTTGCCTTTATAATTTTTCTTATGAGACGTAGGTATTTTAATCAATGTCGCACTGGAACAACACAACGGGCTATTGGTGACGGTCCGGGATGAGAAACGACGAAAAAGATCCGAAGACAACACCAGGTAATTTTGAACCACGGTCAGATGACGAGGTTAACACCTGAGCTGGTACCTCAATCTCCAAACTTCCACACCACGCCAAAGTGAGGACATTTGAGACCTAGACAGATTTAACGCGCACTAGCCCCCTTTGTACACGACGGACTTTGGTTGGATTTGAACTCGCAACCCTCGAGTTGCTAATCCGTTACTCTTACAACCGGGCTATCACGGCCCCTAATGATAGGCATTTTCAGTCAAGCTAAATATAAGTGGCGGTAGCTTTTCAGCTGCGATACGTGTTTCCTGTTCGTATTCCGAACGTGACGTCAGTTGGCTTAGTTTTCGAGTACCATTTCAGTACTGCGCCGATAAAAATCCCAAACAATAAATTCTGAATTTATAAATGATAGTTGATAGGTCAACACCAATTAGATTAAGCGTCAAACGTTACAAAAATGACGATTAACTACATTTTAAGGTGACCCCGATGTGTATCATGCGAGAGGAATTGGACAGTAGAAGTAAAATCTTCCCACACCGCCTGTTTTTTGAAGTGAATATGTCTTTAAAATCGGTAATCATCTCCAGAAACTTGCTCGTCACGAAAAGTGTTAATATCTCAAAGCCCTATAACTCCAGGGGAATCAGCCTATGGGGCTATATGACCTACCATCGTGTAGAAGAAGGTGGTCTGCGTCGACCAGGTTGGCCGCTATTCCACTTCCCCCACTGTACCGCGGGGTGGGGGAAATATGAGTCACATTTCGGGCATACGCTGGTCTGTTTAACCGCTGTAACTTCAGTTCTAATCTACGGGTCGTGGTGAGCGTGTGCTTAAATTGAAGACAACGACGTGTTCTACAATTCCATTTGACTAGTTGACAGTTTAAACCATTTATGTGAAAATTGTGTGCAGTGGAATGTGACGATTTGTCGAAGATTTCACTATGAAGCCAGAATATCACACTAAAGTTTAATTGCGGCATCGGAAACGTAAACAATTTGAAAGAGCAGTTGAAGACGAACAAAATGATACCAAGAAGTTTAAACCTATGACAGGTGCCGAGAGATCTAGAGCTTACCGAAAACGCAAGAAGCAGGCCGAGCAGTCTCGCTTACGGAGCGACGTCGCTGGACCATCTTATGAGCTTCCACCACGCTTGGAAACCCCCCATCGACCTTACCTTTGTCAGGGACATCAGCATCGACACCATGCCATTTTTCTCGTACTTTAGCTATCACAGACCCATCACCCATAAGGTCACCATAGAATACTTAGCATTGCCCCCACTCTAACACCACTGTTAAGTATCCACCAAAATTGGCTAAATAAATAAATGTCAAGCATCATTTTTTTTAAAATTAGAATAAAACTTTTTAGATGGAATAAAATCAATATAAGTACCCACCGTCTTCATTTCACCAGAGACCTACTCACCAGGTACTCCGCCCAAAAGTATTCACGAACCAAACCTTACGGTAAAGTGGGGACTGTGCCTTCCGGCTGTTTTTTTTCTGAATTTTTTTTCTAAAAATAGCGTCTTAAAACATTATTTTTAGAATTTATAAAAAGTAACGCTTTAAAAAAATTATTTGTTAAAATATAATTAACATTTACGTGAACATTGATTCATAGAGTAAAGCTTTAAAACATTATCTGTGTGTTAATTTATAAAGTACTGCTTTGAAATATTATTTGTTTCAATTTATAAAATAATGCTTTGGAAATATTATTTGTTTTAATTTATAAAGAACACTAATTAAAAAAAAATTACAATAAAACTATTTAGATGAAATCAATATAAGTACGACTTTCATTAGTTTAATCTACATGGTACTTATTTAGAATAAACAAATTTAAATTAGTTAAACTAGAATCAGGCTATTTAGCTATCTGTTGTTTTCCATTTCTTCTTGGGCCGCGGTAGCCCGGTTGGAAGAGTAACGAACTAGCAACCGGAGGGTTGTGAATACGAATCCAACCAAACACCATCGTATATAAAAGGGGATGGCGCACATTAAATCTATCGTGGCTTCAAATGCCCTCACGTTGACGTGATGTGGAAGTTTGGAGAGTGGGGTGCCAGCTGAGGTGTGCCTTCGTCATCTGACAGTGATTCAAAATTACGTGCCGATGTCACGGACACACCATTTCAATCCGATTGAATCCAATTCGCAATTCCACGAATTCAATGTGTATCATTGGTTATCAATTGACATGATGTTTAAGTGTTAATAAGTAAGCTGAGATATCTGTTGAGAAAATCAGAAGGCAATTGTAACATAACCAACATTTATTACATATCGACGCCACAGAATATAGAAAAACGTTTCCCCCCTCCTCGAGGGAAAGCGCACGAGTACCTTTTCTTGCATATTTATTATTTTTTATACGATTTACGATCTTCCGCTGATGCCACCCAAATCAATCAAAACGTTGTAAAAACGATCAGAGGTTTGCTAATCAGCAGGGTTGTCAGGTAGCCACATATCCAAGCTCACACAGTATTGCGAGCAGGGTTAGTGCAAGTTTGGTCACGATTAATTGTTTTTCTTCCACTATACGACCGATTACTGCAATTGGAGTCCTTGCACTCGAACCTACAAATCAATTCCCAAAAAGTCAGTTGTCCTCGGTTCTTTCCCCTCGGGTTTTATCAAGAGGAGATATAAAAGTAGAGTGAGCTATGGCAACCCTTTTATGTCCACATGATCATGTGACCAAAAATAGTAGTCACGTGATCCTTAGACTTCTCTCCAATGCGCATATAGTTTGCGCATTCCTTCTTCCATAGCAAATGCATTGAAAATGAAAGCTAACATGGTTCTACGGTGCTGTGCATATGGATACAATTCCAAATTTATTATTGGCGGAAACATCACATTTCACAGGTAAGCGATTTACGTGTATTTATATTTTTTTGTGTTTTACAGTATTTGATAGTATGATGAAAATAGATTTTCTAATTTTGGAATTCTTAATATAACCAGCTGACATTTCCCGTTCTATAAAAAAATGGTATTTTATAGATATACATTCATTTGCAATCAATACATATCTAAAATAGTGTTTAAAATAAAATAACTGATGTCCAAGTGTGTTTGCTATTGTAAATTATACATCTATAAGGGTTTAAAATATTAAAAATAATAAATCGAGCTTTAAAAACTTGTGTGAAATCGTTCTCTGTCTTGGCGAGGATTTTTTTGGCGCCAACTTGAACCTTATAACCTTCTACTGAAATGGTGAAAAACAAATTCCGTTCTCTTATATACAATATAGTAATATAGCAATGTGAAAAACAAAAACAGTGCTTGAACGGAAATTGAAATACTGTACCTGATTTGGCGTATTTTTATTCTTGTTAATGAAACATACAATATAGTAAATTGGGAAAGCAAAAAATTAGAGAATGAAATGAAACTTCTATCGTACTAATTGCAAACAATCCGCGCAACTGGAAAAGTTCCTTTTGTAAAAACATCTGCTTAACACCCTGATTTTTTTCTTAGTGTTTAAGTAAACCTAACATTAAAATTTAATTATTTTCCACTTATAAACCAGATTCATCTTTCTTCCTTATGTTTTAATCTTGAGATAAATCATACTGAATTAGATTGTTTCGAACAATATTTGTGAACATTTTAATGTTCATATCGTTCTTTAACTCGATAAATAAACTTAGTGGTGATAAAAACACATTCCGCAGCGAAATGAAATCCTTCACTCTTCTGTTTTTACCTAAAAAGGGACACTGATTTTTTTCTAAGTAGAGTATTCGAACGAATTAAATAAATTTGTGAAAATTTATGCACATATAAAACATGCTCCTCAATCGGGCGAAACATTTATTTTCCACAATTTTTTAAACTGAAAAAAAATCTATTTTTTAAAGCATTAAATTTTCGTGATATCTTAAACTCTTAAGGTATTGTCCTTCAAATTATAAACACAATTTTGTATTTCTGATTTTTAGAATTATATGTAAAACAATTTATGCTTGTAATAAGAACTTGTAAAGATGTGTATCTGCTAAAAATTCATTTATTCCGTTTTTATGTATTAAAATTTTTTTTGTTCCATTTATTAGTTTTCTCAAAGATGAAGAAAGAAGGTGGCTAGTAAATGGATACATATTTCTATGAGTTTTATTCAGTGGATATAAAATGTGATGAATCTGACAATAAATTGTATAAGTTTACTGTTTCTTATTTATCTTTTGTATTTATAAAATAATGATTCACACATACACAATAAATAATACAAATTTAATATAAAAAATCCTGCACTTTTGCACACTTTTAAGATCATGAAAATCGTCAAGAGTTATTTATATGATCAATTTGATAAATTTAAAATCCAGATATAGACACGGATGTGACTAATTTAGTTTTTGAATCAGAAATTTAAAATTGGGCAAACTAGCTAACTTCAAGTATATGGTTCCATCTTGTAAAGATTATATGTATAACTTTTCATGTTAATAATATTTTTATGCGTAACTGTCCTAAAATAAATTTGCGTCTACGAAAACATAAGCAATTAATGATCCATAATATAAATAAAAGCTTTCAGTGGTGACTCAGATTTGATTTGAGCACGCAACTTTATCTGTTTTCACCATTTTTATTTTATGCATCAGTAAAATATTTATTGAGGCAGTCATTTCTTAACTTGTGCATTTATTTTTCAATTTATTCCAACTCGTGTTAACCTCATTAAATTTAAAAAGGAAGTTTGAATGATTTTCTGCCCTATTAAATCTTTAAGATAATTCTCACGACACATAATACAATTTTAAAGAAAATATTATAATATTTTTAAGTAAAGAAGGTCAGATTTAAGACAATTATCTTACACAAAATTTCAACCAGTGACGATATACTCGTGAGCATCCCTAACCCTTTTGACATTTTCTCTTAATATACAATTGTAAAAGGTAACAAACAGTCCAGCGATATATCAAACCAGCACTACAAGACTGCGGGTCTGGTAAACCTGTGCGGAGGACTGTATCTGGACTGCAGGCCGGTTAAGCCGATTTGGAGGACCGGGCCTGATAAAAAAAATTGTAGGATTGTATCTGGATTGCGGGTTAAGTAAAACTGTCCTGAGGGCCGTATCTGAACAGCGGGCAGGTTAAACATGTCCAGTATCTGGTCTGTTGTCCTAATGAACATATTTGGTGGACTGTATATGGACTGTGGACCGGGTAAACCTGTCCGGAGACCGTATCTGAACTGCGGTCCTGATAAAAATTTGGAGGGCCATATCTGGATCTGCAAGCCGGGTAAGCATATCCGAAGGGTTTCTTTGACATGAGGGCCGGTTAAACCTGTCCAGAGGGCCGTATCTGAACTCCGGGCCTGCAATCAATGTATTCACTACAACGTATTTATCTTACACGTATGGATTTTTGTTGTATACGTGCTAGTTAAACTTGATCCCAATGAGAACTTAAGCTAATTATATAACAGCTCAAATTGCTAAAAACATTAAAAAGTTACACAAATTCAATATTCAGTAGTATGCACATTCGCATCGCCTAACAATATTAAAACGTAATTCAAATTCAAGAACTAAGTATTATACATATTCGCATCTCTAACTTTTTATAAGTAAATGTTATGTCGCCAAGAGAAGCGATAAAAAATCAAATCAATCAACCCAGCTGAATTTTCGCGTAGCAGTCACGTGACTACTAGCCACATGTTGGGGACAATTTTTGAAGCTCTTCGCAAAGCGATGCGCTGTTTACTTATATTTCACGTCTGTGGTTTTATCCCGGACCGTCGCGTAATAGCCCGTTGTGTTGCTCCAGTGCGACGTTAATTAAATATCTACCATTACCATTACCATATTTGCATAAGCAAATGTAAATATCTTGGCGATTTTTCGCTTTGGCATCATTTTGGGAAGCTAAAAATAATTGGCGAGATCTCGGTACGTATATTTTAAAACTTCTAGACAACGTTAAAAGCAATAAAACAGTAATTTTAGCTAAGAAATTTTTTCTGAATTCCATTGTGTAATAAATATGCAAAGAGGCAATCCTTGAAGCTAATTAGCTCCGAATGGAATTTTAATTAGAATTAAATAATCTGTTCAAATGGTTGTTGCATTTTTTCTGACTGGCACCGAGATTATATCTGAGAACAAGACAAGTGCATGCAATTTAGAACTGGTCAAAATTTGTAATTACTTGGGAGAACATTGACGCAGCTGTGTTGATGATTTTTTTGTATATCTTAAGTGACCTAAAATAAGATTTTTTGAAGGAAAGATGAATTTTAAAATGTATTATTTTCGTTTCACTTTGAAAAGTGAAATCGAAATGTAATTAGGACGGGATTAATGCATTTCCTCATGAATATTAATTGGTCTCTTAATTTGGGTTAATACGTTGCTTCTGATTTGCTTTTAATATTCATGCCCTTTTAATCACTCGATATTTCTGAATAACAAATAGCTGCTTCGTGAGTTGCCAGATGTTTACAGATTTGTTTAATTTATATTGCTACTTTTAGTTTTACATTTTAGGCTCGTTAACATTGAATCATAGCCACGAATGAATAGCAAGAAAGGTTTATTAGATGACTTTGCAATATATAAGGTAGGTAGGTACTTTAATCAACGTCGCACAGGAGCAACACAGCGGGCTATTGGAGATGGTCCGGGATCAAACTCGAAGGGAGAGACTCGAGGACAACACCACGTAATTTTGAAGCACGGTCAGATGACGAGGTCACACCTGAGCTGGCACCCCAATCTCCGAACTTACACACCACGCCGACGTTGAATTTTAAATGAGGAGTGTCGGGAAAATCTTGATTCTGAACGAAATAATGCGAATTCTTTTCCAGAATGTAAACATTTTAGGCTTTCTGGATTCATCGAAATTGCGAAATGGATTTAAAAAAAAAAGTTTTTAAGATACTATGCCCCTTAAGCTCTGGAAATTCGCATGACCGGAAGAGACGAATAACTCCACGTCCATTCAGAAAATGAACTTCTTGGGTTGATTTTCGAGTAGGAATCGAATGCTATTTTGATATTTGTGTGACCGGTTCTGATCACCTTGTATATACTACTTCCAAAAGTGATTCATAGCCCGTTGTGTTGCTCCAGTGTGACGTTAATTGAAAATACCAATACCATCCAAAAGTGATTCGGGTCCGAGGTAGCCTGGTTGGTAGAATAACGGATTAGCAACCGGAGCGTTCGAATCCAACCAAAGATGGTCGTGTAGAAGGGGCTGGTGCATGTTGAGTCTGTCGGGGCCTCAAAGGTCCTCACGTTGGCGTGGTGTGAAAGTTTGGAGAGTGGGGCGTTATTTCAGGTGTTGACCTCGTCATCTGACCGTGGTTCTAAATTACGCGGTGTTGCTCCAGTGGGACATTAATTAAAACTAGTGGTCGCCCAGTGGTCGAAATTCGACCATAATTCATTTAATTTTTAAGTTTGAAAGTTAATAAGGTTCTTTTGTCAAAGAGTATACCTCTATATTCATTGCATATAATTTTTTTGAATTTTGTTCTATTACGTAAGCTGCGAGCATGTACAAATACGTCATAGGAAAAATGCGGTATAGATTGGTTAAGCCATATCTAAAAATCAATAACGCGTTGTTTGACATTTTCTTGGGGTTTTTTATTGCTATACTGGCCACAGGTTTCGCCAAGGCTACACAATTCATTTGCCTATCTTTTTCAAATTATATAAAATTTAAATAAAAAAATAAATCCAAAAAATGAAAAATGAAATAAGGAATACGTGCTTCGTATTTTTATATATATTTTTTATTGAAACAAAAACACCGGGTGGTTAAAAAAATAAATGTTGTCCATTGAACTTGAAATAGTTCGACAATGAATTTAATGATTCAAAACCTCTGTGTTTTTCGTAAAAACTCCTTCACCGTTTGCTAAATGCCCGTGACCGTTATATTCTGAAATATAAAATCTCAAACCATCGAACTCTATTGCTGCGACGTACAATTGACCATGTGTAAAAACTGACTGCCTCATAAAATTCCAATTTTTTCGAATATTTGTCCTTGAGACTTATTTATTGTCATCGCAAATGCAGGTATAATTAGAAATTGAGTTCTTTGAAAGTTAAATGGTAAAATAGTTCCGGAATATGTTAAATTTATACGTTGGAATCAAAATTCTCTTATAGCGTGCGGTTCCAGTTAAAACTTCGCAATCAATAGTATTACGATGCATAAATTTGATGCGCATTCTTGTTCCATTGACTAATGCTTCCTTTGTATTTAGGTTTCTGATCAGGAAAAGGATGCAATTAACTTTCAATACTAACTTATGTGGTGGCAAATTATGCCAAATCTCATACTCCTCCGTGCGCGCTATGTGCTTAAAAAGGGGTACAAAGATTTTTCTTCACGTATTAATATATAGATTGCAGTATATGAACGAAAACAAAGAATGTTTTATTTTGTTTAATTTAATATAGCGCATATTATACATTAATTTTATCTTTCTGCACTCCTTATCCATATGAACAATTATGCCAAATCTCATACTCCTCCGTGCGCGCAATGTGCTTAAAAAGGGGTACAAAGTTTTTTCTTCACGTATTAATATATAGATTGCAGTATATGAACGCAAAGAATGAATGTCTTATTTTGTTTAATTTAATATATTTGTAACGCATATTGTACATTAATTTTATCTTTCTGCACTCCTTCTCCATATGAACTTTAATTATGCCAAATCTCATACTCCTCCGTGCGCGAAATGTGCTTAAAAAGGGGTTACAAAGTTTTTTCTTCACGTATTAATATATACACTGCTGGCCACCGTAAATGCAACACCCTGAAGGAAGCATGCAAATAATATGAAATTTACAACATGCATTAGCGGAGGTGAGATATGCAAATGATTAGAATTTCAGCGCAGACGCACATCACGCGCGCCTGTGGCGCCACTTCAAAGCGCTATTTAAGGCTTGGAGATTTCGACGATTTCAAGTACGGCAATTGTGTTTTTCTTGTGGTTTTTTCAAAAAAACGATCAATTATGCCTCGTAGAAAACAGCGATCATCTTTTGATCAAGTATCCGAGTTCGACAGAGTGTTGGAATCGGTCTCAAACCTCCAATTATAGTGCCGTGTGGGGCACATCAATATAGAAGAATATTTTTTTTTTTTTTTTTATTTCAATTAACGTCACACTGGAGCAACACAACGGGCTATTGGTGACGGTCCGGGATCAATCCTAAAGGGAAAGATCCGAGGACAGCACCACGTAATTTTGAACCACGGTCAGATGACGAGGCAACACCTGAGCTGGCACCCCACTCTCCAAACTTCCACACCACGCCAACGTGAGGACATTTGAGGCCACGACAGATTTAACGTGCACCAGCCCCCTTTGTACACGACGGTGTTTGGCTGGATTCGAACTAGCAACCCTTCGGTTGCTAGTCCGTTACTCTTCCAACCGGGCCACCGCGGCCCTATAGAAGAATATGTAAATCTTTGAATATATATATAAGTGATAAGATTGGGGATCATGATCTGATCAGACTTCTTGTTTTCTAAAATGTATGTTTTAAACTATAAGACTTGGTTACGTAATAAAATTTATTTTTAATGTATAAAACTCTGTCTTCAATCGATAAAACCCAACAATTGGTTATGGGCCTCAGACCTTAAGCTGAACCTGAATTCTGCCACTACCGGTTTCCAGTATGATGGGTATTCAAGAAATGTCCATGTTTTCCTTCCCGAAGTTATCGGATTTCAACTATGCCACGTGGAAGACGGACATGAAGGTATTGCTAATGGACCGGAACTGCTGGGAATTTATCACTAAAACGGAACCTCTATTATTGGAAGATGCTCCAGAACAAGAAAAAAGAGACTATCGTTATAGGAAGCAGAGGACATACACAACTATCTACCAGGGCATAGACAGAAAATATCAAGTCTTAATTTCATCTACTGAGGACGGTAAGGAAGCCTGGGATATATTAAAGACCAACTTTGAACCAGCATCTAGAGCACGATTGGCAGGCCTTGTGGACGAGTTCTTTTCAATCCGCTACCAGCCGGAGGACGAATCCATTGGACTCTTCTGCAAACGAGTGCATGAGAAGCTGTTACAGATAAAAGAAGGTGGATTCGAAATCCCAGACCTCTTAGTTTGCTTTCAACTAATAAGACATTTGCCTCACGAATACGATAATCTGGTACAACTGCTATACAGGATGGATGACAACGAGTTCACGCTAGACAATTTGTCTAAACATTTAATAACAGAATCCAGCCGAATCGAGCTGAAGCGGAAAGACGAAGGCACAAAATTAAGTATCGTGGCCGATGCTTATGCTACAAGAAACAAGTCATCTAGATACAAGGAGACACGGGCGTCTACTCCTGATCACAGCAGATGCGTACTGGACCCTGAATTAATTCCTTCAAGCCCAAGAAAGTCGACAGTTTGTCGTATGGGGCCGCGACCATTCTGCAACTACTGCAAAAAGTCGGGACATTACGAATCGAAGTGCCTCAAGAAATGCAATCGGCAGAAACCTGGTGGTGAATTATTTTATATGGAGGACAATCCAAAAACTGATCTTCAACGTGCCTATGCAGTTTCAAATTTTCCAAATGAAAGACCGAGGGAATTTCTCATTGATTCTGCTGCAACTGCTCACTTCTGTAAAGAACGTGATATGTTTACGACATTCAGAAAACTACCACCACAGAAGATCCTAGTCGGAGACAAGGACAGCACCTCGGAAGTATTAGACCAACAGATGTACGACATGTATGATCAGTGTTACAATGTCGAAATCCCCAAAAGTTATGAAGAAACGCAAGCAAGTAAGGATAAAATTAAATGGAATACTGCCATGAATGAAGAAATTCAGATAATGAAGGATAGGCAAGTATGGAAATTAGTGGACACACCCCCAAATACAGCCATAATTGGAAGTAAGTGGGTGTACAGCATAAAAATGGACGAAAACAATATACCTAAAAGGTATAAAGCTCGTCTTGTTGCTCAAGGTTTTAAGCAAAAACCCGGCATTGATTTTAAAGATATTTTTTCACCGGTTGTGAATTTTTCTATTGTTAAATTATTGTTTGTACTATTGATTTCTATGTTGGGTTGGTATCACTGTCAAGTTGACGTGAAAAGTGCATATTTATATGGACATCTTAAGGATACTATATACATGAAACAGCCAAAAGGATTTGTGCTGAAAGGATCCGAAAACAAAGTATGTCTATTGGAAAAGGCTATATATGGTCTGCATCAAAGTGGTAGAGAATGGAATTTGGAATTAGACGGTATTTTAACTAAATTAGGATTTTCTCAGTTAAATTGGTGTAATTGTGTCTACAAATTTAAAGATGTAATTTTAATTGTTTATGTAGATGATATGGTTTTGTTTTCAAAAAGGGAACATTTGATAAATGAAGTAATCGAATTATTGGACAAAAAATTGGATCTTACAGTCCTAGGTAAAACTAAATATTTGTTAGGCGTAAACTTTCAAGAAATTGAAAATTCGATTTATTTACATCAAATTACCTACATTGAAAAATTAATGTCAAAATTCAAAGATCTTCCTAAAAGTTTTGTGAATTTACCTTTTAAAATTGGTTGTAACTTACCTGATAAGGTTAAAGAGGAAGAAATAATTGAAAATGATTTAATGAGGAAATTTCCCTATCGTTCCTTAATAGGATGTTTATCGTTTTTGTCAGATAGATCCAGACCAGATATTGCATTTGCTGTTAATATAATGTCTCAGTTTTGTAATGGTTATACTTACAAACACTGGTCTTACGTTGTTGATATTATGAACTATGTTTTTCTTACAAAGGATTTTAAAATTAATCTTTCCAATGTAAAAAGTTCAAATTTGATTGCTTTTTCTGATGCAAATTGGGGATGTGGTCTCACAAACAGACATTCAAGCAGTGGCTATTTAATTTATTTTGGTAACATCCCAATATCATGGAAATCTTCTAAACAAAAGTGCATAGCTCTTAGCTCAATGGAATCTGAATTTATTGCACTAACCGATTGCACTAAAGAAGTTATTTGGTTTAGTAGAATTATAAATGAATTAAGTTTGTGTGATTACATAAGACCCCAAGTATATTGTGATAATCAATCTGCTATCTATTTTTCAAAAAATAGTCAGGAAAATGTGAAAACTAAACATATTGATATCAAGTACAAATTTATTCGTAAATTAATAAAAGATGAACTATTTAACGTAAATTATATTTCATCGGAAAATAATTTGGCTGACTTTTTAACAAAGCCTTTATTGTTAAATAAATTTAAAAATATTATTAGAAAAATATTTTGTTAGATTTATATAAATATATATATTGAATTGTAATACATCTGCTGAGGTTTTACAACCGATGGGGCCGCATGTTGGAATCGGTCTCAAACCTCCAATTATAGTGCCGTGTGGGGCACATCAATATAGAAGAATATGTAAATCTTTGAATATATATAAGTGATAAGATTGGGGATCATGATCTGATCAGACTTCTTGTTTTCTAAAATGTATGTTTTAAACTATAAGACTTGGTTACGTAATAAAATTTATTTTTAATGTATAAAACTCTGTCTTCAATCGATAAAACCCAACACAGAGGAAGGATAGTGGCCTACCGAGATTGTGGATTATCTTTCAGGGAAATCGGTAGTCGATATGGACGAAACCAAACAACTGTAATGCGGATATGTGATCGTTGGATGCAGGAGGGTACGACGGACCGACGTGTTCGATCGCATCCACCTCAGTGCACCACTTCACGTGATGACAGGCATATTGTGCGTATGGCAGTGACGGATCGCTCAGCCACATCACGAACCATAGCACAGCACATTCAGTCTGTACCGCATCATCCAGTGTCTGCGCATACCATTCGACGCCGTTTACAGCAGAGTGGTCTGTCCGCAAGACGTCCATTGCTTCGTCTACCCTTGACGCAGAACCACAGACGTTTCCGCCGCCAATGGTACGATGAAAGTAGGATGTGGACGGCAGAATGGAATGAAATTGTCTTTAGTGACGAGTCACGCTTCTGTCTGCAACACCACGATGGTCGGATTCGATTCTGGAGACACCGTGGAGAGAGGATGCTGAACAGCTACGTTATGCACTGCCACACTGGTCCTGCACCGGGTATTATGGTATGGGGCGGTATTGGATATCACTCTCGCACTCCTCTAGTACGCATTGCCGGTACTTTAAACAGCCAGCGCTACATCTCCGAGGTGTTGGAGCCAGTTGTCCTTCCTTACCTTCAGGGCTTGCCCACAGCCATATTTCAACAGGATAATGCGCGACCACACGTGGCACGCATTGTCCAAGGATTCTTCTTCAATCGCCAGATTGAATTGCTTCCCTGGCCAGCTCGCTCTCCGGATCTTTCGCCGATAGAAAACATGTGGTCCATGGTTGCTCAACGATTGACTCAGAATACATCCCCAGCTGCCACACCAGATCAACTTTGGCAACGTGTGGAAGCTGCTTGGTCTGCTGTACCCCAAGAACACATCCAAAGTCTCTTTGAATCAATGCCGAGGCGTGTGGCAGCGGTGATCTCCAACAATGGCGGCTACTCTGGCTACTGATTTTGGCAGGAACCACACTTCACAGAAGTCTATAAATTTAATCATTTGATACTTGGTCAACATGTTATCTACAAAATAAATTTTGTTGTGATATCTCTTGTCTTTCTTGGTGTTGCAATTTGGGTGGCCAACAGTGTAGATACCTTCCCAAAGTGGTTCGCGGACCCCAGGGGTCTGTGGCAATTCGATATTTTAGTAACCAAAATAAAGAACTTTCAAGAAAAAATATTTTAATGTTTTCTCCTATTGTTGAATGCTGTTGTAGGAATTACTACAGTTTATGTTCTAAAAATGAGTAACTGAATTTGCAGCTAAGGGAATATTTATCTATAGCATCCCGACTGCAATACCGCCATTACTAAAAAATTTAGTTTTATCGGTTGGTTGTTTTTAGGTAGGTATTTTAATTAACGTTACACTGGAGCAACACAACTAGCTATTGGTGACGGCCCGGGATCAATCCCAAAGTGATAGCCCGAGGACAACACCATGTAATTTTGAAGCACAGGTTGTTTTTAGGTTTTATGTCTCAAGGTCCGTATTTGTTCAAGTTACGCCAAACACAGCGTCAAGTAAAAAATGTCGAGAAAGGGTTGGTTGTTTTGAGTTTTATGACTCAAGGACCAGACACAAGATACACATCAAGTAATAGACATACACACAATGAAAGTTTTACCGACACAGAAGAGAGACACCCAGGGAGGAATGCACCTGACAGGAATCGAACCTGCGCTGTCTACAACTTGAAGGTTGCTAGCGCAAGGGGCATACTCACTGAGGGAAAAAGGATTCCCATACGAGGGAAAAAGAAGGATTAGGGGATAGAGTAATATAGTTTTAAGATTAAAAAGGGGGACTAAATACATGTTTCTGCATGCTAGAAAACTTCCCTCTACTAGAGTCTACAGTTGTGTCAGTCGTACAGCAAGCAGAAGCATGCATTTATCTTTTCTATACATAAAACTAGAATATTATTTACTATTTATATTTTATTTCAGAACTTCAAATAGTCACCACTCGTCCTTAATATAATGTTTTAACGTCTTATTATCTATTTAATATAGATCTAAATATTTCACTTCCTACATAAAGGGGGAAAATTAAGATCATTCTGGTGTTAGGCAGGTATGACATACCGTATTTACTTTTACAATCTCAAGGGGTCCGTGAGAGTTTTTAATTTTCCAGGGGTCCTTGTACTGAAAAGTTTGAGAACCACTGTACTATGCATTTCAAGTTAATTTTTCAAGAAAGTTCTCCAGCTTCGTAATTCATAACGCCAGGATAACGTGAGATAACAATTGATTGAGGGATCTTGCCATTTATCTAGTTGGTTTGGGCTTTATGGCGCAAGGTCCAAAAGTGGACAAGCTGCACCAAACACACGTTAGGCAATATCAAATCCAGCTAGTTACATAGTTCAATACATGTCCAATACAGAATATAGATCAATAAAATACATGAAATATTTAAAAGAAATAGCCCAAACGACAATAAAATGTAGATTCAAAAACATGTGTATGTGTGTGAAAAATGCGAACATGAGAGTAAAAACTATTGAAGTTTTCTAATGAGATGAATAAATAAGGATAAAACAAGATTGTCATGTTTGCAACATGAAGAGTGAATTAAAATTTGTAATGAAACGATGAATTTAGATGGTGAAGGATAAATACACTAGATGGAATTAGAAAATTTTATAACGTGTAAAAATTTAAAAAGATTTGAGTGGGGATTTTCTCGTATCAAATCTTGTAAGTTTAAAATCCGTTTATTAAAAGTGTATCAATTTATCTAAAGTGTATCATTGGAAGACGACATTCAATCATAACAAAAGCGTTATTATATATATTTTAAAGAATTTCAGTTTTTGCTCTTCAATCTTTATAATTGGCAATATTAACTTTTTTACTTTGTTATGTATCATATGCCTTGTTAGTTTTTAGTTTTTGATTCCACTGGTTATTTTAAGTTTGGGTTTGTTTTGCTACTTCATGCGTCACACGAGAACAAAAGCGGTGCACAGCGGTAGTACAGCAGTGATACATTGTTTCGCTCTTTTTGTTTTCAAATTAATTATTTTATAATTATGTGGTAAAATGCGCCAATTTCTACTCAATTGTTTCCTTTCTGTTGCTTTTTCGGCGAACAGAGAAAAGGTGTTCTTAACTCACTGAGGGGTTCAAATGCACACATCAGTTCTGCAAACTTCAGTCTTCCCTGCATGGCTCGTAACCAGTTTTGACCTTCCTGACCAATAGTAGTAGTAGTATTAGTAGACCCACCTCCTACCTACTCACCGTGAGGTTTAGAGTATTTAATTGTAGGAGGGGGAATCATTTATTATCTTTAAATTTTACATATTTACAGAAAAGAATATAATTTTTTTAACAAAATTCTAACAGATGTTGGTAAAAGGTTCAGGCTAACAGTGCCTGTATAAAGTTATTATAACATGTTAGCATATTAATTAATATAAATAGAAAAAAGTGTTTTTTATACAGATATTGAGGTGAGTATAGATATATGATTATTTATACATTTTTATTAGTATGAATAGTACGAGGTTTTTAAAGATTTAGAATTAATTTATAATATTTTAATTTTCTCTGTCATTAATGGCCATAGTCAGTATTGGCTTCCAATGTGGCAATCTGTCTTCTATAATAAGGATAGCTCTTTGTCCGACAGTTGTGATTTATATCATAGTTAGTTTTAGTTTTTTTTTATAAGAGTCAACGCAGTTGACACAATTTATGTTATTTTCACATCTTCCTGACCAGTAGGATTCTTTCAATCAACCGGTGTGGTTATTTAGCCATTACGTTGTGGTGAAAAAGCAGTACTACTCTACTCGGAAATCTCGTGACTCTCTGAGTGTTAAATATTTAATTAACGTTGCACTGAAGCAACACAACAGACGACGGTACGGATCCGGGTTGGTTCTTTATAGGTTTTATGGCGCAAGGGCCATATCTGACCAAACTGTGCCAAACATAAGACAGATAATATCAAGTAATTATGAAAAGAAAGGACAGAAAAGAAAGTAGAGAAAGATCGCTTGTGCATCCTGGGGTCGCGCTAGCCGTGTTTACCAGAGGCAGTAAACCCCATGAGAAAAGAATAGATTTCTAGGGTACCTCAGGTCCGTGAAACTCGTAAACACCTAAAGATATGCCCCCGAGGGGTAAAAAGGGATGGAGGCTGAAATTATATTTTTTTGGTATTTTCCTCTTCCACTTTATGCATAAATCAATATCTCAATCTCTATATCGAATTTTATTTCTTCTTTCAATCAATAGACTCGTTTCAACAAATATTATTTTTTATGTGGTTATTTAGCCACTACGTGTTGTGAGGGAAAGCAATGCTCGGAAATCCCGTGACGCTCTGGGGGTTAATAGGTTTAGTCTGTTGTATGAAACAAGTGTTGAGTGTAAGCAAAAAGCGTTACAGAAACGGCAAACTCCACTGTCTAAATTTTTATTACAAGCAAATAAGGATGAATACAGAAATGTTTGGGTAACAGATCAAATATACAAATATTCTGCGTTACAAAATCTTGCATTAAATTGGAATGAAACTTTTAAGACACCTAATGTACTGCAGTTACCGTACATAATCCAAATATGTTGCAGTAATACCAAAATTTAATCCTAAATTCTAAACATATATCCAGTTTAGGTAAGTCTTAAAATCAAAACAAATTGTGCTAATTTTACATATTTTTACTAATATTCAGAATATATTTTATTAGAAAAATACATTTTGAGTGCCAATTTACATGCATGAACAGAAAATTGTATATTTTTGTAACAATTTATTTTATTAGGTATACACAGTTATATGAAAGGCAGTTTTGATTATACATTAAAGCTTATTGCAAGACAGCGGATTATATTATACGTAATATACATACAGAAGTGATGAAATTAACAGATGGTATCAATGACAGAGTTTTCAAAGTGTAAGTTTATAACTTTAAAAGTTATAAGCCGAATTATTTTCTGTTTTCTTTTTCAATAATGCATTTTAAAATTCTGAATGACTGACATATTTGTGCTGGATCAAATTATACTTTTAAATAAGTTAAATAATCATCTGTGAATGTTTTTAATTTTTGCTTAACATTTTATTTTCAATTTGTACTACAATTAAATTTTACGTACAGAATAATTTATACAATAAAAAGCAACTTATGTCATGCTTCTTGACTTTTCGTTGTAAGCATTTAGTATTTTGCTTATAGTAGTCCATTTGGAAAGGATAGTTTTCACAATTGTAATTTTTAAAGAAAGGGATGTAAAAACATGTCAACTCATGATTTATTTAAAGTTAGTTCAAAGTCAATAAATTTATATCTTGTAAATCTGTGTCATTGGATTTACATCTGTTATTGAAGGTTGAAAGGCAACTTGGCCATGCTTTGTAAAAAATAAAACCGTGCTTAAATGAATTTTTTCGAATCCTATTTAAAATCAATGTACGACATTATGCTGGCCAATTACTTCGTAAATGCACGTCATGTAATTTTTATTGAATTTAAAAACCTAAGGTACATTAACCTGAATCCTAGTTACATGCTTCTTACGTAAAAATATGAATTTAATTTAAGCAAATTCATTTTTTCAATTATGATTTGTACGCAGTTTTATAATTCTTGGAACCATATTTGAAATCAAAGAATTGATTTCGATACTTGGAAGAATTTATATAAATATTATAAGTAAATTTTATTGTTTGTCTAAAGTAATATCTTGCAATATCGTTTTATTTTGCATATATTTAAAAAAATTATATGCATCATACTTCGAGAATTGATTTCCGATTCGAAAGGATCAATTTTGGAACTAAAAAATTGATTTTGATTCACGTAGATATTAGAAAATTTAACAGTCGATTTCATTGCTCATAAGAATCGATTTTATTATTCATAAGAATCGATTTTATCATTCATAAGAATCAATTTTACTATTCATAAGAATTGATTCTGATGGAAATGTTGATTTCTTCAGAATAAATCCCTGATTCGTTTCTAATGTGATGAAAAGAAGGTTCATTGTTGTGAAAAACATTGAATACATAAACACAGAAACAATAACAAAACGAGACTACAAACATCACCAGTCAAGAGATTCTTTTGAGGAAAACTCTCCCTTCTGGGAGAGAAAAAGAGGTGAAAGCAAGAGGAGGAAAAGTCATGAGGAAAGTTGCCTTTGCGAAAGAAAGGGACACCGACGGACAGAGATGTGAGTCATCCAGTGGCGATTCAGTTGGAGGCGGCGTCCGAAGGGGCTCCGGCGTGCCAGAGGGGGTCCGCGCGGCGGCCGAAACGTAGCCGGAGGGAGGGGCTCCTGCCCCCCTTGCGCTCCATCTGGTGGTTGTACGCTGAGGCAGGGGCCCCGGCTGCAGCCTCGTTCCGCAGAAGCAACTCGTAGAGATCCCGGAGGTCTGGAAAAAAAACGGAACCAGGATAGGGATGAACGTCATAATATGTCTGCTGTAAGGGCCGCTCTGTAAACAGAAATACAGTTACTGAAAGGGTCTGCTTTAAGGCGGCTGCACTAGGATACACACACAAAACAGCTAACAGGAAAATGTCTTCACTTTTTATACAGTAGGGGAAATTGAAACAAAGAAAAATGTTAATATACTACAGCAGAAACAACCAAAAATGTCTAAACCAATGATGAAACAGTAGGTGGAAATGATGAAAAAATATATTAGGATAGAAACATTGTAAGAAAAATGTTTATGAATACAACTGGGAAAAAATTAAGCAAAGAAAACGATATTTAAGTGCTACAGCGCTGCAAAATGATGGAACAATGAAAAATGTTTACATAGCAATTGGAGAAGCTGAAACAAAGAAAAATGTCAACACTGTCATGAGTAGTACGGGCTAAAAATGATGGAACAAAGTGTTTAGTGACTATTAATACCACAGATGTGGGATGAGCTCTATTATAAATTATTAAATGTCTTTACTCTAATCAATATTAAAGCTTGCAAAGGTGAATCAAAGAAATTTGACTATGCTATTTTTAAATATTACAGAGCTAAAGAATTTGAGAAAAAAACATGCGCTGTTTATGGAACGATAAAAAAAGAAAGAAAATGCCTAACTACTGCTTATAAGTACTACAGCTAGGAATGCTGAAACAGAAAAATACCTGCAAACACTTTTAAAAGTTGATACTGTTAAAAATACTACACCTGTGAATGATGAAACGAATAAAAATTAACAATACTGCTGGTAATGAGGACTTAGAAAAAATGTCTGTACTGTGTGTAAATATTAAAGGAATAATTAAAAAATAATTGACTGTTCTGTTTAAAAAATATTACAGCTTGAAGATTATGCGAAAAATCTGTACTGTTCTTGAATATTTATAGCTGGGTATGATGAAAAATAAAAAATGATAATAGTTTGTAAATACTGCAGCTGGAAATGATGAAATAAAAAAACACCACACCTAAAACTAATGTATTAAGTATATACAATACCTTATAATAAAATGGGGATGGATGAAAAAGAAAAGTGTTCAATTTGCGACCAGGGAACGAAGAAATATAGAAAATTTTCTATATTGTAGCTGAGTGATGAAATAAAAATGTGTCTATACTATTGCGTCGAATTCTAATTCTGAAAGGATATGACGGCAGAAGAAATGTTGAAATAAAAACTATCTCCTATTGAATAACTTCAGTAAAAATGTATTGAAAAGTCGTGAAAGATAAATTTAAAATATATCTACTAAACCTTATTAAAGAAGTTTGGCGAAAATAAATAAAGCATATCTATTTATGAGAGGACAATATTTGTGTTTCAGATGTGGGTGAATGAATTACAAATGTATTTAAAGCTGAGAAATAAAAAACATCTTTATTCATCAGGAAAACCAAAATAAAAATCTTTGTACCATATCACTTGCAAATTAAAATAAGTTGTTAATTGAAAAAATGTTAACTAATTCTCACAAATAAGATAAATATAAAATGCTACTCTACAGTTATCATCAGCTAAAAAATTTATTTTATAACTGGAAAGTAAAAGCAAGGTATAAAAGGTATATGCAAGAATCTGTTAGTGACGAAACAAAAATCCCCAGAGCTGCGAAATGCGAAAGGTGAAGTAAAACAAATATTCAAATCACAATTTGTAAAATATTATTTGGCGTAAGGACAAGCATTTTTATCCTCTAGAGCCAAAAGAGAACACAAAACGTATCAAAACAAACAGGTGTTCAAGTTGCTTATGGAAAGCAATTTCGATAGCTTATATTTATATTCGCCTATGTGATTGTGCAGAGTCGGGAGAACAATAAACGCTTTTGTTTACATTAATTAAAAAAAAATCCAGAACATTTCTAACTCACCAAATAAATTTATTACAAAGGCCTTTTCAAGTATCGGAAATTACCTTCAATAACGATCGAAGACCAATCACACCTTACATCATTGTGTTAGTCAAACTAAGCGGGTCATTGGAATTCCGATAGCAAGAACAAGCGATGCATCAAAAATAAGGAAATCCACAAATCTGGTATTGTTCAAAGCTGTTGGGATTTTATCATCAGAGATTTTAAACAAGCACAAGTGATCCGGAATCTATTCTTGAGTTACATTAGAGACCTTATCTATTTTTATCTTATCTAACACATACTATAACTCGTCCGCCTTTGCCTAGAAGGGCTTTAATAATTAAAAAAGCGAGGACTAAAGATAACTTGAGTTAAAAGGGAAGGGTTAACTTGAGAATAAGGATAATTGTTTTCCTCTCGTTTACTTTGATGGGCCGCGGTAGCCCAATTGGAAGAGCAACGGATTAGCAACCGCGGTTCGAGGTTTGCGAGTTCGAAACTGGGTCCAGCCAAAGACTATTGTGTACACGGGGGCTGGTGCACATCAAATCTATCGTGGCCTCAAATGTTCTCACGTTGGCGTGGTGTGGAAGAGTGGAGTGCCAGATAAGGTATTGACCTCGTCATCTGACACCGTGGTTCAAAATTACGAGGCGTTATCCTCGGATCTTTCCCTTCGGGATTGATCCCAGACCGTCTCCAATAGCCTGTTGTGTTTCTGAGACGTTAATGCTACCTTCCGTTTACTTTGATGATGGTGGAGCTCTGCCGAAATTGCTATTGAAACTTTTCATCTCTATTTTCCATTTTTTGAAACTTTTAATATTTGAGTATCATCCCTTACATTGGGAATATAGCCTTAACATTAACCCTTTCCAATAAGGTATAACAAGTACTGTGCAAAATTTTGCTAGTGTCCAACTCATCATTTCGAAACAGACCGGGATTCGAACCAAGAATTATGAGCTCAAAAGTCTGTTTCAAGCAGTTCCTCTAAACTGGAGGCAGAATTAGCTCTTATGTGGGAAAAAATGACCTTAAACGGGAAAATATTTCGTTCTTTCGAAAGCTAAGGGACGAGAAGAAATTTCCCTTTTAAAATCTCATTTGTATTATTTGAAAAGACGTTACTATCGATTTGCTTAACTATGCAAGCATTTAAGGAAAAATGAGTGCAATTTCACTCTCCAAATGGTTTTGACGAGATATCTCGTCCATCAAGATCTGACAAATTTTGTAAATGATGGGATATCTTGTTATTACGATATTGCCGATTTTTAGATGATGACGAATCACCAAGGGAGAGTTAATGTACAATTTGTGCTTTTTATTTCCAAAGCACAAGTTTTTCTCCCTTTGGCATATCGCGATTGATCCTCCAGAAGCGCGATACATCGAGGGGCACAGTTAATAAAAAGCATTTTACTTCCATTCAAGTTGGAAATAACCGTTCTCTCTGATAGATTGTCAAAACCATTATTGCACAAGAGAAATTACCACCAATGCGGAATCGTTTCCCTCACGAGTCTTTATTATAGGCATTTAGCGAGTTGGCGAACTGTCATCGCGGAATTGATTGTTCCCCAAATGTGCTGACTTTCGCCAGGAAGTATTGTTCAACGTTCTCGCTTAACGGCGTTCGGAGTTCCTCTGATCGACCGCTATGCGGTGTATTTATGTCATTTAGAACTCAAAATGTAAATCGTTTACTCTTCTCGAAACTCAATTCTGCGTTCTTCAATAAAATAAATCGCAAATGGAAGAGCAGATGGGAATGACTTGCTGAGTTCGAGGAAGAGTAATGTTGCCTAGTGCTACAATTCATTTCCATTATAGTGGCATAAGTAAAGTGGCGTTCAGACTGGAGTATAGGATCATTTCTATTTCAAAATGTTTATATCTGATAGATATTACAAGGAACTTTGTGTTGTTTTACAGTGTAAGGTACCATTACTTCGCTGATTCAGATCCAGAGATGGCCCATCTATTGAGCATTGAGGAAAGCTAAAATTCCTGTATGACATGAGGTGTGGCAGTCTACTATCCAAGTGCAGTGGTGGTGGAGTGTCAACATGGTGGTTCTGGATGCAAAAACAATCAGAAACTGTCAGAAAGTGAACCCTCCTGATTGTTGTCTCGACGAGGTGTCTGGTTCAGTAACAAAACTGACCAGATCATGATGGAAGATGTGTCTCGTCGTTAGAAAAAACTAGCCAGATCATGATGGAAGAGATATCTAGTTCATTAGCAAAACTGACCAGATCATGATGGAAGAGGTGTCTCGTCGTTAGAAAAAACTAGCCAGATCATGATGGAAGAGATATATCATCATTAGAAAAACTGGCCAGATCATGATGGAAGAGATATCTCATCATTAGAAAAACTGACCAGATCATGATGGAAGAGATATCTCGCCATTAGAAAAACTGACCAGATCTTAATCTTGTTATAAAAAATTGGAAATATTTTGATGACGCGATACCTCGTCATTAGCAAAATTGGTCAGATCTTGATGAACGAGAATCTCGTCGAAACCACTTATAGGGTTAGTGATTATCGGTAGAGTAGCAGGCAAAATTCATTGCCCATGTCATTACCATGGTATTACTTTTATGAGTCAGCCATTGATGAAATAAGGTACTTCATGTCCCTTTAGGCCACAGAAATTATCCTTTTAAGAAAATGCTGGAGGGTGCATTAACTTTAAAAGTAATGGCAAATAAGCATGGGAAAAACGTGCATGGATAATTTGAATTTTTGTAGGGGAGAAAGAAATGTTTGAAAAGAGAGCGTCTTTCATCCACTTTGTACTATTTGGTAAACTGAAGGTACCCTGTCATCCCACGTCACGCTGGATTAGTTATCAGTGGACTTGATTCGAACGAAAAGCTAGATGGCACTCGTCACATTCGGCAGATTATTGACGGATGATGGATGAATTGCGGAGCTACATCTAAGAGTCTTAAGTCCAAGACATCAGAATCTGTTTGGGATAATGTATCCAACCAGAGAGGAAATAGTTATACAAGTGTAGTATGAAATGAGACGGTTAGAAATGAAAGGAAAATATATATCACTTCAAGTTTAGTCCGAACCACTTCAAACATTCATCTACAGACCGAGACTTGGGCTGTCGTGGTTTGTTCTCAGTTTGATGTTTGTTCTCAGTTTGGTGTGTTTTCTACAATATATATTTGTTTTCTAAATAACAAATAACTTAACCAAAACATACTGCTTTAATTCTCAAAATTATATAATTCAAATAATATGCTATAATATACCTAAAGCACTGTGGTATATTATTAGACAATCTAATCGTCAACATGCTTTGTCAAAGCACTAAGGTTCAATCTGAACCGCGTTGAAAAGGCAAAATTTATTAGAAGGATTTTCACGTAACTTAAACAATCGAGATTGAATTGGATGTTGGGGTTTTATGGCGCAAGGTCCTGAACAATCGAGAAGAAAACATACACTCATGTCCAAAAGTTAAGCATAATTCGTAAAACGCGAAAAAATCGGAATAAATATGGATACAATGGTTCAAAATCACTTGTGGAGAATTGTGGGAGAAGGTAAAACATTGTGCATATGCAAAACAGTTCAATCGACGTCGACATGCGCATAGCACCGGCGCATGTCGAAACGAGTATAAAACGGCGTCGAGGGGCATGGACAGTTTAGACAGAAATTTCGCAATTGCCGTGGTACGGAACATTGTTAGCAATCAATAAGAACGAGAGATATCACAAAAATGCCAACTGGACATGATTGTGAAGGGACGAATTATGGGAATACTGGAATCCGGTCGATCCCAGACCGAAGCGTCTCAAATTCTGAATGTGCCTCAGTGTGATCTCCAGACTGGCAGAGGTTTCAAACCACTGGAGATGTTACCTGTACTAGGTCGGCCAAGGGTAACAACCGCTCGGCCAGACCGATATTTGGCGACAATTGCGCGCGACGTCAGAGTAACCGTTCTGCCAGACAACTGGGTTCAACCCTGACACCCGCAACAGGAGTCATAGTTTCCAGATAAACTGCTTACAGGACACTCAGACACGTTGGTCTCTATGCCAAACGACCAGCAGTTTGCATCTCGCTGACGTCTGCACAGAAATGCGTGCGTTTACAATGGAGTTTGGAACATCGGCAGTGGATTCGACGACAGTGGGTTAATGTCATGTTCAGTGTCGAGTCCAGATTTAGTCTGCAAACTGATTCTCGTCGTACCACGATCTGGAGAGAACGTGGAACGCATTTTCACACGGAAAACATCACGGAAAGACGTCGTTTTCCTTCAGGGGAATCAAGATCTGGGCAGGCATTATGCTGGACGGCCGCACAGACTTCCACATCTTTGACACGGAGTCTGTTACCAATCAAAATACAGAGACGAAGTCCTTGAGCCCATCGTTCGCATGTTTCGAGATGCTGTAGATTCATGGATGATAGCGCGCCTCCTCACCATGCTGCCCTGGTCGACGCCTTCCTTCAAAGTGAAGATATCCATCGCATGCAGTGACCTGCCAACTCTCCTGATCTGAATCCTATAGAGTATGTGAGTATGCTCGAGTGACATATTGCAGCCCTCCGCCACCCACCAAGCTCCGTTCCGGAATTGAAAACTGCTCTCCGTGAGGCTCCCCGTGAACTCTTTGAGCACGCAAATCATCCATACCCTCATCGAAAGTATTGGAAATTGTTGTGCAGCATGCGTGGTTACCAGAGGTTACCACACACCGTATTAAACTTCAGCATCACATTGTTTCAATCATTCTGTTTCACTAAAGTTGACCTCGTATTGTGAACCTTTTTCTTTCTACTCTTTGTTAGGACAATGAAAGTCATTATTATCTTTGTTTTGCATTGTTTTCTTCTATAACTCTATTACACCCGCATAACACGTTTCCTTCTATTCCGATGTAGATTTTCTGAAATATTCACATAAACAGCAATTATACTTAACTTTTGGACATGAGTGTGCTATAAGTCAAGAGCTAGATTGATTTATCGCTGTTTTGACGATGCATGGGGTGAAAAAGCAAAATGCTGAAATTGGATTCGACTAGCATGCCAAAGCTCCGAAAGATGCTGCCAAGAACGCCTACCCTCTCTATATTTAGCTGTACAGAAAAGCTGTCGTACAACGCATATGTACAATACATTGAAAGTTCACTGTCAGAAAGCATATATAAATATTAAATCTAAACAGACTGAAGTATTTATATGAAATCCTACAATTTTTGCTAACGCTTAGATTTATAACGTGATTTTGTTGTCTTCGACGTCAAAATTTTATATATTCTTTGGCACTTAAGTTATTTCGCATTTTATTCTAAATAAACATTTTAAATCACATTTTACGAACGAATAACTGATTTGCATTGCAAGGCATTGAGCAGTGGTATGAATCATAGATCCCCAAAATTATTATATTTGGTAGGGTTCTAAGGCGCTAGGACTACATTTGGCCAAGCTGCACCAAACACAAGACAAAATAATTTTAAATAAAATCAAACAAAACTAATATAAGATTCAGTAATTTGCCTTCTCCCGAGAGTACAGTGCGAGAAAAGAAAAGTTCGCTGGGTTGTCCCGGGTTGGTTTGGGGTTTTATGGCGCAAGGGCCAAATTTGGCCAAGATGCGCCAAACACAAGACAATGTCAAGTAATTGTGAAAAGGACGGAGAAAAGTAGAAAAAGAATGCTTGGGTATCCTAGAGTCGTGATTCCCAGAGGCAGTTAAGCCCCATGAAAAAAGAATAAATCACTAGGGTACCTTGGGTTTGTGAACATCTAAAGACGTGACCTGTAGAGAAGGGTGTACAGTGGGAAAAACAGATCACTAATGGTTCCTTTGGTTTGTGAAACCCCGAAACATCTGTCCCGAAGGGCAAAATATTTTCAAAATATTAATATATTATTATTTTGAGATTGATCATGCTGTGCCATACTTATGTAAAAATATGTCCTTCCATTTTTACTTTTTAAAAGCGCAGCGTGCTGTAAGTTTCTTGCATGAAAAAATTCGTACTGAAAAAGTTAAGTAGATACGAAACCTGCACTAAAATCTAAGCCAATCCCAAACCGGAATTCGAACCTGGAACCTGCTGCCTCCCTCCTCCAGTTTACCATTTGGTTATCAGACCGACTGGAGCTAATCCAGGAAACGCGGAAATAAGATTCCTTTTCTTCTAGAGAAAATTAAACTGAATCTAACGCGACCCAGTTTTCAAAAAAAAGGCGTCATCAATTTTTGTTTCAGCTGATTTTAGACCTCGCAACTTTTCTCCGCGACGCCCTTTTTTGCATTCCATTTTTTTTCTTATTTTTTAAATAAACCCTTCCAGATCCATTTATAACGGTTGACAAGTTCCCCGCTTCAGGCACGCATTTATTATGCAAAAGACGGAATCATTCTCGCGGGGAAGAAAAGACGAAAAAATTGCAAAGCTCTTGGTGAAGAAAGAGGGAAAAAATCGCCATTTTTTTCTTTTCTCCGTGATAGAAATCTCGATTATGCCGTCACTTTTTCTTCACAGCTGATGTTCTTTTCCCCCAGAAAACCGAATTTAAGTGGGGATTTGGAACCCTGTTATTACAAGATACATTTTCCTCAACTGAATTTCGAGGGATTTTAATTTTCATTAATTGTTGCATATAACAGGTTTTTTTCATCCATCAGAATGGATCTCGTACGATGGAATTTTATTCATGAGATTTAAATGTGAATAACTTTGGGAATATTTCATTTAGAGGCATGGCGTTCATTTTTATTTTATAAATTAGACAGAAATTGTTTTTCTTAGTATAGGGCTGAGGTAACAACTCGGTAGTTTCTTAGAGGAGCAGTGTTTCTTAACCTTTTTTGCACCATTCCATACTTCAAAAGAGGACATCAAAAAGAAAATATGGCGATAGGGTATAGTAAAAACTATAAAATCTGTACGCATATAAAGCAGAGTTGCATCTGTCCATCTGTCTCTTCTCTATACAAATCTACACCGTTTGACCAATCTACAGCAAATTTGGTATACTTATTCTTTGGAACCCTGCGGGTAATGTAGGCTACATATTAATCCCAGTTCTATTTGTCTTGGGTGTGGAGGGGCGTAAGGTCCCGTCATCTTGGTCAGAGCACTTACTAGGGGGCGCTCTCTCCCGGTCTGGCTGTGCAGATGACGTCAGAGTTAACATCTACAGGAGTCACCTCTCAAGATGACCTTGAAATTTTTACAATCGCAGATGGTGCCGTTGCGCTGAAAATCGCTCAGTATCATATCGTTTTTGTATCCCATCTGTAAATTCTTAAACTGTAGCTTTATTATTGGAATGTTCATTTTTATGATAATATAAGATTATTTTATGGAAAGTGGTCTTTTTTATCGTCGGTATGGTACAGGGGGCTAAAGACAATTCGAAATATATGCGACTGATCCATGATAGAGGGAAAATTGCGGCTTCATTTTGATTGAAGCACCACAAGGGCTGAAGAACGACTGATTCTCGAAGCCCGGCTATATTCCAGGGAGCTAGGTCTCCATTAATCGCCTTTTACGACACAGGAGGATGGTAAGGGTATTCTACTACCCGCCCCTACATGGGAGAAATCCTCATAGGAATAACATTGCGTATTTATACGATCAATGTCACACTAAATTTGGTACATTCATCCTGTAGAATTCTGCGGGAAACATAGGCTCTATATTAACTCCGTTCGATTTGTCCTGGGTATGCAGGGGTCTAAAAACAATTCGAAATATCCATAGGAATAATATTGAGTAATACTACGATGAATTACATACAATTCAACCCGAGCAACGCCGGTCATTCAGCTGGTAACATATATAAAAAAGGATGATGTAGTAAACAAAGCTCGGATTTTGAGACAATGCCCAGTTTAGACAGAAATTTCGTTTGCAGTCTAACTAGATTCTAGAAAGGGAGGGTGTTTCTATAGTTTAGACAGAGGAAAACGAAAAATCGCATTTTAATATTAGACCTTCGAATTGTTGATTGAAACGAAGCAGTGTTTCCAAAACTGTGGTCAAGAGTTTTCTAATTGTGGTCTACAGGCCACCTGCAGATGACCTGTAGACCACAATTATGAAAATCTTAGGAAAATTCTACTGGATAAAATAGAAAAAAGTACAAAAATGCCTAGCGAAAAAGGACCGAGTATAATCCAGAACTGATTACGTATGGAGTAAACTGTATTTATTTTGAGACAGTTTGTAACAGAAACTGGGCAACACAACGGGATATTGGCGACCGTCCGGGATCAAACCCGAAGGGAAAGATCCGAGGACAACACCACGTAATTTTGAACCACGGTCAGATGACGAGGTCACACCTGAACTGGCACCTCACTCTCCAATCTTCCACAACACGCCAACGTGAGGACATTTGAGGCCACGACAGATTAAAAGTGCACCAGCACCCCGGTACACGACGGTCTTTGGTTTGGTTGGATTTTATGGCGCAAGGGCCATATCTGGCCAAGCTGCGCCAAAGTCTTTGGTTGGATTTTATGGCGCAAGGGCCATATCTGGCCAAGCTGCGCCAAAGTCTTTGGTTGGATTCGAGCTCACAACCCTCTGTTAGCTAATCAGTTACTCTTCCAACCGGGCTACCGCGGCCTCAAACTGCCTCATCAGAGAATCACGTCCTATCTAGAAGTCACTGGTATTCAATGACGAACTGTGACAATTTTGAGTCACAGACACCCCTGACCATTATGTCTCTGGGTTCCCGTGAACGTGTAGTAATCACGTGCGGGCATCCACCCAAACAAATTATGGAGCCTGGGCCGCGAATACGGCAAAAAACAATACAGTGCTACCTAAAATTATGAAAATAATGCAATTCCTCACGGAAAACATTGACATTATTAAAAGATAGCAAAGCACATAAACTAATAAGTCAGTACATGTAACCAAATAGGGGAGAACAATTCATGCGTGATATAAGTGAATGGGAACTATGCAAATACCACATATGAGATTGTGGCAAGGAAAAATTGTAAATTATTGTGCTGTGTTTTTGTATATCTGTATTTGCTAATGCATGTAATATCTTTGGTTTATCTTGTAAATATTTTTGTACATTGATCTAAAACTGAAATTATGCAATTATGCTTCAAGGAATGAAGCCGAGACGTCTGGCCACGGTGGTGACTTCGGTCACAGCCGTGACTGTTGCGTCTCCCAATAGGTGAATTCAGACTACTTCCCTTAGGTGACCTGGACACCACTGAAACCTATCGGGAGGTAAGTGGTCCCATGTTCATGTAGTTGAAGGTGGAGTTATCTTTAAATTCCGTGAAGCGTACGTCAAAATTTACGGTGATCTATCAATTAGCTTTGTTTCTAAACAAAAGTTAGAATTTTTTGTTCAAAATCACGAGTGCGGAATGTTGGTGCTCAGACAGGGTTCAAATTCTCGTCATAGCACTTTTTGCAATCTCAATGATCTAATGAGTCAGCAAAAAATCATTACTAACGAAACCGTGAAAATGAAAGGAAAATTACATTTAATTCAAGGTTTGGTTTATGGGTAATTAATAGCAATTACCTCAGAGATTCCGCTGATTCCTATTAAAGGGTTAATGCAGATTACGAACCACAGTGAACTATCAAAGTCTACATCAGGATTCGAACTCTAAACTACTGTTATTTAAAAATGCAACTAAGACTCGCTTTTTCAGAACGAAATTCATTTGAGCGATGATATGTGATACAATGTATAAATAATCGAAAATACAGGACTCACAAAAGGAGTAACGGATGCCGAGATATGAGTCCTCGCTGAAGCAATCATCGATGTTGGAAGTCATCGTGTCCTGCATTGTCCTAATGTCGTGGATGTCGCTGTACGATTCGTCACCAAGTATATACCTTCTCTTTCTGGCGTAGCCAAAGGTGCTCCAGATCTCTCACGACGATGCTTAGAACTTTGTTCTGTCCAATGGTACCAGAAAGGTGATTCGAAGATTCTCCGAGAAGATCCTGAGCGTTAGCTCTCTATCTCCGGTATAAGTCGACTGGCTGAAGAAAATTCTGTTAGTTGCCTTAACGTTATGGAGATTGGGCGTCTTCTTCTGGACCACTCTAAAGCAGACTGTCCAATGTCTCCAAATATGAATTGTACAGCGTTACAACATGTGCAACAATATCTCTATACGACAATTCGACCTCTCTCAACCCAATAATTCTTCCGCTCAAACTCCGTCAACTGATCAACATGTCTGGTTTTGCTTCGAGGCATGTTTACGCGCGAGCTAGTAGAGCAATACCAATCTAGATGCAATGGTTGGAATTTATTTTAAGCCTTCTTTTGCGTCTTCCTTGTCACATTTCACCTTATTGCACTCGCTTCCTATTTGCATATTCCGCCGAGGTTTTAATCATTTGTATTTGCCACGATAAACTACACGTCTGGAAAACTTCGATTCATACAACCCTCTCTTGGTGTTAGCATTTTCAATGGACAGCAGTGTATAATTTAGCACTTAATTAAATCTCGCACGAGGACTCCGATTTGACATACTTACCCAAGTGCATCAAATGAGACCATACTATGTAGACTCAATTGGTATACCATAAACTTCTCTATTACGCATTTAAATCTGTAGGGAAGAGTTAATTTATAACATTTAAACTTCGTTGGAATGATAAAAGATAAAAACGTATATATAAAGTTTTGTAGCTATTTACTATTTCGCTCAAGGGCCGCGGGATCCCGGTTGGGTGAGTAACGGACTTCCTCACATCGGCGTGGTGTGGAAGTTTGGAGAGTGGGGTGCCAGCTCAGGTGTTGCCTCATCATCTGACCTTGGTTCAAAATTACGTGGTGTTGTCCTCGTATCTTTCCCTTTGGGAATGATCCCGGACCGCACTAATAGCCCGTTGATTTGCATCAGGGTGACGTTAATTAAAATACCTACCTGCCTATTTCGCTCAGTAAGGAGGATTTTTGTACTTGTCTCATTTTACATTATTTTCTTTTAAAGTTCAATTGATTATTTAAAGCAATAATGATACCCGTTTAATAGTATAATATTTGACAGGAATAATTAACAAGGCAATTTATTCTTATCAAGGGAATGTGAAAGTATATAATTATTTCTTAATTTTATTTCGAATAAAATTTAATTATGTTTTTTTCTTTTCTGGTTTTTGTTCTGCCATGTAATTACGATTTTTTTTAGAAATTTAAGATTAAGCACGGAAATTAATTTTCGCTAAAATGAAAAAAGTGTACTGTCCTCAGCGGAAAATGAAGCTCATTAAAATAGTATCAAACTACACGTTTGAAGATTAAATACCATAATGCTTTATTAATGGTTATATACTTAAATAAAAATTTACGAATAGCTAAAATAATACGAGTATTGCAATTAACTTATTGAATATAGAGCTTAATTTACATTAATAATAGCAAAAACAATATTTTTTGTATTTTATTTTGTATTATTTGAGACGATAATTTTTGTAAGTGAAATGCTTTAATTGAATTATGATCATTTAAAAAAGAATTTTGTAAGTTACTTTCGAATGTGTTTAGCAATTATAAAAAAGTGTCGAAAACATTTGGAAAAAATTAAAAATATATTTTCTTTGTTTAATTTTTAGAACTTCTACGACTTATTTTGCTGCAAATTAAAAGACAGGCAGTATTAAAAATAATCTCGTTTAGCTCCAGATTGCCGTTTGCTGTAATTAAATTACACTGGTCTATCGGAATGTAAAAAAAATCTACACATAACTATGAACTTCCAAAGGTGTCTCTTAGGTAAAAGATCGATTGGAATTTCTTAGAACCCAAGAGAGAAAGAATATGCCTTACGAAAAAAGATCAACCTTTGAAGTATTTCAGGCAGCAGAAACAATAAAGTACATGAAACATTAAAAAGTTTTTGGCTTCGTGAGAGATTATTTTAAGAGCTTCAAATTGAGTTCAAAGAAAAAAAACAATAGAACCACGGGTTTTTATGTTGCCTAACATCAATAAGCATTCTTCGATCAATTAGATTACATTTTTTTTGTTTCGAATCAATTTAAGATCCATTAGAAGCGTTCATGAAAATGATGATTGGGGCAAAAAAACAGTTCTTAGAACAAGAAATGCAAGAAAGGCACAGCCGAACAATCCCTTCGTCCCTCCCACTTTTTCGTTTTTCATTAAAAAATAACGACTGTTACTTTTTTTAATTTCCTCTTTCAATTACGTTCAACGTCAGAGAACTGACAAGACTGCGGATTAATTATAGAACGAAACAAAAATAAAAAAAAAGGAGTGGTAACATTCCACAAGTGTCCGAGACTTAAAAGGGCTGCGGTAGCCCGGTTGGAAGAGTAGCGGATTAGAAACAGGAGGGTTGCGAGTTCGAATCCAACCAAAGCCCGTCGTGTGTAAGAGGGACTTTTGCACGTTAAATCTGTCGTGGTCTCAAATGTCCTCACGTTGGCGTGGTGTGGAAGTTTGGAGAGTAGGCTGCCAGCTATGGTGTGACCTCGTCATCTGACCTCTGTTCAAAATTACGTGGTGTTGTCATCGGATCTCTTCCTTCGTGTTTGATCCTTGACCGTCTCCAATAGCCTGTTGTGTTGTTTCAGTGCGACTTTAATTAAAATACCTACCTACCGAGTCGTAAATATTGTATATGCGTGAATGTACGAGGGTTCCGTTGGAGATTTCAATGGTGGCAGCACTTCTGTAGAAACCTAATAAGTTTTTACCGGTTATAATTTTATCTTACACAAGTTTGTCTCTAACGTTAGTTGGATTCCTACCCTACATTTCGTGAAATTAGCTCCTTTTACCCACTCAATATGCAACTGTAGCAACGAGATCATGATCTGTGTCTAATCTCAGGTTCACTCACGACGTTTTCAAAATTGGAGAAGCGATATCCTAACATACGCCACACAAATCACCATTACGCAGAATCGAAATTCATTTACACTTGTACGTCAATTCATACCAGAGTCCAATGAGGGACTAGAACGGGAATGATTGAACCTGTGGATCATTCCTACTTCCGTCTCTCATTGGCTCAACGGATTCAGATACGCATAGCAGATTCGGTTGGTTAGTTTTGGGTTTTATGGCGTAAGGGGCCATATTTGGCCAAGCGGCGCCAGTCACAAGACAAACACAATTAGGTAGGTATTTTAATTAACGTCCTCCGGGCATTGGAGCAACACAATAGGCTATTGGCGACGATCCTGGATCAAATCCTAAGGGAAAGCCGAGGACTACGCAACGTAATTCTGACCCATAGTCAGATGACGAGGTGACATCTAAGCTGGCACCCCACTATCAAAATTTTCACACTGCGCCAACGTGAGGACATTTGAGGCCACGACAGATTAAACGTGCATCAGCTCCCTTTGTACACGATGGTATTTGGTTGGATTCAAACTCGAAACCCTCCGGTTGCTAATCCGTTATTCTTCCAACCGGGGTACCGCTGCCCACGAACGCAATGAAGGAGGAAGAAAAAGAAAAAGCAGCAAGCGATGGTAGAAAGGGAGTAAAGATCACTTGGGTGCCTTGGGGTCCAGATGCCCTTACACAAAATGACCTTTAGAATGTTCAGCATGTATCTTTAGCAATTAGTTTTGCCGCTATTAAAATTTCAACTCCATATACAGCAACAACTCGATTCCATAGCAAAAATCAACCCCATTTCCGAATGGACCTAGATTCCAGAGACATTCGCTCGAAAGTTTAATGACATCCCTTCCGATCAAGTTGTAGGCGGCACAGGTTCGATTCCAGTCAGGTGCATTCCTCCCTGGGTGTATTTCTCTCTTCTGTGTCAGTAAAGCTTTTATTGTGTCTGTAAATTACTTGATATTGTATGTCGTGTTTGGCGCAGCATGGCCAAATATGGCTCTTGCGCCGTAAAACTTCAAAACCAACCAACCCTTCCGATCATTCGAAGATCAACGCTGAGAACACCCATCAAATTATCCTTTGGTATCCCTGGGGACGACAAAGAAGGAATTAATATACCTGACAATACCTGATATACTAGAATTACAATACCTGAAAGTCAATCGAGATGAAAATAAAGCATCCGAAGGCTACCGCGGCCCCAAAAGATCCAAGGACAACGCCTCACAATTTTGAAACACGGTCGGATGACGAGAACACCTGAGCTGGAACTCCACTCTTCCAACTTCCACATCACGCCAACGTGAGGACATTTGATGCCACGAAAAATTTAACATGCACCAGCCCCTGTGTACACGTCGGTCTTTGATTGGATTAGAACTCGCAACCCTCCGGTTGCAAATCCATTACTCCTCCAACCGGGCTACCGCGGCCCCTACCGAATATTTGAAGATTACGAGATAACGATCCGGTCAGTTTTTTCTAATGAGATATCTCGTCCATCAAGTTCTGGTCAGTTCCTCTAATGACGAGATGCCTCGTCGAGACAACCACCAGGAGGGTTACGTATAGTAGTATCTGTTGTAATACATTTTCCAAGTCATACCATTGCCGTAATGGTATCTTCTAATGCTGGAACAGACCATAAATCCTAGAAATTTCACACACAGGAGACTTGAATTGTTTACAGTTCATTCGCATCCCAACCTTCAGACACACGACACTAATCAATCTGGTGACAAAGTGGATATCGACTCCGATGTGGAGTGATCTCCATTGAATTACAAATGACTTTCGGCTGGTTTATGCCAACGGTATTAATTTCCGGAGGCTCCTGAATGGCAAGTTTAGCGAAAAGTGCGTCGAAATGGCCAGCACTAATGGACGCATCGATTTCATTCACCGTCACGCGAGTGTGCTTCTTTTTAGACCTCGTTTCTCAGGTCAAAACGGTTCAATCCGGGATACGTCTGCTCAAACTATCGTCCAGAAAAACTGCCGAAGCCGAACTGCATCTCGTTACCTGATATGGAAATTTCAATAATCGAATGCTCCCACCGTGCGAAACAAAGACCGCCGTTTCCGTAATGAAAGCCGTAAAAAAGCCAGCGGGTCGCGCATCAGCAACAGTCATAACAGTGTCCGGGGATGTCTAATCCCGACTTTATTAAACGAAAGAAGGGCCAGGTATTAAAAACGTTCCTTCCGGATGTCGTCCGTAGGTGACCGGATATTACGACCTGCCTGCCTAGTAAACGGAGGGAGAGATTGTGGATTAGTTCCCATCCGCAGTTTCTTATCGTTTGGGTAACGGAGGGTCTGCGATAGCAGGGGCGAGGCGCATATAAAAAACAGAAGGAAATGCTTTTCTTTCCGCTGAGGGGTATCGAGTAAACCAGAATAAAACAAAAAACGACGGCTTTTCCGTGCAAGGTGGTCAGATCGCGCGACCACCATAATATCTCGCAATTCCTTGCCGAAAACCAACTGGTAGGTAGGTATTTAATTAACATCGCACTGGAGCAACACAACGGGCTACTAGTGACGATCCGGGATCAAACCTGGAAGGAAAGATCCGAGGACGCGGATGTAATTTTGAACCACGATCAGATGACGAGGATAACACCTGAACTGGCACTTTACTCTTGAAACTTCAATACCACGCCAACGTGAGGACATTTTAGGCCACGAAATATTTAACGTGCACCAGCCCCCTATGTACACGACGGTTTTTGGTTGTATTCGAAATCGCAACCCTCCGGTTGCTAATCCACTACTCTTCCAACCCGGGCTGCCGTGGCCCCTTTGGAAAAATTTGAAATTTTCAATGCTAAAATTGCTCTCGGAAAAAGTTCTGGGTTCAAATTCCAATGTATATACTACCTACCCTCTTTTCCTCTTTCTCGAGGGGTCGTCTTGACTCAATGGGTATGTCCATTGTGCTAGTAACCTTCGAGTTGTAAGTGGAGCAGGTTTGATTCCTGTCAGGTGCGTTCCTCCCTGGGTGTATTTCTTTCGTCTGTCTCAATAAAACTTTCATTGTCTATTACTTGATATTGTATGTCTTGTGTCTGGCGCAATGGCCAAATGTGGTGGTGTAGTGCCATAAAACCCTCCAAACCAACCATCCAATATGCATTAGTGAATTATGAATCCTTAAAGTAGTTCCTGTCCTAGTGAACCGTTGTGGACCCGAAGCAGACTACAGCACTTAAACTAAACTTTTTATTTAGTTTGAATTAAGTTCGGATGCTTGACAGAAGACTTTCCCCGGAGAAAGTTCGCTTTCTACGTGCGACGTGAAAAATAACAGATCAGAAATCACGACAGCAAATCTGATTGGAGGAGACAGGAACTATGGGACAAAGTCGAACTTCAAACAGGGATTTAAGGCGGATAAAACCTTTCTTGATACTTTCCCAACTTAAAAGAAAATTTTTATATCACGGGAAGAAATATATCTACAGAACTTGGGCACTGTAGGACCCTATTTTATCTGAAATGGATTGGATTGTTATAGTTTTTGACGGAGTCCCAAAGCGATTGCTCTAGGCAGTCAGTTTATTTCAGTTCTGGATTAGTTGACGAGGGACATCAGCGAGTTGATCATCCCATCGGAGCATAATACTGGATTACTAAAGGTATGATAAGGTTTAGTTCAGACTGTTTAAAGTTTGCGCTGCACCAAAGGCTAACTCAATTTATTTTCAAAAGATAGCGAGGAACGTGACAGCGTTTCAGTTTTTGATGTCTAATAAACGCTTTTTTGGAACACGATAAACGCTCTGTACTTGTTTCCTAAAAGCAAGATAAATCACCCTTAGAAATTAACGAGGTTTTTGTAATCTGATATCTAATTTATAATCAGCTGCTTAATATAGGTATTGGTATTGGTATTTTTCAATTAACGTCACATAGCTCAGGTGTTGCCTCGTCATCTGACCATGGTTCAAAATTACGTGGTGTTGTCCTCGGATCTTTCCCTTTGGGATTGATCCCGGACCGTCACCAATAGCCCATTGTGTTGCTCCAGTGTGACGTTAATTGAAATACCCCCCCAATTAACGTCACACTGGAGCAACACAACGGGCTATTGCTTAATATAGGAAAAAGAATTTAGGTATCACATAAGACGTCTACGTCACCTTTATTAACACCGTTTATCCACAGGAAAAAAAAATCTGAGAATTTTATTTTCAGCTTCTTCCACGATTGCAAAATGAACACTTGAAAAATATTTTTGTATAGGCCAAGGTATTTAATTAAAGTTGAACAGGAGCAACACAACGGACTATTGGCAACGGTCTGGGATCAATCCCAAAGGGAAAGATTCGAGAAAAATAGCTCGTAATTCTGAACCACGGTCAGATGATGAGGTAAATGCCTGAGTTGGCACTCCTCTCTCCAAACTTCCACACCTCGCCGAAAAGACATTTGAGACACCAGCCCTCCCTTGTATACGCGGTCTTCGGTTGAATTCGAACTTGCAACCTTCCGGTTGCTAATTTGTTACTTTTCCAACCGGGATACAAAAGACACTGAATACACCAATCAAATTCAAGACATGTCGCGTCTGATAGAATACGTGAAGGAAGGACACATACTGTTCTCATCGCTTAATTGGATGTACTGTAGACATCACAGTTAATGCTGGAAAGTGTTGAAGGATACAAGTAGATAAAACCTTAAGTCCTATGGGCGATGGAAGCCCCGTTTGTTACATTCTGCAACATGAATTCTTTCTGTAAAATTTTTTGAAAGTACCACCCTTTTATACTTCGTTTTATTTTGCTGTTTCCAGTTTGAATATTATGCATCACGGCAACCTCGACAATAGTTTTGAATTTTACTCCATGCTATGAAATTAAGCTTCATGTGACACAATACAATCCTGTGAGTCCTTTTGAAGTAGTAAGGATCATTCCGTTACTACTAAAACTGAAAAGGTATTCAGAAGCACATGAAACAGAAATCAATTTCAACGATGAAGTACTTGGGTAGATTAAAGTTGTTTACCTTTTTGCATTACGCTACATTAGTGACTCGGACGTGATATGACTTGAGCTATTCCAACAGACAGATGGCGCTTAGCACGTTAGGCCTTACAAAAAATTCAATAGATGGTCCACGATGAAAAATTAAATTGCTATTGCGGACCATTTCCAACACTTTGAAGCTTACGATCTGAGAATCTACTGCTACTATAAAGACTTCGCTCTTCGTTTCGCCGCTGAGTATTAATTTCACATATCAAGGGCATCACGAAACAGGCAAACGTCCTTTGCACGCACTAACGGAACAACCGAATCAAGAATACATCCTTATTCTTAATACAGCTTTTACGGTCAATTGACAATGAGTTGTTGAGCAGATATCGAATTCAGCACCTTCTAAATTAGAGATAGGGAACTTACCAAAGTTACAATACAGCGTACGTAAAGCCTGCGATCTCAGCCATGAATTCCTCTTTGGAAGATTGAAATTCTGAATTTCTATGTTTCAGTACATTTGTGACTAAGACGTGATGGATTGCAACTGGTCTCGAATATTTCAGGTGTAATCCTGTTTCACAAACGTAAGCAATTCTTAATAAAATGCAGAACTCCGCATATTCGGACAAATCAGAAACAAGCCATCTGGACATGCGGAACATTCAGTTTTTCATATAATCTTTTTCTGAAGGTAGAACAGATATTTTAACGGGAAAATTAATTTTTCCTTTTTGTAACTGTCGTAAGGTATATTCTTTTGACTGAATATACGCATAACTTTTATTTCAAATTAAATTGTACTTTAGGCAAGAAAGTTATTTTCTTCACATGCAAAGTAAATACATAATACAAAATGCATCTCAATTTCAATGAAACCAATTCAAAACGTTTAGTCCCCTTTGCAATATGCTACGAAAACAAATTTAAAAATTTCACATTACCGTCTCAAACCGTATTTCATCGTTTTACTAAAGCAAAATTAAGATTTTTCAGATATCTTTCTTGGAAGTAATTTATTTCTGCATTTTTTGTTTCTTATGAAAAGCCGCTCATGGAAATATTAAGTGACATTTCTATCGAAATATACGAATTTTATCAGAAAATATATTGTGAAACGCATTGTCATCAGTCTGCTAAAGCAATAACTCATACTCAGCAAATCCTCTTTAAATTCAATTTGTGAGATCAAATTATGTGTATTCATAAATACAAAAATATGAATCACAATAATCCCCATTTCCATAATACACATTTCATATTGCATTATACGATTTCACTATCCTATTCCTCTGGTAATTCTCTTAATTTAAATCAAAAACGTACTTTAAAGTCCATTTTAGTTTACCAGTTTTGATAATTCAGTTACGAATAATGCGCAAGACTTTATTCATTTGTTTATTAAGTGAAATTCAATCCATTGAGAATCCCTTTATATATATATATATATATATATATATATATTGAAATTATACATTATTATTATACCTCTATATATTTATTGTTTTGTATTGAAATATGTACCTCTATTTGAAATAAAACTAGTCTCAGAAACGGAACAATTTTTTCCCTCAAGACAAAATATTCAGGCACTGAGTGTTTTCTTCTTTGAATTCGTTGTTATTGGGTAATTAATATTACCAAGTATACGAACAACCCTTCTTTATTCGTAGGTAGTTCTTAGACAAATTCAAAGATATCATTCCAAGAAAGAAATAACATCCATAGGTTCAAATGCATAAAGGAGTCATTTTAAGGAGCCGATGTCAAAAATCGCAAACTTAATCAATTCCAATAGAAACACCCAATTTTGACATGCAATTTAAAATCTCTACCAAAATTTAATCTCGGATACCGAGTTTCAAGCAGGTCCAGCCGTTTCCTGATTACGAGTCTGCTCTTGAGCTCGAAGGTAAAAGTATTTTTCCACTTCATTTTCTTTCAAAATTTCTTCCTATCAGTTATCATATTTTTTTATATTTTTCATTGTGAAAAATTACAAATGATGAATTTAATATCTGAAACAGATTGGATAGCAACCTTGGTAGACATTATTGGCAATCGAAAATGCAACACCAGGAGGAACAAGAGATTTAAAAAAGCCATATTTATTATGCAAATAACATAAGCCACAGTCGTAAAACGATTGAAATTACAGCTCCGTTCGACTTGCAGAACGCGGAGAAATCAGTATTTTCTGCAGCTGCTATGAGTGGCAGTAACTGCTACTATACGTTTCTGCATTGAAAGAGAGGTTTGGATGTGTGTTTGGGTTCATGCTGTTTTCACATGTTGCCAGTGTTCATCTAACAAAACCGCGGGTGGTCTGTGGTGTGCCAGTCGTTGTACGGTCATCGGCCAGACGTGTTCGATTGGCGACAGATCTGGTGAACAGGTGGGCCATAAAAGAAATAAAACCTGGTGGACAATGAGGAATTGATGTACGTTGCATGCGATCGCACATAAAACACAATTTCAATGCATAAAACCAGCTATCTGTTCTCCCTTTCTATACTGCTTACTGGGGCGTTACTGGTGCACATGACTTGCATATGCACTGCAGTTCCAGTCATTTGCATATCCTTCCATGATCATACAAATTTGAAGGCTGTTGGTTGACGATGGACGACAGATCTGGTGAGCCAACTAAGTTAAATCTGATGTATATTAAGGAATTGTTGGATGCTGAATCCTTTACACTCTAAGGAGTTCACAAGCCGACTTATGAGATAACTCTCTTCTACTTATGGGATTAGTACTTGGACAGATCAAAGTTAAATCCCCTATGAAATAGACGGAGGTGTTGTAGTACTGGAAGTGGATGGTTGGTAGGTAGGTAATTCAATTAACGTCTCGCTGGAGCAACACAACGGGCTATTGGCGACGGTACGGGATCAAACCGAAGGGAAAGATACGAGGACAGCACCACTTAATTTTGAACCACGGTCAGATGACGAGGTAACATCTGAGCTGATACCCCACTCTACAAACTTCCACACCACGCCAAAGTACTGGAAGTAGAGAATAAGGATAATTTTGCATGGAAATAATTCATAAATTTGCGAAAAATATTCCTCAAAACTACTGATCGAGATTACTGAGAGAGAAACTACTGAATACTGATCAGTCTCACAAGTTTCCATAAAGTGAATATCGGACAGTCGTCTATTTGTTTAAAATTCAGGTCGATCAGTTGGTTCGAAAACTTAAAGTCGATTAACTCGAATTTTAAAAATCTGTTTTGTTTATTGGATAGAAAGTATTTTAAGTATCTGTAATACGATAGGTTGTCACACCACTATTGATACAAACTTCATTATATTTCGCTTCTAATCTAAAAAAAAAGACAGAAACGTAAATAAAATTATTCATTGAAGTCAACGTGATGTATTGAGTCGTTTTAAAAAGAATAAAAAAGTGATACAGGTTTACCAACTCCCTCAAAATTTTTTTACAGTTGGATTTACTAACTCATGTTTTTGCGGTGCACAAGTTCTGGAATAGGGTCTGGAAACAACGATTGCAACTACGAGACGTCCCCCCGATTCCAGATGCTCATCCCATCGAGGGCTCATCTCCTTCCCCATCGATATTATTAAGAACAATGATTTATGACCTCATGTGGAGGTCGACCTCATCACTGCGGAGGGATACAGCTTTTAATTTTACCGCCTCATTACTCCTGCCCACTCACAGGGACCCGATTGGCTGACTCTGTTTTCGATAAAGGAGACGTGCTTATCACTCATAACATCGAGAGCTCCTTGGCAATTTCCTTCATTTGGATAGAGGGCTTGTGGTATGAGATTTGAAATTCCTTTGTTCTTTTGTCGGGACAGGCGAGGTTTTGCCATGAATGTAGGACATGTAGGGGATAGATGTTACCACTTATTGTAGCTATAAATATTAACATTATATAGGTTACTAAAAATATGTGATGCTTTCTTGCCCAAAAACTCATATGAGCAGGACATCATGTAAAAACGCGTCGTCTTTAATAACATAACGCGTTAATAACTTTTATAACTATAAGTATTAGTAACGTTTTCGACTCACTCCGTGTTGTTATATGTACGAAGTGATCAGACTCGACAGTACGCTAATCATAGCACGCGTCAATGTCGAAAACCAATCCGAAAGTGATACATTCAGGAGGCAAGGTAGGTATTTAACGTCACACTGGAGCAACAAAACTGGGTGAACGGCTATTGGTGACGGTCCGGGATCAAACCAGAAGAGAAAGATTCGAGGACATCACCAGGTAATTTTGAACCACGGTCAGATGACGAGGTCGCACTTGAGATGGCACCCCATTCTCCAAACTTCCACCCCATGCCAACGGGCGACGGCACAGGATCAAACCCGAAGGGAAAGATGCCATGACAACACCATGGTCAGATGACGAGGTCACACCTGAGCTGGCACCCCATTTTCCAAACCCTCCACACCACGCTAAGGTGAGGATATTTGAACCCACGACAGATTTAACGTGCACCAGCCCCCTTTGTACACGACGGACTTTGGTTGAATTCAAACTCGCAAGCCTCCGGATGCTAATCTGTTACTCTTCCAACCGGGCTACCGTCGTCCCCTTTGGAAGCGATCATTCAAAAAACTTAAATTTATCTACTTATAGCTTTATGTTTTAGCTATCTATGCATTATTTTAACTGTAGAATGAATTTCCTGACTCAGATATTGAAGTAGCTAAAAGCATTTACGACATCCTCTTAATTGTTTTAGTTCATAGACTTCATTAGATTGTAAAGCGTGAATGAAGTAGAATGTAATGTATGACGAAAATTACAGACATAAAATTAGTACAAAATCCATTAAAATAATGTAATCATTCATGAAACGGATTACGCTAATTTTTTCAGTCAACTATTGCTTTCAAGCTTTCGAGTTTCTTAATAAATACTAGAATCCATCCAGACATGCATATTTTAACGAACGAAAAAACAAAAAGAAATCCAAACGCCTTAGCAATTATAATAAAAAAAACTCTGACAAAGTAGCTTTATAGTTAACATTCACATTAAAAATAAACGCGAACTGAATTAATTTCAATTAGATCATATCCTGTGCTTAACCACTTCCCCATATGCATTTCGCCTAATTGCTATTTTTATGTACTAAAAGTGTTGAGAAAAATGCAATATCCAAGATACAATTAGTTGCTTCACATGTTCAATACAGATATGAAATGCAACCCAGCATTAAAAGCTTTTCCTGGTGTATATTAAGTCATGTACCTTAATTTCGTTAATTAAATGCCACTAAGAAAATGGGAATGATTGGAGGGAAATTGAATCAGGTGATTCGACTAATGAGAAATATCCACGTTCCTAGACGTTCCACAATCGACTATTTGCCCGAAGTTTTAATTGACATTTTTAGTTTTGCGAAAGCATTATGCTGATAGTAAGATGTGAGCCAATGAAATTAAACATTCGCCTTGATTCAAACTTCGGAGCTATCTAAATTGAATTGATAATTCCTATTCTATAACTAATGTAATTATTCCAAGAATCACGATTCAAATTGCCAAAAAAACGTTAATTCAGAGTGACTTCCAAAATGTTGAATTTGCTTGTAAGCAGATAAATTCTTTAGTGCGTATTGTGGAATGTTTCCTTATTAATCAGAGGTATTTTTACAAACAAATGTTTCTAGACTTATGAAGTATTCGGCACTTCAAACAAAGGATATTCATTCAAATAATTTTTCGGAACTTCGGCGAGAATTTCTTTACATTTGTTTTGATCAGACGAATGCTGACTTGCTTGGGTTCTGCTGAAAGCAGATAATGAATAAAATTCTTGTTTAATGCTTACTTTGCGTAAGTGAATACAAGGGTTTGAAATATGTTATGGAAAGTTTCCATCTCTTAAGAGTTGGGATTATTCGATAAAGTTTATTTAGCAAAATAAATTAAACTTGCATTAATGTTTAGAGAATTGAGGAATCTGAAGAATTTCGAAACTGCATTCAATTTTAAAACGGCGCGTTTAATAAGTTTATGAGTTTAAGTTATGAATTGAATATTAATATAAGTTTTAAAAGCAATCACCCAAGAAAGATCCTGTAGAATGGATAACGTAAATATTTGTGCTTTTACGGTTTGAATACTGTTGTACAAAAGGGATATGTAATTTCTGAAACACCAAAATTAAAAATTTACAATCAGGTATTTGGTATTTTGGTATTTTTCAATTAACGTCACACTGGAGCAACACAACGGGCTATTGGTGACGGTCCGGGATCAATCCCAGAGGGAAAGTCCGAGGACAACACCACGTAATTTTGAACCGCGGTCAGATGACGAGGCAACACCTGAGCTGGCACCCCACTCTCCAAACTTCCACACCACGCCAACGTGAGGACATTTGAGGCCACGACAGATTTAACGTGCACCAGCCCCCTTTGTACACGACGGTGTTTGGCTGGATTCGAACTCGCAACCCTTCGGTTGCTAGTCCGTTACTCTTCCAACCGGGCCACCGCGGCCCTATTTACAATCAGGACACCTGTTTGTCTGAAATAGCAAGGGGCCAAGGTAGCCAGATTGGAAGAATAACGGATTAGCAACCGGAGGATTGCGAGTTCGAATCCAATGAAAGACCGTCGTGTACAAATGGGGCTGTTTCACGTTAAATCTGTCATGGCCTCAAATACCCTTACGTTGGCGTGATAGTTTGAAATGGGGTACCAGCTCAGATGTCCACCTCGTCATCTGACCGTGGTTCAAAATGACGTCCTCGGATCTTTCCCTTGGAGATAATCCCGGACCCTAGCCGATAGCCCGTTGTGTTTCCCCAGTGCGAAGTTAATTCAATTACCTACCTACCTCAAAAGCTTTCCCGGTAAATAACTCAATACATTCTTTGCTGGGCCGCAGTAGCCCGGTTGAAAGAGTAATGAATTAGCGCCAAAGACCGTCGTGTACGAGGGGCTGGTGCACGTTCAAATCGGTAGTAGCCTCAAATGGCCTCACGTTGGCGGGGCGTAGAAGTTTGGAAAGTGCGGTGTAAGTTCAGGTGTGACCTCGCCACCTGACCGTGGTTCAAAATTACGTGTTGTTGTCCTCGGATCTTTCCCTTCGTGTTCGATCCTGGACCGTCACCAATAGCCCGCTGTGTTGCTCCAGTGCGACGTTAATTAAAATACCTAAATACCTACGTCTGAAGTAGGAAAAACTCTCAGATCTGCCATCATGAAACTTGCACAGCTTATACCGTCAGGATTTTCCAATCAACGCAACTATTTTCAGCTCGCTGCGTTTTTTCCTTAGAACCGCAAAAATAAATTTTAATATAAAACATTACGGAAAGGGACTTTTTTAATCAAGTTCAAATCAACACATCAAGATATTACAAGCCGAGCAATCAGAAGAAAAAACTCAAGCACATGCCAAAGTCAAAGCTCGAAAAGCTGTTTTCCTACTCAAGGAAACTGCTGCGGTGGCGCGAATTGGATTGACTGAAGCAACAAAGTCGCAGTTTAGCTGCGATGGAAAACCAATGCGAATAAATAAAAATGAACCAATTATTGAACGATTTTTCAACTATTTTAGTTGAAAAAGATGATCATATTTTTATAACAAATTATTTTCATGTCAAAATCCAACCTTGTCTTTCCGTTATTCAACATAAATAATTCACACAAGTATAATTAGCATCTTTATATTCAATATAAATAATACATTTTACTACCACAGTAAATTGTATTAATGGAGAAATAATACAATACTGTGGATAGTAGCGTTTTCGTATTGATGCCCATTAAAATCTGATTATGCACTTAATGATGAAGTACATTGTAAATTATAGAGAGAAGAGTAAAGAAACATACACGATGCATTTTAATGCAATGACAAATACTCCCTGTATCAAAATAAGTGTCATTTAACACTTGAATTTAATTCCGAAATAGTTATCATTTGAAAAATATATAGAAAAAAATATTTAACTTAAATTACGGGTTTATATTTTTAACATAGATATATATTACATATTAAGAATATAAACATAACATAAATATCACATATTCAGGGAGTGACTTTTAATATAACTTTAAAATTGCAATTAGTATTACTTGGAAGTCCGTTTTCACGTCTCAGTGTTCCTTTCTTAATGTGTACAAATTTGTTCGCATTACTTTCAGATGAAATCATTATGCCTTATATATTTGTTTGCAATGTTCCGAAAATGCGTCTAACTTTAAATGTTTCCTAGCGGGTTCTCTTTAAAAAAAGTTATTTCTGGCCTTTGTTTACAATAAAAAAGACGATCCAGTGTCATTTTCACCTCATAACATTAGCAAAAACTGATAACTATAAGATAACGGTAGCTCATTGGTACAGTTCACTTCAGAAAAATTATTAATATTCGAAAAAATCTGTGTAAATGCGACACTTAGTTTGGGACAGAGGGATGTTTATTGGTTGGTTGGATGCTTTCTGGTTTTACGGCGCAAGGGCCATATCTGGCCAAGCTGAGCCAAACACAAGACAGACAATACAATAAGGGAGGACAAAAAAGCCAAACACAGAAGAGAGGGTGGACGGAAGATCACTCGGGAACCTCGGATGTTGAATGAAAAAATGACGTTCAACATTTTAAAACAGATCAGATTATCTCTTTTCAGATTATATGAGAAACAGAATTCAGCGACTGCAAGACGCATATTCTGCTTTTAAGTGTATCTCCGTCAAAGATCCTCAGTTTAAGGTAAGAATCAGTAGTTTAGAAACTTTTAATCTCTCATCTCAGACTTTTATAGCCAGGAGTTTCCACAATTTCCGTTCCCAAGAGCGAAACACTTGGAGATGCTACATGATATTTGACCAAAAGAAATCCTACCTCAGCGGGATTGCAAAATTCCCCTCGGGAGTCATCCTGAGTTGTACAAAGATCCCATATCAAATTCTCGACTTAACGCGACCCCTGGTGATTCCGAAGACATTCAGGCCAACATGGAACACACCGAACAAAGAACTTCGAACATCCAAACGCTAAACATCCGAAATGTCTGGCTAAGGTTATCTTCCTCAAAGTCTAACTAATCCAGGCCCTCACTGCGACCCGCTCGCTGACCGAATGATGTTACTTTCTTAAGTACAGTCGCGGAAAAAACCCGAACCACCCCTCTTAATTTTAACAATTTTAACAGAAGAGAAATTTCAAAGGTGGCCGTTCGACAGCAATTAACATCTATAAATTCAGATGCTTAAAATTAGCATAAGGGACCGTCTTCATATTAAGTTGAGCACCAACTTCATAATTTCCAATAGACACCCCCTATTTTGGCACAATTTCAAATCTATATTAAAATTTAACTTCAGATACCAAATTTCATGTAGTTAGGTCTTACCGTTTCGAACTTAGGAGTACTGAAAGATTGGAGCTCCTAATATTAAATCAGTTTCTCAGATTTTTATGGATATCTTCCCAAATAATAACTATAGTGCTGATATTTGGTAATATGTTACTGTTAAGCAACCCAAACAAAATCCACCTAATATTTTATTTTAAAAATAGTTTTTAGTATGCAATAAAAATTATTAAATTAATGTTTGAAAAAATTATGAATTGGAACTCTACCATATTTTGATGTCATTCGATTCAGGACTTCTATGACCATGTAAAGCAGGGGATTTTCACTGGAAATTTTGTTGTTCGAGCAAAGTTTTATAAGATTTATGCAATTTGTTTTGCATTTGAATCTGTAGAGGACTTTATTCCCTATTGAATGATATTTTTGAATTCTCTACAATGAATGGTGCTCGAAATAAAGGGGTGATTCGTTTTCTTCCCCCGACTATATAGGAAGATAAAAGTGGAAACCCAATTTATGGATTTACTTCAAGACCTTATTTGGAACTCAACTTGACTTCGGTCAATTTTTGCTACACTAGGGCTAATAAAATTTAGTTGGGTTTTAGAGATAAAAAGGGCTACAATTGGCAGAACTTAATAATTAGACCAGGATTTCTGTCCGTTAACTGCGTGTAGGTAGGTATTTAATTAACGAAGCACTGGAGCAACGCGAAGGGGTATTTGCTGGTCATAACGCTTTGAGTGAAACTGTAAGTACGCAACTACTGTCAAACTGTTTGATGAGGGCTAACAAAAATGTTCACGTGCTTTCATTTCAGTGTTCCATCTAGCACATCCGCTGGAGATTGCGGAGATACAATTTAATTTTGTATGTTCCTAACTCTCGTAAAATTTTGAAAAAATACAATTAGCAATTGTACAGTTGTACATCTGGTAATTGGCATTTTCAATATTTGAGACATTGTGAACAACGAATCAGTGTATTGCAATTATTAAAGCAGAAGCGAAGTTATTGAAAATTAAATTGACAAATTCGAAAGGAATAAACTGATACATGTATCGAATGAAAAGACTCACATTTTCATAACATTGAGAAATTTCTAATACTTCGCAGTTTTTTCATAGAAAACAGTTTTCATTCAAAATTTGTGTTGGTTGAATTGGTAGGTACTTAATTAACGTCGCACTGGCGCAACACAACGGGTTATTGGCAACGGTCCGGGATCAAACCCGAAGGGAAAGATCCGAGGAAGGGTGTGAGTTCCAAACTTGGTCCAGCCAAAAAACCGTCGTGTACACGGGGGCTGGTGCATGTTAAGTATGTCGTGGCCTCAAATGTCCTCATGTTAGCGTGGTGTGAAAGTTTGGAGAGTGGGGGGGCCAGCGCAGGTGTGACCTCATCATCTGACAGTGGCTCAAAATTACGTGGTGTTGTCCTTGGGTTTTTCCTTCGGGTTTGATCCTGGACCGTCGCCAAAAGCCCGTTGTGTTGCTCCAGTGCGACGTTAATTAAATACCTACCATCTCCGCAATGTTGAGTGATGAAGGTCAACTTTCAAGTGAATGCAGAACACACACAGGGAGAATTCTGATGTCAACCAGTGGGACTGAAAAACAACGTTCAGGACATTTTTATAGCTACACATTATTCATGCATCGACGACTCGTGCTTAAAGGAGTTCCACTTTTATCGTCGGCTCCCGATTGGAAGCCTATGGAGCCATTCAATTTAGATAATTCCGTCGTAATCAAGTCTCCGAATGACCGGAACTCTTTTTCTCGTCACACTTTAGTTCCACTGCCAAGAAGTGCTTTTGTTTCATTCCACTCCTTCATAGGAACGATCCATCACTCATTTAATGCCCAGACCAGGGGCGTCGGAAGCGGCCGCCCCGGTGTCTGGGCCGGTTTTTCAGCCCCTCTTCCTCGAAAAAAGAGATTGGGGTCGTGTCGAATCGATTGTTGCTTTATCGCTGTTCTCTTTCCATTTTATGGGTGGGGTTATTTTTCTTGTAGGGTTCCTTTTACTGTAAGATTGACTCCAATGGGAAGGGATAGCGACTGAAAAGGAAATTATATTTCGAAGAGGATTCGTGAGATGAGATGAGGGGTACGATGTATCGCGCTTCTGGGGGAAATTGGGAATTTGGGGTTATACGGCGCAAGTGCTATATTTGGCCAAGCTGAGCCAAACACGACAATGTCAATGCAATTGTGAAAAGATTGAAAATAGGTAGGTATTTAATTAACGTCGCACTGGAACAACACAATGGGCGATTGGCGACGGTCCGGGATCAATCCCAAAGGGAAAGAACCGAGAACACCACATAATTTTGAACACTGTGAGATGAGGTAATACCAGAGCTGGTACCCAACTCTCCAAACTTCCACATCACGCTAACGTGAGGACATTTGAAGCCACGGCAGATGCAACGTGCGCTGGCCTCCCTTGTACACAACGGTCTTTGGTTGGATTCGAACACGCAATCCTCCGGTTGTTAATCCGTTAGTCTTCCAACCGGGCTACCGCGGCCCTACTAACACTATAATTCTATTATTTAACGTTTATGTTGTATCGTGACTGAAATATTGAGCTGTAATTTGGAATCCTTATTTCAACTTCTATATCAGACATATGCCATATAAAGACGGCAGTTGCCTGAACGAGCGAGGCTTGCGCAAAGGCGTTTCCAGTCTGCATTACGCCACGACGTTCTAAGCATAAATGAAATGACGGAGGTGTATGAGATTCAGAACTGAGGAACGATGAGGCTCAGATGTTTGCAGATGACAATAATCAGTGTCAACAAACTTGCACAAACGCATCCTGTTTTGCGTTAAACTAATTCCATTAAATCGTAGTTAACTTTATCTGAGGTGTTCTCCCCTCATTCTCATAAATATTTTAAGAATTGTGAATCTTTAAATTTACATTATTCTGAATTGCGAAATTTTTCTGCTTAGCTAAAATGATTCGCCCTTTTTAGTTTCTTGGATTCATTTTAACGTTTCCAAATATATCACCAGAAACTGTCAATTATTTTTTGTTACACATTTTATAAGAATATGTATGTAATAATTTTGCAACAATTATATTTTAAAGTTTTTTATTCTTTCTCGGAGGTTGATACATTTTTTAATAATTTCAATACGAGCAATTGCTTAAGTGGAGTGTTTTGTTTTATCTCTCACCTAACTGTATCTGTTTTTTCTTGTATTTTTAGGATACTATATTTTTGTGCTCTTGCAATTGGATTTTATTCTGTAGAGTTGGGTGTCTGGTTCCCGGTTTTGTGGAGAAAAGGCCATATTTGGCCAAGCTGGGCCAATCACAAGATGGACAACAAAAGAAGAAGAAAAAGCAGAAGAGTAGGAGAGGGTAAAAATGCAAGGGAGAAAAGATTACTATGGTACCTTCGGGTTGTGATGCCCGTACACACATATAGATGTGCCCATAAGGGCTTTTTATTCTGTAGAAACAACAAATAAATTATCTTGTGCAAAAACAATAAAAATCTTCATACTTGTTGCCTGGATCGTGAAGATAGCATGTGTCTATGTTGAGCGTGATCTAGGAGCATCGTGTGTATATTTTTCAAAAGGAGATAAGGGTTTCAGTGTGTTTTATTACCCTTGTCTAAACAGAAAAGCAGGACATAAAAAAATTATTCCGCCTCATAGTTGCTGTAAAAAACAAGCACAAATCAGCGAAATAAGGTTCTTCATAACCAAAGTATCTTTAGAAAACTTGTTACTTTTGTTACGGTGATGGGAAAATTTGGATTTAAAAATCCTTTTCGCAGTTATTTCCCTGTGCTTCAGTCGTTACCTTTGAAACTTAAGATTTTGAAAAGGACAGAAGATAAGATTGAGTTTTAGTAATAGTTTTTATTTAAACGTCGTTACTGCCTAAAATAAGGAATGCAATAACAATAACAAACAATACATCGCGCGGTTTAAGTGTCTAAATTTTTTTAAATAGACTGATTTCTGGAAAAGCTTTCATTTATCGGAATTTAGATCAGAATAGGTTGGTTGGTTTTGGGTTTTATGGAGCAAGGGCCATATTTGGCCAAGCTGCGCCACACGAGACATGTCAGGTAATTGTGAAAAGAAGGAATGAAGAGAAAGAAAGCATAGAGAAAGATAGCTTGGGCATTCTGTGGTCACGATCCCCTATGTTTACCAGACTGTAAACCCCATGGGAAAAGAATAGATCACTAGGGTACCTTGGTTTATGAAACCCATACAAAACCTCATCACCATCAGATTCATTTCTGGACAGTTCTCGCATTTCGTGACGGAACTTTTCTGCGAGTCATTGTTTTGTGTCCGATAGAATAAAACATCGCCTACGAATAACGTTGGTAATTGAAATAATTGCAAACAATGCACAAACTTAAACATAAACACGCGAGGAACACTGACCCCTTTTTTACTTCGAAAAGGGTGTCTATAAATTCAAGACCAAATAAACAAATAAAGAAGCACTATTAAATGAATTACGGTTAGAAATTTGCTCGATTTGCTATTTTGTTACACATTTTTTTCTTAAAGAAAGCTATTTAAACCGATAAATTTGCTTTGTATTGAAAAAACACCAGCTGACGTTCAAGGAAAACTGAGCTGTAGAATTTTTCTAAATCGAGTACATTAAAAATATTCTCGTGAAGTAAAATGATTTTGTCACAAGAAATTGTCAGAATCCAACAAAAAGGCGAAGGGAGGGGGAGAACGACAAACTCGTCACCGGTGTCGAAATGACACCAGCTGAACGTCTAGCTTTAAATCACGACAGAAAAACTACTGTTATTTTCATGAAAGATGATCCCGTATATAACATATATGTATATAATCCCAAGCTATTGATTTGTGGTTTGGGTTTTATGTCACAAGGTCCGTTAGTGGACAAGCTGCTCCAAACGCAAGATTAAATATACCTAATAAAACAGCTAAAACAGACAGACAAATAAAACAGTAGTCTAAAATATTTTAAACATTATAAAAAAGACCAAGTTAAAAACATTGAAGTTGAAAAATATAAACACAGGATGATTCTTTATGTTTACAACACAAAGAATGGTAGGTGAACGTTAAAAACCTTAAAAAAGATGAGAATTATGCATTTTTAAAAATATGACGATGACAACTATACATTTGAAACATGAAAATGACAACTATATACATTTTAAAAATCCAGAACATCCTATAATAGGAGAGTGCAGAGTGGAGAGGATTACCTAACAAGTCAGACAATCTAGGCTAGGAAATTTTAAAAAATTGAATACATAAAATGCCATAAACCAGGACATGATTTCCATTGCAATTGATTGTGAGTTTAACGTTATAATAATATTTATTCCAAATTTTGTTAATTCTGCGAAGTGTTATTTGATTTGAGTTGATGTAGGTTTTATGAAACATGTCCATAAAGTCTATTTTTATGAAAACAAATTAATTTGATGTTTCATTTCCAGACCCAGAGTAAGAGCAGTACATACAGAGGAGCGTGGGGAAACTTTTGAGTAGAAGGAAATTTGTGTAGCACAACATCAATAAGCAAATTTTAAGCACGTTCACAATCTGCTGTCATTCGACAGCTCTGCGTGAAAACCACATAGTCGCACGCCCGCGTGCTGGTGCTTCCCATTTAAAATACAATTTAGCAGTTCAAGGGATACTTTTTCTCGGAAGTCTAAATGTAGTAATGTTAAACCATTTAATTTTTATTAATTATTACGTTTAAATACATTAGTTTCTTGTTCCTGAGATGCTTATTGCGCAGTTGACAACACGTCTTCCGAAATGTAATTAGAAATAAGTTTGAAAGTCGGTTTACCAGACCTAAGTTGCTGACAAACTCATTGTAATTCCCGACATTTCAAGGAAAGAACTTGAAAGGCTGGTGAAGGCACCCGGAACAGTTCTTTGCCCAGAAAGATAAAAAACTTGGTAGGAGGTAGTTATTAAAGTCGCACTGGAGCAACACAACGGGGTATTGGCGACGGTCCGGGATAATCTCGAAGGGAAAGACCAAGGACATCACCTCGTAATTTTGAACTACTGTCGGATGACAACACCTGAGCTGGCACCCCAATCTACAAACTTCCACACCACGCCAACCTGAAGACATTTGAGGTCACGACAGATTTAATGTGCACCAGCCCCCGTGTACACGACGGTCATTGGCTGGACGGAGTTTCGAACTCGCAACCCTCCGATTGCTAATCTAATGCTCTTCCAACTGGGCCACCGTGGCTCTTTGAGTAGGTATGTCAACTGGAGCAACACAACGGGCCATTGGCAACGGTACGGGATCAAGGGAAAGATCCGAGGACAACACCACGTAATTTTGAACCACGGTCAGATGACGAGAGGCTCTTTGAGAAGAGGAAATTATAAAGTTGCCTGAAGATGGACAAGAAGAATAAGATAGACAAGAAGAATAAGATAGACAAGAAGAATAAGATAGACAATAGAGCAAGATAGATAATAGAACAAGATAGATAATAGAACAAGATAGATAATAGAACAAGATAGACAATAGATTTTTCTAGAAAGTTATTTATGACAATGAAAAGTGTTGCATTTTTGCTTAGAAGCCGGACGAACATTTTGGTTGGCCCAATATTTTATTACTTCTGATCGTATAATTATTCTAATTTTGGTTATCCATAAATAGACCTTTGTATTGAGCACATGTTAAGCAACACTAATTCGTATCATTCGAGACATCGCACACTCAACAAAACCTAAAGAACATTCACCTCAAAACAGAAAAAAAGTACTTGGAAACTATTCGATATTCTGAAGTAATGAACGTAAACACCCCGACCGTATTTCTCATCCGATCCTAAGGGCGGCATAGTTTTCACTGCACCACTTCAGCGACGTCACTCCATCGCCCGTAATTGTGTTTCCTCCCGAAGAATTCGATTGTTCTTGCTCTTTGGCGATTTCGATTATTGATCATCGGACACGCCCCTCGTTCATTACTATCGCTAATTGGATGTTGGACATTTCGGTGACACGAGAGAGAAAAGAACGAGGGGAGAATTCGAGTACTGTTAGATTGCCTCAAAAAGTGGGGCGCATAAAAGTGGATTTTCTTGTTGAGAATCACTGGATTAGTTTGTCCTATGATTAGAATGACTCGTGAGATAAGAAGCTCTAGAACAGAAATTATATGAAGTATTCATTGCACACGAACTTTTTCGATTATTTTGTCCCTTTAATTCAGGGGTCGCCGAACTTCTTTGACCATCGACCTCTTCGAGAGTTTCTTGACTTCATCGACCCCCTATATTTTACTATTATGTAATTATAATAGGACAAGCAAAAAAGACGCCATATGTGAGTGTTTAGATTGTTTATTTTATAGTTACAGTGTTAATTGTATGTATAATATAGTAAATATATTTTTATATTGCTTAATATCTAAAGGATACGTTTTTGTTTTTGACGTAATTCTTAGCATTACATATTTGACAAGAGGGATAAATATATAAAATTTAATTTAGATAACAAAATAACAATAATAATCTTCCTTATATATATATGAAAATAAGACTTATGAATTTACTACACAATTTACTAACGTTGTGAATGTGAAGGGTGTGCTTCGTGACTCTTGACAAGATTAGCAGTGTTGAGTTCAAAATGAGTAAGTTTCAGCCTTAAATCGCCACGGAATTCTATATCTAGCTTATTTCTTTGTTTTGTTAAAATGGAATTAACATAACTGAAACCAGCTTCAACCATGCACGAGCTTGGAAATGCAAGCAAAAAGGGGAATACCACTTCAGAAAGTTTTGGATAATTTTCTACAACATTTATATTCGTCCAAAAGTAAATTAGTCCTATATTTTTCCTTAGCTTCAAAATCAACTGACAATTCAATAAGTTCATCTCGTAAGTTACATTCGATATTTTCAATATCTGATTCCATTTTTCTATCGATTCCTGAGCCCGATTCGACCTCTAACAATGTTATATCGACCACTTTGGCGACCACTGCTGTAATTGATCATAAATTTCCCTCGTAAATAGGTCCTGGATTTCTCTTTTAGAATAATGTTCAATACACAAATAAGCACGTGAAAGTAAGAACCAGTAAAAAATTTAGTTAATTGGGAAATTTGTTAAATTGTGGTTTTAGCGTCCCTATTGTATCATATAATTCGAAATCTATATTCCAGGTACATTAAGGGACTGCTGAAGCATATAAATATTCTCCTATTTCGTATTTGGTGGTGAGGCACGTTCACTACCATCAAACAAAAAAGTAACATTTTGTTTCTATCAAAATATATAAGGCGATAGTCTAAAATAAGAAAAAAAGATTTTAGAACAAAGCATCTTCAGAGGGTAAATACTATGCGATGTTTCTGTTAAATGTTACATAATCCGTCTTTTCAGCCAATAATTGCAAAGCCTATAGCTGCTGAGTCAGCACCACCTGCAGTTTCCCACTCTTCCCCCTTCTTTGGAATTTGCTGATTGGAGATTGTATAGAAGATTTTTTAAAATAAAACTCTGGTTGCTCGTGCAGGCCGGTTGTAGATTTATGTCGCAATTAAAATGTGTTATTTTTTCGTTCAAGTTGTGGGTTTCGTTTCTTCTAAATGCCGTCTATGACGTCGATCCCAACGCGATTATTTGCTCAAAGCAGCCTTTAAGTTTGTATAGATCATCTGTCTCTATTATCCTAACGTAAAATAATCCTATATAAATTATTATAATCGATTTAAACGTAATTTTTGTTATAAAATTAATAAAGTAAACCGTCTTTTTGAGATAATTTGGATTTACCACTTGAAATGATTCGGATTATCACCATACAACGAAGTTGTAAAGGTACTTCCAGATCAATGAAAACAACTCTGTATACGTACATATGCATGTAAAAGGTCGGGGAATCCCAGCAACGCGAACGCAGAGGTTAGCAATGCCGCGCTGCACCAATCAGGATATCCCTTCCGTCACCACCAGTGACCTTCAGCTTGAACGCGGATCTACACTGCTGGCCACCCAAATTGCAACACCAAGAAAGACAAGAGATATCACAACAAAATTTATTTTGTAGATAACATGTTGACCAAGTATCAAATGATTAAATTTATAGACTTCTGTGAAGTGTGGTTCCTGCCAAAATCAGTAGCCAGAGTAGCCGCCATTGTTGGAGATCACCGCTGCCACACGCCTCGGCATTGATTCAAAGAGACTTTGGATGTGTTCTTGGGGTACAGCAGACCAAGCAGCTTCCACACGTTGCCAAAGTTGATCTGGTGTGGCAGCTGGGGATGTATTCTGGGTCAATCGTTGAGCAACCATGGACCACATGTTTTCTATCGGCGATAGATCCGGAGAGCGAGCTGGCCAGGGAAGCAATTCAATCTGGCGATTGACGAAGAACCCTTGGACAATGCGTGCCACGTGTGGTCGCGCATTATCCCGTTGAAATATGGCTGTGGGCAAGCCCTGAAGGTAAGGAAGGACAACTGGCTCCAACACCTCGGAGATGTAGCGCTGGCTGTTTAAAGTACCGGCAATGCGTACTAGAGGAGTGCGAGAGTGATATCCAATACCACCCCATACCATAATACCCTGTGCAGGACCAGTGTGGCGGTGCATAACGCAGCTGTTCAGCATCCTCTCTCCACGGTGTCTCCAGACTCGAATCCGACCATCGTGGTGTTGCAGACAGAAGTGTGACTCGTCAGTAAAGACAATTTCATTCCATTCTGCCGTCCACATCCTTCTTTCATCGCACCATTGGCGGCGGAAACGTCTGTGGTTCTGCGTCAAGGGTAGACGAAGCAATGGACGTCTTGCGGACAGACCACTCTGCTGTAAACGGCGTCGAATGGTACGCGCAGACACTGGATGATGCGGTACAGACTGAATGTGCTGTGCTATGGTTCGTGATGTGGCTGAGCGATCCGTCATTGCCATACGCACAATATGCCTGTCATCACGTGAAGTGGTGCACTGAGGTGGATGCGATCGAACACGTCGGTCCGTCGTACCCTCCTGCATCCAACGATCACATATCCGCATTACAGTTGTTTGGTTTCGTCCAACACGACTACCGATTTCCCTGAAAGATAATCCACAATCTCGGTAGTCCACTATCCTTCCTCTGTCGAACTCGGATACTTGATCAAAAGATGATCGCTGTTTTCTACGAGGCATAATTGATCGTTTTTTTGAAAAAACCACAAGAAAAACACAATTGCCGTACTTGAAATCGTCGAAATCTCCAAGCCTTAAATAGCGCTTTGAAGTGGCGCCACAGGCGCGCGTGATGTGCGTCTGCGCTGAAATTCTAATCATTTGCATATCTCACCTCCGCTAATGCATGTTGTAAATTTCATATTATTTGCATGCTTCCTTCAGGGTGTTGCATTTACGGTGGCCAGCAGTGTACTTTCTTTTCAAAAGAAAACGAACCCTTCAACATGAGAGGAAGGAGGAAGGATACACTCTTTCGAACTATCTTAACTTCATTTCGATTTTCTGTAAATACCGTACATATTTTTTCCAATCTAATTAAATAATTCAGAAAGTACAGAGTTTTTTCATTTAGTTCTGCCCCTTATTTCCTCTCCAAGAAATCTATGTCCATAATGCATGTCCATATACTTATATATAGAGGAGCAAAAGTGAGATACTGGTAGAATTTTTGCGGAAATCAACATCCACTCAATAGGGAAAAACAATTTTAAAGCAACATCTAATGTATCGGCATTCAGAGCTTTAAGTCAGCGAAATGTCATATATCTTTAGCTTAAAGTTAACCAAAAAATATTCTTTTCAAAGAACTATTAGTTTTTTCGAGACCTGCTAAGAAGTTATGTAAGAAAAGATGTATAATAAAATAAATACTTCTAAGTCTCTTTGTGATCTTACTTGCCTCAAAATATCACTATAAATATTTATGTTCAACCATGCTTGAAACAGTTCCAAAACATCAATTCTACTTCGAAAATCTATTCTGAAGCAAAATAAAAGCGATATCCAAGTACCTACAATAGAATACCAAAGAACGCGATCGTCTACCAGATGGTTTTGAAAAGCCTCATGATTAAGCTCTTGAATTTTCATCGATGATCAAATAAGTCTGTTATGAGACTCCATCTTTGTCGTGTACATGAGGAATGCTTTTAGCGGAACATTGTTTTCGAATTCAGTGAAAAAGGTACCGATTGTCATGTTATCGGAATGTTTTCTTTAGTTCAACTGTATAATTTAGCGTTCTTTCTAAGTTCGAGCTTAAAGCAGAAAGAAGCAACACCATCTAAAGATATGTAAGACTTGTAGAACATTGGGTTGCTGAGAATGTTAGAAAATAGGGGATATTTTAAATTTAGAACAGTGGGATGTTAAAATATTACAAAAAATCTAGACTTATTCAAATATTTAGAAAAAGTCCTGACTAAAAAAGCAAAACCTTAAGTCGAAATGTGGATAGGTTGAGATTTACTTGGCTCACTCTGTGCCACCAAAACAAGTTTTACAATTATGCAAAGAAAGGAGTACAGAATGTTTTCAATCAAAAGCCAAATCTGTATCATAAAATGACAACCAACTTGAGTAATATCTCAGTTGGTTGTATTGAATTTTATGGTGCAAGCCATATTGGCCAAGCTGCACCAAACACAAGACAGACAGCGTCAAGTAATGGAAAAACAAAGATAGTTTTTACCGACTCAAGGGGGGAAGAGGGAAGTACACCCAAGGAGGAATAGAACGTAACAGAGGATCGAACCCGTGCCGCCTACAACTCACAGGTGAGTCATACCTCGGAGAAACGTTCATATTAGATTAAAAGTATTGATTTCAATTAAGTTACAAATATTGAGATCGTACATTTTTCCTGTCAGATATTTTAGAAAACTCGAATTAAAACTTTTTCTAAAATATTTACTAGCATTAAAAATTGTTTGTTATATTTCTCTTTAACTGGAACTACAAATGATGTCAGGAGCAAAGTGGCTATAGATTAAGTGGATACAAGAAGAACATGGCAGGTAACTGAATTGATGTCGCACTGAAGCAACACAACGGGCTATTGGACGGTCCGGGATCAATCCCAAAGGGAAAGATTCGTGGACTACACCTCGTCATTTTGAACCATGGTCAGATGACGAGGTCACCACCTGAGCTGGCACCCCACTCTCCGTACCACGCCAACGTGAGGACATTTGGAGCCACAAGGGATTTAACGTGCACCAGCCCTGCCACATACAAGACAGTACTTGGTTGGATCGAGTTTCGAACTCGCAACCCTACCGTTCCTAATCCGCTACTTTTTCAACCGGGCTACCGCAGCTCCAGAGAAGGGCATGGAGAAAAATAAAGTGTGGGAAAGTGAAAACGAGATAAAAATGAGAGGAAAAAGGGAGTGAGGAAAGGATGAGAGAAAAAGGAGAGAGAAGACTAGTGAGATATAAAGAGACGCAGAAAGGTGTTGATGCAAAAGAAAAAAGACGAAGAAAGGGAAAACAAAAAGTGAAATAAGGGTGGGAAAAAATATACGGGCTGCAGCAAGGAAATGTGGAACGAGGGAGAAAGCGGAGAAAGTAAAAAAGAAATCACGAGAGAGTTATGAGTGAAATCCATGTTTATACAAATAAAGTAAAGGTAAATATTAGAAAGAAAAAGAGATAAAGGTGAGGAAATGGGAGATTAAAATAGAAATTCCAAATAAAATACGTAAAAAGAGAGAAACGAGATACATTGGTAGTGAAGGCAAGAAACGGATGGGAGAAAGAAATTGCGAGAGATATAGTGAGTCAGAAAAATAAATTCGCGTCAAAAGAGAAAATAATGTGTATTATAATTATCCAAATAAAAACACTTTAATTTTCCTCTAAGCAAAATATGAATTTGTAAAAGCTATAATGAATACGATTAAAAATATAAAAAAGTTTTATTGCCAAATTTTTTAATTTTTTCGCTCCAAGAAACAAGTGGAGGAAAACAACTTGTTCGTTTGATAAGAAAAAGTATACAAGATGTGAAATCTAAAAATACATATTTTAACCAATACCTTGAAAATGACCGAACAAAAGGCACCTACGTTTCACGAAAGCTTCATTGCATTTCGATGCTAACTAGACTCTTTTTCAAATCTTTGCAGAATTGATCTTCATGAATTCTGCATGAGGTATGCTTTTATGCCTATAAATTCCCGATATTTTTATTTATTTTAGATTACGTATGCATGAAACCGTACATTGCTTTTAAAAAGAGCACATTGCTTTTAAAAAGAGCACATTGCTCTTAAAAAGAGCAAGGAAATTCAAACTTGAAAATTGAACTCCACGAAAATTTGCTCTGGTGTTTGATTATGAAAAGCCTATAAAATGTGAAGTCGAAAAACGTATTTTTAATCAAATCCCTTAAAAAATGCCGAATGAAAAAGCATCTTACTATAATTATTCACTTTTATGAAGCCTTCGTTGCTTTTCCATGTTAATTGGACATCATTCGTACTGTTGCAGGCACATATCTGCATGAATAACGCATGAGACTATACATCCATGCCTCTAAAGCCCTCCCATTTTTCTTATTCAAGATTACGTATGCATAAAAAGCTTCGTAAAAAGAGTAAGATTTAAATCTGAAAAGAGACAATGGGATAAGCCATCGATGCACAGCGAAAAAGAATCTCATTTCGTTCAACGGTCGCAAAGCAGAATCATCTGGCTCTGTCATCTACTGTTGCGTTATTGATATTCCAAACGCAAAGAGCATTTTGCTCTTTGATCTGGATCTTTATTCAAAACTCACGAGGAATCGGAGCTTCTTATGGAACGGAAAGTAAACAGGACCTGTATTTATTTTGAAAGGCTTGATACCTGAGAATAAAAAAACCACGAGCTAAGTAACAAGGCCATTCAATAATGCATGCTGTTTGCCAGCGGCAATTTATGGCGAGACGGGTTGTTGTTTCAGATGTTTTAGAAACGTAATAAAAAGTTGCATGATCGTTAGATGGTGAAAATAAAACAGTGAGGAAATACAGATGCTAGTAAGAAGTTAAGAATAAGTATGTGACAATAGTTCTGAATGAATGATTGAAAGTTAAATTTCATTTTTCTTTTCATTTCGCTCTTACTGTATTCATGTTCTATTTCTGTTTCTTCGTATTTACTTTTCCCCTACATATTTTGTTCTAAAATTTATTTTCTATCTTTATGTCTTTTCCTTTCAAAAAAATCTTTCAGAATTTTCTTTTCTGACATTTTCTCTTTCTACATTTGTATTCTATTTTCTATACATTATTTTGTTTCCTTTCCTGTCTTATATCTCTCGTTTTTCATTATTAATAACAAACTTTCTGTTTCCCGTAAACTATTCTTTCAACTCTTTCATTTGTTATAATTTAACTTTCCCCTATATCAACATTTATCTTTTTCTCACTTCATTTCAGTTTCTTTTTCAGCCATTCTTTTTCAATAATAATTTTTTCCTTTTCTTTTTCAGTCATTGTTTTTCCATTTTTTCAGTCATTCTTTTTCCATTTTTTCATTCTTTTTCCTTTATCTTTTTCATTCATTCTTTCATTTTCTTTTTCAATCATTCTTTTTTCCTTTTCCTTTTCAGTCATTCTTTCTCCATTTCCATTTCCAATCATTATTTTTCCATTTACTTTTTCCAATCATTCCTTTTCCATATCCTTTTTCAGTCATTTTTTTCTATTTTCATTTTCTGTTCCAATCATTCGTCTTTCATTTTCTTTTCAATTATTCGTCTTTCATTTTCTTTTTCAATCATTCTTTTTCTCACTTTCTTTCCATCTCTTTATATTTCGTTTTTTTTCACTTTATTTCATTTTCTTTTCAACCATTCCCTTCCTCATTTTCTTTTTCTCACTTTATTTCATTTTATTTTTCAAGCATTTTTCCTAGTGCTTTTTTTCCACCTCCTCTTCTACAACTTTTTTCCTCTTTCCCTCCTTCTATTTCGCTCTTTTCTTTCTTTTCTGGCAAGGTGTTTTGCAATTGCAAAAAGTAACACTCCCCTTGGGCAGCTGCTTATCAGGAGACTCACACGTCCATCGATGAAAAGTGAGTAAATAAAACAGGACACGAACAGATCGCGATGCGTTCAAAGTATTCAACACGGAAACACTTGCGACGAACATCGTCGTAGGTCAATAAGAAACAATAATCAAAATAGCATCAAACGAGTAATATCAAAAGGAAAGAAAATTAGCTGCCTGCATATCGAAATGAAAACATTCGGGTTAATAATTAATAATTTATTTCGTCAAATATTTAATCTCCTGAGTCACAAATAAATGAGTTTTTTTAGGGGGAAGCGAAATAATCTAAATACAATCTTATCACTTGAGTTTGGAAACAACCAGACTTGTTTATGCGCCTGGGATTACTCTATTTCACTCCTTAAATCGTACTCCTTAAAAGGTCAATATAAAATATTTTACTCAATTCGGGTATTTAATTTCTAGATAAAATAGAAGTTTTATCTAGCGAGTTTACAAAAATTTCAAAACAATCACTAAAGAGAATTTTTTTTATAAATCGGTGTTGAGTAACGCCAGAGACTCACGAGAAGAGAGAATCGCGAGCGATAAGTCAGCAACACAAACTAGGTAGTTAATTAACGTCGCACTGAAGTAACACAGCGGGCTATTAGCGACGGTCTGGGATCAATCCCGAAGGGATAGATCCAAGGGTTATGCCTCATAATTTTGAACAATGGCCAGATGACTAGAACACCTGAACTGGCATTCCACTCTCCAAACTTCCACACCGCGCCAAAGTGAGGACATTTGATACCACGACATATTTAACGTGCACCAGCCCCATGTACACACGACAATTTTTGGTTGGATTATTGACTGAATTGGAGAAATAGAGTTAGAGCGGGGCGATTCCAAATGAAAGGGCTAGCAGGCAGATTCACTCTAATACTTTATCAGGACCTATTTCTTAAGGAGAGCAATTTAGATGTTTACAAAAGCGAACAAAGGCCAGTTTTTTAAAGTAAAAACCCGCCTTAACTTCCCTTGTAATGAAAAGCTCCGTCGTTTGCTGATGTATTTCATTTACTTGTGAAAACAACTTCCTAAAGCTTTTCCCTCACTCAAATTTCGTCTTTAGGGTCAGCGATTGTTATGATGATGCGGATAAATAAATGCATCCGAGGCTTCAAAACACAGAAATAGTTGATGGATCAAAGTTGCGTTGTGACTAGTTTTCAACCCAATGCTTGAGAAAACAAACTTAAAATCATCACCTTATATGAATGTATTTTGCACGTAACAAATACTTCGTAGCATAAAATTTTAAGGGGTAGGAATCCTTTGTTTGACTATTCATCCAAAATAACTCCTTGACATCAAAATACCTATTTCCTGTATTAGCCAGAGAATTTATTTTCTTTCAGCCTTTATATATCTAGAATGCTTCCACATATAACCCCAGCCATTTCAATGTGCTACACCAGGGTAGGAATCCTTTATATCTGATCATCCACTCAAAATAATCTTAGGCATCAAAATACATATTTCTAAGGAATCCTTTATGTCTGATCATCCACCCAAAATTCTCAATGTACTACACCACCTAATCCTTTGTCTGACCATGCACACAAAATACTCCTAGACATCAAAATATCTATTTTCCAATCAAAATACCTATTTTCCAATTAAAATACCTATTTTCCAATTAAAATACCTATTTTCCAATCAAAATATCTTTCCAAGGAATCCTTTATGTCCGACCATCCACCCAAAATACTCAATGTGTTACACTAGGATAGGAATCCTTTATGTTAGACTATCCACCCAAAACACTCCTAGACATCAAAATACCTATATATTATCCAATCAAAATACCTATTATGCAATCAAAATACCTATTTCCAAGGAATCCTTTATGTCTGACCATCCACCCAAAATACGACGTATCAAAATACCTATTTTCCAATCAAAATACCTATATATATATTTTCCAATCAAAATACCTATTTTCCAATCAAAATACCTATTTCTAAGGAATCCTTCATGTCTGACCATCCACCCAAAATACGACGTATCAAAATACCTATCTTCCAATCAAAATACCTATATATATATTTTCCAATCAAAATACCTATTTTCCAATCAAAATATCTATTTCCAAGGAATCCTTCATGTCTGACCATCCACCCAAAATACGACGTATCAAAATACCTATTTTCCAATCAAAATACCTATATATATATTTTCCAATCAAAATACCTATTTTCCAATCAAAATACCTATTTCCAAGGAATCCTTTATGTCTGACCATCCACCCAAAATACGACGTATCAAAATACCTATTTTCCAATCAAAATACCTATATATATATTTTCCAATCAAAATACCTATTTTCCAATCAAAATACCTATTTCCAAGGAATCCTTCATGTCTGACCATCCACCCAAAATACTCCTAGCCTTAAAAATACCTATTTTCCATATTAGCCCGAGAGTATTTCAATTCATTACTTATGTACCTAGAAAACTTCCATATCTAGTCCCAGCTATTTCAACGTGCAGCACCAGGTTTCCTACCGACTCCCAATAGGTTATATTCAAACGAGTCCTTATAAGACGCTCCTTTGGGCGTAAGTTACATCAATTCTTTCACAATTATTCGTTCTTCAATAGGTCATTTTACTTATGTGTTTAATAACGATTTCCCTGAAGCATTTTCCTTTTCGATCGATTGAAATGCAGTTTTATACTTATTTCCCCCAAACTGCAGATCGTCGATGGCAGATTCTACTTACTCAAAGCGAGGGAAATCACTCGACCGAGCTTATGCGGGACAACTTGTTGCATATGCAGCCCACGTCAATTGGATAAATAACCCCGTCACGTAACTACCCATGTAAGATTTGACTGTCTCCGGCTTCTGGTAGTGCACACGAAGCCCCTGGCAATTCGAAGTCTAAGGCAATAATAAAATGATACAATGTGAGCATAAGTTTCAGCACTTCGTGTTCTTCTGGTCGTTTTATTTAGATCAAAGTGTCGCTTGATCAAAATTACAATATGTTTAATAAGAAACACAAACAGTGAATTTTAATTTTTCAAAACAAACTAAAATTATATCCAGAAATTCAAGGTTAAAATTTAACTTCTCTTTGACGAGGTGCGTAGTTGAATTAACGTCGCACTGGATGAACACAGCGAGCTATTGGCGACGGTCCGGGATGAATCAAGATCCGGGGACAATACCTCGTCATTTTGAATCACGGTCTGTTGACCCTGGTCAGCTGACGAGGTCGACACCTGAGTTGACACACCAGGCCAACATGAGACATTTGAGACCACGACAGATTTGACGTGCCCTCATATACACGACGGTCTTTCGTTGGATCTATATCTCTATTATGAAAGACATTTCTGTCAATCTAAATCTAATGTCGGTAGTGGTTCTGTGCGATACGTGTTTCCTGTACGTATTATTAACGTGAAGACAGTTGGCTTGTTTTCCGACAACGATTTCAGCACTTCAATAAAAATTCCGAATTGATGATAGTTGATTGGTCAGCACCAATTAGATTAAACGCCAAACGGCGTTAAACTCATTTTAAGGTAGCCCTAATATTTATCATGGGTATGTATTTGTATGTATTTTAATTAATGTCACACCGAGGCAACACTACGGGTTACATATTTATCATGGGATAGCATTTGAACAGAAGTAAAATCTTCAGACCGTCTGGTTTGTTTATTTACACTGAAAATCCCTCTCATATTAGGGATATCCGTCTTTTATGTCCGGTAACGGTAGCCCGGTTGGAAGAGTAGTGGACTAGCAACCAGAGGGTTACGAGTACGAATCCAATCGAAGAAAGTCGTGTACGAGTTGGAGCGCGTTAAATCCGTCGTGGCCTCAAATGTCCTCACGTTGGCGTGGTGTGGAAGTTTGGAGTTCAGTTGTTGTTGAAGTTGGATGTTCAGGTGTCGCTTCGTCATCTGACCGTGGTTCAAAATTACGTGGTTTTGTCCTCGGTCTTTCCCTTTGGGATTGATCCCGGACCGTCACATGCCGTCTTTAATGCCAAAACTTAAAGACGCAGGTAGATAGTTAATTAACGTTGCACTGGAGCAACACAACGGGCTATTGGCGACGGTCAGGGATCAATTCAGAACGGAAAGATCCGAGGACGACACCACGTAATTTTGAACCACGGTCAGATGACGAGGTAACACCTGAGCTGGCACCCCACTCTCCAAACTTCCATATCACGCTAACATGTTAAGGCGCAGGTTTGGTGTGTGTAGAGGAACATACAGTTAACAGCTGCATCTTTCACTGATTTAGAGGGTTGCGAGTTCGAATCCAACCAAAGACCGACGTATACAAAGGGGGCTAGTGCACGTTAAACCTTTCATGTTCTCAAATGTCCTCACGTTGGAGTGGTGTGGAAGTTTGGAGAGTGAGGTGCCACATCAGGTTTATCTGACCGTGGTGAAAATTACGTGATATTGTTTTCGGATCTTTCAATTTTGAATTGATCCCGGACCGCCACCAATAGCCCGCTGTGTTGCTCCAGTGCGACGTCAATTAAAATATCTTCCTATCTTTCAATGATTTAAAACTACTTGTCAGCCGTGAGACATACTCACTTTCTGTATTCAAGCTCGAAGACTAAATCCCTAAAATTGCTTAGCTCCCTCTCTTTTAATAAACACCACAAAGATGGATTTTAATATCAACTCGACACAATCAAATTTTATGAATTATTTATTTTAATAAAAATCAGGACGCGGAGCATTTGAAAGGTAACATATTTCCTCATTTCCAAACGTGAAATTGTCTAGGAAAAAGAAAACGTTCAATTTCGCCTCTAATAAATTTTCCTGCTTCGAAACGCAATAACGCGAAATCATTTTCAATCTCAATGTTTTAATAAAAATAGGCTTATTTTTAACGCAAACACGGAAAAGGATACCGATTTCTCATATTTCTTCAGTCTAATAACCATATTGCAGACATTCGAATCATAGGGCGTAACGTGATTTTTGAAATCGATCCTAATAGGCTATATTCGCACAAAGCTGTATTTGTTCATGTTAGTTTAAACGGAAATAAATTTTATTGTTGAAGGCGTTTGGAATACGATGAAATTTAATACCATTTTTTTACATCAAAGTTTCTTATAAGTTTCCAATTGCGTTTCAATCACTTCAGCTTTATTTTGCCCTCTACATAAATTTCCCAACGCGTATTGGACATGATTTATAAAGTGGAATCTAATGCTTGAGGAGTTGATATGGAAAGCTGGGATGTTATTTATCGTGAATATTTTTATCCGAATGAGGAGAAGACTTCGCTTAATAAAGTGATATGAATAATGAAGCGATGACCTTTCGATTTTCAATTCGGTTTGCCATTTTTTTATAAAGAAAGTGTTTGAAGACATTTGAATCGAATGATTGTAATTCAATGTTTAGAAAATGTTTCCGTTTTGTTCGAAAATATATTTAATAAACGTAATGATTCTTGAAACGTTACTTTTATCAAAAAGGTTTTTATGTACAGTTCATCTAACTGTCAATTAAAATGTCGTAAATTAATTCTAATTTCATTTTATAATTTGCAGTAAAACTCACCGATTCTTTTTAAAGGTACACGCAAAAGATCATTAGACCAAGAACTCGGTTTAAACAAGAACAACAAAACATTCCAGAACCATCCCGAATCGAACACCTGGAGTCTGCTGAATGTAGCATCACGGCTAAGAACATTTTGGATGTTATTTGGACAAGCACCAATTTTACTTTTTTATTTCCTTGAAACCCTGTGTTTGAGGGGCCGCTGTAGCCCTTAGCCAATAGTGTTGCTCCAGTGCGACGTTAATTAAAATACCTACCTACCTACCGAAAATATCCGGTGGGGTGGTAAGAAGTTTGGAACGTTTGAAAATTCCGAGTATACGAAACGGTGAAAACTCAGAAATTATCAGAGAAGAGAGAAAGCACTTAGTGTAGAGGGTCAATACGGTTTTTTGCTGCTTTACTACATATAGGAAGTTTGTATGTAGCAAAGCCATCTGGCAGTAAGTTTGAAATGCTCTTCGAAAACCTTTCTTCTGTAGGGAAAAACTTTAATGAATCGATTGAAACTTTTAAAAACCTTCAGTGACCGTAAACTGCTATTAAAATACATAATTAGCGTGTACAAAAATATTTTAAAACTCTCTGGAACGTGCAATGAATGTGTTGAAAGTTTATTACGAAAATTTTTCACTGAGATAATAAAACTTGATTAGTTTTCCGCGTTACTTTATAAAGCCATTGCTCTGCTGTGGATGCTACATAAAAACACGTCAATATCCCATTCTCTCAAATTTCTTATCCATCAAAGGAAAACAATCAATAAAACATCATCAGGTTAATCGATTGAGGAAACTCCACACAATAAATCCCCGTGAAAAGAAAGCGGGCATTTGAAGACCGAATGCAAATCTGTGAAGTATTTTGGCAGCACGTAATCGCTAACACTAATAATCGTCGTGTCTCAATATTGACTTTGCTCTTCGGCCCGTTTGTCACCAAATCAATGTCTCATCAGCTAATGGGACAAGAGGACGCTGCAATCATCAGAAACAAATATTGTCTCAGCTTCTGAAGGAGGTTTGCCTTTAATTTTTATTCAGAGGGTACGCACTTTTTCAGTTGGCGCCGGGGTGGGTTTCAATTAGCCCTGAGCGAAGATTTTAATCGTCCTCACAAAGGAAGGTGCCATTCGACAGAGGGAGGGAATCAGTTTGAGGGTGAGGAAAATGGCCGCTGTGTTAATCTGCCTGGTTTTGTTGCGTTATCCTATTCATTTCCGTCTCCACTGAGATAACATGTCTGCATAAGACATTAGTTATCTCAGTGCAGACAGATGGTGATGATGGATATCGGTAATGGTGTCATGTAATGCCTGTGATGGACGGAACAGGGATTAGCATTTTGCTCAAATTATAACAAACTCTAGATTAAAACTCCTCCATATGACACTTATCCGCTGGTAGCTCTATTGTTCTGGTGAGGATTGGAACCATGTCCTTGTTCTATGTTGTTCTCTTGTAGTGCTGATTTTTCTTTTAAGCTAATATTCTGTTGTGTAGATATATTATACTGATATAAATGTCTACACAACTGTAGACATTTATATCAGTAAAATATACCTACATCAGGGTAATAAGTGCTTTGTAGCATAAATAATATAGTATATATAATATAGCGCTTTGTACTAGTATAAATACTTAACCCTTCAAGTGGTTTTGACAAGATATCTCATCCATCACGATCTGAACAATTTTGCTAATCACTTGACAAGATATCTTGATGGACGAGATATATCGTCCATCAAGAGACGGCCAGTTTCGCTAATGACGATATACCTCTTTGAGATAACCACCAGGAGAGTTAAATAGATTATACTGATGTAATTTCGATATAAACGCTGTTTGACCCTATGGGGTAAAAATTACTCCTCGAGCAGTGTAACAATGATATATTCAGTGTTACAACATGCCTAACGATGGTGTTAACACAATTCTTCTCTAGTCATAAATCATGCTACGATTATGTTTCTATCTTTATTTTGAGGATTAATGTGTTTCACTGATGTGTAAAAACTCCTTGCGCAAAGTTTAAGTTGAAGCAGGGAATACAAAATTGTATGATCTTGGGTATGCATCACCACTTGATAGGGACTTAATAGGGGGCGAGGAAGTAGTCCAGTTTGTACGGCAATCCATGCGTCGCCAAGTGAAGCAGCTCCCATCGCGGTCAATACTTTGGAGGGTGACCTGTTGAGCTTTTGGCCCCCGGTTGGTGTGAAATTAACTATTCACCCACTCAAAAATTTTTTAAATTCTTAATATTTCTACTGCTTATTTATTTTAACCTACTTATTTTTAAAAATCACATTTCTTTTTTTCTTCTGAATTTTGACAGTAATTTTTTACTCTGAAACTCTGTTTTTTTCTGAATTGTCACTACCCGTTACCTGTATCGTTGTATTTTCTTCTAGTCTTCTGCAACCTTCTCACCAGCTCGACTTCCAAGTCCCAGGTTTCACGCAAAAGAAACTTATGAAACCCAATCTTACAGTTGTATTCAAGACTTCGTTGACCTGAGGACAGAGGGCCTTCGGCCCAGGTACTTCTGTTTCCGAGGACGCATGATCGTGCTCTCTTCTGTGCATGTGCCCCGTTTGAAATCGGTAACGTCTGTTAAGAAGCGAGAGGGCAATCGTTTTGTTGTCCGTTTGGAGATATGTACCGTTTTCGTTTTTTGTCTGTATTAAATGTTGGGTCTCGTCCTGAGATTTGATTTGATTTTTATATATCTGCCCTGATAAGTTGATATATAAGTAAATTGAAAACTAAATCTCTAGAAAAAATAATAAGACACCGAGTGGGGCAGTATGTTTAGAAAAAGAATAATTTCAGCTACAGTGCACTCCATTCTGTCCTAGTTATCTAAATTTATCTTGACACAATTGATCTAGTATGCATCTGTATTTGCGTCAAGAGTTAACAGTGAGAAATTCTAGGAATATTGATTAGGAATAGACATTAAATTGATACTTGCATTTCTGTCGAAAGAGTGCAATTGCTCTCATCAAATTTGGATAAATTCAAGCGCGAGATCTACGTTTTGAAGAAACTGATGGCTTGAAGTGAAGTATCGTGATATTTTACGCTTTGAAAAATACACACTCATAAAACCTATTACCTCCCAATGCGCCCAAACTCAGATGTAAAAGAAATTTAATAAACCTTTCTTTCTTTAAATTCGTAATATCACCAAAAAATGTAGTACAGAAAGACTAAATTAATTTATGTATATAGCTGTTACGTTCTATATGAATATACTTTGCAAAAATAAAAAACTTTTAAACTTACGCATTCAACTCAAAGGATGTAACAGACTGAAATTAAAAAAAAAAGCTAGACACATACTCGAACTGTGATGTATCAGAAAATAACGCCGACACATTTTCATTGCTTTAATTTTACTGAAACTTAATAAATCGGCTCAAGATAACGGGATTGAAGAGATCATGCATATACTTTAAAAATAAACATAAACTTATAAACGCCATTATCATCAAAATGATATAGTAGAAAAGGACTGAAAATTAATGAGATGTAAAATTGATACGTGCAGCTTTGAAGAGTTCAAAAATAAAACTTAATAATTCAGAAATCAAGAAAAAGATGGCTGGAATTAAGCAATAAAAACCATCAGTAATACCGGAAAAAGCGATACGCGTATCAGTCTGTCAAAGAAAATACCTTTTCCCACAGAAATCTTACATAATGCACGCTACATATCTTACGTAGAATTCATACCGAAATCAAATTATACGTTTATAGTTTCTACCGTTGAAAATGGAAGAATATGAGATACTAATTTTTTCAGAACACGATCTATTTTGATGGAAATTGCTCGTAACATTTGCTGTAAAACTGAACATGCAAAAAAGCCTCTGGGATTATTTCTTCCCGTTCCAATCTTTCCATTTATTTACCTTTCGGTCTTCAAGAGATTTCTAATCCCAAGCGCTAGATTCATTTTAATATAGAATCGTTAGACACGAAATAAAAAAAAACTATTGTAATCCTTTAATCCGTGTTTAGATTATCAGTGGTAGAAATGTTCCCATAATTTGTGTTTGCGAACGAAAATAATTCCAATCATTACATTTCATGCTGCGTTCTAAGTTACTGTTTATTTTTCGTCTAATATTAATAAAAAATCATCCACGCAAGATGAAATTTATTGAAGTGTTTTTACTTTTTCAGATAGCAAAATAGGGAGTCTCGCAAGGATTGATCCTGTTTTTCTTTTTATGCCACTTGGATATTTGTATTAATTTTATTGCAACAGTGTATCAAATACTTTTTATAAGGTAACAGTTTCATTGAATTTTATTAGTAATGAGTATATATATATATATATATATATATATATATATATATATATATATATATATATATATATATATATAAGATCACAGGGCAACACCACGTAATTTTAAACCTCGGTTAGATGAAAAGGTCACACCTGAGCTAGCACACCACTCTCCAAACTTCCACACCACACCAACGTGAGGACATTTGTGGCCACGACATATTTAAAGTGCACCTGCCCTCTTTGTACACGACGGTCTTTTAGTGGATTCGAACTCGGAACCCTCCGATGACAAGTCCGTTACTCTTCCAACAGGGAGACCATGGCCCATGAGTCGGTAATGCGTGTATGAATAGATTCTGTGTGTTAACATTCCTACCATTGTTGTTTTTTGTGTATTGTTGGTTGTCAAAAAACGTATTTGCTCACAATTGTTAATTGGGCTGGTGCATGTGAAATTTGTCGTGGCCTCAAATATCCTCACGTTGGGATGATGTGGAAGTTTGGAGAGTGGGGTGCCAGCTCAGGTGTGACCTCGTCATCTGACAGTGATTCAAAATTACGTGGTGTTGTCCTCAGATCTTTCTCTTCGGGTTTGATCCCGGACCGTCGTCAATAGCCCGATGTGTACCTCCAGTGCGACGTTAATTAAATACCTACTTGCCAATTGATTTATCTTACTCGTACGGCTCTTTATCTTACACTTTTGTGCCGGTCTGATTATACTTCATCCCGATGAGAACATCTATTTCTCAAATAGCTTCATTTAATGAAAAACAGTTAATGCTACTAAAAAACTTTGCATTACTGAATACTGAAACCAGAATTTGGATGTTTACCAGTTTTCGACTTCGTGTACGATCGGAGGTTTATTCCAACCATTAGAAAAAAAATGTGGTGTAGAGTAAAGACAATAGCATTCTTGGAAAATCTCCAAACACCCTCGGCTGTAAAACAATCAAATTAATGTTACAGAAAACAGTTTATAGGGTTTTAGTTTGATTTTTATTAGTTAAAATTAATGGTTGTGAGGGTAATCGTTTGAACAATAACTTTATATACTCGACAGTTGGTTCTGTTACGATTTAAATTATGTAAGGAGATTCGGCAATATCTATTTATAAAAATAATTTCCGGTAAATGCCCCACATTAATAGCTTCTCACTTTTCTCTCTTAAAATCATTTTATTTCACCTTCGCAACTCGAATTAAAATTAAAATAAACTGAAAACATGGTGTTCTAGCAGCTATTTCATTTTATGGTGCCATCACGAGAAAATAAATGCTTCTTTTATATTTTCATATAAGAGGTTCAAATATGAGCACGCTTACTGTCATAGTCGTTATAAGGTGCCGCTGACGTCATTTCCGCTGCCAGGAGCACGACGACCAATAGCAGAGAGCAAACTCGAAGGGCGCTTCCGGTATTCATTTTCAACTGAAAAAGAAAGTGAAATTAGCTTGTGGGTCACTCGGAAGGTTAACACAAAACATTCAATAACTGCATCTGTGGGATTACTTGACATGCAAACCACACACAGGTCTCAATTTTGTCAAAAAAAAAGACATGGTTAATCAGCTCTGAGATAAAACACTGTTTACTCAAATGAGTTAACTAAAATACTATTTAGAGGAAGGGCTCGAGCCCTTCCCGAAATACTTGAAACAAAAATACAGTAATTTAGCCACCGCCAAAATTTCATTTGCACGTGGATGTCCGAAAACAGTCAGCCATCAAACGTCGCGTTTAGTTCATCTTGACGATTTTTTGTAATTTTAGGGGGGTTGGTACCCGTTATGTCACCCCACCCACCTAGCTACTTAGAGAACGCCTGTACTTCATAATGAGCAATTTTTTAATACGCAAAGAGCCGTAATATGCTTAGGTAGGTATTTAATTAACGTCGCACTGGAGCAACACAATGGGCCATGGCGACTGTCCGGGATCAAACCCGAACGGAAAGATCCGAGGACATCACGTAATTTAGAACCACGGTCAGATGACGAGGTCACACCTGAGCTGGCACCCCACTCTCCAAACTTCAACATCACGCCAACATGAGGCCATTTGAGGCCACGACAATTTTAACGCCACCAGCCCCCGTTATACACGGCGGTCTGGTTGGATTCGAATTCGGAAACAGAAACAGCGAGAAATCACAATTCCAATACTTAAAACCGACTGTTATCCCTTTCTACAGTTACAGGCGTTACAGGGGCACATGATTTGCATATATACAAGTGCTTATCATTTGCATATCTTTCCAAGATCTACGACCCATCGTGCAAATTTGAAGGCTATTGGAGGCTTCCTTCATGGTGTATTTTCGATGGCCAGCAATGTATTATAGGTACAAGAAGTTTTAGTAAAAAAATATAATATAAAAATATAAACAAAACCTTAGATTTTAATTTAAGTACATTAATTAATTTGTTCTTATCATATCCGTTTTTTGCCAATCCTGATTGTAAACAATGACACTAATCAAAGTTCTCTCGTTTATAAACATATTTCAATTAAAGTACGGATACAATCACTACATTTCCTATTTTGCATTTTGAAATTCCAATTCGCACACGCTACCTTTAACTTCACAATTTTCATTTAGATCCATTAACCTAAAAAATCAATCTTCGAAACACTATCTGGAGTAATACTCAAAAATGTCGAGATCACAGTTAATGAGAAAATTTCAAATAAACAGACTTCTTGTTTCAAGGATAAAATAAATGAGTCCAAGTTCCAGATAATTTAATTTCGATTAACTAAGTCTTTAAACCCCAGTAAATCCCCCTCGTTATTCAAAATGAAAGCAAAGATGCTTCTCCTCATTAAATAGCGCCATTTTTTGTATGAAAAACCTCATCATCTCCTTTTTATGCGCTGATAATGTAACCTTGGTATCATCACTTTATTAGCTGGAAAATGTTCGAGATTTCCCCCTTTTCTTTAATTAAATATCCCTTTTTATTGCTTCGTATCAAAAGCGAATGCAAATGGGCTTCGTTTAATGTCAGGGTTGGAGGTATTAGGTATTTTTTAATTAACGTCACACTGGAGCAACACATAGGGCTATTGGTGACGGTCCGGGATCAAAACCAAAGGGAGGAACAAATCCGAGGACAACACCACGTAATTTTGAACCACGGTCAGATGACGAAGCAATACCTCAGCTGGCACCCCACTCTCCAAATTTCCACACGTCAACGTGAGGACATTTGGGGCCGCGACAGATTTAAAGTGCACCAGCACCCCTTGTACAAGGTTGGATTCGAACTCGCAACCCTCCGGTTGCTAAACCATTTTCCAATAGGATTTTTAGATTGTTTTTCAACAAGCAATCGTGTGCAGTTATTGGCTTTCGCTCGATTCGGCTGACCACCCTGTTTACGAGAAAGGAACAGTTTTTAACAAGCATAATTTCCCTCTTAATGGTAGTTTATGATAACACTGAAAACTAATAAGTAAATAAATATGTGCATCACGAGGCTGTGCGAACAGCATCATTCTATGTAGATTAGAAAAATGCACGAGCTTCTGCTCCTCTTTCTTTAATATAATATACCTTTTTATTCCCTCGCATCAAAGGCAAATGGTGTCGTTTAATGTCCGTATTTGAGCGTTACCGAAGCATCATAACGCATTAATAATTCAGAGTTTTACTTATTTTGCGCTAACGACTTATTAGGTTAAAAGCAATGGATCGACATGGGGATGAAAGGTTAAGAAACAGAGTAGGGTAAAGAAACAGATAAATTTGACACTGTCGGTGAAAGGAACTGTTCCATTAAAATAGGAGTCTTGAATTTTTATATTTTCATTATAAAGAAATGCAATTAGTTGGTCGATGCTGGAAACGACTTCATGTAACGGTTTCGACTTAATATAAGACAGGTATATTTTTAAAACTAACTTTCTTCATATAATCGAATTACATATAATTTAATTTTCAATTTCTCGTTTACCGTTTTATATTTCTCACTATGCGTATATCTACCATGCTTTCAAGGCTACGGTAGCCCGGTTGAAAGAGTAACGGATTAGCAACCGGAGAGTTGCTAGTTCGAATCCAACGAAAGACCGTCGTGTACAAGGGAGCTGGTGCACGTTGAACCTCCCGTGCCTCCAATATCCCCACGTTGGCGTGGTGTGGAAGTTTGGAGAGTGGGATGCCAGCTCAGGTGTGACTTCGTCATCTGACCGTGGTTCAAAATTACGTGGTGTTATTCTTGAAGTCCCTTCCTTTAGGTTTGTTCCCGGACCATCGCGAATAGCCCGTTGTGTTGCTCCAGTGCGTTGTTAATTTAATACATTCCTACCTATCGTACTTTCTATCTCTGACTTCCCTAATTCTTTTGATATATTACACGATAGATCTCTTTCTACTTCTAACTTCCCTAATTCTCTTTATATATTACTCGATATATCTCTTTCTATCTTAACTCCCTAATTATCTTTATATATTCGATAGATCTCTTTCTATCTTAACTCCCTAATTCTCTTAATATATTACTCGATAGATCTCTTTCTATCTTAACTCCCTAATTCTCTTTATATATTACTCGATACATCTCTTCAAAAATAGAGCTCGCAAAATCTGGCAGCGAACAAGAACAGCAGCTGACAAAACCTTAATGAATAGAGCCCAGCAAAAGTTCACGGACTGAATACAACACACATAGCAATACTGAACTGACTATATCACTTCGATATCGGCGGAGGATGGATCAGTCTGGAGAGATACTAAAAAATATAAGAAAACTACCAAAAGATGCCGCCCCTTAAAGGGCCAGCCGGTGTTGCATACATGGATACTGAAAAGGCCGAAATTATGGCCGACAGCCAGCCTTGAGCTACAGTTTCGTGAAAACAACAAACACAATACAGATATTATAAACAAAGTTAATACACCACTAAGACTTTTCTAAGCACTACACCCACTGACCAAATTGAGCCTGCAAACCATCTGAAATCCTTTTCTACATTGGAAACTTAAAGTCTAAAAAGAGCCCTGGAACTGATTCCATCTCAAACATTATGATGAAAAAACTTCCAACCAAAACCATCATACAAATCACCACCTTGATCAACTCTGCTTTGTCCCTTCGACACTTCCCCGTCTCATGGAAGACAGCTGTTGTTGTCCCCATACTGAAGCCAAACAAACCTACCAAACCGGATAGCTACAGGCCAATCAGCCTACTAACTGTACTCATCAAAATTGCTGAATACATTATCAACAACCGTCTGGAGGTGTACTGCCAGCGAGTTAAACTAATCATCCCGCAGCAGTTTGGCTTCAGAAAACAGCTGTCGACATCCCATCAATTGCTTCGAGTTACTGAATTCATCACTGAAGGATTCTGAACACACAAAAGCACTGGTGCAATCCTACTAGATGTAGCAAAGGCCTTCGATCGTGTTTGGGTAAGTGGTCTTAGCCACAAACTCATGACATTTGGCTTCCCTGCCTCACTCATTCACCTTATACATTCCTACCTAACAAGTACGCAGTTTGTCGTTCGAATAAACAAAACACTCCCAACACTACGTGCTTTATATATCACTCGATATATCTCTTTCTGCCTTAACTTCCCTAATTCTCTTTATATATTACTCGATATCTCTCTCTCTGCATAACTTCCCTAATTCTCTTTATATATTACTCGATATATCTCTTTCTACTTCTAACTTCCCTATTTCTATTTATATATTACTCGATATATCTCTTTCTATATCTCGCTAGAAAGTTTAATCATCTTTTTTCCCATCAGTCTTTCCCTCTATGGAACTAGTTATCTTTATGTTTCTAATTTCCTCTACGTTTATCTTTCTTAGAATAGGGTCGATGTGTAACATTGCTGTCAACCTATTTATATTCTGTCTAGTCTACCCTTCATTTCTAAATCATCTTCGATCAGTGGCCTTGTCCCTTCTCTTATCTGTATCTCGTTCTACTCTCTTTGTATATCAGGAGCCACGGTAACCCAGTTGAAGAGCAACGAATTAGCATCCAGAGGGTTGCGAATTCGAAACTCGGTCCAGCCGAAAGACCGTCATGTACACGGGGACTGGTGCACGTTAAATCTGTCGTGGCCTCAAATACCCTCACGTTGGCGTGGTGTGGAAGTTTGGAGAATGGGGTACCAGCTCAGGTGTTCTCGTAATCTGGCTGTGATTCGAAATTAGGCTGCGTTCTTCGATCTTTCCCTTCGAGATTGACGTTCCCAACGTTCTTCATTTGTATTCCAACATTTATACAGGGCCGCGGTAGCCCGTTTGGAAAAGTAACGGATCAGCAACAGGAGGGTTGCGAGTTCGAATCCAACCAAAGACCGTCTTGTACAAAGGAGGCTGGTACACGTTAAATCTACCGTGGCTTCCACTGTCCTCACGTTGGCGTGGTGTGGAAGTTTGGAAGTGGGGTGACAGCTCAGGTGTGACCTCGTCATCTGACTGTGGTTCAAAATTACGTGTTATTGTCCTCGGTATCGTGCTTCAATAACAGTAAAACAAATAGTATAATTTGTGCTTGGATTTAAAAAATTGAGAATCCAATGCACTATAGCGTGTTCCTGCAAAGAAAATTGTAGAAAAATACTTATAGATGACGTTTTTGTGTAGCTGAAAAAAATGTCGGATAATAAAGCTAGGAAATTCTACATTCGATATATACTTCCATCCGTTAACGCCTTAGTTATGGAATCTGATTCTGGAAGTTTATAACCTTCTCTGCAATACTTCTATTTTCGTTCACGATTCGAGCGTGTCATTTAAATTTATAGCCTTCAAAGTCGTGGACGTTCTTTCCAAATAACGTCGAAGAACATTTTAAAAAATGTTGAATCGAGGCCCCGTGAGTCTCACTGAATGGAAAGTTCTGCTGAATTGCGTTTAGGAAAGCTCTTAAATGGCAACGTAAAGCATTGCTGTTCGATTTTCTAATCTAGAACCTGTCTACGAGTTCTATTTTTCATACGGGAATGTCCCATGAATGCAGTGTAAAGCTGAGATTAAATTTCATAAATATCCTTGAAGGTGCGGTGAAAATGTGTTCAATACTTATATACTTCCACCTCTAGGATATCGCATTACGATATAGATTACCAGTAAAATAGGTAGGAATAACTACAGCAAGACATTGATGTATCGCGCTTTTAAGAGCAGAGCGGTACACCGAGGGCTGAAAAAATGGAGCAACTTTGATATACTTTTTTGCGGCAACATTTTCGGCACGTTTTTGTAGCGAGTTGCGGCAGGTAGGTAGTTAATTAACGTCGCACTGGAGCAACACAAGGGACTATTGGAGACGGTCCCAAGGATAACTTCTCGTCATTTTCAACCACGGTCAGATGACGCGGTGAGACCTGAGCTGTCATCCCACTCTCTAAACTTCCACACCTATCTAACGTGAGGACATTTGAGGCTACGACAGATTTAACGTGCACCAGTCCCCTTTGTACACGACGGTCTTTTGCTGGATCGAGTTTCGAACTCGCAACCCTCTTAATGCTAATCCGTTACTCTTTCAACCGGGTCCTACCATGAGCGAAATAGGTATTGGTATTGGTATTTTTAATTAACATTACACTGGAACAGCACAACGGGCTATTGGTATCTTGTAACGGGCCGGTATCTCTTTTAACTGGGCTACCGCGGCCCCCCCTCCCCGAAGTTGTGGCAGGCAAAGGCAACTCCGCTTTATTATGTTTATGATAACCCCCTGCTTATTTGAATCTTTCTTTAAGTTGTGTAAATTATTATCTTTTTTTAATTTTACCGTGCCTAAATAACTCTAGTTAGCTAGAATCAATGCATTTTTACATTTAAAGCCTGGTTCCATTAGATTTAAAACTAATAAATTATTCAACTTGGACAAAGTTCTACAACAATAATTCGGAAAAAGTAAATACTTACCTATTATTACTAAGAATAATCAGTTGTGTGAATTTTTTTCTATATTTAAAATTATTTTTGTTAATGTTTTCATTTTTGTCCTCTACGCCATTCTAAGAAATACGCCATTTCTAAGAAATTTTCCCTTTTCGACATAAAAAGCACACAAAAAATCGCACCAACAGAGTTGCCACAAAAAGTCTTTATATATATCAAGCCTATACCAAAAATATTCCTTACCAGAAAAGCGCAAATTATACGTTATATTACGCGTTCTTCATTTGAAACTACAACACGGTAGAGTATTTTACGGGGTAGATCACATACGAATTTTCTACCTTCCATTCGGGGTTCGACATATGAAGAATCTAACCCTTCTAACTTGATGATGTCTGTAGATACCCCTACGAAATTTGCTACAGTAAGGTTCACTGGAAATGGCCAAGATGACTCGATGAAACTGGTGACCTTTGAACTCGTAATTCAAAGGAAACAGGTTTCGATATCCTCTATTGTTTACAAAGGTAAAATTCATAGCAGGGCATGTAAAAAAATACTCATTTGTCGAGGCAACCAGGAGTTACTATATATCTCACGATCATCATTGTAGAGGGAAAATTTCCCTTATATATTTTATTTGGCATGCTGTAACACCTAATAGCGCCGTTTTTCGACTGATTGTGCTCTAGAATACCAGTCGTCACTGAGTCTGAAAGATGCAAAATACGTTCACGCTTGCACGAGTGAACAATTTATTTAGCAATTCATTTCTTTTCTATTGCAGCACAAATTCAGAAAATTTGCACAAGGCTTGTGAACATGACTGCTTTGAAAATGAGCGGACTTAAGGATACCGGAAAAAATTTTGAAGGCTTTGTAACGTCATGCTACCCTTTCTTCGGGTACCAGAAATTCCCCGCTAACATGAACTGACCATCGATTTATGAATCCTCCCTAGCGGAAGTGTATGGATAGGTTTAACATATTATGTTCGAAATGAAGTCATCCATTCGGACCTTAAAATTCAATTCATAGCTGAATTTCTACAGCATCTTTCGGCCAAGTTCTTTAAAAAAACTACCTCAGGTTCCAAACGAAGCACTTAGGTCATTACCACCTAATGACCCTACTGTTAAAAGCTCGCAGAAAAGGCCTAGAGCTATTCTGCATCAACAGTTCCATACTTTCCCACAGCGGACGAAACGCCGTTGTGGTGTGTTCCGTTTGGACCTTGATCTTTAAGACTTCAATTCCTCTAATTTCTCCCCTTCGACATAGCATTTGCAAGTCGAATTAAAAGGACCACGTTGTCACTAGTAAGTTTGGGATAGGACTAGACTGAAACACTAATTGTATCACAGAAAACCTCTGTTAAATTTAAATTGTGAACTTGCTTTCCGCAAGAGCTTCGGTGGCTCTTGCGGAAAGTTCGCTTGAGTTCTTGCGAAAAGGTGGATCGTTCGCCCTCCCATTCGACCACCCAAGTTAAGCATCTTCGGTTGCGAACAGCATTTGGGAGGGTGACCACTTGAGTGCTGTCTCGATCTAAAATTTTGGCTCCGCTGAGTAATTAAAGTCAATCTAGCCCCTTCCACTTATATTTTTATTAAAATATTTTATTTATGCAATTTCTGTTTCTGATTTTTTCCTTTTTCGTTGAGATGAGCTGCTTCGCAGCGGGTGTTCCGTAAGTGATATATCCAGTTCAGTGTCTGGAGAGTTTACGACAGGGGTAATTAAGGGATGTCCAGAAGGCCCCTTTTTTGTAACTGTCCCCCTTCGTTAACGAGTAACTGGAGTAGCGGTAACCTTCATTCCTGACCCCTCGACTGAGAGGACCGTTGAAGTTTTGAATGTGAACGGATGCAGAGTTCGTCTGCTCGGATGGAACCACAAGGCTGAAATCACCGTCTTAATTTTCCTTTAGCCTCAAAATCTGCCTTAAATTGTTTGACCATAATAAATACTGTAGATTTTATCTAATTTAATGTGCTGTTTGTTTCAAATCTGATTCTATGCCTAAATCCACTCGCCACATATTAAAAGTTCATTTCACGACGTTACAGCATTTAAACAATAGGAAATGCTATTAGTTTAGATTGAATGGAATATTTACTTTAGAAAGAGTTCATAGATTTGATTCTGTGGATGATTTATTGGGAGAGCAATGACAGGATTTGGATGCTTTGTATTATATATAAAAAGATCAATCTCTCTATATAGTTATCTTTTATATTCATTGATTAGCTTTGGTAGCGCTTTACCTGGTTAACATAGGAAGGTGAACGGGTTGCTAAGTCGGACTGCTACAGATATGGCTCCCAGATCTTGTGATCAATAGCAGACATGCTCTACCCCTGTCATGGACTTTTGCAAAAATACTCAGAGGACTACCACCTGTCTGTATTTAAAAAAGAGCAATTGCTCAGATCCTCTGAAGTACCTTTTCATCACTGGTACCTCAGTAAAACACCAGGAGAGCTACTTGCCTTCAGTTTGCCCGGAAAACTTTATGCTTGCCAGTCTGCGATCTGGCTATTTGAAAAAGATGATATTCTTTGATGACCAGAAACCCTTTCCCACCTGTATAAAGTACAGCTTATTACCAGCCTCTCCTTCACACATCCTGAACTGCCTTGGAACCATACATGAAGACATTTTTAAGGACCCATTTGACATTGCCCAAAAACTTTTTTGCAGAATCTCAATGACTTAGTGTAATTTTTTTTATTGGGATAAGAAAGAAGAGAAGTTTGTAGCTGGAGAGAAATCATCCAACATAACACCTCTACTTTAGACTAAGACCTCAAAGTTATCACTAACTAAATCCGATTAACGTTCCGAGTTGATTAGATCCGAAGATTTACTCTTGGTATGGTACTTATGGTATCCAAATGGTACTTATTCTTTCACTGATTATTCAAATAAAACTCGTGTTGCTATTTCGATAATATGAATCAGAGGATACAATAGTTTTAAACTAGGAAATCTATTTAAAAAATCTGGTTGTTCTGTCACAAAAACTTGTTGAGACCATCTATCTTAACACTTCTAGTATATACTTACTCTACCTAAAATTAAATACTTAGTCATGGTAGTCGAGGGCATCATTTAATATTCCAATGTCCAACGCTGGATGGAAGAATGCAAAGCAGACATTTAATTCCCAATCCCTTAAGCTATTTGTGGGCTAATATGTAATTAAATCACTCCAAGGATTCGAAACAGCGAAAAGATTCAACCCTCCTATTAACCTCCACATTGACAGTCCGGACTAACCCTCTGTGCTGGATTTTCCGCGGACCGTGCCTACGCCCTGATTGAGCTCATTCGACCGAACGTGTCGTTTTCGGACCCAAATTTAATCCGCGTGTCGCTTTTCCTCTGATCCGTTCAGCGCTTTGTATTTAATTATGCAGTTTGGAACTTCCACAGTTAATGCATTCGTTGCGTTGTCATTGGCATCTGTAGCGGTTCCGCTGTTTGCTGATAGAGCGTGAATTTGACAACGTACTTGATTTGAAAATGCTTTTGAGTGAAGTAGAGATTATGGTAATCGGTTTTAGCTTCTTGGAGGATGTTAAAGCTTTGCTGCGGGATTTTTAATTTGCTTCTAGGCTTTGTAGGTTTATGTATGAGGTCGCCAGCACTAAATAATATCACACGATTCCTTGTCGAAGGTAGGTAGGTATTGTAATTAACGCCACACTGGGGAAGCAAAACGGGGTATTGGATTAAACCCGAGGACAATACCAAGTAATTTTGAACCACGGTCAGATGATGGGGTCACACCTGAGCTGGCCCCACACTCTCCAAGCTTCCACACCACGCCAACGCGAGGATATTTCAGGCCACGACAGATTTAATTGCACCAGCCCCCCCTTATGCACGATGGTCTTTGGTCGAGCTCCTCAACCCCTGGTTGCTGATCCGTTACTCTTTCAACCGGGCTACCACGGCCCTAATAGATTCAGTTGGCGAAAAATTTGACATCTTAATCTAAGGTAGGGGGGGGGGGGTATTTCAATTAACGTCACACTGGAGCAACACAATGGGCTATTGGTGACGGTCCGGGATCAATCCCAAAGGGAAAGATCCGAGGACAACACCACGTAATTTTGAACCACGGTCAGATGACGAGGCAACATCTGAGCTGGCACCCCACTCTCCAAACTTCCACACCACGCCAACGTGAGGACATTTGAGGCCACGACAGATTTAACGTGCACCAGCCCCCTTTGTACACGACGGTGTTTGGCTGGATTCGAACTCGCAACCCTTCGGTTGCTAGTTCGTTACTCTTCCAACCGGGCCACCGCGGCCCTAATAATCTAAGGTAGAGTATTAAGTTATGTGCGTTCAAAAAACCACCTAAGCTAACCAATGAAAAATAAAAAAATATTATGACTCTTTTAATGCAAAACATCCCACTCCCGCCATTGCTCTGCCCATAAATCATCCACAAATCAAATGTTTATGAATTATTTCTAAGGTAGATATTCCATTCAATCTAAGCTAATAGCATTTCCTAATGTTTAAATGCCTTCAAAGCTTTTTCCAATACCCACAACCAACTTAAATCCCCTTTCTACAAAGCGATCAGATTCAATGAATATTTCCTTTGATGCACGCGAAAAAGCGCAAAACCAATTAGCCATTTTGATCTGAGAATCAAGATCTAAAAAGAAGCACACTCGCGTGACGGTGAATGAAATCGATGGGTCCATTAGTGCTGGCCATTTCGCGCACTTTTTGCTAAACTTGCCATTTAGGAGCCCCCGGAAATTAATACCGTTGGCATAAACCAGCCGAAAGTCATTTGTAATTCAATGGAGATCACTCCACATCGGAGTCGATATCCACTTTGTCACCAGATTGATTAGTGTCGTGTGTTTGAAGGTTGGGATGCGAATGAACGGTAAACAATTCAAGTCTCCTGTGTGTGAGATTTCTAGGATTTATGGTCTGTTCCAGCATTAGAAGATACCATTACGGCAATGGAATAACTTGTGAAATATATTACAACAGATACTACTATACCTAACCCTCCTGGTGGTTGTCTTTCAACCACCAGGAGGGTTAGGTATAGTAGTTGGTTGCGAGTTCAATAGTAGTTAGGGTATAGTAGTTAGGGTTGCGAGTTCAAATCCAACCAAAGACCATCGTGTACGAAGGGGGCTGGAACACTTTAAATATGTCGTGGCCTCAAATGTCCTCACATTGGTGGAAGTTTGGAGAGTGGAGTGTCAGCTCAGGTCGTCATCTGACCGTGGCTCAAAATTACGAGGTGTTGTCCTCGATCTTTCCCTTCGGGTTTGAGTGGTTCAAAATTACGTGGTGTTGTCCTCGGATCTTTCCCTCTGGGATTGATCCCGGACCGTCACCAATAGCCCGTTGTGTTGCTCCAGTGTGACGTTAATTGAAAATACCAATACCAATACCCTTCGGGTTTGATCCCGAACCGTCGCCATTAGAAATAGCCCATTGTGGTGCTCCAGCGTGACGTTAATTAAAATACCTACCTACCTCGAACATTCGGTAATATTATTATGACGATATATATCGTCATTAACAAAGTTTGTCAGTTCTCGATGGACGAGATATCTCGTCGTAAACATTGAAGGTTTAACATACAAAACGCAATCCAGAATGAAGAATTTCGATAAGAAACCGAATCAATCGCCTGCATATAATGGGCTTCCTTATCTAAACACCTCCTCCCTACGTGACTATATTGGCATGCATTAGTTTTCTTCACGCTCCCAGCTCCTCATCAAGTTCATTCGAGCATAAAAATATTCCAGAACTTATCTCGAAAACACCCCCGCACGCTCACTCGCTATCGCCTTCTGGAAGATGAAGAAGAAATGGTCAATTAGACCCCCTAAACGGCTTTCGATAAACAAGTCTTTCGCTTCGTGTTTCCTTAGAAAAGCCCATTATATCAAATTTTTCTCTTCGATTATATTTGGGGTTGGTTTGGATTGAATTAGGATAGTGTCATTTGCATCTTCAGTCTTCGAGCGTTTAAATCGAGCGTTGGTTCGTGAAAGGTTTATCTGTTTTTTAAATAATGCAGGATCGTGACAAGTTGTCTTGTTTGATTTTGCATAATGAGACTAGTTTAAGGTAGGTAGGTAATTAATTAACGCCGCACTGAAACAACACAACGGGATATTGGCGACGGTCCGGGATCGAGCCCGAAAGGATCCAAGGACAACACCACGTAATTTCGAACCACGGTCGGATGACGAGGTCACACCTGAGATGATACCCTACTCTCCAAACTTCCGCACCACGCCAACGGGAAGACATTGGGGCTACGACAGATTTAATGGACACCAGTCTCCTTTGTACACGACGGTCTTTGATTGGATTCGAACTCACAACCCTCCAGTTGCTAATCCGTTACTCCTCCAAACGGGCTACCGCGGCCCTTTTTGCAAGGAATGAATTTTGGATTGGTTGGTTCGTTTGGGGGTTTTATGGCGCAAAGGTCATATTTGGCCATGCTGCGCCAGACACAACACAATATCAAGTAATTGAAACAAGACATGCAATATCAAGTAAGTCACACACAGTGAAAGCTTTACTGACACAGAAGACAGAAATACACCCAGGAGGAATGCACCTGGCAGGAATCGAACCTACGCCGCTTACAACTCAAAGGTCATGAATTTAGGAATGTACTTTTATTTGCTTCTTCAATAGTGGTTTAGGGTCATTTTTAGCCAGATATTTTATTCATATTAGACGCTTACGCCTAAAATATATAGTTCATAACCGACTGCACATAATTTGTATCGTGATGATTTACTAGACAATGGTCGTGTGTATAAGCTGAAATATTTAAAATTGTGTTTTCATAGAAAACCATGCACCTAAGCTTTTTCTTATCATTGAAACAGAAACTTGTTTAAAAGTTTGTTTTAGTTTTCTTTAGGTCTTAGTAGAATATTTTATGCATGGTGAATTGAAAAAGTTCTAAGAATTGGCAACGTGAAAAGCTTACAGAAACGTTTTTTGTTATGTGTGTACAGCACACACACACACAAGATTCCATTTTAAAGATGCAAAGAGCTTCTAATTAAATTATTTTGCAACCCCAACGTCACTAAATTGGTAAAAAATTTATTTTAATATTACCAATTGACATCAGCTACTTAACTCTTTGAGGTTAGGTAGGTTAAAAACTGTTCCACCTTTTGCTTAGCTTTTTATGCATCGCGGGATATTTTTTAACCCACTTCAAAAAGTTGAAACTACTCAAAGTAATGCAGTTTAATGTTTTATTTAAAGTTTCTCATTGAGTTTGGAAATGTTATGAACTAACGATAAATGTGTAAATAACTGAAAACAAAAATTTACATAAATCAAAACGCATTAGTAAGTTGTTGACACTGTTGTGATTAAGGTTGGCGAATTGTGTGTTGCAGTGCATTTTTGTCTTTCATAACGGTAAATGTTTTTTCCCGTAAAAATTTATTATGAGTGAATAAATCGTTTTATAATAAAAAAACATGTTATTTGATGTTTTATACTGATTTTGAAGTGAATAACAACTCTGTACAACTTGTTTTTTTCTTTAAGATCGTGTGCCTCAAAGAGTTAGAATATAAATGTTTTTGAGGATACTAAAGTAAAACTCTAACCCAACATCCTCAGTATAATTTTATAACATTCTGGTTAAACTAAAAATAAGACGAAAGTAATATAAGCACGTTAGTGGCACGAGCTTACGGTTATGAATTTAAAAGCACCCCGGATCTAACAGAAATGGGGAAAATAATAACAATCCATTCAAGCCCTTTGCTAAGTGAATAACGACCTTTGATCGAATCATTTAAATCTCATCACTTCAACGCCCACTGCAAATCACTCCATTACCATCATCTAGTTCTCCCAGATCGCACCTTCATTCTGAAAAAGAGGACATTTCTCAAACGCTTTATCTCGTTGAAAGATATTTCCGTGTCGAAGTTGATATGGATTTATTGTTCTTTATCGGTGAAGAGGATTACGCTTTCCCTTTCCATTCACGTGCGATTCGTATACTGTGGGTTAATAGTCTATATAGAGATCAGAAGGTGGTTAAATATAGCGTTTTATTTTCAGTATTGACTTAAGTTTTTTCTTAAATGTGTGCCTATTTAAAAGTTGCGAATGTGATGGATTTTAAATGAAAATCGAAAACTACAGGCAAAAAGGTTTTTTTTTTATGATTTCGGTGTAATCTTTATCGAAGATGAGAAGCAAACACTTCACGTTCTTAGATCCTTTTCAATGACGACTATAAAATGTTTAAGACTAGAGCCACACGAGTGTTCCGACGATGGTAGGTATTTTAATTAACGTAGCTCTGGAGCAACACAGCGGGCTATTGGCGACGGTCCGGGATCAAACCCGAAGTGAAAGATCCGAGGACAACACCAGGTAATTTTGAAGCACTGTCAGATGAGGAGAGCGTTCCGGTGAAGCAGAAGCAATGAACGTCCATACCGCAGGTTTGATGTCAGAAGCGCTTTGGCTGCGAAAAAAGGTCCTCAATGTGGTATTTATCGCCCAATTTGGCGACACTCGTTGAACAGGACCAAATTGAGTGAAATGGTCAGTTAAAATAATTTGTTTCAACTATTCTTCATCGAATATGAAACCTTTCGTGGGTTGACTAAAGTCGACCTTTATAGGTTGACTTCATATGTTGACGAAAACTTGTGTTTGGCACCTTCTTTAAATGCGTAATTTTTGTTCCCTTTGTTAAAAAAATTAGCAAAAGCTTGCTTTTACTTCAAATCCCTCGATCAATCTGGAACCTCCTTTCTGTTTCTATCTTTATGCGCATCTGAACTCTGGTTGAGAATGTAGAAATAAAAACAATTTATGTTTTGACACCGAGAAAATCGAAATTTCTGATATGTTCTTAAAGTTTACAAAGCTGAAATGAGTGAAGTTAATGTCACTTATTTCTTCTTGATTTTTCGACCTATTCGTTATTTTAAAGGTTATTCACAACTCGATCCCCCCAATTGCACACAAATAAAAAATATACCTTCCACACGATTGGCCTCAAGAGCATGCGAAAAATAGAGCAATTACAAGTGAAGCAATCGTAAACACTACTTGTTTACTGAAAGTCACTTGAGAGGAGTTTGAGAAGAGGCTGTTGGGGATGAGTCTCCCATGGTTATTTGAGTGAAAATAAAATGTCTCCTGTTCACTGACAACATTTTCTGGAATTATCAACATACTTCTCGTAATTTCCCACTTGGAATACTCGACTTTCTGATGCAAGTGACTTACATTCACGCCATATATCTTAGATGTGTCAACGATATATAGTAAATTTATTTAAATTCTTTGCTTATAAGAGTGCCTTGTTTAATAGAGAATATAAGAGAAAAATAGTTATAAAGTTTAACTTTTACAGAGAATGTTTAATTGGGCTATATATTTATATATCCTTTCAAACCTCTTCCACATGAAAATTAAAACGAGTACAGTTGTTGGATCGCGTTACTTCAGAAGTCAAAGATTCTAAGTAATATTCCCTTATTATATCTTGAACTCGAGTTCGGCGTAGTAACGCCGATTCCATGAAGTCATATGAACCAGCGAGGGCCAAGGTAGCCCGATAGAAAGAATAACGGATTCGAAACCGGATGCTTGCGAGTTCAAATCCAACCAAGGAACGTCGTGTACAAAGGAGGATGGTCCACGTGGGATTGATCCCGGACCGTCACCAAAAGCTCGTTGTGTTGCTCCAGTGTGACGCTAATGAAATACCTACCACTCCAAAAGTAAAACATGTAAGAGAAAATTCAGAAAATATCTTCGATAGTAAAAATGGCTTCTCAAATATCCAATGATGGAGTTGGCACCCGACGCCATTTTCAACGAGAAGTCTCAACATTCGCATTCCCCAAAGCCACATTTAACTTTGTCAACACGTTCCACAACAGGAATCAAACATTTTCATTCTTCTCTACCAGATGTCCAACAGAAAGATACACGCGAAGCTGTTTATATCTCTCGAAGAACCTCGTTCCTGCAGAATAAAGTACAGTCTCAATTCGCTTAAGGTAAAGTTTGCGAGATGGTACAATCAAAACGCATTCAAGGATATTCGCGCGTGCATAGTTTATGCCTCAAGCTGGCGACATTTTCCACATCCGCATTAGAAATTCCTTCATAGGATGCAAATGTCTTGGAAAGACTTATTCGGATACAATTTCGTGAATATGAGGGAGACTGAAGGAAATATCAAATTTAGTTGTAAATGCGTTAATTCTTAGATAAATTCTTCCTGCTTTTGAAAGGGCCTAGGTAGCCCAATTGGAAGAGAAAGGGATTAGCAACCGGAGGGTTATGAGTTCAAATCCAACCGAAGACGGTTGATGCACTTTAAATCTGTCGTGGCCTCAAATGGCCTCATGTTGGCGTGATGTGGAAGTTTTGAGAGGGGGTGCCAGCTCAGGTGTGGCCCCGTCATCTGACATGGTTCAAAATTACATGGTGTTTCCTCGGTCTTTCCCTTCGGGTTTGATCTCGGACCGACGCCAATAGCCCGTTGTGTTGCTTTTGCGACGTTAATTAAAATACCTATCTCACCTTTTACAGATTTTCTTCGAGGATTCGCTTGCTATTTTCTTATGCCGTTATGACGGAGCATTTCGGTAGGTATGTATTTATTTAACGTAGCAATGGTTCAACACAACGGGACATTCGAGGCATTTCGGAGACTTAGCTTCGAAAGATATATGAAGTTACTTCCAGTCATAAATTTCAGCGTTAAAAACACCGAAGAGTTGATCGAAACGAAAATAAAGCAGCAACAGATGGATATTGCGTTAAACTATCAAGTGTAGGATCGCATTTCCGGAATGCCATGTTCAATTCCAAAACGGACATTACTTTTTCGGATTGGTTTTCGACGTGGAATCATGTGTCATGGTTAATGTGTCGTCCATTCTGACCACACTGTATTTGTTGCTTTACTACAATCTCAATATCATAGAAAAGTAATTGACGTTATTTGTGTATTGGAGAAGGGCAACAAATTAATGTAAGCAACATAAAATCGACTTCTAGAGGCCAATTTTTCCAAAAAGTTTGTTTAACCTAAGCTTCATGGAAGTGTTCCCGCGGCTGTAATGAAGTTATTCATCAGTCTGATTTCAGACGGCAATGATAAACTTAGGAAATAGAAATTAGCGCAGAAAAATATGAGCCAAATATACGAGAACACGAAAATAGGTTTCGAAATCAATAAATATCGAATGAAATATCGCCTCTGAACAAATGAATAAGATGATATTGAAGCGGATGTTCAAAAATTAATTGTGGGAACATGACTGAGGCGTGAACTTTTACCATGTATTTTATCTGGAATAAAAATTAACACCAATTAATGTATTTAAAAAAATGTGGATGTTCAAAAGCTAATTGTGGTAACATGACTGAGGTGTGAACTTTTTGCCATGTATTTTATCATGAATAAAAATTAACACCAGTTAGAGTAATTTTCAAAAATTTGGCAAACAAAATCCCACTTCATAATTTTATTTCATTTGTGTGTATGAAATGTGCATATTGAGGATTATATTCATGGATTTAAATATGGTATGAAGTGATAGAAACGGTACTACCATCAATAGGTATTAGAAATTAAGAAACTTTAGAGCAGATGCTATGGTGCAGGTCTGTAAGTTACTTATTTGTGAGAGTTACGCTTGATCCTCGGTTTAGCAGTTTGGAAGAAACCACCAATCCCTAATCAAATCGTAAAATCTGAGGAATGCTTAAAAGGTGGAGGTCGGAGTAAAACCAAATGGCGCAAAGCGCGAATAAACTAAAAGGTAGGTAGGTAGGTATTTAATTAACGTCGCACAGGAGCAACACAACGGGCTATTGACGACGGCCCGGGATCAAACCAAGGGAAAGACCCGAGGACAACACCAAGTAATTTTGAACCATGATCAGATGACGAGGTCACATCTGAGCTGGCACCCCAGTCTCCAAACATCCACACCACGAAAACGTGAGGAAATTTGAGGCCACGACAGATTTAACGAGCACCAGACCCCGTGTACAAGCTGGTATTTCTGGACCGAGTTTCTAACTCGCAACTCAACGGTTGCTAATCCGTCGCTCTTCCAACTGGGCTACCACGGCTCAAATTTTGTTTGAAGGCGGCGCTGTGACCTCTTAAAGAAAGGAGTCGTTTAGAGTACCTTTCAGAGAGGCATTAGCGAAGGACGATCTGTGCAGGTGAAGCTTGTTTAAAGCTCAGAATATCCACGAATTTAGCTTGAATATGATTAGCTTAGAAATATGGAAATTAATTATAAGATTCTAAAGAATAATTATGTTCGTTTGGCCCATGGAACTTTCTGAACCTTTGGAGTGGTTCGCACCGCTTTGATTTCTTTCTTCTGATTTATGTTCATCCTCAATCCTTAAAAAGAATCAAGGGAATCTTTGGTGTTTAATCCTCCAAGTGGTTGGACAAGATATCTCGTCCATAAAGATCTGTTCTATTTCTCTAATGACGAGGTAGGTATTTAATTAACGTCGCACTGGAACAACACACGGGCTATTGGAGACGGTCCGGGATCAAATCCGAAAGTAAGGATACGACGCTAATGACGATAGATCCCGTAATTAAGATATTGACGATTATTTCTTGACGCAATGAAGATCAGCTTCTCAGTTTCCTTTATGACGAGATATATCGTCCATCAATATCTGATCTGTTTTGAAAATGACGAGATACCTCGTCAAGACAACCACCAAGAGGGTTAATTTTAAAGTCGTCGTGATTTATAGCGCCGTGGGTATTTCATTACACTAAATTTAAAAATATCAATGCTATTATAAATGATGAAATATTAATTAAAGATATGTACATATGATGTGAGTATAATTCAAATCTTATGAAACTGGTATACGCTAAATATATAATTAAAATTCCCAACCGAAATCTGAATCGTAATATTAATTCCAAATCCAAACCTAAGTCACATTTGAATGTGGCATGAAAAATAAAGCAAACCATTTTTTTCCAAGTAGAATCAATCAAATTTGAGAATAGATAAAAGTACGAAAACTAATTATCCGATAAATTGCTCAATAGTCTGTTAGAAGATTTCTACTTTTCAGAACACAAGTCAGCTTCTCATTTATATAAGAAAGCAAAACGTACAAAAAGCGTTCTTTGCTCGAATCAACCCCCAAAGGAGAAATAAAAACCATTCCGACCAAGGTGAAATATTAAAGCAGTTTACTTTCTCAAGTTTAATTTGACTTCACGCGCTTTTATCTTCCAAAAGAAGCCGCTTCGCCATATGCAAAATGATTTTACAAAAACTTCACGCAGAAAAAAATGATTCTCATACAGCGTTGAAAAAATAAATACAACAGATGCATATTAAAAATGGAGACCTGTACGCTCTTGAATAAAAACTGTCTGTAGTAAATGAACTCAAAAGTAGGTTATTAAAATTTTAGAACAGTCTTCTGCTCTGAAGTATGTATTCTATACTCTTTTGCGTGAGTGCGTTTTTTACTTGACGCGAAGTCTACTTTTAAATGAGATTCTCTGAAGGTAATACAGAATAATTTCCCTGCAATGTTTATGTATTTAATTGCGTAACATAAATACCTTGGGAATTTAATTTTGATTGGATTTAATTTGAGACGTAATTAAAGAATTCCTACTTTTAGACATACACACTCTAATAAAACGGAATTTCATTTTTCTTCCATAAGAACGAATGGAGGTAATTTTAAATTCCAAACAGCTATGCCTTACGCTGCGAGGGAAATTCATTTTTGCAAAAACGATTCTGCTATTATATTTATGTGTTTGCTTTCTCTGGTAGGTTTAAAACTTCAGATCGGTAGGGTGATCGGTTTTCCATATAGGTGATGTGTTCTAATTGGATGTTGATCGGCTCTACGTTACAGTAGTGAATCAATCCGAGCAAGAATGCATGAAAGGAGAATGAATAATGGCCTTTGGTTTTAAAGACCAAAACTAAAAACGAAAATTTCTGAAGAATGTTTCATCCTAACGTTCAATCAGTCCGAGGTCATAAAAGCTTTTTCTGATCTGAAGTTCCTCGGAAAGAATACTGCGTTGTGCATACGTATAGTTGTGCATGTGAGTGTGTGTTTGCTTGGGATGGTGCGTTATGTATGCGTGCACGTGTTTACATGTGTACTTATTTGACTTGAATCATTCGTTTCGAGAACTCCATTTGTTTTGAGATAAATAGACAGATTGTATATCCCTTTTTCGTTCCTCACGTATGAGGGGGTATACAATATCTTATAGTGGTCCTCCACTCAATAAATGCGTCGAACCACCCTGATGTACAAGACAGAACCTTCAGGTTTGGTCATTTGAAGTTGCTGCATGTATCTGATACTTAACAATAGAAATTGGCATGATCTCTCAACTGTTGGTTGAGTTCCTTTTATTGTGGAGCATCAAATTATTCATACAGCGTTGTCAGAATCGACCGCTCACCAATCATTAGCACTCGATTTCTTGTTGAAAACTAACCCGAAAAGTGTTGTTTGTTTCAACAACACATGGCATTACGCCGAGGTGAGTACCTACAACTAATGGCTTAAGGCACACATGCATCGAGTGCTTTACTTTCGTCTCGATTGATTATCAGGTACGACATCGCCAGGAACACCAAAGGAGAGTTTTTAAGGCTGAAACTTCCAACGAGTGACGTCAGAAAATTTCGATGCGATTAGTTCCGGAAGCTACATCTAGTAGAAAAAACAGTTGGTTATTTTGGGGTTTCATGGCGCAAGGGCCATATTTGGCAAGCTGCGACAGACGCAAGACAACGTCAAGCAAAAAATGTGAAAGGGAAATGAGGGATTGGGAACAGAGTAGTGGGATGACAGCATAGTAAGATCGCTTGGCTATTCCGGGATGGGTAAACGTTAGGGTTTTATGGCGCAAGGTCCAAAAGCGGACAAGTTGTGCCAATGGGTATTCCGGGAGCATGACTCCCGTGTTTACTAAAGACAGTAAAATTACCCATGGGAAAGGAAAAGCTCATTCTGGTACATCGGGTTCGAGAATCCTGTACACATCTAAAAGAGTTGGCCCCTGAGGGCAGTAGGAAAACGCACACTTTTTTGGTTTGGTCTTCGACAACGTTGGTTTGGTTGAACATTTTGGCATGAGGGTCAAGCTATGCCAAACAATACTTTCCCGTTAAGTATATGAACTGTAGTAGTCAAGTATAAAATGAAATTTTTACTGATAAAAGAGAGAAAATTTCTCGAGGTAGTTAGAGGAATGGTTTTCGACAAGGAATCACTTGTCGAAATGAGGGATTGGGAACAGAGCTATGATTCGTGTGCGATTGATTCTGATCCCCGCTACATGTAATCACCGTTAAATCCAAAGGACTACTTTCAAAATTAGTAAGTCGTATAGACGGCTGGATAGTGTGCACATGGTTTAAACTATTTAGTGAAGCGACTAAGGCGTTGTAGGAGCTCGTTGCTATTGAATGTATAGAACGAATCAAGCATCCTCTTAAAGCGGAGAACGCGTTCACTCTTCTATTCTGTTTTGTAAAGAGATTGACAAAGCGGTAATTCCTCGTAAGCCTCAGGATTGAAACAGTATTAGGATTTGTCATCGGGAAGGGAGCTTTGATTTATTTGGACCACGAAATGTGTTCAGGGGAAAGCTGTTTTTTCCGTGACGCGATGCTAATCTATTTCTAACGCGATTTAAATTCAATTCTTATAAGTTGGGTTGTTGGTTTGGAGGTTTTGTGGTGCAAGGGCCACATTTGGCAGTGCTACGCCAGACGCAAGATATACAATATCAAGTAATAGGCAGACACACACAATGAAAGATTTTTAATGATACAGAAGAGAAATACACCCAGAAAAGAATACACCTGACAGGAATCGAACCCCTGCGCCACCTACAAATCGAAGGTTGCTAGCGCAGTGAACATATCCACTGAACCACGACGGCCCTTCTTATAAGGAGAGAACTATACGTATTCTGTGCTTGCGCGTCAACAGAAGTTGTGGGAATTTTAAACTCTTTAAATATCGATTAAGAAAATTCTTAACGGTTTTCTATTTCAGCATTTAAGCAAATGGCAGAAGTTAACTTTTATATTTTGTAATCTTAGATTAGAATTCCTTTAGCCTTTCTGGTGGTTATTGTCTTGACATTTCTCGTATATTGGGGTACCTCGTCATTAGCCAGACAGACCAGATCTTGAGGGACGAGATATCTCGTCATTAGAAGAAAACTGACCAGATCACTTTTTCTCGTCAATAAGTAGGTATTATTTTGATTGACGATATAACTCGTCATAGTGAAACTAACGAGTGAGTGCAAGCGAAAGACATCGCCATCTTCAACCAACGACGAATAACATGTTTGAGAGGTAGATATTTTAATTAACATCGCACTGAAGCATTGGCGACGGTCCGGGATCAAAACCGAAGGGAAAGATCTGAGGAGAACACGTAATTTTGAACCATCGTCAGATGACGAGGTCACACCTGAGCTGGCGCAACACTCTCCAAACTTCTACACCACGCCAACGTGAGGTCATTTGAGGCCACAACCGATTTAACGTGCACCAGCCCCACTGGTACATGATGGTCTGTGGTTAGATTTGAACTCGCAACCCTCCGGTTGCTAATCCGACTCTTCTGACCGGGCTACCGCGGCCCCATGTTCAAGAACAGATCGATTTCATTCACACTTACGGCAGGATAAAATGAGACGCTTTGTTACACTGGTACGCTTCCTTATTCTCAAATATGGAATGAGTTTGTGTAGAAAATGATTGATTGTTTTCAAGTTTTCTGGTGCAAGGGCAAATTTGGCCGAGCTGTGCCAAGCACAAGACAGACAACACAATGACGAATGAAGAACAAGAAAAAAAGCAAAAGGGTAAACGAGAGTAAAAATGAAAGGAAGGAAAGATCACTCATGAATCTTGGGGTTGTGATGCCTAAAACCTAAAGATATGCCCTGAGAGCTGTAGAATATGAATTAGTGCGAAAAAGGTTACTTACTAAAATCATAATATAAGTTAGAACACTGTGGGAAATTGAATTATTAGCGCGTTGAAAGTGTACTGAACTATTGGCGTGTTGTAGCCAACTACGCCATTAACTCTCAACCCCTTCTTGGCACGTTGCCAATTGCGTCATCGTACTCAATACCCTTTTATTATTTGTAAAAAGAGAAGCTATGTCGGTTCTTTCCAGACGAGCGACTACGCTGTGGTCCTGTCTTACTAAATCTTTTCTCGTAATTTGTACAAATGTAAATAAATTGCGTTAATTTTAACCCCGAGATGTTTACTTCAGCCACCCAACTTGTTGTAACACTAATTTTGATGTCTTTTGCCAGGGTTTAAGGCAAAAAAGATCCGTAGTGCTAGATTCATTTCTCTGAATTAAAAAGGACGGAATCGGCGTCTGAGAATTTTTGAGGTTAGTGAAGATTGATCGGTTCTCTCTTCGTCTCCCGCGAACTGAAGTGAATAGATCTGCGGTCGGAATCTCTTCGTTTCATTTCGGAATTAACTTTCATTGCGTGATGGATGTTGACGCGTTTATGAACGCGCGGATATGCATGGGAAATGGTCGTTTATTGCTCTGCGCAATTTCCATCGCCGGCTCCCTAAAGTTCCAGTCGGAGAAAGTTCACCGAAAATAATAATCGAAAGCAATAACTGTAACCATCGCACGGAGGAATAAATGCGTTTCAGATGAGATCTTTTTTTCTCTGCTCGTTTATTTAGGAGAAATGTCCAGAGAAGTAGTTTTCGATATAAAAATTCCATTTTGCGAAAGTCCTGTTCGTCAGGAGTCTTGTTTGGCGTTTGATTTTTTTGTTGAGAGAAATGGCGAAAAGAAAAATATTGACCCTGCAGTTCTGAGGAGTTTGGGGACGAAGAAGGGGAATTCTTTTCTATTTTAAAAATATATCGAGATTTGGGTTTTTTTTGGTGCGTTCGATCCAGAAGTTTTGAAAAGCAGGAATTCCATTGTTAATTGATTTTCGAATTCTAAACATTCGTCGGTTGAATAAGCGAGTGAATATTTTTATTTTTATTTTTGAACCACTAATTTGAATGCAGAAATACCAACTTTTCCTTCAGAAATGTATTTCACAATTGTGCAAAACTCGATGCAATGTCCTTTTTAAAATGATTGAATTTAAAGCAATGATCTCAAACCTAAATAATTCAATGCAACCTTGAATCCTTATGGAATGTTTCAACGTAGTACAATGCTTCACTGATAGATCGATTCAATGTAATTCAATGCTCCATCCTTAGATTCAACGCAATGTACAACTCATATAGAAGAATCTATTACAATACAATGCTATATTACTATACAATATATGTCACGTATAAAACATTTTGCTTTTTATTCAGTTTTAATCGTTCGGTAGATTAATTTACTTTCCGATTTCTTTTCTCACACTCCGTTTGAAGCCTCTGAATAGAATAGCGGTCTCAGAAGTTCATTGTAAATACTTTTCCAGACTCCCTTCGATTACTCCCTCATCCCCGTAGAATTACCGTACGGAACTGTGCTCTTTCTTTACACTAACCAGTCATGCGAGGAGAAGAGAAATTTACTATAACTGAGAGAGAACCCATCATTCCAATGTACGATCCACGAATGCAAAACTAATTTCTGAAAAAATTGCCTCCTTTAAAATTAAATTATGTCCTGTCTTTAAATATGATATGCATGTCATAATAACAGAAATGATAAGCCTGCAACAGTGACAGGAGTGGTATAGGGAACCAGAGAATGATCCACTGAGACTGAATGTAGTGTTGGTTCCACAAATGGAGAGGCAGAAAATTCCATAACTATAATTTATTTTTCAACAGACAAGTAATAACATCATAATACGTGGAGATTGTTGAGTGTGGGGTATTTGGAACTGCTCTGAGCTCCTTATTCAAAGGGGTCCGCGAAATAATGAATAGTTTAGAAATGAATAGAAATAGACGAATGAATTCGCTTGGGGATAAGGATTAAGAGAAAGATTATTGGACAAAAGGATCTATCAAGAAAGTTCTTTGGTGGTTAATGAAGAAGTTGATCTTGCACAGGCGATTTGAAAGGAATAGATAAACATTTCAAGTGAGCAGGTCCGTCGGAACTCAAGGTTAGTGACACGGTTTGAGTTCAAAGGTGAAAGGGGTGGCAAGATATATTGGCCATAGGGCCAAAAAGAGAAAAGGGGAATGTTAAGGGACATCTGTGGTGAGAATTGTATTTAGGGGGTTAGTTTCAGGTATCCTTTCATGCATATATAATGCTCTTCTCGACGTTCCTCCCTTATGCAACCTTATTCAATCCTCATTAGGAAAGATTTTAAGCAGCATAACTACTGTGTATTTCAATACAGTATAATGATCAACTCCTACAGAATAATTCAACTCAATTAGATATTGCGGCACACTCCTATTTTTGCATTCCATTGTGTGCTGTGTGCAATTAAAGTAAAATTACTCAATTCCACGCACTGCTTCACTCTTATTCAAAATCTTGTTAACAAAAACACACTTTGTACAAAACGTACTATTATACAAAATGTGTTTTGAAAATAATGTGATATCCCTTTTCCATCTATTACATGAATTATGAAAAACACAACGGTGAAAAATACCCAAGCAAGTAAAAATTTTCACGATCTGCAATATTAAAACTAATGTAACTGTTTTCTTCTTTACTGAGTTCATCCCGGAGCGGCCTCAAATGTCCTCACGTTAGCGTGGTGTGGAAGTTTGGAAAGTGGGATGCCAGCTCAGAGTGTTGCCTCGTCATCTGACCGTGCTCCAAAATTACGTGGCGTCGTCCTTTGATATTTCCCATTGTGATTGATCCCGGACCGTCGCCAATAGCCCGTTGTGTTACTCCAATGCGACGTTAATTAATATACCTAAAAAATCCGAGATCCTGCTGCCTTCAGATTGGAGAATGGGCATGACTGACAGCTAAACACCTGTACAGATTCAAAAATTTCAGTAGTTCAAACTGTGTCCTGTGTGGAGGTATTGACGAAATGGATTCCACCACCCTGGAGTTTTCCCAAAATTGTCTGGGGGGGGGTATTTCAATTAACGTCACACTGGAGCAACACAATGGGCTATTGGTGACGGTCCGGGATCAATCCCAAAGGGAAAGATCCGAGGACAACACCACGTAATTTTGAACCACGGTCAGATGACGAGGCAACACCTGAGCTGGCACCCCACTCTCCAAACTTCCACACCACGCCAACGTGAGGACATTTGAGGCCACGACAGATTTAACGTGCACCAGCCCCCTTTGTACACGACGGTGTTTGGCTGGATTCGAACTCGCAACCCTTCGGTTGCAAGTCCGTTACTCTTCCAACCGGGCCACCGCGGCCCCCCAAAATTGTCTGGAGGCATGTTTCAAAGGTATTGGCAGGCAAGAGATTTACTTCAAAGCCTACAAATAGATTAAATACTATTTATTTTTCGTGTTTTGTTCCTTGTTTCCATGTTTTTGTGCCGAGTGTTTGCTCTAGTGAATGGATGTATTTCAAGTGCTTCCGATAAAAATTAAAAAACAAACATTTCGAAAATAAAAATACATTGTTCGAGAAATCTACGCCATCTACCGGTGATGGCAAATTTATGACTTTAAATCAGAATGTTGGATCATTGACCAAAGCTATAGAAAGATGCTAAAAGCTGGTTAAATGTTGGTTTTTGAAAGCGCACGGGATATAACTATCCAAGCAATTTTCCTTCTGTCAAGTAATAGACACACAAGGAAAGCTTTACTGTCACAGAAGAGAGAAATACACCCAGCGTAAGGAGTAGAACCTGTGTCGTCTACAGTTCGCAGGTTGCTAGCGCAGTGGGCAAACCCATTAAGGCACCACAGCCATACTTGATTATAGATAGATAGGTACTTAATTAACATCGCACTGGAGCAACACAACGGGCTATTGGCAACGGTCCGGGATCAAACCCAAATGGAAAACCCGATGACAATACCCCGTAATTTCGAACCACGGTCAGATGACGAGGTCACACCCGAGCTGGCACCCCTCTCCAAACCTCCACACCAAGCCAATGTGAGGATATTTCAGGACAGGACAGATTTAGCGTGCACCAACCCCAAACATACACGACGGTATTGGTTGGATTCGAACTCGCAACCCTCCGGTTGCTAATCCGTTACTCCACCAACCGGGTTACCGCGGTCCCACTGGTTAAGGAATCCAGAAGTTACCAACAGACATGTCATTACTCAACACTTCGATCCATCCCTCTCGCAATTTCAAGTACGGTGCTGGATTTGAACACTTAATTGTGAAGTGATAGAACATTTACTTCCTAAGAGTCTGTGAATCAGTTTTAATCGCGCGAGATAAATCGAATTTCTAGAAAGGAATCCAAAACTTTAGACAGGAATTCCATTTACCAACACAAATCCGGCTTTATTGCTGTTAGAAAAGTCACCGTTGCTAAGTGACGGGGGAACGTTTCATTTTGAACGCGACACCGCTTTTATCTCGTCTTCCAGGTCTTTTAGGAAATTGCGATGTACAGAGGGCACTTGTTTCAAGTGTTTGTATTTTTATTTCATCATTTAATGGGACGAAATCGTAGAAGAAATAAAATTACTAGTGATTCATTTCAGGAAGTGGAATATTTTTAGTCCATTTTTTCGGTCCATTGTATAGTAACCTGCCGCATAAGCCAGATTACGAGGTTATTGTTTACAGCAGTTGAATGGTGCCAACTGCATTTTTTTATGATTATTGAAGGGAATTTCTGGTGAATTCTTTATTTGCTACAAATCAAGGCTAAAAATTTCAAACTCATTTTCATGGTCTTAGGCACACACAAGCAATTAAAATTTCTGATTTAAGGTTAAGTTTAATCGAAGTCTGGCAAGACGTAATTCTCTATTTTCTATTACGAAACTATAATAGGACAAGCAAAAAACACGCTTATTTGAGTGTTTAGATTATTCATTTTATAGTTACAGTGTTTATAGTATATATTATTATATTCGTTTAACGTCAAGATACGTTTTTGTTTTTGACGTCCTTCTTAACATTACATATTAGATAAGAGAGATAAATGATGAGTAAAATTTAATTTAGATAAGAAAATAACAATAATACAATCTTCCTTATATATATGAAAATAACACTTTTATTAACTTAGTATACAATTTACTAACGTCATCAATGTGAAGGTTGTGCTTCGCGACTCTTGACAAGATTAGCAATGTTGGGTTCAAAATTAGTACAAAATTAGACAACGTCAAGTAATGGACACACAAGGAAAGCTGTACTGGCAGAAGAGAGAAATATACTTAGTTATAGAGGAATCGAAACTGAGCAAGCTATTTCTCATACCAGGCTGCCAACCCACTGGCACTCCTCATTATATTATGACTGAATTGATTAATCAATTGAAATAGAAACACCTCTTTGGAATCAAACATCCTGTTACAAAATCCTTAACACAAACATTACAGGAATAAAATTAAAGTTCCGTCTTTTGGTCTTTTTTCGGAATAGAAAATATTTTGTAATGCTTTTCTTCCACGGTGTTGATCACACCAAGATGAAAAAAATATTGTGATGCTGCCATCGGAAACTTTCGCGGATTCTAAGTGTAACCACGAGAGTTGGTAGGTATTTAATTAACATCACACTGGAGCAACATAAGGTGTTAATGGTGACGGTTCGGGATCAAACACGATGGAACCGAGGACTACACCATGTAATTTTGAACCACGGTCCTATGACGAGGTCACACCTGAGCAGGAAACCCACTCTCCAAACTTCCACACCACGACAACGTGAGGACATTTTAGGCCACGACTGATTTAATTTGCACCATCCCAATTATTCACGACGGTCTTTGGTTGGATTCGAACTCGCAAGCCTCCGGTTGCTAATCCGTTATTCTTCCAACCGGGCTACCGCGGCCCCCGTGAGAGTTTGAGTACAAACGTTTCGAAAGCATGTCATGCAACAAATGAACCTAAATTATACTTGAACTACAAAGTCTCTTGTAAATGGGTGAAGTTACTTATGACTCATCCCTCGTGCGCACGGTTCATACAATGTCGGTAATTCTATTGTTGTGTCATTGCTGGTCTGACCGCTTGCTAGACCAAGCCCATTGAGTTGCCAAGCCCATCAGGATTCTAGAATACGGTTGAAAGGCTCATTCCAATAAAGGAAAGAATGTGATTACAAGAAGCGCGTTGGGAAGTCTGCTCACCAGGATTAGAGATACGTTGCATAACAATAGTATGGAAACCATTATAACAATTACCTCGAAATCCTGTCTCGTACATGAATAAAGCTGTCTTTTTCAAACAAAGGCTCAATCATTATTGAATTACATACGTATTCAATACGTGTGTAATTCAATAATCATTGTATAATTCAATAATCATTGTATAATTCAATAATCATACGTATGTAATTACGTATACACATGTCATCCAACTATAATTGGATGTACATGTATTAGTTATGTTCAAATTTTGCATAAGGTCGCTATTTAGAACACAGTGATATCTCGACAGATAAATAAATAAATAAATATATATATATATATATATATATATATACATATTTATTTATCTGTCTGTGAGGATGTGCAAACGGCTGATGATCGACTTAACCACACGTGCAGATGTCCGCTGAAATCCGGTGACTGGTAGAAACTATTTTCCTGACTCAGCGAGAGTGAGTTAGAATTGAACTAGTAATTGAAGGCTTCCACGCGCAGGTGGAGCGAGCGCAGTTTTGAACTAGTAACTGAAGGCTTCCACGCGCAGGTGGAGCGAGCGCAGTTTTTTAGAGAATTAATGCAAGTGGCAGCGTGTAGGCTGTTCCATGAATTTGAGATAACGGTTGCTGTACATAGTTTTTAGGGAGAGAAATAAATTGTGTTAGTCCTAATCTCCGTATCACTTCGTAACACCCTAGCGATCGGTCCAAGGTGTAAGTTCAGGCGATCAGCTCGGATCTCCACACTACCTATCCCGACATAAGATGGTGGCAGCGGTAAAAATGATGTACCCGGAGCAGTAAAGATTGGCCAGAGACGAGAAATTCCGAGGAACCCTGTTGAAGCAGACGAACCGGGAACAGTAAAGATTGGACCAGAGACGAGAAATCCTGAGGAAACGGACGGCGAGGCTACGCGAAATCCTGGTGAAGCAGACGAACCGGGTGAGTGTTGTTTACCCTTTCTTTTAAGAGAAATAATCAGGGATCCATTGCTAAATAAATGTTAGGTGAAGCATATTTGTTTGTTAAATGATGAGGTGTAGTTGAAGCACGGCAGTGCGGGAAATACATCCGTATTTCAAATTTTAGAATTGCGCGACAGCGCAGGTGACACGTCAGTGTTCTTAGCCAAAAGTGCTGATTATAGTTTCTCTTGAAGAATTGTGATACACCAGGAGTGGCAGAAGGTATTTTTAAAGCACGACAGTGCTGGAATTTCAGAGTTACGAATTGAGCGTTAACTCATGTGACACGTCAGTGTTATTGTTCACATGTCATCGTTATCAGTTTAGGGTGAACCATTATTTTTCTCTTTAAACAATTGTGATATATGCTAGGGGTAGTCAATCAGTAGCTGAAAAGGGTTTTTATTTTAATGGTCTTTTAGTTAATACCAGTTAGAAAGGAAAATATATTGGTGAATATGGCTTGTTTGGGAAAATATAAGAAATGCGATCTATTTACACTGCTGGCCACCGTAAATGCAACACCCTGAAGGAAGCATGCAAATAATATGAAATTTACAACATGCATTAGCGGAGGTGAGATATGCAAATGATTAGAATTTCAGCGCAGACGCACATCACGCGCGCCTGTGGCGCCACTTCAAAGCGCTATTTAAGGCTTGGAGATTTCGATGATTTCAAGTACGGCAATTGTGTTTTTCTTGTGGTTTTTTCAAAAAAACGATCAATTATGCCTCGTAGAAAACAGCGATCATCTTTTGATCAAGTATCCGAGTTCGACAGAGGAAGGATAGTGGCCTACCGAGATTGTGGATTATCTTTCAGGGAAATCGGTAGTCGTGTTGGACGAAACCGAACAACTGTAATGCGGAAATGTGATCGTTGGATGCAGGAGGGTACGACGGACCGACGTGTTCGATCGCATCCACCTCAGTGCACCACTTCACGTGATGACAGGCATATTGTGCGTATGGCAGTGACGGATCGCTCAGCCACATCACGAACCATAGCACAGCACATTCAGTCTGTACCGCATCATCCAGTGTCTGCGCGTACCATTCGACGCCGTTTACAGCAGAGTGGTCTGTCCGCAAGACGTCCATTGCTTCGTCTACCCTTGACGCAGAACCACAGACGTTTCCGCCGCCAATGGTGCGATGAAAGAAGGATGTGGACGGCAGAATGGAATGAAATTGTCTTTACTGACGAGTCACGCTTCTGTCTGAAACACCACGATGGTCGGATTCGAGTCTGGAGACACCGTGGAGAGAGGATGCTGAACAGCTGCGTTATGCACCGCCACACTGGTCCTGCACCGGGTATTATGGTATGGGGCGGTATTGGATATCACTCTCGCACTCCTCTAGTACGCATTGCCGGTACTTTAAACAGCCAGCGCTACATCTCCGAGGTGTTGGAGCCAGTTGTCCTTCCTTACCTTCAGGGCTTGCCCACAGCCATATTTCAACAGGATAATGCGCGACCACACGTGGCACGCATTGTCCAAGGGTTTTTCGTCAATCGCCAGATTGAATTGCTTCCCTGGCCAGCTCGCTCTCCGGATCTTTCGCCGATAGAAAACATGTGGTCCATGGTTGCTCAACGATTGACCCAGAATACATCCCCAGCTGCCACACCAGATCAACTTTGGCAACGTGTGGAAGCTGCTTGGTCTGCTGTACCCCAAGAACACATCCAAAGTCTCTTTGAATCAATGCCGAGGCGTGTGGCAGCGGTGATCTCCAACAATGGCGGCTACTCTTGCTACTGATTTTGGCAGGAACCACACTTCACAGAAGTCTATAAATTTAATCATTTGATACTTGGTCAACATGTTATCTACAAAATAAATTTTGTTGTGATATCTCTTGTCTTTCTTGATGTTGCAATTTGGGTGGCCAGCAGTGTACTTTAGCATTGGAGTTAGGGGAAACTCCTGATCCAAATATTAAAGTTATAGGACTGAAAGATCTCATAACAGGAAGTGTCATACGAAGTCGAATTCGTGATGGAGATGCTTGAAACGATAGTGAGTTCACGAAAGGAGGTGGAAGAGAAGAAGGAGAGGGAAGAGAAGAAGGAGAGAGAAGAGAAGGAGAGAGAAGAGAAGGAGAGAGAAGAGAAGGAGAGAGAAGAGAAGAAGGAGAGAGAAGAGAAGAAGGAGAGAGAAGAGAAGGAGAGAGAAGAGAAGAAGGAGAGAGAAGAGAAGGAGAGAGAATATAAGAAGGAGAGAGAAGAGAAAAAGGAGAGAAAGAAACAACAAAGAGAATTCGAGTTAGAAAAGTTAAGGATAGAAGCAGGAATAAGGATAAGCAATGATTCCATAGAAGGAAGAAGTAGTCCTACCGATATACATGTCGACATGACGAAATACATGCCCAAATTCCAAATGAAAGAGGGTGATATCCTTTTATACCTCTCCCTGTTCGAAAGTCAAGCTAGGCGGAGGAAAATTGATGAAAGAAATTGGGTATCATGTCTTTTGACCCTAATGCCTTTGGAGATAATAGAATTGATTGCGAGGGTTTCGGAAGAGGGATTAGAAGATTATGAACACATTTAAGACCTCTTGTTAAAGAAGTTTAAGATGAATCCAGAGGGATTTCGCCAGAAGTTCATTCAACATCAAAAAAGTCCTGATAAAACTTGGCAAGATTTTACTCATGAAGTAACCAATTATTTTCAAGGATGGATCGAAGGACTTGGTATCTCCGATTTTGAGAGTCTGAAGGAATTGATGATAGCCGATCAAGTCAAGAAAAGAGTGCCACAGGAAGCCAGGGACCATTTTATCGATGAATGGGGGAAAATATCAAAACCTTCATTGCTGGCTGAAAAGATAGACGAATACGAATGTGTTCGTAGAACATACAAGAGACAGCCAAGTTCCACCATGAAGACAAATTCGGGATACAAGACCCAGTATGATGCAAGAAGTTACGGTGGATACCACATATCTCAGCAGGACACCAAACGAAGCTATCACAGAACTCAACCAGAACCGGCGAAACATAATTCCAGGCTTGTTTGTTTCTCATGCGGAATGGAGGGACACATGAAGAGGTTCTGTCCAAAGTCGGATAAAGGAAAATCAGATCACACTAATAGAAGGAAAGCGTACGTGAATAGGATCATAACTGAAGAAAGCGGTGTGGGGGATGAGAAAAGGACACTGAATACTGGCGGAACGGCGGTGGTAGCTAAAGTTGTATCCTTTAAGGAAAGATCCTGGCGAGACAATCTTTGCCCCTTGGAAAGAATCTTAATTAGTGTTGACGGGAGGGAGGCAAAAGCCCTAATTGATTCTGGGACTGAAATTACCGTCATACGGAAAGATATTGTACAAAATCTGTCGCTGGAAGAGAAATCGTCCATCTTTATTAAAGGAATCTTCGGTCCAGCGGAGAAATGCCCGTTAATGAACGTTCCCATAGGACTGATCATAGGAGGTAGGGGTGATGTGCTTCACCAAGAAGTCCTCTGCGCAGTTGCTCCCTCATTGGTGGAAGATGTGCTGTTGCCACCAGATATCCGAGACATGCTTAGAGGAAAGCAGGAATTAATTTCCACCGATATTGGTAGTGGAAACATCTTGGAACCACCTACAAAAGAGGGGAACACAGAAGGGAATTCCGTTGAAGTGAATAAGGACACAGAAGTGTTAGTGGTAGAAAGCACCGACGGAGACCAGGAAGAAGGGATATCGAAGACGGAAAGCTTCCGTAAAGAGCAAGAGGAGTGTAGAGAGCTGGAAGAGACCAGAAAACAGGCTAAGCAAGGTAGTGGAGGATTTTTCTTTAACGATGGTTTGGTCTTTCATAAAGACAAGATTCTTGGAGAGAATGTATGTCAATTGGTTCTTCCTAAACGTAGAAGAAAAGAGGTTCTTAGATTAGCCCACTGCTCAGTGTTTGGGGGACACATGGGAGCGAGGAAGACAGTAGAAAGAATTAGATATTCGTTCTATTGGAACGGGCTATCAAGAGACGTGAGACAGTTTTGTTTAGCATGTGAAGGTTGTCAGTTGACGAGAAGGGTCAAACACAAAGATAGGGCCCCAATAACTCCCGTTGCGCGGCCAGAATTGCCCTTCCAAGTGGTCAATGTGGACATCATAGGACCGATAGATCCTCCAAGTTCTAAAGGACACAAATTTATCTTGTGTATGGTAGACCAACATACAAGGTGGGCTGAGGCGATCCCTTTGACGAGTCTTACAGCCAAAGCAACGTGTGAAGCTTTATTATCTATTTTTATGAGGACTGGAGTGCCAAACGTAATTGCCTCGGACAATGGTACAAATTTCAACGCTGAATTGACTCAGGAATTTGAAAAAAGAATGGGTTCAACTCCACGGTTCTCCACACCATTATATCCACAATCAAACGGGTTAGTGGAAAGATTTAACCAAACTTTAAAGAGTATGTTACATCACACCATTAAGGAAGAACCACGGACCTGGCACACCAAAATACCGTTCATTTTATGGGCATACAGAGAGGTCCCGAACAGTACAACGGGTGTAGCACCTTTTCAATTGCTCTTTGGTCGGAAGCCAGAAGGTCCTTTGTCGATTCTAAAGAATACCTGGACGGGAAGACACGAGGGTTTGCAGCTGGATACAACCCCAATACATGTCTATCTGGAGAAGTTGAAAACCCGACTGGAGGAGGCCGCAGAGAAAGCCAAGATAACATCTAATATACACCAAGGGAAAATGGCCCATTATTATAATTTAAGGTCTACAAGAAAGACTTTCAAGCCGGGAGATAAAGTCATCGTGCTCTTGCCAGATTCTACAAACAAATTATTGGCCAGATGGCAAGGTCCCGGAATCATTGAAGAGAAAAAGAATGAACATTCTTTCATTATAAAGATGCCAGACAATAGGATGAGGCACGTTCACCAGAACAAGATAAGGGAATTTGTGGTCGGTTCCAACGCGGTAAATGTCATTTTTGAAGGTGAGAAAGAATTTGGTAACATAGAAAACGCTCCAATTGTCGAAGCAAGAGACGAGTTCACCCAAGAAGTGAAAATGATCACGACACCGTACTTAAATCCTAAACAGGAGGAAGAATTGAAAAGACTCTTGTGTAAGTTCGAAACACTTTTTTGCCGACCAATACAACCCGTGGGAGTAAGTCAGCACAAGATTGAATTGCTGCCTGACTCCATCCGGAGAAAACCACATAGTTATTGCATACCAATAGCATACCGTTCAGAAGTGGATAGGCAAGTCCAAGAACTTTTAGAATTGGGTCTTTTGGAGCCGTCCAATGCAGACATTACGTACCCCATTGTATGTGTCGCGAAGAAGGATGCCTCGATTAGAATGTGCATTGACTATAGGGCGCTTAATCTGATAACAAAAGTGCCCAGTTATCCTATGAAGGACATGCAGGAGTTGATCTTCACTGCGGGGATGGCCGAATGGTTAACTTGCTTGGATTTGGAAAGGGGATATTATCAAATAAAAATGGAGGACGAGAGCAAAGTTTTGACAGCATTTTCCACCCACAACGGGGTGTATCAATGGAAAGTGATGCCATTTGGATTGTCAGGAGCTTCGGGAACTTTCCAACGCATTATGAATCAAGTGTTGCACAAACATTTCGCTTATGCGCAAGCTTATATAGACGGCATTGTTATATTCTCTAAAACGTGGGAAGAACATTTAGAACACTTGAAAAAAATCTTATCTGATCTGGAATATCTCGGATTTTCGGTGAAACTTAAGAAATGCATATTTGCATCCAAAGAGATAAAATACTTAGGACATAAGATAGGAGGGGGAAAGCACTCTCCTGACAATGACAAAATATTAGCCATCAAACAATTGAGAAGACCCGTATCAAAAAAGGAAGTCAGATCCATTCTAGGACTGATGGGATTTTATAGGACTTACATTCCTGGTTATGCAGAGATAGCATCCCCTTTAACGGAGTTGACAAAAGGGAAAAAATCGGGAAAGGTATTTTGGGGGAAACGCGAGGAAGAATCATTCCTCCGGTTGAAAAATGCGTTATGTGAGGTCACTGCGTTAAGCACCCCCAATGCCGTCGAACCCTTCCAGGTCCACACAGACGCGTCCCACTACGCTATTGGATATTGTTTGACCCAGAAGGACGAGCATAGAAACTATAGGCCAATTGCTTTTGTTAGTCAAAAATTGAATAACACCCAAAAGAATTGGTCTACCATTGAGAAAGAGGCCTATGCCGTGTTATTTGGACTGAAAAAATTTGATAAGTGGTTGCAGGGTAACACTGTGGAGATCATAACTGATCACAATCCGCTAAAATATCTGGTCGAGACAACTCCTAAGAGCCCCAAGTTAACTAGGTGGGCACTTGCCCTTCAAAGGTGGAATTACAAGTTGACCCATCGCCCTGGGATTTATCATCAGGGAGCTGATGCTCTCTCCCGCTTGGAAAGAGAGGTCGATCAATAAAGGCTTGGTAGCATATTTGGATGAGATTGTTATTTTTTTTATAACTAAATATGGAGAGTTAAGATGTATATTAAATATAGTGTAAATAATGGTTAATTTTATATGTATGGTGTTAGTCGAATGTTATTTTTGCAATACTTTAGGTTAGGTTTTGTAGATTGGATCAATTTAGAATGAAAAGGTATTGGAGTTCGGGAGTATCAATATTTGATTGTTTGTTGTGTAAATAGATATAGCATTTGGATGTTAAGATCTAATATTAGCTTGAAAAGTGGTTGCAAAGTATAAATGTTCTTATGCATAATTTTTTTTTGGATCCCTTGATTTCTCTTGGGTTGAGAGGGTAACCACTCCTGATCTGACCGGTTGCCACAAATGTTCGGACTATATTATTAGTAAAACAGATTTTTTTGGGAAAAAAAATCTGTTTTCCTCTTGGCGGCGGCGTGTGAGGATGTGCAAACGGCTGATGATCGACTTAACCACACGTGCAGATGTCCGCTGAAATCCGGTGACTGGTAGAAACTATTTTCCTGACTCAGCGAGAGTGAGTTAGAATTGAACTAGTAATTGAAGGCTTCCACGCGCAGGTGGAGCGAGCGCAGTTTTGAACTAGTAACTGAAGGCTTCCACGCGCAGGTGGAGCGAGCGCAGTTTTTTAGAGAATTAATGCAAGTGGCAGCGTGTAGGCTGTTCCATGAATTTGAGATAACGGTTGCTGTACATAGTTTTTAGGGAGAGAAATAAATTGTGTTAGTCCTAATCTCCGTATCACTTCGTAACACCCTAGCGATCGGTCCAAGGTGTAAGTTCAGGCGATCAGCTCGGATCTCCACACTACCTATCCCGACACTGTCGATACATCACTGTGTTCTAAATAGCGACCTTATGCAAAATTTGAACATATAACTAATACATGTACATCAAATTATAGTTGGATGACATGTGTATACGTAATTACATATTACATTCCCCTTTTCTTCCAGTTTTTGTCTTCCCAATAGCCATGTGGTCAATATATCTTGCCACCCCCTTTCACCTTCGAACTCAAGCCATCTCACTAACCTTGACTTCCGACTGACCCTCTTCTTTTCAAATCGCCTGTGTAAGATCAAATTACCTCTAAACCACCGACTTCTACCAATGAACTTTCTTGATAGATTCCCTGATCCAATAATATTTCTCTTAATCCTTATCCCCGTAGCGAGTTCATCGTAAACTATTCATTCTTTCATGAAACCCTCATGCTAAGGAGCTCTCAGAGTTGTCCCAAACTTCCAACACTCAACAACCTCCACTCGTATGTTACTATTTGTGTGTGGAAGTAATAAAATACTGTTACGGAATTTTTTCTGCCTCTCCATTTGTGGAACCAACACTAAATTCTGTCTCAGTGGATCATTTCTCTCCGGTTTCCTTATACCACTCTTGTCACGACTACAGGCTTATAATTTCTGTTATTGTGACATATATATATAAAGTTTTTTAGAGCTGAGTCCAATGACTAATGCAAGAATTGGCCAAAAGAACATTTTTAATTAACATTAAGCACAAGACAAAACAATTACAAGAATAAACAAACATAAAAAGTTACATCTCGGGGAACAAAACTTCAGCGCGTCAGTTCTACGCTCGCCTTGGGAAACAACTAGAGAAAAATGGTTCATTCTCTTTCGCGGAGAGGTTGTCACGTGGTCCGCCATCGCCAATCAAGGCGCATATCGCTGAGACACACGTTAAGGGGCTGTGATGCGCTACAGTTTGTATAAGATGGCAATTTAGAACACCGTAATATCTCGACATATAAATAAAATATATATTTCTTTAATGATTCTGTGTTAGATTGGATTTATATGGGCCAAATTTGACCATGCTGCGCCAAATACAAGACATACAACATCAAGTCATGGGAATACACACACAGGAAAGTGTTTAATAACACAGAATAAAGAACACCCACCGAGGAATCGAACCCACGCCGTTTACAATTCGCAAGTTGTTAGCGCATTGGGCATACGCCTTGACCCACGACGGTCCTGGTTCCGTGATAGAAGACACCCATATTCTATTTTGAATCCAGTTTTTTCCAAACAAAAACCATTTTGGTATTTTGAGGTACTGAAAATATTTTCGAGTCTCATTTTAAAATCCACTTGTTTAAGGAATAAGATCAAAATGTTTTTATTTCGTGGTTTTCCCAAAATGCGTTTCTGAAGGCTCTATATTAATTTTCAGTCAATTTTATTTTTTCTTAAAGCTAGCAACTTTTTCGTCGAAGCACCTGTGTACTCATTATGGATCACTCGACTACACGACATGTTCGTACATGTTGCGTATTCTGAAATACACAGGGTGGTGTCGTAAAGTAACTTCTCCTATATACGAGCCCCTAACAACAATAATTTTCAGCGAATCGGATTGAAACTTGAGAGTGAGAGATTTCAAGGTATGTCTCAAGAGTTGTGCCAGTAAGAATCGAGCTCCCACGGCTAACAAATTTCGAATAGCCTCCTTTTTTAACAATGGTAGGTAGTTAATGAACGTCGCACTGGAGCAACACACAACGGACTATTGGCGATGGTCCGGGATCCATCCCGAAGGGAAAGATTCAATTTTAAACAACGTGACCGGCAGAGTGGAAAACAAAAATGCCCATCCTGTACTTTAAAAACAATGGATTTCTCACGTAAAACGTTTTTTATAAAACGAGTCTTTTTAATTAATTCAAAATAAACGAATCGATAATACTGTAAAAAGTGAAAGTTTTCAATTACTGGTAAGTAATTAGGTAATTAATTAACGTCGCACTGGAGTAACTCAACGGGCTATTGGCGACGTTTGAATTACTGGAAAAGAGAAATTTAGTTATTTCGAAAATGTTTTCGCAAAATATAATTATTGTAGAGGATAATGTGCAGTGAAATTCTTACTCTAAGCATGCCTTTCAATTAGTGCCCAAGAACTTAGTCTATTGGTTAACAAAGATGAAAGGTTTAAAGCTTGTCTATTTCATTCCTTAAAATGTGTGTGCTATCGCATGAAAATGTTTCGTGAAGTTTAAATCAGTTTATCAAGTTTTTCCAAAGGCCCCTTTTTCGGTGGTTCAAAGCACTTCAAAAGCAAATCCAATAACTTTTTTCTTTTCTACTCAAGGGAAGAATCTTTGAAGATGTAATGCAATTAATAGGAACCTCAGTTTTGTGTTTAGAATTACATTAATATCTTACTACCTTCTTTTGAAGCTCTTTCACTTTAAAAGAGCAGTTAAAACGTCTCAGCGGATAAGAACGTCCATGTCTTACTGAATACATGGAGCCGAAAAACCGTTTTTGATCTTTTGAAATACTCAACGACTTATTGTGATCAGCATTGTTCGCAAACTGTAGATGTTAAAGACCAAAACTACATATTCCGGTTGAAAGAACCCCAGAAAGGAGCTCTATTGGACAAGGAGTCATAGACTGGTAATTTAAGGTAGGTATTTTAATTAAAGTCACACTGGAGCAACACAACGGATTATTGGCGAAGGTCCGGGATCAAACCCGAAGCAAAGAATCCGAGGACAACACCACATAATTTTTAACCACGGTCAGATGACGGGTCATATAAATGAAATTGCAGGTTGCAGAACGGATATATGCGTACATGACCCTCAGGGGATGAATCTGTCTATGGAAAACATATAGATAATATGTGGTAAAAAGTAAAGAAATAGTAATCCGAATGGAAGTAGCACAGAGAAACATACGTTAAATAGTGTGTGGAAATGTGGCATTGCCAGTGGTGAAATTATGAGTATATGTATGGTTTTTAATATGTTTGGTTTGTTGGGTTTTATGGCGCAAGGACCATATATGTGGTCATGCCGGGAAAAAGACACACAACATCAAGTAATGGGTATACACACAAGGAAAGTTTTCACTAACACAGGAAATCTGAGCCGCCTACAACTCACAGGTTGCTAGCGCAATGGCATACCCACTGATCCACCCCCCTATTTTTAATGTATAGTCTTATTTAAAAGCAACAGCTGTATATCGTAAACTATTATGGTAAATTTTATGCAGAAATCTGTTATTCGAAAAATATTATTTTACTGGTGTTGTTAGGTTTGAAGATCATCTCTTGCTGCTTGAGGACTAACTAGACCGGTTATTAGCGTGGGTAACTATATCAAAATGAGTATGAAGTTACTAACAATCGCATTGTAGATACTATACTCGAAACAAGTCGTTAGCAATTAAGTATTTTACACAAAGCGGCTTTAGTGGAAATTCTACTCTGAATTACAGAAATCGCACATGATTTATTACTTGAAACTTTAAAGCTCTCATTTCTCGAGGCCTCTAACTTTACATTTCCAAACGAGCTTGCTTTGTCACAACGATTCGTCATAAGTATTGAGTTGAGTAATGAATGAGCTAACACATAAAAATCCCTCTCCAGCTTTCCCTTGCCGATCTTTCACAAAAGAGGGATTCTTTTAAATAAAGCTCTCCCTGCCGATACAATAAACCGCCATTGACAGCACACCAGTGACCTTCTATCCGATGTCTGCCTCTTTTAAATGGAGAAACGATGTCGAAGGATTCGATGTTTGAAGCACTCTTTCGCTTCAATCGAAAGATGCGATAAAAATGGTCTCGCTCTATGCTTACAAATGGCTCGCTTATGAATGCGAGACAGTCGTAAATGTGTTGATTATTTTGAGCCGCTGCTTTATGGGAGTTTTGAGAGAGGAGGCAAATTAAATCTCCGGACACAATATTCGGATTGCTATTCTTTCAGATTTAAGATCAGTTCAGCGCGAATCTTAAGAGAAGGGTTCTTTAATAAAGAGTTTCGCTTAACTAATTCAGATTTACTGATACGCATATTTGAGCAAAATGAGGACATTTGAGAGAACTTTGAGTTAGTTTGCATTCATTTAGTTCGGAGAGAATCGAGTAATAGAATATGTAAAGGTTTGGTGTTAGAGTGTTACATTTGGTTCGATGGATTGTTTGCTAAAATGAAAATTTTCTCTGGTATTAAAAGAAAACAAAGTGTTCCTATTGAATATTTTCGAAATTGAAAGCGTTTCTTGAGTATTGACTTATAAATTTACAACGAATATTTATTAAAATTAAAAAGCGTGGAACTGACAGTGCGTCCGTAATTATCGAATGAAATTTTAAAAATGTTGCGTGAATGTAAAGTGAAATGAAAAGCGATCCGCGAATATTTCCTAAAACGAAGTGACCTGCAAACATTTACTTATGTGAAGCATTTTCCATCAATATTGAGTGAAATGAAATAGCTTTCAGATATTTACCAAAATGAAAAATAGTCTAAATACGTATTCACTAAAGTGTTCCAGAAAAATAGTCTAAATACGTATTCACTAAAGTGTTCCAGAAAAATTGATTGAAATCGTGTTCCGTGAACATTCATGTAATGAAAGGGCTTCGAAAATAGACTAAAATTAAAATGGTTCTTTCATATCGATACGATATATTTTGACGATATATTATCGATATTAAGTCTACTCACTCTTATAGGTACAGCACCACAATGGGTTAATCAAAAGAAAACATATATCTTCGACTACATCGAAAACCATCATTTCTTTTAACCTTATACCCTACTTTATAACCTTAACATCTTCCACTCAACATGTCTCCACAAATAGCATCGATAGAAAATTATTTATTGCTCCCTTAGAGGAACACTTTGACTGACCTCCATTAGACCCTCCTTTGAAAAGCGAAAAACTGTCCATTTTTGATACATGGCTGGACGCTTTTATGGATGGGTTTCCATATTTATCTTTGGTTCTAAGCTTGTCTCAGACATTTGGAGAGGTCAATTGGTTGAGGAAGTGACACTTTCTCCTCGTAAAATGGCGGAGGATGCGTTCTGTGGCGATTCTTGCGAAAGTGAAGCTAAATTGAGACTGAATTACAGAGGACAAATAATTGATTTCTTTACTCTCTTTTTGGTGTTGTGTGCAGTACATTTTACTTGGATAACCCCCTTTTTAATATTAACATAATAAAAAATTATGGTAGTAATAGATTATTTTGACTAATTTCCCATTATGTCTCAGTTCTCGCAATGCAGAGAAACGGAAGAACTTACACAAAAAAGTTGCATCCATTTTAATCTATGAAATTTGGCGCCAAAATGGGATGGAATTTTCAAGTCTGATGTGAAGACGATCTCTCATGCAATCTTGAAGTTATACAAGATGCTATTCCTTGTAGAATGGTACTTTAGAATGTGCTCTGCGATGAACAATACATGAATGTGAATAGCAGTGTTCTTTTCCCCCAACAGTACAATATATACATCATGCTGCTGTCGAGGGCAAGAAGGCATTTTAATTAACGTCGCACTGGAGCAACACAATGGGCTATTGGCGACGGTCTGGGATCAATCCCAAAGGGAAAGATCCTAGGACAACACCACGTAATTTGAACCACGGACAGATGACGAGGCAACGCCTGAGTTGGCACCCCACTCTCCAAACTTCCACAACACGCCAACGTGAGGACATTTGAGGCCGCGACTGATTTAACGTGCACTTTGTACACAACGGGGACTAGTGCACAACGGGGTGCGTGTTGTGCACTAGTTGTGGGTTGTACACTAGTTGTGGTGCACTAGCTAGGGTGCTAGTTGTGCACAACTAGTGCGCAACACCCTTTGTACACAACGGGTGTTGCAAGTGGTGGCTTAAACAATACTTATTTTAATGAAATATCGTTGATCTGTTTTCTGTCCAATTCTTTTTGTCTAAATAGTTTATTAACCTTTTCACCTGGTGGAACGTTGCATCTTTGAAATGGTAAAGGCAGGTACGTAAATAATTCAGGTATTAAAGGTATATACACATTCGCTTATTTGATATTATGATGGTGTAGGTAAGGTAGTTAACTCACTGCAGTCTCACTTCAGCAACGCAACTGGCTATTGGTGACGGTAGGGGATCAATCCCGAAGGGAAAGCCCCGTAATTTTGAACCACGATCAGATATCGAGGTCAACACCTGAACTGGCACCCCACTCTTCAAACTTCCATACTACGCCAACGTGAGGACATTTGAGGCCCGACATATTTAACGTACACCAGACCACGTGTACACGACGGTCTTTAGTTGAACCGAGTTTCGAACTCGCAACCCTCCGGTTGCTAATCCGCTACTCTTCCAACCTGGCTTCACGGCTCCCACATAACTACACTGCTGGCCACCGTAAATGCAACACCCTGAAGGAAGCATGCAAATAATATGAAATCTACAACATGCATTAGCGGAGGTGAGATATGCAAATGATTAGAATTTCAGCGCAGACGCACATCACGCGCGCCTGTGGCGCCACTTCAAAGCGCTATTTAAGGCTTGGAGATTTCGACGATTTCAAGTACGGCAATTGTGTTTTTCTTGTGGTTTTTTCAAAAAAACGATCAATTATGCCTCGTAGAAAACAGCGTAGAAAACGCCGTTTACAGCAGAGTGGTCTGTCCGCAAGACGTCCATTGCTTCGTCTACCCTTGACGCAGAACCACAGACGTTTCCGCCGCCAATGGTGCGATGAAAGAAGGATGTAGACGGCAGAATGGAATGAAATTGTCTTTACTGACGAGTCACGCTTCTGTCTGCAACACCACGATGGTCGGATTCGAGTCTGGAGACACCGTGGAGAGAGGATGCTGAACAGCTGCGTTATGCACCGCCACACTGGTCCTGCACCGGGTATTATGGTATGGGGCGGTATTGGATATCACTCTCGCACTCCTCTAGTACGCATTGCCGGTATTTTAAACAGCCAGCGCTACATCTCCGAGGTGTTGGAGCCAGTTGTCCTTCCTTACCTTCAGGGCTTACCCACAGCCATATTTCAACAGGATAATGCGCGACCACACGTGGCACGCATTGTCCAAGGGTTCTTCGTCAATCGCCAGATTGAATTGCTTCCCTGGCCAGCTCGCTCTCCGGATCTTTCGCCGATAGAAAACATGTGGTCCATGGTTGTTCAACGATTGACCCAGAATACATCCCCAGCTGCCACACCAGATCAACTTTGGCAACGTGTGGAAGCTGCTTGGTCTGCTGTACCCCAAGAACGCATCCAAAGTCTCTTTGAATCAATGCCGAGGCGTGTGGCAGCGGTGATCTCCAACAATGGCGGGTACTCTGGCTACTGATTTTGGCAGGAACCACACTTCACAGAAGTCTATAAATTTAATCATTTGATACTTGGTCAACATGTTATCTACAAAATAAATTTTGTTGTGATATCTCTTGTCTTTCTTGGTGTTGCAATTTGGGTGGCCAGCAGTGTAAAAGGATTATTCAAGGAAAACATACATGTCGGGAACAACTCTTCGAACAGCGATTCAGAACTAGATGAATATTAATGGGACACTGATCTTTTTACCACACATTATAACATTCAGCATTCTACAAGTCAAACCATTTTGTCAGTTATTGAAATGCTACGTCGATATTTTCTTCTTGCACACGTATTTGTTAGAAAAAATACAAAGCACTTATATTCGAGTCATAAGCGATCTGTATGTTTTCACAAAAAATAGTGAAACCCGAATGTACAATAAGGAGCTGTAAAGACGCAATAGAGGCCCACATAGGCGGGAGCGTATACTCTTTAGTAAACATCAACCATACGGCTTGGGAAGAATAAATCCGAGCACCCTAACAAATCATCCGAAGCATTCCGCTCCTTTTGTACGATCCCCAAACCGATGAATTATACATCCGACGCTGGCAACGAGGCTCCCCAACGCTGGGACTCCAAAGAACTCAATCTTTTATTCTTCCTGATGGAGCAGCTTTCCAGAGAGGAGAGTTGACTTTCTCTTTTTGAACGGGAGTTTTGAGTTGAAAAATGAGACGTGTCAATGGATTGGCGACCAGAGGCTGTCTGTGTAGCAGGAACGTCAATTTCAGATCCTTTTCATGGACCGGATGGAGAAAATGGCGACCGAATTCTGACATTCGGACAACAAAAGACAAAGTTTGGGACACACTCGCAATTGTGACCTTTTCTTGGCTGTTGAGATCGGGTTGAAGAAAGTCATATTTTCGAGTTATTGATCATGGTGTCACTTTTCTTATTTTGCGCTATAAAGGTTTGGGATTATCATATGCGTTTTTTACATGCAGTAAAACTGTCGCAACTACAATTTATTTAATTTCATAAATTCATTTATTTTGGGTTCATTCCATTCATTTGAATTCATATTTTTATTCATATTTGATTAGAGTTTACACATTCTTTATTTTGGAGTTCACGTAATAATTTATTTTTAATTCACGTAATAATTTATTTTTAATTCACGTAATAATTTATTAAGAGTTTACGTAATAATTTACCAAGTTTACGTAATAATTTACCAAGTTTCCGTAATAATTTACAAAGTTTATATAATTTATTTTGAATTCACGTAGAAATTTGCATTGCGTTTACTTAATAATTTATTTTGAATTCAGTAGTAATTTGCATTGAGTTTACGTAATAATGAATATTGAATTCACGTAATACTCTCTTTACATTGAGTTTATGTAATAATTTATTTTGGAATTCGCGTAATAATTTATTAAGAGTTTACACAATAATTTACTGAATTTTGGTAATAATTTAGTTTGAGTTTACATAATTTTTTATTTTGTGAGTTTATTCATTCGCTTATTCCGAGGTTATATTCATTGCGTCTGATACACAAGGTCTCCCAAGATGTGACGATACCCATATTTTAATCTTGTTCGTGACACAAAATGTCACTTGAGTTTTATTATTGTCTATCGCATGTCTTAATCTTTTCCTTCGTCATAAAATGCACTTGAATTTGTTAGTATGAATTAACGCTGCGTTGTCAGTTTGATCTTGTTTAGAGAAACAGTATTTAAGTTTGTACTTAGTGACTAAAGACTAGTTCTTTAAATTAAAGAATTACATTCCACTTCGAGGCCACGGTGGCCCAGTTGGAAAAGCAACGGATTATCAACCGGAGGGTTGCGAGTTCGAAATTAGTTTGAGCCAAAGACCTTCGTGTTCACGGGGCTGGTGGACATTAAGTCTGTCGTGGCCTGAAATGTCCTCAAGTTGGCGTTGTGTTGAAGTTTAGAGAATAGGGTGCCAGCTAAAAGGAGATTGGATGTATTGTCCACGTCATCTGACCGTGGTTTAAAATTACGTGGTGTTGTCCTCGGATTTTTCCCATCGGGACTGATCCGGGACCGTCGCCAATAGCCCATGGTGTTGCTACATTGTGACTTTGATTCAACTAGGTACCATTACACTACGTAGATGAAACCCTATAGTTTTACTACACATTCTTGATCATTTTAATGAAATTTTAACTTCTGAGTGAATTCTACTGCGCAGACGCTATGCGTCTAGGCGGAAATTGCATTAATCGTAGATTGAAGACTTTTTCATTGATCTGGACCAGTGTCTTGTCATCTGACCGTGGTTCAAAATTACAAGGCGTTGTCTTCGGATACTTTCCTTAGGGATTGATCCCGGACCGTCTCCAATATCCCGTTGTGTTGCTCCATTGCGCCGTTAATTAAAATACCTACTTACCTGGACCAGTGTTTTTAAAACTTCGTATTCACTACCCTACAGAATCAACAGGCAGGTTTAATTTGAACAACGTATTTGCTTAGTATGAAGGAAATTAAAAATCAAATCTTTCCAGTCCGTCAGAACTAAGAATAATGCCGAATCCTAACGTTTACGGAACCAGTGACTGAAGCAACAGAAAATTTGAGAAAGTCAGCAGAAATATATTTTCTCTCAAATTCATTTGAAGTTTATTTTTCCGTTTAAGAGCAGCAACGAGAAACTGCGAACGTTACAATAATATTGAATGATTGCTTTTCAAGGATTGGTTTCATTTTCTACCCGCAATTGCACCACTCTCCTTCAGATTTGAATCTAGACGAGAATTGAGTTTTCCTATTTTTCATCCCAATGTGGTGAAATTTGAGAGCAAAACCTTAAGACTAACATTTATTGTTGTAATGTTTATTAAGTTTGAGACATGAAATTGTTGTTGCTTTAATGGTGATAGAAAAAAGCTGGGGCTTATTGCCCCAATAAAAAAAGTGGAAAATATTTCAGCTTAAGGTATCTATAACTTCGGAGTCAATTTTTTGAAATTATCGCGGTACTCAGATTTTTGTAGATTTTGTTATTGATTTCTACTAGAAAAAACATTTTATGGCAGAACATATTGTGTTCAAAATTTATTATTTATAAAAATTGAATAAAAAGTATATAAAACAGCCAAAAATACCATTAACGCAAAACGTCATTTAAAAAAAAGTTAAAAATTTTCCAGTTTGTAAAATGAATTATCTTCTAAAAACATTGATTCAAGTATTGAACTACAATAATTACTGTATCGTTATATTTAAATTAATTGTGAACTTTAACGTCAGTCATCCATAAAAAACAGAAAAGAGTAAGATGCAGAAAGTATTCAGATTTATATCCTTCGCAATTTTAGTAAATGCATAGTTCTTAATAATAGTTCAATCTGAAGATTATAAAGCAGACTTTACAATCTTCAGAACATGTATAAAAATTCAAAAGAATTTATTTGATGCATTCTGAGGTATTATGTTTTGCGGAGAGTTAAAACTTAGCGAAAATTGCATTTAGAGAAAAAGCTGGAACATTAAAGTATTTCTCCACATCTCGAATAGAAACATAACTCTGGTTATTAAAGTTAACGATTAATTTTAAATAGAAAAAATATGACCATGCAACACGTACACGAAATTTAAATCACTTTTATGATTAAGTCAGGCATGAACAGAATTTACAACTGAGATTTGGTATTCTAAATTTAATTTTCATCCAACAGCCATAATTATAATTTTTTCCTCAACGAAGCGAACGTTTCAAACAGTCTTGCCTGATATTGTTCCCGAGAGTGATTAAAGTGATTAACACAAAATTCAAATTAAGCTTTCGGGGAAAATTCAAATTTTAGAAAAACTTAGTTCATGTGAACCGTTTCAAACAGAATTAATTTCAACGAGAAGTAGACGTTTTGTAAAGCTTCCATTTTGTTAAAATTCCGAACACTTGAACAGTATTTGTACTCAAATTTAAGGGATTGCACTCTTTCTCAATTGTTGATGTGAAAGTCACTTTCAGGTGAAACAATTTACGTATGAAATTAATTCTTACATTCTTAACATACGAACAATTGTCTGATTTCTTATAAGAATTCTTTACCAAATGCTTTCTATACAAATTTCCTATTCTTAAATAAGTTATTTTCCATGCTTTAACAGGACCTACTTCACAATTTTTTTGTTCAAGTCTTTATTGAAAGTGCTTTTTAAGCCAATTTTATTTCTTATTTGATGTAGCATTTCGATCAACGAGCTATTTAACAATTTTAAGTTTGAACTTCCAAAATTTTTCATATAAGAAATTATTTCTTACTTTTCTTCATATACATACTATGGCCCATATTTTTCAATCAAAAGTTTGTACACAAATTTTTTTCCTCATATAGAAGAGCTTTTTTAAATGCATTTCAAGGATAGTTATTTCTTTTGCCAAACTTGTCTATGAATTATTCCCCACACTATTCCTACAAAAAATTAAGAACAGACATTTCCGAAATTTTAGTCGCATTATAAGAACTAGTTTCATTGCATTTTGCAGTTGCGTTTTCCTCTTCGAAAATATGCCCTACTTTCCCGGCGAGCCATTTCAAAGTGATGTCGAACCTGATTCTTACATTTTTCACGTGTACAAACTTTTATAAATTTATAACTATTTCCTATACCTCCCATAAAACTATTTTGCACTTTTCCGTATAAGAGCTGTTTACTAATTTATTCATGTAGGAACTATTTAACGTGATTTTTCACATGAAACTATACAAAAAAATTTCACACATATAGAATATATATTTAATTTTTTATATAATTTTCAAAACATCAAAATCCCCCATTTCCCATTTTGTTTTTTCACTACTTTTAAACAAAAACTATTTTCCATTTCCCCACCATAGAAACTCTACTATTCAGATAAACGTTTTCCTATTCTTTTCAAAATTAAACTAATTCCAATAAGTCTATCTTCTACACGTTGTACTATTATTAACAGTTTTAGAGCTGAATCCAATGGCTAATGCAAGAATTGGCCAAAAGAGCAATTTTAATTAACACTAAGCACAAGACAAAACAATTACAAGAATAAACAAACATAAAAAGTAACATCTCGGGGGAACAAAACTTCAGCGCGTCAGTTCTACGCTCGCCTTGGGAAACAACTAGAGAAAAAGGGTTCATTCTCTTTCGCGGAGAGTGTGTCACGTGGTCCGCCATCGCCAATCAAGGCGCATATCGCTGAGACACACGTTAAGGGGCTGATGCGCTACACAGTACAATTAACAGATATTTAAATTTTTAAATAGTATTACATTTGTACATATAAAACAAGCAGTAGCTATGGCTAAGTATACATTTCAAAAGCATTTCTTGCGTAAATGACAACTCAAAAAAATGATGACGACACATTGCGTATTACCTGCCGTATATACATTTTTATGCAGTTATAAGCAACTTTGATCTTTGGAATTCGCGATGAATAAAGTATCTGAAATAAAATCGTATCGTAGAAAGAGCCGGAGGCCATACAATTCTAACAGCTCTGCAATCTCTGATAAAAAGTCAGCCATCAGCATTAAAGATGCTCTCAGAAATCGTAAATCGAGTAACGAAACTTCCTGCAGTGTATCTGGGGGCCGAATAAGGCGGAATCAATAATTATGTTAGAAGTTCTCAAAGAAAGTGAAGACATTGGCAAAAGTAAAAGGCCTTTATAGTAAATAGGATGAGAAAACTGTAAATTTGCATTTATTTTTGAAAGTACCGTTCGTTAGCGCCATTCGCTAGGTAAGTATTCGTTAAATTGTCTTTTGAAATCCATTGTCATACGATACCGAACCTTTTTATGATTTATAGATTGGAAATACACGGGCGTAAGTTAACTCTAAATGTTCTCTCATATATATTATAAATTTAGTTTGGAATGTATTTCATTGTATGCGTTTATTCCATGAGTTTTCATGTTTTTACAAACCGCATAAGAGGTTTTATGGCGCATAGTCTTTTGGAATCCAGCCTTAAGATATCGAATCTATTTTACAATTAAGATTGTCAATACCCGACTGTAAGTTAACTCTAAATATTCTCTCATATATATTAAAAAATTAGTTTCGAATGTATTCGATTTTATGCGCTTATTCCTTGAATAAATATGTTTTTACAAATAGCATAAGAGGTTTTATGGCGCATTGCCTTTTGGAATCCAGCATAAGATACCGAATCCTTTTTAGGATTTATAGATTGGCAATACACGGGTGCAAGTTAACTCTAAATATTCCCTCAATATATATTAAAAATCTAGTTGTTTATTTTATGCGCTTATTCCTTGAGTTTTCATGTTTTTACAAACCGCATAAGAGGTTTTATGGCGCACATGCAATCTTTGGGTTTGGAGTTTACGCAGTTTTTATGCAAGTATGAGTTGCATATTTCAAGTCCTGAACACCACTGAGAGAGTGAGCCATCTTTTATCTAGCCATGAAAACAATACTGATCCCAGACTTCTATTTTTGAATCGCCTCTCTGATGTGTTCACCCCACATTAAGAATCGCGGATCTGGCAAATTTATTTCGTGATCGCACTTTTCCAAATGAATCTTAATTCGACTACTATAAAAAAGACAATTTAAAACAATTAACGAACCATTTTAAGAAGTTTTCAAAACCGCTGCCAAAGAACAAATTAATTTACAACTCAAACTGAAAGCATCGTGGAAAGCAGATTAAAAATAAATGCTCTTCGAAAGAGTGGAGCCAATGAAGAGCTTCATCTGAAAAAAGAGCCCAATGCAAAAAGAAACGAGGATGAGTTTAAAAGAAAATATTTCAGATGAAAAGCAATTAATGAAAAATCACCCATCCAGAACAAAAACAAAAAATCGATTCTAGGTGATCTTCGAAATATACCTTCTAAACAAATTGGGAGACATTTGAAAATTACTCGATGCGATTTTGCTCGAGTAAATACAGGGAATTGGAATCGTGTTCACACTTGTTGAGAAAATAAATAAATTTGTTCGAGGAAATGGAATAGTTTTTGGAGTGATTTTTTTTTTCTCTTCGGTTCTTTTTCATCCAATTTAAAGTGACTAGTGGAATTCGATTTTTTTTGCTTTTCAATTTTTCGGAGTGGGTAATTAAATACAAACTAATTATAAAGCAATGTGTGGAAAATTAGAGCCTCGATTGAAGTGAAGAGGAAAAATTTTATTGTGTTTATCGAGATGCGACTGAATTTAATTGCGCGATTTCATTTAAATCAATTTATTAAATAAGATTTCAAGTAAGTCTTATGTACTATTTATTGAATATGACATGATCCTTTGAAAAATATGAGAAAAATATTTCAAATGAAATAGAGACTTACATTTGTGAGATGTTTATTCAAAAGCAAAGCTAAAATAAGATTCAAGTCTAAGAGAATAATCAAAATGAACCAATTTTCGAGAGAAGCCGTTTGAAATTATTCATTACTTATACTAAAATGTTTTTAAACAAACTATTTTTAAACATTTTTGATCATATGTAATGTTCATATATAACCATATGCTGCCATGTAGGTAGATCTATATTTAGAGTACAGACCCAATGTTGTTCGTTCGAATATCCACTAGTCATCAGGTGTACAAACGGAATGTATTTACGTTCAATTGAAAATAGGTTGGTTGGTTTTGGGGTTTTATGGCGCAAGGTCCACATTTACGCTGCGCCAGACACAAGACATACAATATCAAGTAATAGACATACACACAATGAAAGTTTTATTGACACAGAAGAGAGAAGTACACCCAGGGAGGAATGCACCGGATAGGAATCGAATCTGCGCCTCCTACAACTCGAAGGTTGCTAACTCAGTGGACATACCCACTGAGCTAAGACGGCCCCCCAATCGAATATTGGACGGGTCTGTGTCATACTTCCCATAGATACTGCGATTTTAGTACAAATCGGAGTAAAATTTGGGAAGAAATCGCGAAAAAGTGACTTTTTGTGCTTTTTGGTACGAAAGAACGCGATTTCGGCATGGAATCGCTTGGTAGGACAACTGTATGATAGACTGATCACCATGTATGTTCGGTAATGTACACGACACAGTAATCGGTTTTTGTTTTGTACAGACGAATGGCAACAAAGAACTTTCGAATCGCAAGTACGTAACTGCTTAACAACTCACAAGAAGCAGTCGTAGTTTTTCTATAATTTGATTGTAGCACCCCAACTCCTAATAAAAAATTAAATTCATACAAATTTTATGAAGTCTATGAATAACAGGAAACGACAGCTTGCACGAATCATTTATTATTTTCCTAACGTTCTAGAGCATATAAAATTATACAGGGAACGTGGAACTCATTTCACTTCAGGGTGTTATTGGACAGAAAATCTGTCTTCTACCGTCTTCCATCTCATGTAAGTAATTGATTCGTTGAGTTACACTATATGGAGCATATTTTGGAAAAATATGCAAAACAAGGCAGGAAACGTCAAGTAATCGCTTGTAAACGGATGAGATGGATATTTATGTGCATAATATGTTATTTATTTCATTCACTTCTAACACTTTTTTCTCTGTAACGACCACTTCATTTGAATTTTCTTTAGCCCGACTACTCTCGGCCTTTGACACTAAAAAGGGTTAAATGAAGGCTTCTTGTGGAGGAATATCCAATGTGTGTGTGTGTGGATGAGCCACCGCTACTCCTAACAAGAACAATCACTAACATCCATGAGCGTACACACCGCGATTCAAATCCGCGACTTACTGGATGGCAGACAAGCACTATGACAACCATACCGGCTAGGCGGCACAAATGAAAATTAGACTGAGGCAAATCCCGTGCGAAAGATATCATGTATTTTAATTAACATCACACTGGAGCAACACAGCGGGCTATTGGCGACGGTCCGGGATCATCCCCCGAAAGGTGATCCCAGGACAACACCACGTAATTTTGAACCACGGTCAGATGACGAGATCACACCTGATCTGGAACCCCAATCTCCAAACTTCCATACTATGCATAAGTGAGGACATTTGAGGCCACGACAGATTTAACCTGAGCCAGCCCACTTGGTACACGACGGTCTTTGGTTGGATTCGAATTCGCAATCCTCTGGCTACTAGTCTGTTACCGGGACCAGTAGGATGGAATGGGGTGATTGAGCGAAGATACTGTAATAAGTTTTCCAAAGGGTGGATTAATCGTATATTAACTGAAAGGCATTCTTGAAAGACAAAATTGAAACTGAACAACTTGAGTCAACTGATTGGTGCCCTAATTTTTGACAAAATTTTGTATTAGAAATGTACTTTTTTGCACTTTTTAGCATTTATGCTAAAAAATTAAGGAGCGCTCTTGTTTATTTTATGCATTCAGTTCTTGTTTTTTCTTTCAATACCGAATAAAAAAACGAATAATCTAAGTGCGGTGAAAACTTTAATCACCCCCTAACTCCTAAAAGTTATTTCAAAACATTTACATATACGCATTCGTCATTTTAGTTTGCTGAACTTCCAGCACACCATTTCATCTCAGTACTGATAAATCCAGCAAGCGACATAAAGGCTTCGTTCAAACGAATTCTTGTTCGCGAAAAACCATTTCCAATTTTGATATATGCTTTTAATCAGTGTCCCAAACTGTTCCGAGACTCCCTCAGCCGAGAACGTCGTGTTAAGCGCCGGATTAGACGCGTTCGGAAAAGTAATTGAAAATGAAAAATTCACAAAAATGGAATTTTGAAGACAAACGTGTGAACAATTTTATGTCTGCGAGAGGCGATTCGGAAAAATGACGTTTGTAAAAGAAAATTTTAAAATATACCTACCTTGTTTCTCAAAACTGAGCGTACGGAATGGAACGAAATGACAGCTCGCATTCATAAGAATGACGAGTTTTTAAAATTAAAGGGTGAATCCATTCAAATTCAGACAAATAAAAAATAAAATGTTTGCCTCACGAACTTCGATTTTATAAAAAATTTAGTATATGGTTGCCAGGGGTATATGTTAAACTATGCCATGTTAATTTTTGCAAAATAATTTTTTTCATGAAAATAAGACCTTTAAAAATAACACTTTTAAAAGGCGGTCAAAAATATTCAATTTTACTTTTCAAGAATGTCGCGTAGCACTTAAAATTTCGCTACGCATAAACTATTAGAGATAAACCTGTTTTGTTTTTTGCTAGTGATACATAAATGTACTGTTCGTAATAATAAATACAAATATCTTTTAAAATTAGATCCGTTTTTTAACAATTTGGCACCGAACTTGCTGAAGTTTGGTTAAGATTTAACAAAAAAAGTCATCTTCAAAATTTTTGATACATTTTGTATAAGTTCATTAGAATGTTGTTAATGTAGTATCCTATATAGCTAATGCAGTTTCTGAAAGATTTATTTTTAAGAGCCTTCAACGTAAGATATCGAAATTTCAACCGCTAACGCGCGCTCAACGAGCTAGGCCAGCGGTATTCCTCCACTACTAAGTAAGCGCTCGGATCTCCGCAACCAGCAGCTCAAGCACCTTTTTCGATGCGATATTTTAACATGATTCATTATTTCTATACATATATCAATAAAGTGTATTGAACTAAGATTTTTGATGATCCTATAATTCTACTGTTGATAGTTTTAAAAAGGAAATCAGTCAAACTCTACTAATTAATTACCGGGAAAAGGTTTGGGCTGCATATTGCTTCAGGGCTTTGTTAGCATTCAAATTGTCACTTCGTAATAATATAGCACCTGCTGCAACAAATTATAAAGTAAAGTTACAAGATATACTAATCTGAGGGATCTAGGAGTGTTGATTATTTCTATTCTACAAACAGCTGCTTTTTTATGCACCCAGCTGCTCACATGGGGAAGATTATTTATGTAGTGAAAAAGTAGCTTTTTAATGTACCAATAATCATTTCCTTTGATTAAAGCTTATTCCTATACATTCTAAATAATTTAACGTATTATATAATATTAATTTATTCTTAATTCATTCTTGGATTTGGGTTTAATTCATTCTGGGATTTTGTGAAATTAATCTCTCAAACAAATCTGTATAGTAAGTAAAAGTAATTTCATGGATTCAGAAGAGACAGATAAATTTAATTATATCTTTTTATGGAGGAAGGTAAATGAAAATTTTCCTGCAGCATAAAATATAGTTATTAAATAACTAACAAGTTCACTCTTGTAGGAAGTTTAACAATGATGCGTTCATATGACAAAGTCGCCCTCTTGTCATACACACAAATACGATCTCCTAGTATTGTGACATGAGAGTGCAACTTTTAAAGAATCGAGGATGATTGAAATAAGTTTATTCATTTATGGAATTGTATTTAGTTATGAATTGCATTCGGTGAAGTTCAACATTGAAATAATCATTTCAATGTTGAACTTCACCGTTTAATGCTTTCTTGGAGTATACGTTTAATGCTTTCTTGGAGTTTTATGTGGCGGAAAGGACAGATTAATACTAACTTTCACCGAATTTATCTCTCAATTTATTTTTTAATTAATATTTTATTTAACGTAACTAATATTCAAATTAGCAACTTTTCTTATGGTTTTAAATAAATAAAATTTGTATCATTATTTTATCTGCTATGTTAAATATTACTGAGCTTCCACATTTTTCTCATCTATGCAGTTTTAGAACTGTTTTATGAGAATTTATAGGGTACTAGTTTCAATACTGTTCAAATGTTTTAATGTAGTTATAGGAATTTATTAATATTTTAAATAAGTAGTTTTCCCCACTCTGACCCTTTTTATCAAAACAATTACAGTGTATTTCTTAAAATTTGGTTTTGCAATGAGATGAACAGCAAAATTATTATGCGCTTGTGAAATTCTGTGTACGTGTTTAATATATAATTTTGTGATAAATCATTTATTCAAATTAAGGAAATACTTTAAATTATTCTGTTAACGTTGAGTAAAAATGTATTTTTAAGCAAATACAGAAAGCGTAGTTCCCACTGGTTGAAAGGGAATCCCGATTTAATTTAGGGATTTCGTAAACCTTTTCGTCCTTTTATAGGGAATTTGACATGTGGGGAATTTGAAGTAATTTCATTATTTTCTGATTGCGTCGGGTTTTCCGATCAGGGTCATTACACAAAATAATTTATTTAAGCTTAACTATTCAAAAACTGCAAAAAGTGCTCACATGCTCTGATAGCACATTTATATAGGAACTTAGAAAAACTATTCAGATTTTTAAAAATGTCTTTTTTGAGAAAAAGGAATTTAAAATTGATCAAATTTAAAAATTCTTATTTCCAATACTATGTGCGTACTACTAATGAAATTAGTACTAACACATGTAGTTGCTCTAAAGGTTTGCAATTGTTTCGAAAAAAAATTGGATTATCTTAAATACTTTAGGAGATATGCGATTTTTAACAAGGTGATATACGCTAAGAAAAATAAATTATAATTTGTAACGTCACTTTCACAGCCCTATATCTCAAAGAAAATTTTTTTTTCGAGAAAAAATTGTTGATTCAAGGTGGCCCAAAATGTACCTGTATGCAAAATATCATTCGATTAGAAGATGGTGAGGCGAACAGCCTTCCTGGATTTGAATGGATTCACCCTAAAATATCCCAGTTGCATTTAATCATGCAGAACTTTAAAAAATATAAGGAACCGTATTTTAATTTGAGTTTTATCAAAAGGAATATTTTTCTTAATCTGTCAGTCTGTCAAATATTTTAAAGGAATATTTTTTAAATCATACTCAATAAATTGAAAAGTAGGTAGAGAGCTGAACTAACGTCGCACTGGCACAACACGGCGGGCTATTGGCGACGGTCCGGGATAATCCCGAAGAGAATCCCGAAAACTTGAGCTGGCACCCCTCTCCAAACTTCCACATCGCGCCAAAATAAATTGAGAGGTTTGAATATAAAATTTGAATATTAATTCAATTAATTTATTCACTGATATTCATGTTTTTTATTATACAATCCATTAAACTTATTGAAATTGAAAATGATCAATATAATCGATTTATTCATTTATCTAAAGGCCAGTGGTACAGTCGGTCATAAAAGTACCCAAACACCTTTTATTTTTCCTGTTTCTGAAGTCAAATGAACAATCGCGTTACGACACTTGGAATAATGTCTAGTATAAATAAATAAGCATTTCATTTTCATAAGAGTTCGCCTTCATATTAAAATTTGCATTAACTCTTCTTTAAAGGATAATCCCTACTTTTCATTCCATATTCTGATTACATGGATCAAAATACTTAGAATTCATCTGAAGTATATTTTAGTCAAATGGTCAATAGTCATGGGTGGTTGAAATTCAGAGCTTCTATTGTTAAATGAGTGTTTCATTCTTTAGCTCGTGCCTTCCAAAATAATCATCTAATCAAAGTAACTATTTATGTCACATAAAATTATTAAATATCCCAAAAATGTGTGCTTTTTCTTTTCAAACCAATATTTTCAAATTCTTAGTAATTAATTCACAATTAAATAACTATGAATTCAAACGGATAAATGTCAAGTGCAATTGACTCAGCTGAGTCTCAAATTGAAGTGTCCGAAATTTTATTTCTATTCTTTTAGTGGCTTTCGAGGTTGTCTTTTACTGAAAATTACATCGTTTTGACTCGAATCGGAGGTCGTCCTAAAATGTAATTACGAATTTATTTGAAAGAAAGAAATTCCGTGTGAGTTTTATATTTCAAATATCATAGGTCTAGCTATTTTTCAATGTGAAATGTTCTATGAAATTCCAATGCTAATTTGGACGACACTTGCTCCTGAATTCTGCTGTAAATATCGAACCTGTTGGATCCGTTAGAAGATTCTGGCAAATTAGCCTTAGTCAATAAATATCTAAAGTTTCTTTGTAGGCAAAGGCAGGTCCATAACTTAGTTGTCTAAAGTGTATGCAAATATTGTACTTGGGTTTCGCAAATTAAGCATTCTAACTTGAAAGGCATCGAAGCGCAGGGAATTTTGGACTTCAGCATCATAGTAGCTGTTCTAGAATATTGAATGACCAACATGAGCATAAATGTTTGATATCTGCAGTGAATATCACCTGTAGCCCAAAAATGCGGCAGATTTCTACCAAATCAAAAATATTTGATCAATAAACAAATTGTATAATGATAGGGCCTGATCCACCGCTTGTGATAAGCTCTGGGCATCATTTTGTGCTGCATGGTAATTATTAAGACGTCGTAAAGACTTTGGGTGCAGTTTGATGCCGGGGAAGATCCAAAATATAACATAAGAACGGTAATTTTTTTCATTATTTACAAATGTCAAATTGTAATATTACATAAAATTTATTAAATTGAATTATTTTGATATTCTAATAGCTCAATATTTTTGTTATATTTTTTAACTAAAAATAGTGTCAACTCCGGTATTTTTTAAAACATATCGCTGAGTATTTCCTCGAAAGAGAAATTTGTATAAATAAAGACTTAAAAGTAAAAAACTGGAAAATCCTGAGAGCAGATTAGAGATAATAAGCTAAACATTCTACCGTATGATCTTTGTTTAATAATTATGCATATTAAACCTCCAAGTGGTTTCGACGAGATATCTCGTTCATTAACATCTGAGTAATTTTGCTAATAACGAGATATCTCGTCATCAAGATATTGCTGATATTTGATATTTTTGATGATGCCGAGATCAAGAGCTGGTCACTTTTGCTAATGACGAGATACCTTTTCTGTCAAGATCGGGTCATCACCGAGACAACCAGGAGGGTTAAGACGGAACCGGATAATTTTTTCCGCAATTATGATCAAATTTACACTAAAATTTATATATAGCGTAATTATAAGAAGAATTTTTTAATAACGTTAAAATTGGGTGTTGTTATTTGAAATTTTGGAAATAGTATCTAAATAAATATGAAAGCGGACCCTTATGCAAATAAAATACCCATTTACTTATAGTAGGCATTACTCCAAGTATAATGACACTTTTGAATGTGCTATTTCAGGCTGAAGAGGTATTTGAATACTTTTATAACCCACTGATTCTACGAATCCCAGTTCAAGAAATTTCATTCAAAATGACAGAATTCGGGAGCACGAAGCTTTCCAAAATGCTTTTTGTGACAGAACATATAAGGAAAGATAAGTAATGAAAAATAATTTTTGTAATTGAGGTCAGTAATTGGTCAGTTGTTTTATGAAAAATAAGAGCATATTAGGGATCGCAGTGTCACGCCTTTTTTAATTGTTTTTTATCTGTAAGGAAACTTTGTTTTAATTAAGTAAATGAATTGTTCCATATCTGCCGTTTTTATGCCCGTAAATTAAAGAATTCTGGGGAAGTGGACATTCTCCAATTTCCTCAAAATAGCGACATTAAATCGGGAATTAACTATGATATCGTCAAATAAAGTACGACATTCTATAGCGAAGAACCTGTTCTGTTGTTTAAGCGTACTTACATTTTGATTAGTACTGATGTCTATTGCAGAAGTTTGATTTCAAATTTTGAAAATAATTTTGAAAATTCAGGAATTCGACAAAGAATTGTTCAGAATATTTGGAACTTCAGATTATCTCAAAATAATTCGATGTTGAGGGTTTTACAAGACAAAAAGTAACTAATAGAAGTTAAATGACGGCAGCTATGGCTAAATTGCGCCCACAAGAAATAAAGTAATACTAATATAAATTGGATTTTGAATAAAGTGTATGTTTGGAAGTAATGTGCATTGCATCAAATTTTGAGAATATATTTTCAGGAATTCGACTAAGGAATTGTTCAGAATGTTTGAAACTTCAGAAGATCTGGAAATAACTCAATGTCGAGTGTTTTACAAGACAAAAAGGTAGTTAACAGTAGTTGAATGGCGCGAGACGGCAGCTGTGGCTAAGTTGCTCCCTCAAGAAATAAAGTAACGCTAATATAAATTGCAGTATGAATTTATATTAGTATGTTTGGAAGTAATATGCATTGTAAATGTAATTTTCCTACGAGACTCAAGAAATTTATCTTTCCTGACGACAATGTACCCTTGCTGTGAAGCAACATGTACAGATCTTTACTCGTAAGTCTGCGTGTTCTCGTTTATTTTTAAATATTTTTATTTTGTATAATGATGGCCTAATTTATTTTTTATGGAATTAATGAAGGTATATATTTTTCTTTTACACTTCGACCACTCAAGAAAATTTTATTCTTATAATCATTTACTTCTATTTTAACCAATTGTTATTTTATGAACGTTGCATTTTACGTGTATAGAAAGAAGACAGTGAAAACGAAGCTGACATCTCTGGAATCATGAAATGAAGTTGCATTGTACCATGTACCTTTCCATTTTCAGAAAATTATGCAAACATACATATATTTTAGAGAAAACAAAAAGTATAATTTTTTCAGGTACAACTTGAATTTACATATCAATACTTTGACTAAGGAATATATTGTAACTTTGTACAGTTTTAAGACAAGTATTTTATTATTGGAGTATATAATTGGAACAAGTATAATATACGCATATTTCACTCTTGAACTTTAAAAACACTTACTTTTTCTGGAATAAATGCATTTTTAGGATTATTAAATACGTTTGTTGTACTTTATGAAAGGCGGAAAGCCTTTTAAACAAAAAAAAGGATTGCCCGTAATTTTACATTACTCTAGACTATAAAAGTCGATTTCACGATATTTCGTGCGAAAGTTGAAGCTTAATTCTCAAAAATTACACCGAGAAAAGAAAAAGTATTCAGTGTTCTAAATTCATTTTAAGTAAACCGGGTATTGATAATCTACGCTACACGATAGATTCGTGAATCACGATACGCTTCACGATACGCAATCGATGAACGTCATTGAAAATTATACATTATCAAATGATAAAATTATCTCGATAAATGCTATTAATTTCCGATGTTACAGGTTAATATATCACTGTTAGAACTAGAAATACTTAATTGCGATACATATTTGTACAGAATCACACAAAAAATATTTAAATACTTGTGCTATGATACACATAACAATTAGTTTTCAAGAAACCGGAAATAAATTCCAGAATTCAGACATTTTTTTATCAAAAACAAAAACTTAATTATGTGGACATAGCAGCGATAAATTCTTTTTAACACCTTTAGAAACCTTACTTTTATTTCAAAAGCTCTAAAATATGCATTCAATTATTAAGTTACTCGCAAAATATTAACTTAAAATAATGCATGGTCTCTAGTTTCATTTTGACCGTTGAGGAAACATTTCGTTACCCTTTAAGTCTGCAGATGTAAAATTAACATTTTGTAGGAGTTGAAGGATTCTAAAGTTAATTTCCAACTGTGAAGATGTGCTTAAAATGTTAATTTCTTTCGGTGAGATGGAGGTAATGTCGTTAACCCGTCATTTTTCTAATATCATGTTTTATCTAGTTTTGCTTAAATATCAGTAACAGAAAAATAATTAGCATCCGCTGTTTTCGTACCATTGATTTCATTTCCATTTTTTGAATAAGACAACTTTTCAGTGCTTCTGCGGAAAGTAAAGAGTTTAGCGTCATCGGCGAATCTCTTAGTTGACATACAGTTTGCAAACTTTCAAATGTATTTCAAACGCGTATCACTCCTTACAACTGCTGTAAGAGAGTCTAAGAACGCGTAAGAGTTAAAAAGTATGAAAGTTATACTACACACCGTAAGTGCGCTAAAGCAAAATTGTTTAATCAAATATTAATTTACAGAACGGAGTATTTTTAAGTGGATGCGAATAAAAAGAAAATAGATCAAAAAGGGTTCAGAGATTCTTAGGCAACTTCATAGCAAATAAACGAACGACTAAAGAGCAGAAGTAAACGCAGTTCCCATTTTGTAAGACAACTGCACTAAAATTCGATATTCAAGTTCCAAAAAACCTCACCTATGCTTTTGGGATCAGAGAAGAGTTGAGATGTTTTCAGGACAAGTTCTTCTGCCGCCTGTTGATAGGTGTATGACCGCTCAACATTCAATCTACGAGTTATATACCTCCATTCCGCGACCGGCCAATCGCACGGCGAGCGCACCTTGACGTCACTCGCGCATGCGCCGAATCGTGCCGGACCGCGAGTGGGCGAGCTGCGTCAAGAAGGTTCCGTTTTTGAGGAAACTTTTTTTCGAGCGTCCGATGGCTCTGATTGGTGGAAAATGATTTTGTGGGTGGAGGATGGTCCTTTTCTTTTTCTTCACTCCATCCGTGGGCTGACGAATTGATTATCATAGAAATTACTTGTTGTTGGATACACCGGATTGTGGGTATTAGGTATGAATTTAAATAAGTACCCTGCTTCTTATTGGTCCTCGTGTCGAGGGAAGCGACAGCACTGAAAGCCGTAGGAAGACAACGTAAGTGTTCTCGGTCTAAAAATAGACACCTTCGCTTTATGGAATTAATTATGCCTCTATCATCCCTTGATATACAGCAGATCTAACAGCATATCAATAGAGCGGTACCCGGTAGGTATAATGATAATTAATAGCGATAAAGCGACCGATAAAAGTTGTAATTTTGTTACAATGATGTGTAACCTTAGAATAACCTTTGACGGTAATTTCCAAGAAGGGAACTCTATTCTTAGTTCACATTAAGGTCACGAGTCAGGTTGTAACAATTTTGTCAGGAATTAACAGATGCATAAATGAACCACCCCTTTTTATTAGCACACAGCTACAGTAGAGAAATTCAAGGATGCTATTCAACAGGGAATGACTTTTCCAATAAATTCATATGCATAAAATTTGCGTGGGGGGCTGTCTCCATATCAAATGGCGCACACAATAATTTCCGAAAACCAAGTTATGAAATTTGAAGTTCCTATCAAACTTTATTTCTATTTATCCGATTTCGAGCCAGTGGGTTCAATTCGATTAGGTGTGGGATGTTGGTTCTAATGTTAAATACGTTTCCAGTGCTTCCAGAATGATGTATTGTTTGGGATTATTTTTCTAGTACGATGAGATCGGAGATGTTCCAAGAGTACCATAAAACAATTCGAAGGGACTCTATAGCTGTTGGGATTCGGGAAATGAGACTTTAGATGGAGGTATCGGGATTTCAGGATACTTCGATCGGGCAATTGGATTGACATGCTCTGGGTTCGAATCCCGATCTTGGTATGGATGTTCGTAGTGGCTCGGATTCCCCTTTAAGACGTAGGTCCCGAATGGCCCTCATGTGACAAGAAAAAGACTAAGACAAACTGAAATCGAGGTAATCATCCTTCCTCACCGATATGTTTTTCTTGAAGGACGCCCAAAAAGGCGTAAGTCTTTCGTTTCTGATGCAATGGTACCTTTGAATTTTCTCTACCATGAGAAATGCGTGAATAAAAACAGGTGCGGTTCATAACCCCTAGATTGGATACTCACATTGGCAAAGCGATGCCAATCTATCTCTAGATAAAATTCAAAGCAAACATTAATTGTGGTAGTTCCTTTGAAGAGGAAAAAATTAGTTTAGTTTTATCTTTCTCTCCTACAACACAAACAAAGGAAGATGGCAGCGCCATCTTTTAGATATCTTAGAAACGTAATAGCACTATTTGTATGCATTCATGGAAGTTAATTTTCGCTCTTCGAAACCTTTGGCTTCGTATAATTTTCATGTGGGAGGTCTTGGAGCCTCTTTCATATTTTATATAATAATGGAACCTTTTTAAAATGCTTAACGTAGCGCACACAAAAATTAACGAGCCTTAGGGAAAATAGTTTCTCCACTCAAAGTCAAATACCATTTACATTACATTGGTACGAAAATGATGAGGTTTACTTATCATTAAATGATAATTATGATATCATATTTTTGTTCATCTGTAGTATAGAGCACCCACCAAGAGATTACAATTGGCTTACCGTATGAATCAATTAGAACAAATAGGCAAGTTTCAACTGAACTGCGGCGGCATAGGTTCCTACATTTCATCTTTAGCTCTCGATTGACACCTAATTTGGCCTCGAAGAAGCTATATCACATTTGGTTGGTTGTTTTGGAGTTTTCGGGCGCAAGGGTCGTATCTGGCCAAGCTGCGCCAAGAGACAAAATCAAGTAAAAATTTTTGTGAATGGAAAAAGATATATATATATATATATATATATATATATCAGAGTGAATTTTTCTATGTGGTTAGTAATGCTATATGGTAATTTTTCTTCTAATCATAAATGACATTTCTTTGTTTTAATTATATGAGATATATCCAAATTATTTTAAATAAGTATGAATTGCTGTTGAATTGCCATAAAGAGATCTCGAACTGGAAGTCGAGTTTTCAACCAATAGATTCAAATCAAATAACTAATTTCGGTTAAAAGATTGTTGTATTCTGCATTACTTAAAATCACACTACGATTAAAATTGTTAACTTTGATAAACTCTATTCCTAGAAAAATATTAAACTCTACATAAACGACTTTTTTATCACTATTACTGCCATTTACGTATTTATTTACTCAAAAATAACAAAACGTACCTTGGAAATTACATAATTTTTTATGAAACCCGTTTGCATGCGGTTGAACGTTTCAGAATTACCAAAAGATGCAAAATCCTTCGTATGAATCACTTTTATTCTCTTTCTCTTGTGAATTTTCGTTTTGAAGCATAGAAATTTTTGGACTAGTCTTTAAAGTTTGCACTCACTTGCTCCAAACAAATATTTTAACATTTTACTATGGCTTCTGCTTACATCTGAGTAGACGATGCCAAATTGGGATGAAGTTCATTTGTCGAACTTGGAAAAGAGGGTCTTAATCCTCCTGGTGGTTTATCTTCGTGTCGAAAACCATCTGTAGTGGTCAGCCTTATGCAAAAACCTGTTCCAAACTGTCACCAGTTCTAGGCACGGTCAAATTTGTTTTTCCTTCTTGGATCTTCATTCCCCTTGAAGCAATAAGGCAGTTTTGTCTCGCGAATATTTCTTCAATTAGCAAATTCGGATTTTGGACGAGATATCTCTTGAAACCACTTGGAAGGCTAAGATGTCCTACCTGATCAATGGGCTTTGGGATTGATCCCGGACAGTCGCCTATAACCTGTTGCGTTTTTCCAGTGCGACGTTAATTAACTACCTACCAACCCTGCTCAATTGGTACAGAATCGTACTTACCAGGGAAATGCAGGCAGGGGTTTAAACAAGGGTTGCATTTATTTAAGAGAGTCCACAACTGATCTTCAGGTGTCAAATGCGAAAGGAAGAACGTAAGGTCGAAGTGATAATTGATTTTCAAGAGACAATCAAATGAGAAATCTTTCAAATAATCAGTCATTTGATTTGAGTACATTTTCACTGCATCCAAAAATGAATTATTTAAACAATTAAATTAATTACATTTCGAATAATTAAGTAATGAGGTTTAAATTAAATTAAATACACATTTGACGAAGCTGTTGCTGCTAAAATTTCTCGAGAGTAACAGAAGATTGGTATTGGTATTGGTATTTTCAATTAACGTCACACTGCAGGTACACAGTGACAGAAGAGTTTTGTTCCCAATGTGTAGTGAAGCGGATTTAAGGCTTTAGATTAAAAGTGCTAATACAAAAATCTATAATTCTTTTTTATTTCGCTATATTTGCTTCCTATTTTGCATATACTCTTAGAAAAATCTTCGATATAACATTTGAGATTTCGGGGGCCGCGGTAGGCCAGTTGGAAGAGTAACGGATTAGCAACCGCAGGATTGCGAGTTAAGGTCCAACCAAAGACCTTCGTGTAAGCAGAGGGCTGGTGCACGTTTAATCTGTCGTGGCCTCAAATGTCCTCACGTTGTGTGGTGTAGAAGTTTGGAGAGTGGGATGCTAGCTCAGGTGTTGACCTCGTCATCTGAAAGTGGTTCAAAAGTAACTTGGCGTTGTTGGCCCTTCGGGATTGATCACGGACCGTCGCCAATAACCCGTTAAGTTTTTTTCACCAAGTTAAGTTAGGATTATTACAATTAATTAGTAAAAGGATTCCCAAAACATTCTATTGATAATAATTGATTCTAATGATAATAATGTAATAATAATTTAGTCTTCCGTGCCAGTTGTTGCAAGAAAAAATTGACAACCCTAGAGGGATGTTGTTTCTACCCCGAAGTGAAATGAACTCACCCTGCTGTGGAAAGCGTGCTGTTTTCGTGTGAGAGCAATGTTTTCAAAAGTATCAACTTACATTTTAATAAGAGAAAAATACTTTCTTTTTAAAATTCGTGTTCTATCTAGTGTCTTTTGTCAATTAAATTCACCTCATTAAGTTAGTTTCGATACTGATGATTAAATCTGACCATTAAAAACTTTATTCTCATTATTGGGTTTGCATTTTGCTATCTTGATTATCTTACATTCCGCAGCTTCTCTGTGCAAGTTTAGAGTTGATTCAAGTATATTATTTAAATAGGTTTGAGATAGTATATAGCAGACATAATGATCAGGTCATACAGATAAATGTACAAGCTTGTGTAACAAAAGAAACCTCACCAGTACTACAAATATACATGCAACTACTGTATTCTATTAAAAAATTTTCTCGGAGAAACCCTTAATTTTACCTTAGGGAACTTCATTTACAAAACGTTGTTTTTCAAACAATTTGAAGCAGTAATGTGAAAAGCAACATGAAGTACTTTTAAAGTTCTGTCTTCACATGCCCCGACACATCTATAACATTGAAATTATATTTTAATCCCGAGTTTCTAACTTTTAAATTTGTACTCCTACAATTCTTAATTTATTTAATTTATTGTCCTCACATGCCCCGACGCATCTATAACATTGAAATTATATTTTAATCCCGAGTTTCTAACTTTTAAATTTGCACTCCTACAATTCTTAATTTATTTAATAGAATTCCACACGAGGTTTTGATTTGATTGGTCGCTCTCTGGCCATTTATTGTTACAGGAGGGAGTGATTGGTTTTGAGTTTTGTGGCGCAGCGGCCATATTTGGCCAAGCTGCGCCAAACACATGACAATGTCAAGTAATTGTGAAAAGAAAGGATGGAGAGAAGTTGAGAAAGATAGCTTGGGCTTCCTGGGGTCGTGACTCCCATGTTTACCAGATGCAGTAAACCCCTTGGGAAAAGAATCACTAGGGTACCTAGGGATCACGAAGCCCGTACAGACCTAAAGATGTGATTCCGAGGGGTATAGAGGGGAATAAACAGGGAATTGGAATTATAACACTATACTTTAGGATAGGTATGAAACATAAAATTTAAACACTAAACTCCTCTCTTAGTATTTTCATCCGTTAGACTTTGTATCATTGCCAGTCTGTGTCCACTTAATTTTCTGAACTTTCCCATCTCATAACCACGACTTCAAACTGTTAGTCTTCCGTCTCCAGGGGCATTTTACACTAATTGAGATTCACGTGCGACTTTAAAAGAAGTCCCTCCTTTTCTTCCAATATACTTTCTTAGTAGATCCGCTAATATAATATTCTTCCTTCATGTCATCAATATCCTCTAACGAAACTGATGCAATAAAAATCGAGTGTTTCTATTTTCCAACTGCTATAAATATCACAACCAATATATTAATCTAAATAACAGGTTGGTTGCTTTGGGTTTGTGGTGCAAGCTCCAAAAATGCCTATCGGGTAATTAGGCATTTAATTAGCGTCCCACTGGAGCAACACAACGGACTATTGGCGCAGGTCCGGGATCAAACCCCAAGGGAAAGATCCTAGGGCAACACCACGTAATTTTGTACCATGGTCAGATGACGAGGTCACACCTGAGTTGGCATCCCATTCTCCAAACTTCCACACCATGCCAATTTAACAATCGGGAATTCAATAAGAACAATTTTTATTTTGAAATCGTTCGCGGAAATATAAGATATTTAATTTAAAATCTTTAATAAGCTTTCTCAGTTAGTATTTTAGTAGCTTTTATTGAGAAGTGCCTTTCTTTTAACTATGTGCTGTAAATGAATATTTAACATTTTGAAACAATTTAAAGCAAAAACATCGCAGCGGTAGGGACAGCCGACATTCATTTTCACTTATATTACTACATACAGAATTAATTTTCAGTTTTGGAAGTCAAATTAAAAGTTATTAAGAACATTATTCTTACGCAGCGCTAAAACAATTATTCTCAGTTCTATATCGACATCACTGTTTCACTTGTACAACAAATTCAGTAAGAATACATCAAAGGGTTTTTTCCATTAGCGTTCCAAGAGCATCAGAACATGTGCATATTCTCTGTAGAAGTGTTTTCCCTTCATGAGTATTATTAACAAGGAGAAGTAGCGCATCAAAATAATTGAGTCTTCCAGTTGCTATGCTCCGATTTCGAGAAAAGGACATCGTTAATGTGGCTTATTGTCTTAAAAACGCTCCTAAATTGCCTCTTTGAAAGCTTATTTTGATTTTTAATGATGAAACAACAAAATGAAGCAAATTAGGAACAAAGATAGAAGAAAAGAAAATTACTAGATATGTGGAGTTTTTTTATTGTGTTAAGAATTTAAATTATGTTGCTACGCAGACGATTAGAGATGATGGGCCTAGTTTTAAGTGCTGAAATTTAATTAAGTGAATCCATTAGAATTATGTAAGATATATTTGAAATGTAAACTATACATTTGGGAACAGCTTACAAAAATTCAACTGTAATCGCTTTCCAATGCTTCCTTCCCTTATACCTATTTCGCATTTATCTTCTTACCATTAATAACTTTATGTATTTAACTATTTATGAAGATGCAGTTTATTGATTTTTTAAATTAGAATCCATATGAACTGAAAACAATATTTAAAATGAAATAGCGAAATGTCTTTTATGAACGTTTACATACAATTTAAAAATAATTCTATCTCCTTACATCTTATAGGTTTTTATTTACATTTTCAGTTATTTATATTAATCATTTATAAATTTTAATTTATTAAATGAATTTTTTTATTGTCAATGTATAACATTTTTAATGTATCGTAAATCTATTTTCATACTTATTTATCGATTTTAATTTAGTGAATCTCGTAAAAAGACGTTTGGTTAAATTATTTATAAATATTTATTCAATGCTGGCTTTGGGTGTTTAAATAAAATTCAAAACTGTGTTTTTTGATGTCATACACAGATATTCATTAATTTTAATTTATAGAATTCCTTTATATAAATCCATATGTATACGTTGAACTTTTAGTGAACTAAAACTAGGATTTCTATTCACCTCTAATTGATTTTAATCAATCTACTTAAATTATAAATAAGAAATTTAAGATGAAAACATATATTTCTTTGAATTTGGTTGTAGACATGAAATTAAAAGATTCTGTCAGTTATTTTCTTATTTTAATGAAATTAGCATTAATGAATTGAATTTTACTTCAGTTTCTTATACATTTACAGACTTCAATTCGGTTAATTATTGAATGTTAATTTGGATTTCTATTAAACAAGTGAAACACATAATTATCAATAATATGTAACTAAAAACTATACATCACTTCTTAATTAGTAAATATGTTTAATGGTAATGAAAAATAATGTAAAAAGAATAATGTTTGAAAGGTATATTATAATATTCTAAGTTTAAAACATTGTTGCCAACAAAATACACTTATACTTAAACAGAACAAGATAACGAAACTAATTAAGACTAGCAGCACTTATATAGTATAGTTTAATTATTGCCAGTATGTAGGTAGTTACACAGAGAATTTCCCATTCAATACGTTTTCAATAAAATAGAGTAAAAAGCTACTATTGAAAGTTGAAACTTTTAAACTTAAAATCTAAATGTCGTGCAGACTCTACATCGTGTTTATAAATAACAGTCTAAATAATTAAACCAATGAAAACTAGAGGTACTTAAAAGTGATAATAAATTACTTTTATCAAGTGAAACCAGAAGTTAATCACATTACTTGTATTTAGAAAATGTCATTGTTCAAGGAAATAAGACAATACTAATAATATAATCAAACGACATACACAAAATGTGGTAAAAACCTACTTGAAAAGTAATAATTAATAAATAATTATTTAATATTAAAATATTTCTGTTATACTGAACCTCAAACAATGCTTACGGATAGTAAAGCGAAGTATTGACAAGCAAGTGATGCTTAACTGACACTGTTAGTATTTAACTAAAACAGGAAGAAATTTGTACATTAGTAAATATAAATTAGGGTTGCGTATCGAATATCGTAAATAAAAAAATAACAAATTTATCTCCAGAAAAAGCTTTTATATTAAAATTCAATGCCTAAAAAACTACCGCTCTGAACTTAAAACCATCATTAATGGTAACTGGCATTTTTAAGAACAAAAACATTGAAAAATTGTAAGTAATTTAAAAACGCATTTACAAAATAACGACAACGTTACAAACACTAAATTGCTCAACCTCCAACTAATTTAGACCGCCTAGATCAAAGATACAAATCGAAATAATAAAAAAATTATAAAATGTTGAAAATTTCAAGTCGGAGTAATTTTTTCGAAGGCACTTCATACTATTCACCAGGATCTCATCAGCATACGTACATTTTTTAAAAATCGTTCTTTCATAGTACAGACTTTCTTAAGTACCATAACTTAGTTTTGCAATGTTTATACATAAGAATGCTTTTCTTACAAGTAATCATTCAATGAGCTGGGGAATTCTGTAGACCGTAATAATGATGAATAAGTCAGAGATGAAAAGAACTTGAAAATGCTATTAGCTAAAACGAAATTCTGCTAATGATGAGACGAAAATATTTGTTTTCGAGGACAATTAAAGAATTTTTCTGGTTTTATGGCTTTCACCGAGACCTAAACAATAGAATCATCGATACTTTTACGAAAATTGCCTAATTCAATTTCGTTTAATAGAGAGTTATTGCTCTGTCGAAATGGATTTAGTGTTTGCTTTGAAATGGTCCTAAATGTAGTGTAAATGGTCCTTTTGTGATGTAAATTTAATTTATTCCTATTTCGAAAATAGATGTATTTTTCACACAATGGTTTGCAAGATTTTGTTCCTATATTACAGGCAAAATAATCAAGCAGCTTTACGAAACGAATGAAATGCGTCGGGCGGAAAGGAAACATGTTTTAACTTGCAACCTTGCTAATATTTTTTCCTACGCGAAGGTTAATTAGACAATAGAGGAGGGGCGAAAAAGCACCTTTTTCAAAATTAGCTTACGTCTTAGAGCGGAAAATGTGGTTGGTGTGTTAACAAAATCTGACGAAAAATTTCAGAGATGCAAAAACAATATCTAGTCCAAATCAAAAATTATTAAAAAAAGCATTTAAGGGGACTCGACTAGAAGAACAAACTTCTGCAGTTATCCTATTATGACTTACACACAAACTGTTTTACTATAAAGTTAGGTCCAAAAATATTAAGCCATTCGGAAGTTATTATTTAAAACGTGGTCAAAAATTTTGATAAATTATCAAAAATTGATATATTCCGTGAGAATTAATTTTCCCTGTACTATCAAAAATTTAATTCACATAATAGTTTGTATACATATAAATCAAGTTAATTCCATTTGGTAAATGTATCGCTCGAATGCAACACAAAAAATAATTTTGTACTAGAATACAAAAAAGTACCATCACTTAATTTTGGTTAGGTTAGGTTGGTTAGCATAGGTTAAGCAACATTTTAAATCCAAATTTCAAAATTGCAAATATGATGGATTTCTCATTTGCATGTATGTAAACAATTTCAAGGATTATCCAAAAAGTGTTTCAACTATATCAATTAAAACCAGATGCTCAGTGAAAATTTGGAAATAAGAATGTCAAAAAATCTTAATCGGAGAAAAACACGTTTTACTAATACTTACTATGCCTGTTTACTATATTTTGATGTTGTATATGTAACTCCCTCAGAAATGCTAGTAATTGAAAAATTATTTTGCTATCCACAGAATTTGAAGTCTTAATTTTTAACTCTAAAATTCAAAATTCAATTTTTCAATCGATTTTGGTGATTTTGATAGCCCACTGTCCTCTTAAGATATAATTTTAAAAATTGATATTTTATTAGTAATAGTGGAGAACAGTTGATGAATGAGGCCTTTATGCAAAAAATTTCAAAGATACACATTGATATATAACTGGTCTCCTCTGATCTTGGAAAAAACCGTGTTTTTTTAGAGTTAAAAATAATAGGTATTTCTTGTTATCCTTAGTAATAATATGAAACAGTTAAAGAATGGGACCTATATGCTGTACCAAAAATGTAAGCGGTTTATATAACTATGATAGTCGGGCCAATCTGGCCTTGAAACAATCACAAATGATCAAGAAAGAGTTTTCATATACGCGCCTGGAACCATTAGGTAATGCAGTCTTGTAAACATTTAATTCAATCCAAATACTTCATAATTTATAAGTGTAAATTACGAAGATTAATGGAGAGTAATAACAGTTAAATTTTGGAGAGTTAAATTATGGAGAGTAATAGCAGTCTCAAGGCAATTCACAGATCACATCTAAGATATAATTTACAATCCAATCGTGAGGTACGCTTACTTCGCCATCCTACCTACTATTAGCAATGGTTTCTCGTCCTCAACAGCATATCAGAGAATTAGGAATTGAGTTATTGATGCAAGGAAAACAGAAAGTTTGATTCAAATTGCATATCTTAAAATTTTAAACATTTTATAGCATTGACCTTATCAATTGGAGAAAATGATCCGTCACAGAACCACCCCTCATAACGATGTGGTCAACCTAAGAACTTCGTCGAATGCTGAAACAAACGGAAAAAAATTCGAAAAAATTTCCTGCCTAACGCAACCTGTTGAAAGCAGTATCAAAGTCATCAGAGGTAGATAGGTAGGTATTTTAATTAACGTCACACTGGAGCAACACAACGGGCTATTGGTGACGGTCCGGAATCAATCCCAAAAGTGGTCAGAGAATCAATAGTTAAAGTTTGTGGAAAGGTGGTACGAGATTGTTATATCCCAGCAAAGGTAGAAGGACGGTAAGATTTATATTTGGACTGTAAGGGTTCAACATTATTGAATAACCAAATGGTTTTTTCGGTATTTCTTATAATTATGTGTTATTTAAAAGTCATTTATACACTGTGCTGTATCAACAGCTTATATTGAATCCTTTCTCACTCATTAGAATTATGTAATGTTTTGTAATGTCGTATCGCAATAATATAATATATATCACAGTACAGGTTCTGTAATGTGTCTGTGTTCAATTTTGTGTTATTTTCGATTATTTTCCTAGGACCGAGGGACCCGTTAACGTGTGGTTGTAGATCACAGAATTTGTTAGACTAATGTGAGATATTGTGTCAAAAATCTTCCCCTCACAAGTGATTGTTTCAGGACCATAGGTGTTCGGGTAGATATTTAAGTATATCGCTTAAATTATTAGCAATATTCCATTGGAGAAGAACGGCCCAAGCGAAAGGCCGAATCCGGAATGAGCCAACTGTTCCTTCACTGCGTAAGATTCCTTTGTAAGCAAATGGGACGACTAGTGCTGAGCTGAGCCGTTCATAATGGGATTTAACACAATTCCATATAAACGTCCATCACCCACTAAGGTATGCTAAAAACAGGTTATATAAAAGAACTAAAATGACTTTAAAGTGGGAGATTGAAACTATTTTCAGATCGGATTTGATTGTGAGAGAGCATCGATACAATTCATAAGTATGATAGGTAGGTATTTAATTAATGTCGCACTGGAGCAGCACAACGGGATATTGGTGACGGTTCGGGATCAAATCTGAAGACAACACCACGTGATTTTGAACCACGGTCAGATGATGAGGTCACATCTGAGCTGGCACCCAATTCTCCAAACTTCTACACCACGCCAACGTAAGGACATTCGAGGTCACGACAGATTTAACGTGCTCCTCCACCCCTTGAAAATGACGGTCTTTGGTTGGATTTGAACTTGCAACAATCCGGTTACTAATATGCTACTCTTCCGACCGGGTCCTTTATAAGTAAGGAGTACGAAGCCTAAAATAGGACGTATGCCATTCCATTGTAATGACAGGAAGTCCATTGACTCGGGAATCCCAGCCAGACTACAGTAAAGGGGAAGAAAGGCTTTTAGGACTTTGGCTATCAATTTTCAAATTGGAGTGTTGCAGCAAACAATCATGTAAACCTCCCTCCAAGTGGTTTCGACGAGATATCTCGTCCAACATAAGACCAGTTTTGCTAATGACGAGATCAAAATTTGGTGAGTTTTCTTCTAATGACGAGTATCTCGTCCAGCAAGATCTGGTCATCTTTCTTATTATAACGAGATATCTCGTCCATCAAGATCTGGTTAGTTTGGCTAATGACGAGATACCTCTCGTCAAGAAAACCACCAGGAGGGTTAATATATTTACAAAAAATAATATTGTCAAAGTGACAACATTTAATGCAACATTTAGCATCAACTAGTTGTTGCTAATCTCCGCGTCTAGCTCCAGCTTGACCAAATCCAGAAGTCCATTCACCCGCACAGTCATACACCAAAAGAGGTTCAGTAAACAGGTCGGCCTCGGGACAACCCCAAGCACTCGAGAATGTGCGCTGGGGAGGCTTGGTCAGACTGGCAGTTGAGGCAAACAGGGTGAATATTGCGACCACTGCAAAATGTGAGATTCCTCAGATGGCCACTGAAAAAGCGGGAGAGCGCTGTCTGAATATGTCTCTCGCAATTGAGAGCAAGAAATCTTTCGGGGTGATCCCGAAGATAACAAGAGTGTACCGGGGGAACGATCCACATGCCTTCTTATCAAGATTTTTCTGATAGAGTAAAGCTCAAACAATGGGTGAATAGAGAACAATGACTCATCGACACCCTCCTTCACATCCTTCGAATTATTTTTCTACGAGTAAATGCTTTTCTTTATTAACTTCGATCATAGTAATTATCAGATTGGCATATAACAAGATACATTGGAATTTCATAAGCAGGTATGCAAATATTTATAACTATTAAACGATGAATACATGAAGTAAAATCCGGTAACATAAATTTCGTTTCTTTCACCTTTCCCTTAGACTTTTGGTTTCTAGAGCTATGGTAATTTTGTGCTATGCGGTAGCTAATAAGACCGGGATCTACGGCTTACATTGGATTCTGGAACACTACGAGAATCCATGCCTAGACCTGGATTCAAACCCAGACCTATTGAAACGAGGGGCTTAGCGCTAATCACTCGACTACCAGACCGACATCTTAAGAGACCAACTTATATTAACGCCTTCTTGAAACCGACCGAAAATGTGAAGCGTTATCATGAGTTTGAACATTGCTTAAGAACCTTTGTATTCTTCCACACAACAATGCATTTTACCTCAGAACACACGAAGACATTTATTATTTTATATTATTCTCAGAACACACCAAGAGATATTATTTATAAGACCATCATTAAAATTCCATAATAGCTCCATCAACGTGGAAATTTAGAGCCCACGGACAGAAACCTCGCTTTCAAATGGCTCAATTAAAAGTTTCATTTGCATTGTGGGTGTATTTGGGAAGTACAATCTTTGTACTCAAACTAGAGCAATTGAGTTCCAAACAGTCTTTCCAAAGACCTGTGTATTATTTTTAGTTTAACTGTATACATATCAGTGGTCGAATCGAAAAGTATCGCTACTTAATTCGGTGATTTTGTGTCACACGAAATAGTTAAATATTTCAAAAAGTGAAAGATTCTGAGTAGTTTTCAAGAGCTCCAATTTTAGAACCCCAAATTAGACGTAAAATAGCAAAGGATTACTGAGAACATCGATTAGACCAGTGTTCGCCAGTGGGGTCGACATAACATTGTTATGGGTCGATTCGGGCTCAGGGATCGATTGGGGGTCTCTAGAAAAATATAAGACATCATTGTATGGGTAATATTAATTTCAGTTAACTTGGATTACCTCCATCCTGAATGACAACGCAATGAAGAGTGGATATAGAATTCCGTAGCGATTTAAGGCTGAAACGTATTCATTTTGAACCCAACATTGCTAATCTTGTCAAGAATCTCAAAGCATACCCTTCACATTGACAACGTTAGTAAGCTGTATACTAAGTTAATAAAAGTCTTAATTTCACATATATATTGTATTATTGTTATTTTGTTATACCTAACTTATATTATATATAATATTTATCGCTCCTATCCAATACGTAATGTTAAGAAGGACGTCTAAAACGTATCTCTTTAACATTAAGCCAATATAATAATGCGTACTATATTATACACACAATAAATACTAACGATAAAATAAACAATATAAAAGCTCACATAAGCGTCATTTTTGCTTGTCCTATTATAATTATGTAATAGTAAAATGGAGGGGTCGATAAAAAGTCAAGAAACTCTTGAAAGGGTGGATTGTCAAAAAAGTTTATCGACCCTGGATTAGATAATCAAATACTTTGTAATATAAAAAAACACTTACAAAAAACAATACACAAAATTGATCAAACAAGATTAAATAGATTTTCCTTTAAATCAAATCGACTTCCAAACAATTTTATTTCGACGTAAAAGTAACAACTGACTATTTGTAGAACAAATCAGCTGTTTGAAGAAAATCATGCTCTACGAAAATAAAGTAAACTAATTTAAACAGACTTGACAGATCGATTTACTTCGTTTTCTACTGCACGTACTTTGCTCATTATTTGAGATGAACAAAAATTTTTAATGGGTTGCTACAGGTAACGGGAAATAAAATTTATGTAAATCCACATTAAATGCGAAATTAAGTAACTAAGGAAATCCAGGCGGATTTCTCAAGTTCTCATATTTATTTAATATTTTAAAGAAATAAAACTGAATTAAATTTATTCCAAAATATTTATCGGATTTTCCACCTTATATGATTATACCTTAATTTTGCAAACATTCTTAAATGTATTTATAAGGAAACGGCTTTCTTAAAATATTATTTATTCGAATAATTAAATATGTTAGTAATTCGGAATAAAGTAAAGGAAGAATAAAAATAAAACCCGAAGACATTTTTCAGGAATATATTCTCATGTACAGTCGCGGAAAAAAATCCGAACCACCCTCTTTAGTTCGAGCACTATTTATAGTAGAACAAATTCAAAGATATCATTCAATAGGGAATAACGTCCTCTACAAATTCAAAATGCAAAAATACGTAAGGGAACGTTTTAATATCAAGTTTTGCATAAATAACAGAATTTCCAATAGAAACATTTTGTTTTGATGCCTTAATCAGATTCTGCATCGTTAAATTAGTCTAAATATGAATTTTCATGATTTTACTTTCTTTATATCCGGAGATATTCAGTAAAGTTGCTGTCAATTTCAGAGATTATCTCCACATTGAAAATCGCTATTTTTAGATCAAGATTAATTGTAGTTGTAACTACCCGAATTTCAAATTTAAACTCTATTTCAAACGTATTTGTCAGCACGTGCAAACGATCCGAGAATTATTATATTTATTATGCAAGTGAAAACGATTCGAGAATCATGTTATATTTATTGTGCAAGTGCAAACGATACGAGAAGTATTATATTTCTTATACGAGTTCAAACGATAATATTGTCAATTGTAATCATGAGTAAAATGTGATAAAATAAGGATTTTGGAATTGAGAAAAATTAGAGGGAGAAAATGTTGATCTATGTTCTGTATAATTTTGTATCGTTTTTAGTGTTCTTAATAATTTTTAAAATTAGCACTCGTCTCCATGTATACAACCAAAAATCCTACCTAGTTTAATACAATCGAACTGATATTACGATCATCCAAAAAGTGAAGAATGAGTCATTCAATTGATCATTGATTAGTAGAGTACATCTATACGACACCTAACTGGTAAAAGGCAATGTATTTTAGATTACCTAAATGAAATTTCCAACCATTTATAAAAAACTTAAACATTCCTCAGGTTTGTTAGACGTTTTTTAAACTTTTGGTTGCCCCCTAAAATCGTCATAATGAGTAAAATTTAATGTAACACAAAAACTAATTATTGAAACAACCTGAAATTTTGCATATTAGAACTCCATCGGAATTGATTCCTATCAAAATATAATAAATAAGGTTCCAATTCAGGATTTTTTTAAACATTAATTTAATAATTATTATTGCATTTTAAAGCTATTTTCCAAATAAGGTATTAGGTGGATTTTGTTTGGATTGCTTAACAGAAACATGGTACAAAATATCAGCAATATAGAACTATTATTTAGGAAAATATCCATAAAAGTCTGAGAAACTGATTTAGCACTAGGACTTCCAATCTTTCTCATAACTTCGAAACGGTAAGACCTAGTGACATGAAATTTGGTATCTGAAGTTAAATTTTGATATAGATTCGAAATGATGTGTAAAATTGGGATTTCTATTGAAAATTATGAAGTTGATGCTCAATTTAATATGGAGGAAGACCGCCCCTTATGCAAATTTTATGCATCTGAATTTATAGAAGAGGTTAGTTGCTGTCGAAGGTCATCTTTGAATTTTCTCTACTCTTAAAATTGCTCGAATGTAGAGGTGTGGTTTTTTCCCGGGACTGTACATGTAAATAAAGTCTAATTAAGAAAGAGCATGCTTTATTTTCCTGAAAACCCAAAAATGAATATTATAATCTCTTGCAGTTACAATAAATATTAAGAATACAATAAGTGTTCCCAAATGATTCATGGGAAAAAATTATAGTATGGTTTTAATAAGATAAATACCAGAAATTTAAATTAAAATTAATTAAAAGATAATTAATTTGAAATCAAGGATTCAAAAATCTGCCGAACCGTTTCAAATGTGCTTCTGTTGATTTATAAGACCTTTTTAGAACTCTACACGAGTGACGTTACTATTCGTTTGTAAGAGTAGCAGCAAAACTAGTTTATTTCAACTACTTTATTTTACTCAACACGTTTCAGTTCATCAAAAAGTATCAACCTAATAAACATTTTACGAAATCTCAAGGTAGGTATTTTAATTAACGTCGCACTAAGAGCAACACAGCGGGCCATTGGCGACGGTCCGGGATCAATCCCAGACCGTCCAAGGACAACGCCTCTTCATTTTTAACCACCGTCAGATGACGAGATCACCCGTTCTGGCACACCACTCACCAAACTTCCACACCACGCCAACGTGAGGACATTTGAGGCCACGACAGTTTGAATGTGCACCAGCCCTCGTGTAGACGACGATCTTTGGCTGGACCTAGTTTCGAATTCGCAACCCTCCGGTTGCTAATGCGTTATTCTTAAAACCAACACGCTCAGGGTGAAGAAAAGTTTTACGAGTGACGAATTAAGCGATCGATTGTATTTTCTTTATTCAAATGCGACTTCTTCATAATGATGCCATTTGACAGTACAAAAAATCCATATCCATTCGTCTGAAAAATAAATCTCTCTTCTCCCGACTCAATTTTAGTAAGTGAATCTATGATAAATTACTTCTTTGGTCTATTATCTTCTGAGAAGTAAACCCGTTATCGCTTTTAATAAAATTGTCTTTGGAAACTTTATTTGCCGCTAGTGTTTGAAATAGACGGGTGTCGTGAAAAGTGGACTCTTCCTGATGGAGAACCCCACATTCCAGCGTTTGGGCTACACTACAAATGAACCACTTCTCAATGATTTTAACTTAAAAAATCTCAATACTTTTCGACTGCAGCCAAAGCTATTTGCTCGACCGTAACCTGTGTATTTTTCATTTTACATGGCAACAGAGAATTTTCATCACGAGAGATAAAAAATCGAATCAATTGATGAGAATGTCACGAAAATCGTAGCCAATTAATTTACTATTTTTGTTCTAAAATCTCATTTATGAAATTAAGTAATATGTCCTAGGGCGGTAGGAATCGACGACACATACGATTCCTTATAACAAAACAAGAAAGTGCCACATTTTGGATTGAACGTGGTTGGTTGTTTTTCTGGGTTTTATGACGCAGGTGCTATAAATGACCAGGATTGAACGTGGCATTCCGGTTGTTTAGGCCATATTTGGCCATGCTGCGCGAGACACAAGACACTATCAAGTATAATGGTCACACACATTTGGAAAGTTTTACTAACACAGTAAGGAGAAATACACCCAAGAGGATGGTAATGGTAATTACAGTTAATGTCGCAATGCAGCAACACAACTGCTTTTGGCGACGGTCCGGGAGCAATCCCCAAGACAAAGATCGGAGGATAATACTACGTAATCTTGAACCACGGTCAGATGACGAGGTCAGCATCCGAACTGGCACCCCACTCTTGAAACTTCCACACCACGCTGACGTGAGAACATTTGAGGCCACGACAGATTTAACGGTCATCAGCCCTTCTTGTACACGACGGTGTTTGGTTAAATTCGAACTCGCCACCCTCCGGTTGCTAATCCGTTACTCTTACAACTGGGCTACCGTGGCCCCTTTTAGCTCATAAATTTCCAATCAATGGTAATGGTAATTAAAGCCGCACTGGAGAAACATAACTGACTACTGGAAACGGTCCCGGATCAGTCCCCAATGAAAAGATTCTAGACACCTCGTTATTTTGAAGCACGGTCAGATGACGTCCGAATCAACGGAAATAACGTTGTAAAACTTTTGACGCGCATTTCTTCAGAATGCCATGTCCAGACACTTTTTCAGATTGGGTTTTGACAAGGAATCGCATGTTATTATCATTCAGTATACGAAACTGTATTGGCATATACATGGTGTTAACTCTGTTAGGCAAGAACGAAATGGCGTGATCTCTAAGTAGAATTTTATTATCAGAATATTTCTCAATAAATACTGTTACAATAACAACTAACCCTCCACCACTTATTTTGCACATGGTACTAATGCAATGATTGTTAAATAACACCGGGTAGTACAAGACTATTTCTTCATTCTTTTTCAGTTAACATTTCACAACCTCACTTAATACAATAAAGTTTCTTTATTTACTTGAGGTATTCTCCACACATGGTAAGAAATTCAGCAAAACAAAAGGTTTTACCAATTTTATAACGTTTTTCTTTTGAATCACTTAAAGCGTCACACGTGTAATTATAAATATTTTTACTTCATTTATTAAAGTCGTGGTGAAAACTGCACACTAATTCATGATACAATTTTTCAGAAAACATCCCCTCTACATCCAATAATCTCATCAGAAAACTTCAACGTGAGAATCATTTTACAATAATCGAAGTTATTTATTTTTAAATATGTACACGTAATTAAATGGAACGGAAAATGGAACAAAGTTTTGTCAGCTAGAGATGAAAAAATTGTGATTAAAACTTAAAGCGTTCTCTTCGTCACTTTTAACTCGATAAAACGAAAAATTCAAGCAATTAAATCCATCCAAATATTTCAGTTTCTTATGTGGCAGCAAGCGATACGAGTGACCGTTCCAACCCCGATTTAATTAAAGCAAAAGCCGACTTCCGTTTCTTTTTCATTAAATGAGTTTCAAATAACATAAAAGTAATAGAAGGTCAAATGAGGCTTTTGGATGCCTCGTTTGAACGTTTCCTTGTGAAAGCGCTAAATTATTTATGAAATGTTAATAAATTATTCCTTATGTGAAATCCATGTGATAAAATTGCTCTTTTTTTCGACGAATAACTGTCAGTGTTTGCAACTTCCGTAGCAAGCTTTGTAACAGTGGCCTGTAATATTTGATTGAAGCTGGTGTTCAGTGACATAGTGTAAGCTTGTAAGACATCCCCTGTTAAAAATTTTTAAGTCGTTGAGTGAATCAAGTAGATCTGATGTTAAAAACAAATCTTAGCGAACATGGGTTTTGATTTTTGAATATGCACTTTCTCGCACCCTATCGTCACACTCATGTGGAATACTTGTCTCTGACCAACGGGGATGATACCCGATCGTCCTGGCATCTTCTCCCCATTCACCTCAGGCTGCTTCCCATTTTAGTTAGCTTGTTCAGTTGATGTTCAGTTTGAAGTCAGCCTGTTCAGTTTCGCATGATCTATTAAACACTTCAGCCTATAACCCTCCAAGTGTCTTGAACGAGATATCTGATCCATCATGATCTGACTAATTTTAATAATGACGAGATACTTTGTCAGCCAAGATATGGACAGTTTTTCCAAATTTTTGATGATGACGAAATTAAGATCTGGTAGGTGTTCCTCTAATGACGAGATATCTCGTTCATCAAGATCTGGACAGTTTAGATAATGACGGAAACCATAATCGAGATAACCACCAGGAGGTTTAAGATAGCATGCTGTCTTCTGAATTTGGAAAGTATAAAAAAATCCGTGCTCGTTTGCTGTAGATTTTGTTGCCGATTGGAAAATAATAACTTTTTCAATATGTTCATTATAGTTTTAATTTTGTCAGTGAGACATATTAATACCGGAAGAAAATTTATTTGACTTATCCCAACGAACAAATACGTTTGTTTACAACAAAAACGCATTTGTTGTAAAACGCATTTCACATTCCTTCAAAGTTGTGGGAAAAAATGACGTTCTATCCTTAAGGTACAGGGTATCTGGCTGTCTAGATGTAAAAAAAAATCGAAGCACCCTTTTCTTTCGGCTATAATTCAGAAAATTCATTACTACCCTTCCCCTCAGTTACGCTACTCTATCTTTGGCTTTACTCTACACGGCAGATGCAAAAGGTATTTTTACATCACAATAACATGCATCAAATTCTGAAGTCGTTTATCAATTGTTTACGCATCGAAATTGTAATGAAAGAGACGGAGCATGTGGGAGGAGTCTGTTGTACGATCTCTGAAGGGTAAATCACGTGGGCTAACGAATCGACTTGGACGATTGGTTGTCGAATCGCTGACTAGTGTGTTTGATTACGGTGGATAATCACTTTAACCAATCAATAATTTAGGTAGGTACTTTAATTAATGTCGCATTGGAGCAACATAAATCTATTGGCGAAGGTTCGGGATCAAACCCGGAGGGAAAGAATCGAGGACACACCACGTATTTTTTCAATAATTTAGGAGTCATACTTTTACCCATAACCACGTGACAGATCTTCGAACCGAGCAACTGGAAGAAATAATATGACGCCGCCGGAACAGGCTCCGTCTATTTCATTAGAACGTCGATGTGTTTTGGTTAACGACATCACTTCCGTAACAAGCTTCGTTTATACAGCCAACTTAAAAACAGAAACAATTTCTGATTCCTTTCAAGGGAATGGAAATCGGGAACAGAATTTCATTCCATCGAATACCCCAAAGGCAATCTGAAACACTCTGAAATTAAAGAATGCAATTTGAGAACTAAACAGAAGCACAACCATTATTAATCATTACAATCAGATCACCTTCACAACACTACTAAACAACTCAGAGCATTTTCAGTGTGTTCGTTTCGTACCCTAACCTATAGGGAGGTTTCAATATCTATAGTTTAACCCCTTGACTTTATTATGCATTGAAAATGGAAGCTGTTCGTCCCACGTTGCATTACAATCCGATCTCATCCCTAATTTTCATGATTTGAATATGTATATGTATCGGATCACAACCCAATGCTCAATACACCTCAAGATGCTCTGAAGAGGCTATAGAGGAATTTACCACTACACGTCACAGCAGAATTATCCACTTGGAAATAGTTATAGACATAGTTTACCGTTTGACTGCATGATCTGTTGAGATTTACACTGGGAACATTTATGTATAAGTATTAGGGCAATTAGGTGTCATTTGGGGTTCACATTAAATCCTTTTACAGTAATTGTATTCACTTAACTGTACTGAAATTATTATCTTGATTTCTAAGGGAGGTATTTCAATTAACGTCACACTGGAGAACACAACGGGCTTTTGGCGACGGTCCGTGAGCAATCCCCAAGACAAAGATCGGAGGATAATACTACGTAATCTTGAACCACGGTCAGATGACGAGGTCAACACCAGAACTGGCACCCCACTCTTGAAACTTCCACACCACGCCACCGTGAGGACATTTGAGGCCACGAAAGATTTAACGTGAACCCCTTTGTACACGAAGGTCTTTGCTTGGATTTGTACTCGTAACCCTCTGGTTGCTAATCTGTTACTCTTCCAACCGGGCTACCGCGGCCCCCTTGATTTCTAAGATTCAATCTTTTAAATAAGTTCATGCAAATTAAGTTATACTGAGACTTAAATGTTCTGTAGAATTTATTTTAAATTTTGGGAAAACACATAGAATAGCCTGTCGGCGATTAAACTTCACTGATATTTCAGTTTGTATGACGGAAATTTACTTTACTCTACCTTATAACTGAATATAATATTTAATGATAAAATAAATTGGAACAATTCATGTTTTCAATAAAAAGTAACTAGATGTCGAAATTTTGGCAGGGTAATTTTAATACAATACTGGCTCACTATACATTTAATCCTACATTATAATTTTATTTCAGTTAACTAATTTATTTTTATTTTTAGAGATAATTCTATTCATTTTTAGAAACATTAATTTGATTAAATCTAATAAACTAACAAGTAATATATTTATAAGGAATTTCTTCACAATCAAGTATTAATTTAGCGCATCATTAGTAATTCATATAACGCATTTTTATTACAAAAATATATACATTCAACAGTAGGTGAGGAATTTATTGTTCATTTAAAGTAAATTAAGCATTTATACTTAATATAATATAGTAACTTAATAGGGCGTTTAATTGTACGTGATACATTTAAGTTGAACAGGTGTATCAAATCACTATTAATGGAAATCAGCATATTATAATTAAATTTAATATACCCCATCATACTAAATTATACATTTAAATTAAGTTATACGTTATTATGCTCTGACTAGATACAATCCCTGTCTAGGCATGAATCTTCGTGAGGTTTTATAAGCCTTAGGATTTACTCTCACGCTAACCGTAGAAGGGCAAAACATTTTAAAACGATTTTCCAGATTCGGTCGAGTTTTGACCATTTTCCAGCAAACTTCCAGTCGCCTGTTTATTTGAATAGGGCATGCAAGAAATCGTGCTGGAGAGTACCATTACCATAAAATAAATCTCCCCAAATGCAAAACATGCTGAGAAAACCACATTCCACGGCAAGTCAAAGACACATTTTCCAGAATTTCAAAATGTGTTCCAGATGCTTAGCTGATACCGACTGAGCTGATTTGAATAAATCAATTTCGAGGGCCTCAACTCTCCTAATAGGACCAGATTTGCGAGTTTCATGTCCAGAGAACATCCAGTATGCTAAGTATATCGATTTTCGATATTTCTTAAGAGTAGTCGAAGTATGCATTTTCTTCTAATTAAAAGATGACGAGTTTAGGTATTTTTTTATATTTTAATTAGCATCGCACTCTTGAACAAACGGGCTATTGGCGATGGTCCAGGATCGAACCCGAAAGGAAAGATCCGAGGAAAACACCAGGTAAATTTTCAACTGCGGTCACGCCTGAGCTGGCAACCCACTCTCCAAACTTCCACACCACACCAACGTGGATATTTGAGGCCACGACAGATTTAACGTGATCGAATTTGAACTCGCAACCCACCGGTTGCTAATCCGTTGCTCTTCCAACTGGGTTACAGCTGCCCCTATGAAAAACAAGGAAAAAATCGCAATGGATCCACAAGGCAAAATTTTTATTACGTTATTTGGAAAAATTAAATCAAATATAAGTTCAAATTACGTGTTGTTGTCTTCGGATATTTCCCTTTGGGATTGATACCAGATCATCACCAATATCCCGTCGTGTTGCTTCAGTGTGACGTTAATTAATATACTTACCTACCTATTTTAATGGCGATAACAGAAAATCCAATGACCTAACTATTTTAAATTATTTTACCTACATTACTGGCACTTTAGTATTTATATCCTTAAAAGTAAATAAAATGTCCGTTAAGGACTGTTTGTAAACTAAAAGAAAATAAAGCGATTTTCGTGATTTAAAAATAAATCCCGATCCAACTAGAGTAAACGCGAAGAGAACAAAAACAATTCGCTCACGTATTCCTACTGAAGCGAAGAACTTGGTCGTGATACCACTTTCCAAATACGAAATTCCAAACCTTATTTCACCCTGACTTGCGGAGAACGTGAGAAAAATCGCGGTAGAACAAACACACAAACAAAAAGGAAAAGTTTGTATCTTTAATCAAAGTTTCTGTTATATTTCGCCATTCAAATGAGACCGTCTTGAAACGTTTGTTATCTCCCCTCTGTTCGCAGCAATATTCCGCTTCGAAGCACTTAATGAGAAATATTTAGGCGGCCCAAAAGTGTATTCACGCGAAATCCTTACAAATTGGACGAACGCGTGTTTCCGTATGTGTCCGTCAATCAACTTAAACTCGCAGAGGGAAGGCTGATGGAGAGATGGTATTTTTAGATAAGATTGGGCCTGGGATTTTACTTTCTGCAGATTCTGTCTTCTTGCAAATTTTACATAATTGAGGAGTCACTGCAGTAGGTATACGGATAGTATATTCAAGGCCATGATCTAAGTGCATTCACTTTTTCAACATTCTGAGCCTCGCGAATAGTACAGTATTGCTTTCCCTACAGAACACATAATTACTATCTATTAGTTAAGAGAACCCTGGAAAAGACACTGTAGTGTAATATTCATCGGCCTTTAAAGGAAATAGACGGAGGATGTGCCCGCAGCTGGGATCAATCCCTAAGGGAAAGATCCAAGCACAGCACCACGTAATTTTGAGCCACGGTCAGATGACGAGGTCACACCTGAGCTGAAGCCCCACTCTCCGAATTTCCACATTACGCCAACGTGAAGACGTTTGAGGCCACGAGAGATTTAACATGCACTAGCCCCCTTGTACACGACGGTCTTTCGTTGGATTCAAAATCGCAACTCTCCGATTGCTAGTCCGTTACACTTCCAACCTGGCTACCGCGGTCCTCTGTTTGAAGATCTGTCCCGTGATTGTGGGTATGGTATTGTGTACTATTTTTAATTAACGTCGTACTGGAGCAACACACGGGCTACTGGCGACGTCCGGGATGAATCCGTAAGGGAAAGATAAGGACAACACCACGTAATTTATGAACCACGGTCAAATGACGAGGTCACACTTGAGCTGGCATCCCACTCTCCAACTTTCACATCACGGCAACGTGAGGACATTTGAGACAGATTTAATGTGCATCCCCTCCTTTGTACCCGGCGGTCTTTGGTTGGATTCGAACTCGCAACTCTCCGGTTGCTAATCCGTTACTCTTCCAACTGCGGCCACGTGTTTGTGGTTAAAAGCATGAATCCTAAATTATTGATTTGTTAAAGTGATTATCCACCATAATAAAAATCACTAGTCAGCGATTCGACAACCAATCGGCTTGGTCGATTAGAGATCTTACGACAGCGATTCCTCTCACATGCTCCGTCTATTTCATTAGAAGGTCGATGGTAATATTCTGCTCCTTCACCCAACCCCTATTTGAGGTGGAAAACAGAAGTGTAAATATCACGTGGACAGAGAGAAGTGACCATGTGACGTTGTGGAGTTTACTTTCGGGTGGTCGGTGTAGAAGAAAGATCAGATAAGGACAGTGAACGCGAGGAAGACGGTCGGGTATTGCAGACCAATCGCACTTTGGGAGGCTCTTCCCCAAGACAGTTTGTTATTTGTTATGTCATTTGTCTATAACGTTTATCCAATAAACTTTTCGTTTGAGTGTTTCAAGTGCTCTCTTTTGAAAAAGAAAGAACCACAGGAGAATCATACAGTTACAAGGTCTAAACTGGTCTAAACTATCTACAAGGTCAAAACTGGCAAGCGATTATGCAGAGAAGACAATAGGGTGCAGAATGCATATATGCGTGTGTTCCCCTCAGAGGGTAAAGGAACACAGCTTGTTAGGGATGTAGGAACGTCGATAATTAAATAATAATTATCGAAAATGTTGATATAAAATTATTTTTAACATATACAGACAGCAATTTAGTACGATAAAACTTAAAACTATTAAACAAGAACGAATTGAGTGTACGGAACATAAATGAATTGATCTTTTGCGTGTTAGAGAACTTTAAAGAACAAGTAAAGATAATTTTTAATTTGGTAATTGTTAAGAATTAACGTTGCACTGGAGTAACACTGGCTTTTAGTGACGGTCCGGGATGAATACCGAAGGGAAAAATTGGAGGACAACACCGTAATTTTGAACCAAGGTCAGATGACGAAGTCAATTCTGAGCTGACGCCCCACTCTCCAAACTTCCACACCGAGACAACATGAGGACATTTGAGGCCACGACAATTTGAACGTCTCCAGTCCTCTTTGTACGCGACGGAGTTTGGTTGGATTCGAACTCGCACGCATTCATTTGGGCGCTGTGCTTAAAAATGTTAAAGCGCTGTCGTACGAAGCATCAAAGGGTTCAATATAATTGCGAATAGCTGCATCAGCGACATAATCCCTGGGAGTAGCCGCACCCGTAACTCCCCACACAATCGCAGTCCCCACACAAAACGCATCTATCAGTGCATTCAACAATTCAAATCTGCCGTCAGAGGCAGCCTGCTCACGGCCACGTGAAATAAGCTCCGAGGAACTGGCAACGGCCGAGACAATGCGACGGCATCTTTTGCCCTATCTCTTTCCTCGCGAGCGGTTTTAACGCTGCGCTGGCGTTCAATCGACGCCCAGAGAGTCGAGTTCGGAGGGTGCTCATCGACTGGAAGGGAGCTGGAAGAAATGGTACAGGGGAAGATAACGCAGCTATTTTCAATCGGTTTCCAAAAAGCACCCTCGAAACCCAGGCCCTATCTCATAGCGGGCAAGGTCTAGGGCGACCCCACGAAATGTTGACCTCTTTGGGTTACGTAACGTGCAGTATGCTTTTTTTTACTGAGCAAAAGCAAACTCCCCGTGCACCACAGAAGCACAACACTGACAAACCTACAGAAGTAAGTTTATTTAAAAAAGAAACAGTAGAAAGCAATTTAACTAAAATTACAAGATTTTATGAACTTGATAAATGAGTAGAAAAGCAGATTAGGTCCAATAAAAACATTGAGTTTCACTGGCCATGTTTTACCTAAGTTTCTCAAATCATTTTGTAGGCACGTTCTTGAATTTTTAAATGCGGGACAACTAAAAAAGCAAATGCTCCACATCTTGTGGCTTTGTGTGCAGTCTGCTTTGTAGGTTAAAAATTTATCTTTTTATCGTGGTTATATGTAGGTAGTCGAATTAACATCGCCGCGGTGGAGCAACACAGCCGGCTATTGGCAACGGGACGCATCCCGAAGGGAATAGGACAATAACTCGTCATTTTGAATCACGGTTCGGGTGACGAGGTCCACACCTGAGTTGGGCACAACACTAACCAAACTTCCACACCAAGCCAACTTGAGGACATTTGAGATCCCGGGAGATTTATCGTGGACCAGCCCCCGCGAACCCGACGATCTTTGTTTGGATCGAAAGTAAGTCCCATTGAGGAGGTAATATGGGTATAGAAATTAGTATATAAATGATAAACATTTCTAAGGGGATCACTAACATAATCTATCATAGTTGTGTCACAAATAGATATTCACCGCTAGTCGAATAGCAACACATTTCATGTAGGTAGGTATTTGAAATAACGTCGGACTGGCGCAACAGAACGGGCTATTTGGCGACGGTCCAGGATCCATCCCGAAGGGATGGATCCGAGGACAACACCTCGCCATCTTGAACCACTATGACGAGGTCAACATCTGAGCTGGCATCCCTCTCTCCAAACTTCCACACCATAGGACATTTGAGACCACGACAGATTTAAGGTGCACCAGCAATTTATCAGTTTGATGGCCACTCCTGACAACTTTATTAAAGAGCAAAAAATTATAAATTATTCAAATTATAAAGTGGGGATTTTGAATAAATTCCCCACTGTGGCATTAAAAATGTTAGCAAAATAGTAAAATTTCTTACACCAAAAATTGAGAGGGTTTCAATAGAGTTAATTAGATAGGTTGATTATCATAAATATTTATACACTCCAATGTGTTTTTCTAAATAATTAAATAATTTCTTAAATTTGTTCGCACTTGTTTGCAGAAATTTTATACGAGAGGCTATTAGTGCAGAGTTTATATAGATGTACGGTGGTGTTTTTGTGGTAGAATGTGTTTTCTGTACATATTCGGGAGTGACGTCACTTGACTACATTTCAGGTAAATCTACCGATCTATAGCATTGGATAACAGATAGTAAAATCTTCGTTTTACCGTCGAATGTTTACACTGAAAATACTACTGTTACGACTATCACATTATTGTATTACTTTCCGTTCGGAAAGAGAGTTTATTAAATTATTATTTAAGTCATATATGTATAGGCCACCTCACCAAAATCAAATAAGAAAAACCAAACCAAAAACAAAACACATATACGAACGAAAAACAAAATAATCCTTTAGATGAACAGCGCTGAAAGCCGCGGAGAACAAATAGAGGGTAATAAGTAGAAACTATCAGAAAAATAAATTTTTTCATAAGAAACAAGAGAATAAGATGTAAAAACGTAAAGGGAATAGGCCCGCTTACTTTATCAAGGGGAGTAAAGCAGGAGTCAGTTTTAAGATCACATTCATATTGACGTCAGTACAAAATCAACTATTGATACCTATGATTAAAGAAATGACTTTCAATTTAATATCAACAAACTTGTTTCCTGGGATTCTAATATCTATTAGTATTTACAGAAATATAATTTATAATCAAATCCGCAGAATTAATCGTATCTGCATAGATGAAATTTCTATTGATAAACAAAGTAAAATTCTTCAAACAACCCTCAGGAATAACGATTTTCCCAACGGTTTTCTTAAAAAGTTTTTTCCATAATTTATTCATTACCTCCCTCTATTTTTTAACCTCAAATAAAAGGTTTTTCTTTATCCTTTTTGCATCACCAGAGGGCACCATATTTTATTATCATTATAGCTCTCCAAAATTTCTTTAGTCATCCGTTATACTTATAATTATTTGTTTACAAATTACCTTTTCTCCTAATTTTTTATTGACGTGTACAAATTTTCTTTTTCTTCTATTCAGCCACATTCTATATCATCTGAATTAAAAAATTTCGATTCTGGTTTGGAAACTACCCTCTAAATTGTTTGACAGGGCGGCATTTCAAAATGGTAGGACTATATATTTTTTAGCTGTTATTCCTTTTGCTGTTCTATGTTTTTTCAAGTTTCGTAGATGATGTGATTATATATTCACCACTTTAACTTATCTACGTTATTTGTTTTTGTTTTTGGGGGTAACTTGAATTTATTTCTTTGGCTATGCCTAACACAAGTACAGAAAAACTCAAAGCTTCTTTTCTTAAGTAACTCTCCTGCTTTACTCTCCTTGATAAAATAAGCGGAATTACCCCCTTTGAATTTTTACATCTTATTCTCTTGTTTCTCAAAAAAAAAATTTCTGGTAGTTTCTATTGCACTGCTTTCCTAAAGTTAAACACGCGATGAATTCTGAGTTTCTAAATGCGTGCTTCAATTTCATTGAGTGAAACTCACTGTGGACAGCCAATGAGTTTCACTCAATGAATGAGTAAAAAGGGAATATGCAAATACCATATGAAGGGCCGAATCACAATTTACTCTCCAGAAATATGCAAATTAGGCATTGGTTGAAGATGAAGCCTTTCAGTAGATGAGTTTAAATGTTAATAGTTTTAAAGAAAGTTTTTAAAGACCATTTTGGTTATTTGTTGATTAGATAAGGTCAATTATGACTGAAAGAAGCTTGAAGCAGGACAGTCAATTAAAGGCTTCTCTATTTTCTTTGGTGTTGACCACTCCACTCTGATTTCTCGTTAATGGATACAATTTCAAACGAGTGAGTCAGTTGTCCAGAGACCCGTTTCGGGTCGTCTAAGGGTTACCACATCCTCTGATGATAAGTATTTGTCTTTATTGGCTGAGTACAATCGACGAGCGATCGCGTCAATTCTAAGAGTAATGGTTACTACTACAACAACAATTGGAAGATCGATATCGGCCACTACTGTGCAGCTAAGGCTATTTATATGAAAGGACTGTATACCCGGGTATATCACGAGTTTGCGTCCCTTTAAGTTAGAAGAGGCGGTTGAAATGGCGACGTGAGCATGGGAATTGGAAAACAGCCAAATGATCCAACAAACTGTTCACTGATGAGTCAAAATGTGCCCTAGATTCCGATAACAGTCGCATGAGGATCTAAAGAGAACAAGGAATCACAGAATAAGCCCGGTAATATCATTGAACATCACGCCTTTAGTGCTACCAATATAATGGTGGGGAATGGATTTTCCTTGAGCTATCGCACCGACCTGCACATCTTCACCAGAGGTACTGTGAAGGCTGATAGGTATCGGGATCAAGTCCTTGACCCCATTGTGAGAATGTACGCTGCAGCAATTGGTCCGGAATTTCTTCTTATGGACGATAATGCATGTCCACATAGAGCAAACTTGGTGGATGAGCATTTTGAGAGGGAAAGCATTGCTCGCATGGAGCGACCACCATACTCGCCCGACCTCAACCCCATTGAAAATCTTTGGGATGGCATTGGACGTGTTGTATCTGCCCGTGTACCCCTTCCAATTACTCCAAAAGAGCCGAAAACTATTGGAGGAATGGACGTTATTGCCCTCTGGTGCGCTTGACCACCTAGTTGAAAGTATGGAACGTGGCTGCGGAGCTTGTATGAAAGTCAGGGGTGGTCACATCCCATATTTAGATACGTTTCGTTTGTTTGCACAGATTCCAAAAAAGTCGTTTTGAATGTACGAAATGTGTTGTACATTTATAAATCGTTAAAAACATGTCTAAATATATTCTGTATACCATAACTTTTTAGTCATAAATTTATTTATAACCAAATTATCGTGTGAAATTTTAACTCAATTAATGAATAACTTTTTCAGTTATGTCGAATTTACTGTAGCGTGCTTAACCTTTGGAAAGCAGTGTATACTAGAAAAAAGGTGAGGTATCTTGATATTCTGATTTTAACTCATGCATGGACTTTTTGCCTTTTTACTTTTGTTCATTATGGTATTTGCGGTGTGTGGATAACTTTTGGCGTACCGCTGCCCGCAAGCAGAAAACACCATATTGTGTTTTCTGGGTCTCTGATGACGCCCTAATCCACCGTTTTGTACAAAAATTTAAGATTAAATTTATTATGTAGTTTCTTTTTGAAACGTGATACCGATATTTGGAAACAACCAGTTTCATCGATATTCAGTGAATTTAGAAAGACAATCTGACAGAGATGGCTGTAGAAACGGATACGGTGAAGCCTCATCTGTCGTTGATACTACATCGACTTATTTGGAATCGGACTTTTATTTATCTCTTCTTAATTAGCATCTCTTATACATTGTTTTAAATAAGCGATATTTTCTTGTAATTTAGGGACTCTCAGCATCAAGTCGCCGTAAAGAAGGTTTCATGTAAATGTCCCAATATCGTAAAAAGTAAAATAAGTTTGCACCGCAGAAGCAAAAAGAAATATAAGAATGAAAAATAAATATTTTTCGATGCAAACAATGCAACCCAGAAGCTTAATAAAGCGAAAATCGAAACTTATTCTCACATCGTTCAAAATTTTGTTTTCCCAAACCAATATCGGGGGGGGGGATAGCACTTATCTTAACACCAGGGACATTGGTTCAACAGCCTTGTTTCCAGTATTGCACAGAACAAAACATCTTGCCCAGTTCATCATAATTATTTTTCTGTTCCAAGAGCCTACGAGTCCAGAAAATTGTTTCCTGTCTCCTTTTCTGTTCTTATCTGCTCTAAATAAATGAAAATGAAACCGCTTATCACTTTCGGAAGGTTGGCTAAAAGGTTTTCCCAGCTGAAAATCCTTATCGATGCGCGTTTGCTCAATCGATTAACATAACAAAAGACGCGAATAATAAATATTAGATAATATGCGCGAGACAATAAGCTGTTGCCAAACACGAATGCGAAACTTTTTGAATATGTTTTCGTCGGAGTAAGGTCCCTAGCGGAAGAAATTGGATACGTAGTTTCCGCGATTAGTTTTCTTCGGAGAGCTCGAGTTGTGGTTTTGGGAGAATGGGGCCTTTTTTTTGGCAGAGTTTATATTGTTTTAAAACTTCGTTTTAGAGTACTTTGTTCTACAATATTAAGCTCAGAATACGTTTATTAGAAGTTAGAATGCACTTTATAATACCGAATGTTACGCATGATGCTTTGTATGAATCCAAGCATGCACGATTCGAAGAATACTGTTAATCGCAGTTACTAGTTACTTATCTAAGTTTCCCTCGATTATTTCAACCCATAAGCGTAGTTTTTTAGTCATTACATGTACTACAAATAAAACATGATATTGAAGTATAGTAAAAGAAGGCAAAATATGAAAGAAACATGATCAAAATAAGAGCGTTTCCAAAGCTCTGAGAATCGTTATAATTTTTTTATTTCATTCATTTTCGTCTACCTGACATCGTAATTTGTTTTATATCATTTCAATACAACTTCATATACTTGTGTTCCAGTTTCCAAATATTTTTCGTAAATCATCTAAAAAAAACCTTTTTCGGAATATCTTATTCACTGTGTACAGCATTTAAATCTTGAAAACTCACACCACATAGAGGATTGATTGGGGTTTTATGGCGCAAGGTCCAAAGACAGCTAATTTGCTCCAAACGCTAAATAAAAGAAACCAGTAAAAATAAGTAAAAGGTAAAATAGTTTAATCAAAGTATATTTAGCTAGATATTTATAGTAGGTATGTAGGTGGGTATTTTAATTAACGTCGCACAGCAACACAACGGGCTCTTGACGACGGTCCGGGATCAATACCTAAGTATATATTTATGGTATAAATGATATTTAGTTTAGACTATATAAAAGGGCAGGATAAAAAAATGTAATACAAGTAGGTCACCAATTATAAAATAAATTATAAAGGCTGAAAATATTATAGAAATCGTGATAAAAGATGGGGTATTCCTATCTTAGTCGACTATCAAAATTATAATATGAAATGTAATTAAAAATGATAAATTATAATAATGGTAAAAATTGCCGCAGAGATGTAAGGCAAAGAGCTATGTATATGGAGGGTGACCCAACAAGCCTGAATTGGTGAAGTATTAAAATAGCGTCGATAAAAGGTCTAAGTCTCGTTCAAGATGTTAAAATATGATTGAAGAGGTTCTTGGGCAGTGCTGGCACGATGGAGTGGTTTCACTGACCAATAAAAATCTATGCTTGACCCGTGAGTGGCCGATGCGAAGACGTTAAAATAACGTCAAACCGTAGAGATGCTAGTGACGGTGGGAGTGAAATTGTCGGGTGGATGTTGTGGCTTATGTTGTTGCTCACAACCACATAGAGGGTTTCAGTTCTGAAAACAGATGTTAGTCGCTGTGTACCCATCCTCTTTCCACAGAAAAAAATATTCCTGAGGATTGACAGCATCCTCCATAGATGTAAAAACGAAAACGTTTGTTTTCGCCATTAGGTTGGTTGATTGGGGTTTTATGGCGCAAAGGTCACTTGTGGCCAAGCTCTGTTGGAATCGGTCTCAAACCTCCAATTATAGTGCCGTGTGGGGCACATCAATATTGGGTATTGGGTATTTCAATTAACGTCACACTGGAGCAACACAATGGGCTATTGGTGACGGTCCGGGATCAATCCCAAAGGGAAAGATCCGAGGACAACACCACGTAATTTTGAACCACGGTCAGATGACGAGGCAACACCTGAGCTGGCACCCCACTCTCCAAACTTCCACACCACGCCAACGTGAGGACATTTGAGGCCACGACAGATTTAACGTGCACCAGCCCCCTTTGTACACGACGGTGTTTGGCTGGATTCGAACTCGCAACCCTTCGGTTGCTAGTTCGTTACTCTTCCAACCGGGCCACCGCGGCCCCATCAATATTGTAAATTGTGTAAATCTGAATGTATAAAAGAGGAGATAATGTGTGAAGAGTTTTGGGGGATCATGGGCTGATCAGACTTCTTGTTGTTTTCTGAAATTATGTTTTTAAACCATAAGACTTGGCTACGTAATAAAATTTATTTTTAAAGTATAAAATTCTGTCTTCAATCGATAAAACCCAACAATTGGTTATGGGCCACAGACCTTAAGCTGAACCTGAATTCTGCCACTACCGGTATCCAGTATGATGGGTATTCAAGAAATGTCCATGTTTTCCTTCCCGAAGTTATCGGATTTCAACTATGCCACGTGGAAGACGGACATGAAGGTATTGCTAATTGACCGGAACTGCTGGGAATTTATCACTAAAACGGAACCTCTATTATTGGAAGATGCTCCAGAACAAGAAAAAAGAGACTATCGTTATAGGAAGCAGAGGACATATACAACTATCTACCAGGGCATAGACAGAAAATATCAAGTCTTAATTTCATCTACTGAAGACGGTAAGGAAGCCTGGGATATATTAAAGACCAACTTTGAACCAGCATCTAGAGCACGATTGGCAGGCCTTGTGGACGAGTTCTTTTCAATCCGCTACCAGCCGGAGGACGAATCCATTGGACTCTTCTGCAAACGAGTGCATGAGAAGCTGTTACAGATAAAAGAAGGTGGATTCGAAATCCCAGACCTCTTAGTTTGCTTTCAACTAATAAGACATTTGCCTCACGAATACGATAATCTGGTACAACTGCTATACAGGATGGATGACAACGAGTTCACGCTAGACAATTTGTCTAAACATTTAATAACAGAATCCAGCCGGATCGACCTGAAGCGGAAGGACGAAGGCACAAAATTAAGTATCGTGGCCGACGCTTATGCTACAAGAAACAGGTCATCTAGATGCAAGAAGACACGGGCGTCTACTCCTGATCACAGCAGATGCGTACTGGACCCTGAATTAATTCCTTCAAGCCCAAGAAAGTCGACAGTTTGTCGTATGGGGCCGCGACCATTCTGTAACTACTGCAAAAAGTCGGGACATTACGAATCGAAGTGCTTCAAGAAAAGCAATCGGCAGAAACCGGGTGGTGAATTATTTTATATGGAGGACAATCCAAAAACTGAACTTCAACGTGCCTATGCAGTTTCAAATTTTCCAAATGAAAGACCGAGGGAATTTCTCATTGATTCAGCTGCAACTGCTCACTTCTGTAAAGAACGTGATATGTTTACGACATTCAGAAAACTACCACCACAGAAGATCCTAGTCGGAGACAAGGACAGCACCTCGGAAGTATTAGGTATGGGTGATATTCAATTTACAGTTTTAGATAGAAACTGAAATTTTGATTTAACTTTGAAAGATGTTTTATACTCACCTAATATGAGAAGAAATTTAATTAGTGGTGCTCGTATTGACCTTGTGGGAAACCAAATTAAATGGGGAAATAACAAAATGATTATTTATAATAGTTATAATAAATATTTGTTTACTGTTCCCAGAATTGGAAAATTGTATATCTTGAAAGGTTATCCCAAGATTAAAAATTATACATATGTAACTGGTTTAGATCTAGAAAAAGCCCACCGTAGGTTTTGTCATGTTAACATGCCCTTAATTGAAAATATGAGTAAAATTAATTGTGTAAAAGGAATTGAAAAACTTAATTGTAAAAATATAGATAAAAATTGTAAGATTTGTGCTATTGCTAAATCCACTAGAATATCCTTAAAAAGAAACTATATGTACGAAAGGAAAACTAAAAATGTTTTGGAAAGGATCCATATGGATTTGTGGGGTCCTGCTCCAGTTAACTCTCTAGGTGGAAACAAATACTTTTTATCTATTATTGATGATTTTTCACGAAAAGTAACTATTTATATTATTCGAAATAAGAATGAAGTTTTTGATTACTTTAAAAAATACTTGGTTAAAGCTGAAAGACAGCTAAATGTTAAGTTAAAATGTGTCCGAACTGACAATGGTTTAGAATTTTGTCACAAAGAATTTAAAAAGTTTTTAAATGATCTAGGAATAAAAATCGAAAGAACTTCAACTTATACCCCTGAACAAAATGGCATTGCAGAAAGGTTCAATAGAACAGCCATGGATTGTGTCAGAGCTATGCTTCAAGACAGTGGTTTACAACCACAATTTTGGTCAGAAGCACTTTTAGCATTTATTCATACTAAAAATAGATGCGAACACAAATTAACTGAGGGTATATCTCCCAACGAAATATGGACTGGTTTCAAACCATCAGTAAAACATTTTAGAATTTTTGGCTCTTTGGCATATGTTCATATTCCTAAAATACAGAGAAATAAATTACAACCCAGAGCTAAACTTGGTATTTTGACAGGATATGGTTTGAAAACTAAAGGTTACAGAATATATGTACCAAACGAGAAGAGAATAGTTGAAACAGTCCATGTTCATATCGACGAAAGTAAGAAAGCTGTTGATGTACTATTTGGTAAAAACTTTGAGTACGTTTCTTTCGATCTTAATTCTAATATTCCTATTTATCAATCAAATGAAAATATAAAAGTAAAATCGGAAAGTGAAACTCAAGTTTTAGATTCTAAAGATATAGTTAAAACTGAGGACTTAAAAAGTCTTAACATTTCAAATTGGCGAAGAATCGAAAAACCTAGAAATAAAAGCAATAGGATAGATGTATACTATTATTCTCCTGAAAATTTGAGAATGAGATCTTTAAATGATATTAAAAAGTACTGTACTAAAAATAAGATTAGGTTTGATCCTGTAAATTTCAATTTTAAGCCAGAAACTGAACATCCTAATGTGGATATTTCTAATGTGCCATCTACTTCTAGTGATGAATCTAATTTTTTAGACCAACAGATGTACGACATGTATGATCAGTGTTACAATGTCGAAATCCCCAAAAGTTATGAAGAAACGCAGGCAAGTAAGGATCAAATTAAATGGAATACTGCCATGAATGAAGAAATTCAAATAATGAAGGATAGGCAAGTATGGAAATTAGTGGACACACCCCCAAATACAACCATAATTGGAAGTAAGTGGGTGTACAGCATAAAAATGGACGAAAACAATATACCTAAAAGGTATAAAGCTCGTCTTGTTGCTCAAGGTTTTAAGCAAAAACCCGGCATTGATTTTAAAGATATTTTTTCACCAGTTGTGAATTTTTCTATTGTTAAATTATTGTTTGTACTATTGATTTCTATGTTGGGTTGGTATCACTGTCAAGTTGACGTGAAAAGTGCATATTTATATGGACACCTTAAGGATACTATATACATGAAACAGCCAAAAGGATTTGTGCTGAAAGGATCCGAAAACAAAGTATGTCTATTGGAAAAGGCTATATATGGTCTGCATCAAAGTGGTAGAGAATGGAATTTGGAATTAGACGGTATTTTAACTAAATTAGGATTTTCTCAGTTAAATTGGTGTAATTGTGTCTACAAATTTAAAGATGTAATTTTAATTGTTTATGTAGATGATATGGTTTTGTTTTCAAAAAGAGAACATTTGATAAATGACGTAATCGAATTATTGGACAAAAAATTGGATCTTACAGTCCTAGGTAAAACTAAATATTTGTTAGGCGTAAACTTTCAAGAAATTGAAAATTCGATTTATTTACATCAAATTACCTACATTGAAAAATTAATGTCAAAATTCAAAGATCTTCCTAAAAGTTTTGTGAATTTACCTTTTAAAATTGGTTGTAACTTACCTGATAAGGTTAAAGAGGAAGAAATAATTGAAAATGATTTAATGAGGAAATTTCCCTATCGTTCCTTAATAGGATGTTTATCGTTTTTGTCAGATAGATCCAGACCAGATATTGCATTTGCCGTTAATATAATGTCTCAGTTTTGTAATGGTTATACTTACAAACACTGGTCTTACGTTGTTGATATTATGAACTATGTTTTTCTTACAAAGGATTTTAAAATTAATCTTTCCAATGTAGAAAGTTCAAATTTGATTGCTTTTTCTGATGCAAATTGGGGATGTGGTCTCACAAACAGACATTCAAGCAGTGGCTATTTAATTTATTTTGGTAACATCCCAATATCATGGAAATCTTCTAAACAAAAGTGCATAGCTCTTAGCTCAATGGAATCTGAATTTATTGCACTAACCGATTGCACTAAAGAAGTTATTTGGTTTAGTAGAATTATAAATGAATTAAGTTTGTGTGATTACATAAGACCCCAAGTATATTGTGATAATCAATCTGCTATCTATTTTTCAAAAAATAGTCAGGAAAATCAGAAAACTAAACATATTGATATCAAGTACAAATTTATTCGTAAATTAATAAAAGATGAACTATTTAACGTAAGTTATATTTCATCGGAAAATAATTTGGCTGACTTTTTAACAAAGCCTTTATTGTTAAATAAATTTAAAAATATTATTAGAAAAATATTTTGTTAGATTTATATAAATATATATATTGAATTGTAATACATCTGCTGAGGTTTTACAACCGATGGGGCCGCATGTTGGAATCGGTCTCAAACCTCCAATTATAGTGCCGTGTGGGGCACATCAATATTGTAAATTGTGTAAATCTGAATGTATAAAAGAGGAGATAATGTGTGAAGAGTTTTGGGGGATCATGGGCTGATCAGACTTCTTGTTGTTTTCTGAAATTATGTTTTTAAACCATAAGACTTGGCTACGTAATAAAATTTATTTTTAAAGTATAAAACTCTGTCTTCAATCGATAAAACCCAACAAGCTCGCCATTGGGTAAAATCCTATATGGGCATTGACGAACATCGTTGGGAAAATCATTCTGCACCCGAAAAAATTATCTGTTATCCCAGCAAGGTTCATAATTACCAGAAACATTCCTCGTATGATCAGAGGCAGAAATATTCAAAATGGTTACCAAGCAAAGTAACGAACAAGAAAGCCATGACGCAACTTTTACTAACATAAAATGCAGTTGCTAGTATTAGGATTCATCTTTTCGAAGCTAGCTTTTAACCATCCAAGTGATTTCGACATGGTAACTCGTTCATCAAGATTTGATCAATTTTGCCATGACGAATTAACTCGTCAAGATTATTGCCGAATTTTTATGATGACGATATCAAGATCTAGTCCGTTTTCTTCTAATGACGAGATATCTCGTCCATAAGGATCTGGTCAGTTTTATACTAATTAACGGATACCTCGTCGAGACAACCACCAGAAGGGTTAAAGATAGTTCTGGAACAAGTTACTCGTCTTTATGCCGAAAATAATCGCAATTGTATTCAATGATCAGTCTTCAGAAATACCATCTGTCCCAAAACTGATGATACTTTTTAGACAGTAACGTGTCAGGAAAACTAAAAAATACATTATAGGTAGGTAATAAGGGTTTTATGGCGCAAGGTCCAAAAGCCAAAAATACAGGGATAAAAGGAAATTTAAAAAATGTTCCATTCTGTATCCAGATTTGAAGGACATTCTCTTGTATACAACCTGTCCTTCAATAATTTCTTTTATGATACATCTAAGCAACAATCGGGGGGCTGCGGTTGCTCGGTTGGAAAGAGTAATGGATTAGTAACCGGAGGGTTGCGAGTTCGAATTCAACCAAACACCATCGTGTACAAGGGGGCTAATTTTTGAGGCACGTTAAATCTGCCGTGTCCTCAAATGTCCTCACGTTGACGTGGTGTGGAAGTTTGGAGAGTGGGGTTCCAGCTCAGGTGTGTCCTGGTCATCTGCCCGTGATTCAAAATTACGTGATGTTGTCCTCGAATATTTCCCTTAGGGTTTGATTCCGGATCGTCACCAATAGCCCGATGTGTTCGTCCAGTGCGACGCTAATTAAATACCTACCTATGCTACAATCGCCATTTCACTTTTCACGTTTTATAATTTTAGAGATGTATACTAAGATTGAAATGAAACATTTTGACTCTAAGGTATATGTACACACTAGAACATATTTTTTAAATTTTGACTTTAAAAATCCAGTTTTTTCGCAATAGGTCATTGGTTTGTGCTTAAACTCATTTTAGTGTGAAAAATTCTGATTAGGCTACTCATTAATTATCTAATTTAGATATAATTAACTAATTAGCATGTTTTTTTTAACAGTGATATCTTAAATTCTAATGTGTCCAGAAAGACAATTCCTGTTGTAAATTATTTCAAATATTATTCTTCATGATTTGACCCTCCATCAAGTTGCTAGGAGGAATAGGTGATCTTTTACAACTTTTTCACGAAGGAAGTCTAAAAAATCAAGATTTTTTCAGGAATTTCAACATTTGAAAATCAACTAAAAATTCATTTCTTAACCAATAACTTCGATTGATGGTCAAAACATCCACTGTATTATAAATATTATAATGACATAAAAGTAATTATAATAGATCAATTCATTGTTGACTTATTACTGCTCGAAAGAAGCATCCTATTGCAGAAACACAGTTCTTCAGAAATCGAGTTTCAAGTTTTGGAAACGTGTTTGTCTATGGTGAGAGTACCTAACCCAAACCCTTGTAACTTGAAAACTATTTCGAATATTTACAAGATCTTGGTATCGTTTTAAAGCTAAACAGTTGGGCAATATTTGAATTATTAAAAAATAGATCGATATTTTGGCCAATTTTAGTGATTTCTAGTGTATATATACACCTCACTCTAAGAAACATTCAGAGGGTAATTAAATTTCCTTTCCTCATTGCATTTAATTCGGCATAGACCGGTTCCAGAAAACGGAAAATCTGAATAATACGAATGGTGTGTTTCTGGACGAAATGTGATCTGTTTCAAAGAATAGTGTGATAATTCGGATATTCCTTCCCGCATGATTCATAGGATGATTTATCTGCGTGGGGAAGTAATGAGTACGCCTGGTACTTCCGGTGTGAAAAACCACGCAAATAGACTTGAGTCATCAACGAGTGGCGGATTTTCTACCTCCTACTAGTCACCAACAATCTCAAGTAGATTTAACGGTTATTGTTAATATCCCACTCATTAAATCACTAGTACAATTTGCGAGCTACGTTACGAGTCTCATATTTTCACTTTTCGCTCTCCCACTCACTGCACGAGGGCCGCGATTGGAAGAGTAATGGATTAACAACCGGAGGGTTGCGAGTTCGAATCCAACCAAAGATTGTCGTGTACAAGGAGGAACGCTAAATCTGTCGTGGCTTCAAATGTCCTCACGTTGACTTGGTGTGGAATTTTGGAGAGTGGGTTGCCAGCTCGTGTGACCTCGTCATCTGACCGTGATTCAAAATTACGCGGTGTGCTCGGATCTTTCCCTTTGGGTTTGATTCCGAACCGTCGTCAATAGCCCACTGTATTGCTCAAGTGTGATGTTAATGGAATACCTATCTACCACTCGCATGAGCAAGACGTTCGGTCTCTTGTTCCGTTAATTAAAATAATTTGGTCTTCGAAGAATAATGCAACCTTTTTGTAAATTAAAGCTTTGTAAATTCATAGTTTGAGAGATATTAAAGTTAATTATTCAATCAAAATGGATTGATCTGGAACTGATTTACTTTGTGTGTGTAAATTCATATTGTGCGTGGATCGAACTAGGTCAGCGCGATCACACACACACAACGAGATGGATCTGTTGAACTTGTCAAGCATGTATCATCGAGTGAAAGAAATAGCTCTACCATCATTTTACAAAACCCCAAACATTTACTGTGGCGCAGTCCCAGGATTTCATCTCATATTTAGGACAAACTGCAGTATCAACTTTGTAAAATACTGCTGGACTATCACTAGAAACATTTTCAATAGGTGGATGGAGATTCAAAGTAGATGGGTAAAGATGTCGAATCCGGGGCATGTTTGTCGCCAAATCAAGATGGCGTCCAAAGCCAGTATGTTCGTTAAGAAAAAACGCGGACTTTCCTACGCGAAAAATCTTTTGCATAGGGTTGCGATAAAGCTGGATTAAAACACCAAGGTTACCATATTTGGCGATAAAACGCTAGTGCCCCGGATTCGACATCTCCACCAGTAGATGTTACATCATCATTTCTCACTTTACTTTATCAGTGAACTTCGTTCCAATACTTCGGGTTCTTACGTGTGAAAACTCAGCAAAATCGTGAAGTTCTCCACCGTTCTTTTCACCATGATCGTTACTTTTGACACAGGTACAAGTTCATAAATCCCATTCTTTGGTATCAACGCATACTTTTTAACATTTCAACACGGCATTGTAAAATGACGGAAAAGCTATTTCTCGCACTCGATGCTACATGCCTGACAAGTTCAACACTGATCAATCTCGTTGGTCGCGCTGACCTAATTCGATCCACGCACAATAGGAATTTATACAAAGTAAATCAGTTCCAGGTCAATACAGTTTGACTAAATAATTAACGTTAATATCTATTAAACTATGAATTTACAAAGCTCTAATTTACAAAGTTTGCATTATTCTTCGAAGACCAAATTATTTTAATTAACGGAACAGGATACCGAGAGTCTTGCTCGTGCGTGAGAGAGAGCTAAAAGTGAGGCTCGTAAAGTAGCTTGCAAATGGTACTAGTGATACAAAGAGTGAGACACCAACATAGCCGTCAGCTCTACGAGAATTTGGTGAGGACTAGTCCGGTCCAAAATCCACCACTCGTTGATGACTCATGTCTACTCGCGCGGTTTTTCACACCGGAAGTACCACATGTACTCATTACTTCCCACGCAGAGGAATCATCCTATGAATCATGCGGGAAGGAATATTCGAACTTCATACATGGGCTCAATGGACCCTACCCTTAAAAGAGCCTAATTCACGCTAATATTTTTACTACTAACTCAACCCTAAAAATAATTGTTCTTACTTCTAAAGAGCAATGCCACCTAAAAACTTAGTCATTATATTTATCTGGATGGAATGGAAAGAGAGAGCATGATATTCGTCCTGTCGCTAAAAGGAATTCATTTTTGTTTTACCGATCACGCACGAAATTCCCATTGAACCTGCTGTTGAACAGGGCACTTGTGCGTAAAAAAGGTTTCCCGAAGACATTGAATTTCAAATTTACAGGGGATACGATTGCCAACAAATCCGCTTCGCTGACATTTGAGCTCGATAATTATAAAAACAATACTAGTGACACAAAGAGTGGGAGAGTAATTAAACTGAGTACGAGTAATTTGCTAATGTACAGCCGCGGAAAAAAACGAACCACCCTTTTCTTTAGAGCACTATTCATAGTAGAGCAAATTAAAAGGTATCATTTATAGGGAATAGTGTCCTCTACAAATTCAAATGCAAAAAAAATTGCATAAGGGGACGTCATCATATCAAATTTTGCTCAAACAACGGAATTTCTAATGGAAACACCATGTTTTGATGCCTTAATCATATTCGGTATAGTTAAATTAGTCTAAATATGAAATTTAACGTGACTCTACTATCTTTATATCCGGAGATATTCAATGTTAAAGTTTCTGTCAATTTCAGAGATCATCACGTTGAATATCGCTATTCGTAGATCGAGATTAATTGTCGTTATAGCCACCCGAATTTCAAATTTAAACACTGTTTCAAAGTATTTGTCTGGACGCGCAAACGATACGAGAATTATTATATTTATTATGCAATTGAAAACAATTCGAGAATTATTATCCAATGTTTGGCAGACGTTTTTTAAACTCATGGTTGCCCCGTAAAATCGCAATAATGCGGAAAATTTAATGTAACGCAAAAACTAATCATTGGAATGAGCTGAAGTTTTGCATGGTCATATTAGAAATTCTGAATTGATTCCCATCAAAACAAAGTAAAGTTCCAATTCATAATTTTTTCAAACATTAATTTGTTCCAGTGTGACGTTAATTAAAATACCTACCTGCCTCAAGCATTAATTTAATAATTATTATTGATGCTAAAAACTATTTATAAAATAAAATATCCAGTGTATTTTGTTTGGTTTGTTTAACAGTAACATGGTACAAAATATCAGCGCTAAGAAATATTATTTAGGAAGATATTCATAAAAGTCTAAGAAACTGATTTAACATTAGGAGCTCCAATCTTACTGAACTCATAAGTTCAAAACGATAAGACTTAATGACATGAAATTTGATATCTGAAGTTAAATTTTGATATAGATTCGAAATTGCGTGTCGAAATAGGGGGTTTCTATTAGAAATTATGAAGTTGGTCCTCAATTTAACATAAAGTCCTCGTATGCAAATTTTATGCATTTGAATTTATAGAAGACGTTAGTTCCTGTCAAACTCCATCTTTGAATTTTCTCTACTATTAAAATTGCTCGAATGAGAAGGTTGGGTGGTTGATTTGGGGCTTTATGGCGCAAGGGCCATATTTGGCCATGTTGCGCCAGACACAATACATACAATACTAATTATGACAGGAATCGAACCTGCGCCGCCTACAACTCGAAGGTTGCTAGCGCAGGGGGCATACCCACTGAGCCACGACGGCCCCTCGAATGAGAAGGGATAGTTTGTTTTTTCCGCGACTATATATCATGTATAAGTGGGAATGTTTTCGTTTTTAGATATTCCCAAAATATTTTATCTTTGGAATTCAAAATACTCAATGATTTATTTAAAAAATCGATCCATTCGTCATTGAAATTTTTAAAATACTCAGATTTATTTAAAAGATCAATTCATTCATCATTGAAATTTTTAACAAAATATATGAGATATTATTTATATAAAATATCGATTCATTCATGATTGACACTTTTAACAAAATACTCAAAGATTTATTTTACATCTGTGATAAAATAGGCTTTGTGAATGAAGTGAGTAGGAGCTCCAGTTCACTGCTTTGTCCGTGGCCAATAATACTCTTTCTAACCTTTAGATTAAACATTGGATATGCGTAACATACCTTAAAATATGATATTGCACCGTACAGGATGGCCAGAATTGACCGTCGAATAATCATGCCACTCGATTCGTCGTCGAAAAAGTGCGTTTTCTCGATTGGTTTCCGGAGAAGCTTACCTACGACTGAAAGACACATTCGAATTTGCATTTCTATTTGGTACTCTATTTTCGTTTCGATTTATTCTCAGGTACCGGTAACCCCAGAGGGGTTAGTTTGATGTTTTCTCAACTGGAATTTCGAATGCGTCATTAAACTTTCGACGTGAATACTGCTAAATGCCACTTCCCGTGAAAAACGGATTATTTTCGGGTTATTTTTTACAAGGAATTACATTGCATGGTTATTGGGCAGTCAGTTCTCTCCTTCCTGTATTTCGAAACAAGCGTCAGGAAAGATTAAGTGTCTTTAAAAGCATCAGTGACAATTAGAGCAGAGAGAAGCCCTTCTATATGATCAAGACACTTCACTGTTTAAATTTCTTTGAAAGGGAATTTTAAAAAATGATAAATAACTCGAAAGTTATTAAATTTCAAATAAAAACCTGACTGAATCTTTTGAAGTTTTACCTGTATTCTATAAATAACAAGTAGCTACTTTAAAGTTGTGTTTCAAACAGTTTCAGTTTTTGCCTTCAAGAAATCTTGCGAAATCGAAGTGTTTTTTTACTTCTACACTTAGCTTAAAACAACATGATAGTTGGTTCATGTGTAGAAACTTCTTCCCTTGGGAACATCAAAGAGATACATTTGTTTGAAATATTCGCCTTTTAAGAAAATAACTACTTTCCTTTCCCGAAAATGACGAGTTTTTTGGATTTGTCGCCACATTTAAGGGGATCCAAATGGTGAACACAACCTTGGTCGCCATTTTTAACCACGTATTAGAAGCAAAATAATTGAAATGTATTGGGAATAATTTCAAGCTTTTCAAAATTTAGTTCTCTTACTTCACAGAACTATGAGATAGCTTTCTTCAAGGACTGAAGTTTGGTTGGCTGATTGGGTTTAATGGCGCAAGGGCCACATTTGACCATGCTGCGCTAAACACAAGATCAGCAACGCCAAGTAATGGACATACGCACACAAGAAAGTTTTACTGATGGAAGAAAATATACCCAGGTAGGAATCGAACCTGCTCCGCCTACAACTCTCAGGTTTCGAGCGCAGTGGGCATACCCACTGAACAAGGGGATGAGGTGAACACCTGAGCTGGCACCCCACTCTCCAAACTTCCACCACACCAACGTGAGGACATTTGAGGCCTTGGCACCGTTGAAAAATCATTTAAGCTAAAATAATTAAGCACTATAAAGAAGTTTCTATAGAATTCTATCTGATCTCCGAGCAGTTAATACATCAACAGTCTAGTCCATTAAACTAAATCGAGACAGATTAAATCAATAAAGACAGCTGACATTTTGAGACTTTTCGATAAATAAAAGAACTGACCAATAGAATAGTTGATAAGAAATTTTCTTTTTCAAAGCTTTCACTTTATCTGGTTTGTGTCAAAAAATCTCAACCACACAAAAAGTCAAAGGTGGTAACAAAAATAGGTGAAAAAATACCTGACTGATGTTTGAGACAGGGTATGAAAAATATATCGTATTTTTAGGTCGCTAAAAAAGAACTGTATTATTCTAGATCACCCATTAAGGGCCGGAATTCAACCATGAAGTTTATTTGAAAAATATTGACCGTTCCCATCTTCTAGTCTTTAGAGGGGTTTTGTATGAATTTTTGTAATTATTTTATTATTTTATTTTTTTAATTATTTTATTTTTATTTTTTAACGCTTGGCATCTACTATTTTTATATTATAGTTAGAATACGTAATAAATAATCTGCTGAGTGAAAGAATAACTTATTTACAATGGTCATGATTTTAAAGCCATATAAATAGCGTCCCAAAAAGGGACGTTGGCCGTTTATGGGTTAAGAGAAAGTATCATAAGTAAAATATGATAATGAAATTTTTGGTAAAACATTGAAAACTGGAAGATTACCTATTGAAGAAAACTATGTGCATATCGGTTTAGTTATAATTAATTTAAATTTTATCGCTGCTTTAGATGGAGCACAATTTTAATCGGTAAAGTTTCTGAATCGTAAGCAATATGTAGCGGTAAAATTACTAAATCACACTTGATACTAGAACTTTGCCATGAAACAACCTTTCGACACCAGTAAATAAAATACGTAAGGTAGGTAGTTGAATTAACGTCACACTAGACCAACACAAAGATCTATTGGCGACGGTCCGGGATCCATCCCGAAGGGATAGACACTAGGACAATACTTCGACATCTTGAACCACTGTAAGATGACGAGGTCACACTTGAGCGGGCACCCCACTCTCCAAACTTCCACACCAGAACAACCCCGAGTGATCTTTTACCCCTTTCATTTTTACTCTCGTCTACTTTTTCTTCCTCTCTTATTGTATAGTCTGTTGAGTTTGACCCAGCTAGGCCAAATGTGGCCCTTGTGCCATAAAATCTGAAAACAACCAACTACACCACAAAGACATTTTAAGGCTACGACGGACACACGTACACAACGATCTTGGGTCGGATCGAGTTTCGAACTCGCAACCCTCTTGTGGATGAAACTCTTCCAAGCAGTCTAACGCGGTCCTCATAAATTGCGTAAAGTATCGAAACGGCATCGCTACTATTTAAGTTATTTTTACAAAAGCTTATGATTACTGCCACAAAAAGGCTACACTAAATCGATTGTCAAAATAAAAATAAAGCCAATAACATCTAGAAAAAAAAAAAAGAAAATGCATCATTTTGAACACAATATTTATAGATTTTAAGAATAATGTATCAAATTTGTATTGTATGCACATATCTTAATTATAGTTGATTCAGTATATGCAGTAATGATTCAGTAATAGTCTTCGGAGTATCCGTGGACCATTTATTTGACTGCTCGTTTTGACTGCGTTGGTTGCATAAAAATATACTTTTTTATAATATAATTGCATAATAATATAGCAAATCTGTATATAAAATATACAGATTTGCTGCGTTTGAGATGAACTGGTTCCGATTTATAATTTTGGCGCTTTTGCTCATCTATCTATATATATAAAATAGGATGTGTGTGTGTGTATGTGTGTGTGTGTATGTGTGTGTGTGGGTATATTTTCTATACAAATCTACACCGTTTGACCAATCCACACCAAATTTGGTACACTTATACTTTAGAACACTGCGGTCAGCATAGGCTAACTCTTAACCCCCGTTCTATTGGCCCTGGGGGGCTAAAAACTATTCGAAATCGCCATAGAAATAACATTGAGCATAGATTGATTGCTTTAGGCAGCGATGGTTGCTTTACCAGTGTTGATCGAAAAACAATTTTTTCCGAAACAAATTAAATTACAGTATTTATGTTTGAACTGACTTTTTAGCTCTTCCCATGATGTAAATAAATTATAGATATTTTATTGATGAAGGGGGAAAGAATATTTTAAAATATTTATGTTTGCAAGGAAATTCAAGGAAAGGTTTTCAGGAGTTCAAGGATTATTTTCAAGGAAAGTTGGTGTATATATCGACCAACTTTCCTTTAATAATTTATTGAATACGTAATGATTTGTAGAATTCTGTTTCACGAGGCTTTTTAGGTAAGGCGTGTAACTTATTTTAAAATGTCCGGAATAGATACATGTGAATCCTCCGTTGAAAGCAGTGATTTTCTTTCTGAAAAATTCTTTAAAATCGACCTTCTGCTTTTCGAAAAAATTTTATCTATTCAGTTTAATTCGTCTACACCGATTATATTTATTTCTAACCCAAGCACCGTTATTCCGAAAAGCACAAACGAAAAACTCATTGATCATGAAAGCGTAATTTTGCTACTCGGTATCTGGCAGCACCAGAATTAATGTTTACTTTTTTATAAAACCTTGTAGAACTTTCTAGAAAGTTGGGGAAACGGAAAATTCCTTGGACTCATGGTGGAGGACATTCCAGCACCCACTCGATTCTTAGCTGGTCGTATTTAAAGGAAGCTAACTCGGTAAGTCTTCCAGTTTATCATCTTTCAGTGAATCTGGCAGTTTTATTTCGCTCTTTTGATTGTATAAGTGTTTCCTACTTTATTCGACAGTGATAGTGTACATTTTGGATTTATATTTCTAAACGGATGTAAATACTACATAATTTTATATTCGTTTTTTTCGTTAATTTTAGCTTTTTTTGTATTCTATAATAGATTTCAATGCTCAGTGAGAATGCTTTTTCTTAATTTTCTAAATATGTTTAATGGGATCAGAATTAATGCTTTTTTTACACCAGAATAAAAGTTTATTTTTTAGCATGATTTAGAATTCTGTGTTTGAGTATTTTGATTGACAGCTTTTAAGTAAGGCATTAATATTTTTTATTTGTTTTAAAAGTTTGATATTCCTAAACTGGTGTAAGTACGCAATTTTAAATTTGTTTTACCATTTAGTTTATATTAGCTTTTTATTTTTATTGTATCCTATAATAGATTTCATTACTCAGTGAGGGTGTGCCTTTTGCTTATTTTATGAAATAGCATTCCTTTATATTCTTTTACAGATTTCTTTGCTGTAGCAATGCCTCCAAGGAAGCGGAAGGCGATCGGCCAAGTGCAGTCAACTGCTAAGATGATGAAAGATGAGCGTAGTCAAGAAACTTCCGAGGAGAGGAATAGAAGACTTGCGATTGCGAGAGCTACAACATCTAGAGCAACAGAGACGGCACAGCAGCGTGAGTCCCGACTTCAGGATAAGAGGGATAGTGCTACTACATCTACAGCAACAGAGACGGCACAGCAGCGTGAGGTCCGACTACAGGATAAGAGAGATAGAGCCAAACGATCACGGACTGCGCACCATTTTAGCTTAGCATTGGAAGAATTCCACTACCATTCACATAAAGACTACTCGCTGCATGCAAGTGTTACCATCGGGAAAATGGAAATGGTTTGTAGTTACTGTCAAGCCAAAAAGTTTAAATCAGAGTCTACTGGTATTTGCTGTAAAAATGGAAAAGTTAAACTCTGCCATCTGGAACCACCACCACAAGAACTTTTGACTTACACATCAGGAGATACGTCAGAGTCGAAGCATTTTCTTAGTAACATCAGAAAATACAACTCATGTTTCCAAATGACATCATTCGGCGCCTCATGAGTTGTTGGACAGCCCGGATTTCCGTCGACATTCTAGGTGCAAGGGCAGATTTACCATAGAGCGGGATCGTTGCTTCTGCTGCCAGATCAACCACCAAAATTTCTATAACTATATTTTATTCAAAACGAACAAATGGAAACTGATCAGAAGTGCGCCTACATCTCGGGAACAAGACGTCAGATTGTGTTAAACTTACAGAGGATGTTTCATGAGCACAATAATCTTATTAAAACCTTGGAAACAGCATTGGAACGTATGCCAACAGATGAATATAAAGTAGTCATAAGAGCAGACCGAAGACCAGCAGGCGAACACGAGCGGCGCTTTAACTCTCCTCAAGCATGAAGTCGCGGTGGTTATATCAGGAGAGGAGTTTCATCAATAGGATATCGTTATTCAACGACGAGGTGAATCATTGCAGCGTATTTCGGAAAACACATCGATCTTATGATGCTCTGCAGTACCCAGTGATATTCCCCCATGGTGAAGATGGATATCATTTTAATCTGAGGCAGATCAACCCAAGAACAGGTGAAACAACCAGCAAGAAAGTTTCAGCGAAGGATTTCAATGCGTACAGATTAATGGTTCGAGATACTGAGCAGAACCACGTATTGAACTGCAGGCAATTGTTTCATCAGTTCATCGTCGATATGTACGCAAAAGTCGAGAGTGAGCGTCTCCTTTACATTCGTCTAAATCAACGTAAACTGAAAGTTGATATATTCACCTGAGAGATGCTGTGGCAAATGACGGGAACGTTGAAAACCTCGGTGCCTTAGTCGTACTACCAGCTACATTTACTGGCAGTCCCAGACACATGCACGAATACACACAAGATGCTATGACGTACATGAGAACGTACGGGAGACCAGTCTTATTTATCACCTTCACCTGCAATCCGATTTGGAAGGAGATCAAGGAGGTTCTTACCAATCAATTACCCAGTGAGCGCCACGACTTGATTGCGAGAGTATTTAAACAGTAGTTGAAACTGCATTTTGCGCATCTTTCGTTTTTTAGAATTTTGCATTTTTTCGTCGGAATTTCGTTTCTGTTTGTCTTTATGTCTTAATCTTTTACATATTGCAATATATTCAGGAATTAAATGTATGTATTTGCGTCCGAAGTATATTGTAGAGGCTATTAAAAAGTTAAAACGTATTTTCCGTACAACTTAAATGATAGCATTTTTCTGTGAAAGAAAAGTGCTTATTCTAATTCAATTTTCAAGCAACATTTAACCATTTCAACCCGAGCAACCCCGGGTAATTCAGCTAGTCTACTTTAAAATTCATGACGGACTCACTGACGGTTCGCTTGATACAATTACGAGAACCGTTACTTTCACGTAAAATATTTCTATCAGCAAATCGACCAAACACACTTTACATATATTTCCACACACACATCCTGTGCCCCCACACAAATAAACCAAATGGTTTAAATACAAATTATTCTGGGGAATGTTAGTATGGTTTGTCAATTTTTTTTGGTTCTACTGATTTAATTTTGCATAATCCCGTTTCTATATCGAAATCTAATGCAGAATAGGAGAAATCATTAGATTTATTTTCGGATAGTTCTTACAGATTTACAATTTCTTCAGGGTTTGGGAAGTTTTCTGCAAGTTGTCATTTTCTTGTTTTGATAGGATCAAATATTGCATGCGAATAATTTTGTCATTGGAATAAATGCAAACGATGCACACAAACTTAGACGAAAACACGCGGTAAGACTAACCCAATTTTACCTTTGAAAGGGGATGTCAATGAATTCAAGGTCAAATAAAGAAATATAAAAGCAATACTAAATTAACTGTTTAGAAATCTTGCTTGGTTTGATCTTCTATGATCTTTTTTTTGCTGGACGAAAGCTATTTAAAGAGAGAAATCTTGGTGTCGAAGATACCAGCTGGCGTTCTAGATATACTTTGCTGATGATTTTTTAAATTGAATTTCAGCAAAAAAACAATTATGTTGTGAATTTATCAAGTAAAATAATTAAAAGCTGGATGAATTGTCAAAATCTGGCAAAAAACTGAAAACTGAAATGGAGAAAACGACTCGGTGTAGAAATGACTCAAACGGATGTGTTAAATGGCGATGTGTTTATTACACTAATTATTAAGTATTATAAACATTGCATAGGGAATAAAAACTAGACATGTAAAATATTTCAGCTCTAAATCATAAATGTATTTGAAACTTGTAGAACCAAAAGAAATCTTTGTGTAATCTTTATATAGTTTCTAGTTAGTTTACAGTTTTCAAATGAAATCGAGTGCAAGTGTATCTAGTTTTGTATGGTTTCTAGTTTACAGTTTTCAAATGAAATCGAGTGCAAGTGTGATACTTAATATTGTATCCCATAAATAAGACGCAACTGAATTAAAACATTTTTACACAAAAATTAAAGAAAAACAAGGTTCGTTTGTTGGTAGTTAATTAACGCCAGACCGAAGCAACACAACGGGCTATGGGCCATTGTCAGGGATCAATCCCGAAGGGAAAGATCCAAGGACAACGCCTCGCATTTTGAACCACGGTCAGATGACCGAGGTCAACACCTGATTTAGCACCCCATTCACCAACTTCGACATCATGCGAACGTGAGGACATTTGAGGCCACGACATTTTTAACGTGCCCCAGCCACCTTAAGCTGTTTGTACACGAATCCCTTTGCTAATCCGTTGCTCTTCCAACTGGGCTAGTGCTGCCCCTAGGAAAAATAAGGAAAACCTCGCAATGGATGCGTAAGAACACCACAATGCACAATTTCTATCACATTACTTCGAAAAATTAATTCAAATATAAGTTCTTAAAGGGTTGAGGACAATCTACCCAATGTTATCGTTGACACTGGAAAAATTAGTCGGAGAAATTGGTTAAAAGAAATACATTGATTGGATGCTACATAAAATACATGTCTTCTACATCATTCCATGAATTCTGTAATTCTAAAATTTATAATTTTAATTCTCGAATTTGCATAACTGACACCAGTTGAAAACAGGATAAAAAGAAAGAAAGCGATAATTTATACATTTGAGTGGTATTTTCAGTGTAAATGAAACACTGGATGAAGATTTTATTCATAGTAAAATTTCTTCACGCTAACACGAAACACGTTCAATAAACAAACACGAGTACCACCTACATTTCGTTTCACAGTTAAAGCCTTTCACAATAAACGGCAGAATTTCAAACGATAATACATATCTACAGAAATGCAAACGACAACCAATTTATCACAGAAACAAATGCTCAGTTCCAGTTTGATCTGATCTTTTGTGTGCACGGTTTAGGGACAAATAGAATCAGACCACAATGACTCCGGAGTCATCCAGTGACCTCAATTCAGTGGTCAAAAATGGAGGCCGCTTCATTTCGAGCGGGAATCAAAAACAGACAATCATCTGGAAAAACCGCGGGAGATCCAATGTAAGTATTCCCTCTTCTCAAAAGTTTCTCTCGCGCCATGCAAACGATGTTATGAAAGTCACCCCCTAGAGAATCAGCGAGTTCACATGATGACGGGGGGTAGAAACTCGAAGGATAGCGCGTCTTTTAACCTCCTCTGCGGATGACGCATCAAGAGAAATTACGACAATAACTGCTTTCGAGTCATTGGCGATATTACGGCTTTATAGCTCGATAATTTCATTGTTTCGCCTGAAACAATTCCATTAGGTCTAACCATGACTCATCAGTTACGATCACCAGAGAAATATGATTTCAGTTAATGTTTGACGGGTAGTTAATTAACATCGCAGTGGAGCATTACAAAGGGCTGTTGGCGACGGACAGGGATCAATCCTGGGAAATATACAAGGACAACGTCTCGTAATTTTTGAACCCCGTTCAGATGACGAGGTCACACCTGTGATATGACA